>CM076575.1:1779740704-1780440571 GCA_034641835.2 Pinus albicaulis
ATAGAAACAACATCGTTCAAATACTTGATGGAGGTGAGAAATATGATCAATTCTCTTTCGAGAACGAGCAGCTAAATCATCCAAATACGCCTCGATAATATGTTTGATCTCGTGGAAGGCATATGACATGGCCCGCTAAAACGTAGCCCCAACATTTTTAAGACCAAAAGGCATCTTCTTGTAAGAAAAAGTACCCCAGGGACAAATAAAGGCAGTCTTATGCTGATCTTCAGGACGGATAGTAATTTGATTATATCCGGAGAAACCGTCCATGAAGGAGAAAATCTCGTTACCGGCACACTCATCGATAATCTGATCTATAAATGGTGTGGGGTAATTATCTTTCGGACATGCTTTATTAAGGTCTCTGAAATCAATGCAAACTCGAATTGTTCCTTGTTTTTTATCTACGGGAATAGGGTTTGAAACCCACTCAGTCAAAGGAACAGGGAAAATAAATCTCGCCTTAAGCAGCTTCTCCACTTTGGCTTTGATAGCTGCAGCCTTCCTAGGATTGACCGGACGAAGTTTTTGCCTCACAGGCTTAGCATTTTCGTAAGTCTTGATCTCATGCTGGACAATAGATGGATCTATACCAGGCATTTCCTCATAAGACCAAGTGAATACATCCCTATACTCTTTAAAGAGCTCGGTGTAAATCTGAATCTCTTCACGGGAACATTCAGCTCCGATGAAGACATTCTCAATAATATTGGGATCCCTAGAAATGTTCACCGGGATAGTTGGAGAAATCATAGCCATGTTCCCTTCAGCATATACCTGTGTTGGTGCTAAAGGGTTCAGGACGGGGCGAACAGGACCAGGAGACAAAGGACTTGGAAAACTTGATTCAAATTCACTCAAATCAGGTAAAAAGTAAGATCGATGATGCAAATCATCCCACGGTCTATCTATACCAGTCATAGCTTCCAGGATGGCCTCTTCAAATGGAAGAGTGGAATTAAGGAAATCCTTGGCATAAGAAGAACTAAGTGTCCAAGCCAGAGCCACATCGCCATCCAACTCATCCGGAGAAAGAGGAGCTGGAATGGACTCTGTAGATTCAACAATAGATTGATAAGCAATCTCAACTGTAGACATCAGAAGTGCCATTCCACCCACTTGACCTTCCACTAATGTGGAGGTAGGGGAAGGTAAGGTCTAAGGGTCCGAAAAATAATGAGTTCTGAAGAAATCTCTTCGAAGAGGAGCCTGAGGATGAAATTGCATTTATATGAACAGTAGGAGGTGGAATATAAAAAATACCCATCAAAGAAGAATACATTCCAACCCCTAAATTGTCAATAGGTGACTTGGCATTATCCAACTTTGGAATAGTTGAGTTAGTAGATGCATTCAGGTCTATCAGAGAACAGTCCAGTTGATCCACTATAACAATCCTCCCTTCGTGAGGGAAAAAAATAATCCGAAATAATGAGGATGCAATGGCATCCATCTCATAAATCCAATTTCGCCCCAACAGAAGGTTGTAGTCCAAGCTTGCATCAACTATCTCAACCTCTATATTTACAGTTTTTCCCCCAACACAGATGGGCAAAGCTGGGATAATACCATGTGTTTTGTGAGAATGACCATCAAATGCAGTTAGAAGAGTAGAAGATGGAACAGCTGCGGGAGATCCAATTCCCTTCCAACATGCAAGAGACATCACACATGTGGAAGCTCCCTCATCAACGACCGTTCTAAAAATATTGAATTTATGAAACGACGATTTAATATGAAAAGCCATATGATGGGGGAGTCTCTTTTTAAAATTAGACATATCGAATGTAATCATAAGAGAGTTCTTTGGATCGACAGCCCCAATAGCAGTGAGTAGAGCACTGCGCCGAGCCGGACAAGACTGGAGCACCTCAAGAGCCGACATGGCTGTTGAGTCTCAAATCTGCATCTTTTCCATACACTTTTCTATACCTTTTTCATCCAACTGAACCTCGCAAGTTGTCAATATCATTGTATATTAATTGAAAAAGAGCATCTAACATGGTTTTTAACTATATTTTTGTGTCTGTTGTTTGATTTAGATTTTGTTCATCTAGCTGCGGAATCTTGCCACTTTCCGCAGCTGCTGCAACTTTCCGCAGCCATTTTGTGAAGCTCTATGTTATAGGTATCTACAGGAAAAATGAGCCACATGGGCAAGTCAGGAATGATGTGGACATGGATCGTGTCCTATTGGCTTGAGCAAATTCATTAAAGGAGGCTACGGTCAAAGATGTCCAAATGGAAGTCAACCGTAGAGTCCCACGGTGACAGGACTCTGTTTCGTGTCACGTGAAGGTTCATATGGCCGTTTCTGAGTTGTGGAGGACAAATCAACATCTGTACACGGCTCCATAGCCAAATTCAAACATCCACTCCTCATAGATTTACTCTTCAATACGGCCATGATCCTAGATCTGTGGACGTAACGGTATACGTGTTCTCCATCAGCATAAACTTTAGGAATCAGTTATATTTCTTTTGTTATAAATAACACGTTTGTATACGCATATTAGATTAGTCTCTGTTAGTTTTTATTAGTCTGCTCTGTAATGTAATTACGCTGCCTTTGTGCCGTAATACTTTGTTTCCAAACGTAATTCGTACTTGAAGATTATTGCCAAGGCTGGTGTAGAGGGCCCCTGCACTCGCCAAGGTTCTGTGCATTATTGTATAGTTCTTATTTTATTTCTTTAAATCTCATTGTGCCATAATCCATTCACATGTTTATACATTGCATATTTCATGGTATATATGCTTCATTTCTATTTATAAACTTTCATGCTTTCCATTTCACTTCTGTCTTTTATGTTTTATGTTATTGATTACTGATCAGTGTTCTTGTTTCAGGTTATAGATAGGCAGCCCGAGAATTTGCATAACTTTTTGACTAATGATATGGAATTAACATTGTTCTGCTGCTAATTTGCTTTTCTTAGTTTCTTTTTAATTTCAGTACTGCTTTGTTTAATTCAGTTTTTCTCATTTGTTTCAGTAGTTAGATTTAGATATATTAAATTACTCATAACATCTTTAGTTGCCTCTGAAAGCCACAGCTGGACTGATGGTGAGGGATTGAATTATGGATGTGTAGTTTGATATTAGCTTCCTTTATGCAAGTTAGATATATTAAATTGTGCATGACATCTTTAGTTACCTCCGAAAGCCACAACTGGAATGATGGTGAGGGATTGAATTATGGATGTGTAGTTTGATATTAGTTTCCTTTCTACAAGTTAGAAATATTAAATTGTGCATGACATCTTCAGTTACCTCCGAAAGCCACAGCTGGACTGATGGTGAGGGATTGAATTATGAATGTGTGGTTTGATATTAGTTTACTTTCTGCAAGTTAGATATTAGTTACTCAAGTTGTTTATGGTTACTTCCGAAAATCATAACTGTACTAATGATGAGGGATCAGAAGACAAGTTGATGTAATTTGATTTAGATTTAATTTATTGCAACTTTTGGATTTCTTTCAGCATAGTTTCTTTTGTGTTTAGACAGCAGCAAGAATAGTTTGGTTTCATGCTCACTAGTTCATTGTTTTGATTTATTAGACTAGCAGCACCTTTTCATTTCAGCAGCACATTTTCATTTCCTTTCAAGTTTTGTCATTGTAATTTTCAAATTCCTTTTTAAGTTTCAAGTTGGTAAATCATTATAGAGGATATTATTTCCTTGAACAAACATAACCATACTTGTTTTCATTTTAGAATTTCCATTTCATCTTAGAAAACCAAAAATGACAAAAAGTTAAGAAATAGGTTATCTTGCACATATAGTGCGCCGCACTTCATCATCTTACGATTCCCGGATTGACAAATTAAATGCAGCAATTTAGGACACACTAAATTGACCAAACATTTTGGCGCCGTTGCCGGGGAAGTGTAACTAGGTAGCCAATTTCTTAAAAAAAAAAAAACATAAAATCATAAAAGAAGGGAAAACTTGATAACTTCTTGAAGTATGCTCTCCTCTTGCACCTAGTGTGATCTGGAGGATCAGAAAAGAGATTTATTGGTTTAGTAATTTCTTAAGTATGCTCTCTTCTTGCACCTAGTGTGATCTGGAAGATCAGAAAGAGAATTATTAGCCCAACTTTTATTAAAAAATATAAAAAAATGACATGCATAGAGCAAGAGATTCTAGGGGACGGTTTATAGCTAAAGCCAAGAGTTCGATTTTCACAACTCCATCTTCTTCAAGGCATAGACAAGAATCACCACCATCTACCCCTAGCCTTAAGATTTTTGGAATTCAAGGAGCAGCTGAATTAGAGGATTCTCATATACCACCTACTAAATCTCATTTAGAAAAGGAAGAGACTCCCTCTCATCCTCCCTTGATAGAAGAACTAGAGGACTTTAAGGACTCTAAAGAAAATATCATGGCAGAGGAAGTAATAGATGGAGGTAGAGGTAGAGGTAGAAGAGGAGGAAACAATGGAGACAACAATGGTGAAGGAAATAATGAAAGAAATAGGGAAGGAGACAACTTGTTTGGATTCCCTATAGTTGATGAGGAAACTCATACAACAATGAAAAATATCTCACCATCTATCCTTCCTAACTTTTATGGATTGCGAAGTGAGGATCCTGAAACATTTCTGTTTGAGTTTGAAGTCGTGTGCCGAACCTATGACTATATGGAAGACTCTCAAAAACTCAAACTGTTTCCTTCAACTTTGAAGGGAGATGCTTTGAAATGGTTCATGGGATTAGCTACTCAATCTATTAGGACTTGGAATGATATGAAACAAACATTTTTGGATAGATACTTGGACTATTGTATGCCCACCAATCACAAGGATGAGGTATTCAAAATGATACAAAAAGAAGATGAAAATTTGGAAGACTTACTTGAAAGATTTCAATATAACTTGAAAAGAGCAAAGATGAGCAACTTAGATGATGAAACCTTGAAAGCCCTCATATTAAAAGCCATTAGAGATGAATGGATAGATATTTTAAACATGATGGGAAAGGAGACATTTCTCAACTTCCACTTCGTGACATAACAGAACTATGTGTCCATCTCTCAAGAGGAAAATCTAAAACAGGAAAAGGGCCTAGGGATCCTTCTCTTATTAGGGCTAACAAATCTACAACTGGATCAGTAAGTAGGGTAGAGATTGGTAATATGCTTGATGAGTTCAAAACTGATATCTTAGGGAGCCTTAGTGAACAACTAGACACCCTTAAAATCCAAAACAAGCAGAAAGCAGAAACAGACGCTTTAGCCATCTTTTGTCCGAAATGTAGGAAGAAACATGCTTTAGGGAATGTCCCTTGGATGCAAAAGTTGTAGAAACATGTATGATTTTCTCAGAGAATCATGAGATCAAGGATTGTCCTTCAATTCCTGGACTCAAAGCTGTTTTTCAAGAAGACCCAAATTCAGTAGAATCTCTCTGTTTTGTTGCAAGGAGACCTTGGAAGGGACAACAAACTCAAGGGTTTAACAACCCTATGAATTTTCAAACCCCACCAAATTGGAATCCTTGGAAACAACCTTGGCCCCAACATCAGAATCCATATCAACCATGGGTACAAGGGATGCAAAATCCTTATGGGAGATTTGCTCAATTTTATCAATATCCTCCATCTTTTCAAAATCAACAAGCTCCACAACTTCCAAATTCAAATCCACAACTTTCATTGCCATTTTCACAACAAAAACCTTCTCAACAAAATCCAAATCCTCAACTCATGCTCCCATACCAACAAAAGGAAAATCAACTTCCAGCTCAGCCACTGCCAAATCCTAATAATAAAAATCCTCAGAATACTTACATGGTAGAAGGACAACAATTTCCTACCTATATGATTGTTCCTCTCAACGATGTACAACTCAGATCTGGTAGAGTTTTAGAAAAACTTTCTATAGATATTCAAGAGCAAGATACCTCTGAGGAGGACTCTCTTGAAGTCAATAAGGGTTCTGAGGAAGAATATCTTCAAAATTCAAACATTCAAAAAGAAAAATAAAGGCTAACACCCACAACTCCTATAGTTGAGGAACCTGCATCTTCATCTACACCTCCTTTTCCTGAAAGACTACAAATTGACAAGGGAGTGGAAAAACAAATCTTGTTGCCTAACTATGAATTTCTAGATGAATTGAAGAATGTTTGTATCAAGATTCCCTTGCTACAAGCCATTCGAGAGATTCCTATTCTAGCAAAAACAATAAAGGAGTTGAGTTTCAAAAGACCAGGAAGGAAACTAAAATATACAAGAAGAATCCACCTGGTAGGAAATATTGCAGATATTATGATGGGAAAAATTACCATGCAGAAGTATGTAGATCTAGGAAGTCCAATTGTCAAGACACATATAAACGGGATAGAAATTCCAAACACATTGATTGACTTAGGGGCTGCTATCAACATTATGAGTAGACAGACTATGGACCAGCTAAAACTTCCTAACCTTATTTTTACACCTACTTTACTGCAACTTGTAGATCGATCAATTATTAAACCAGATGGTGTATTAGAAGATATTTCAGTCTCCTTAGATTCTTGGGAATATCCGGTAGATTTTATGATTTTGACTCCCAAGAGTAATCTAGGAGGGCACCCACTTATCTTAGGAAGACCTTGGCTAGCCACAGATGATGCTTTTATTAGTTGTAGATCTGGGGATATGTACATTTCTAATGGTAATTCGACAAAGAAATTCAATTTGTATCCTCCAGCAAAAGCAATCACAGAAGTAGGAGACAATGAATGGGTCGATGATGAGGACATTATACAACCTGTCTTTACCATTTTTGAAATCAGTGAGGATAGTCAAATTTCAACATTGCAGGTTTTTATATTACCCTAACATGACTTTCACACAATTTCCAATACTTGAATCGACATGGTAATACTATAATCAAGACACAAATGTATCTACTCTATGGAAGAAGTTGTAGTTTCAAGATGATTTTTCCAAGAAATATTGAATATCAAAAAATATTTGAAAAAGTCACAACAAGAAGAACTAACCGCATCTGTAAACATTCTACCGCATTTTGTATTGGGAGTAATGTTCAAGATAGGTAATGATCCTAAGAATTGTATCCACTAGCATCTATATTGATGAAAATAGTAGACTAATCGTGACAACTTCAAAGAAGATGAATCCAAATCTTGTGGAGATAGTTAGAAGAGTTCAAAAACTTCAAATGAACTTCGATTATCCACTTTATTGAAATGATGTGGTTTCTACTTGGTTACAGTACCTAAAAGAATGGTAAATGGAGGGTATGCATCGACATATGAACGAATCGGAAGAACTTAAAGGATCACTTCTTTAGCTTATCGATCGTATTAGACACATTAAAGTGTAGTAAGTACTTTTTCGCTTTGGATGGTTTTAGTTATTATAATTCAAATTTGTAAAATCAAGATCAAGATAATATCTACATTACTATCTATGTGGAACTTTTCCTATTTGTATTCTTTTCGTTGATAATGCAATCACAACATTCCAAAGAAAGAATAGGAATTTTTTTCGATCGATCCAAGATTGGGTAGTAGTTTATAAGGATGATTTTAGTTTATGTAGAATTATTAAGATATTGAAAATTTGAAAAAGCCTATGTTATTTGAAAGAACAAACCTTCTTATTAAGCCATAAGAAGAAAATGATTTATGATGTTTACCAAGCGATTGTTTAGATGTCATATTTCGATGGGATTAATGACAGACTCAAAAGTTGAAGTCATCTCCAAGTTACCTATTCCAAATTGTCAAAGAGATGTTAGAAGTTTTAGGATTTACCTGTTACTATAGAAGATTTATAGAAAACTTCACTAAATTAATAATTTACCTTCAAATTACATAAAAGACTGAATTTAAATGGGATCCCGATTATTAATCAACAATTTTTGAATGAAACAAAGAATATTCAAGCAACCTATCTTTATATAGACCAAATTGAAACTCCTTTCCATATTTCTACGGATGTCTTATACAAATTTCTAGGAGCCGTGTTGGTCAGCAAGATTAGTCTTTATGCCATTTATTATACCAAGAAAATTTGATCCCACTGTAGAGTTGAACTATACCATGACCAAAAAGAGTTTAGCTATTGTTCATGCAAATTCAATAAGTTTTAATATTTACAAATTAGTTATGAAACTTTTATTCATACTAACCATTCCTGAATTAGATATTTAATGAATAAACCTGCTACTAACAAGTAGAGGACAACATGGCTCTTACTTTTGCAAGAATTCAATACATTAACAATGAAAGCTGATTACCAGAAAATGCAATACAAGAGAGGCCGATTTCTGTCTCAGAATCTTAATACTAAAGAATATCTGCAGGAGGATGAAGTTTCCTTCATGACTGAATTTCACTAAGCACTATTAAGACTCTCATGCATATATTACATAACTACTTCAGACACTGAACTAATAATTTCACATTTGGTTTCCATGAAAACCAAAAATTATTCAGAGAGTTCAAAATATTGATGTGGATTTAAATCTAATCATGTTTAAAACAGTACAGACTTTGTGGATCGAGATGTCATGAAGATGAATGTCCTATATTCTTATGTGTGTCATGATGAACCATACGGACACTTATAGTATAAAAAGGATGGTCTATGTAACCTCTATTTATGATATTACTTCCTCTTCAAAGATGAAAAGACAGATATGCTGGGGTTGGGGACAACACAAAAGAGTAGGAGGCAACCACCTCAAATGAAATGCCATTACAACACACAGTAATTATTGAACCTCTTTGAAAAATGGGGCTTTTAGATTTCATTGACCTATTAACTACATCTATTAAAAGAACTATCGTTTATAATTGACATGTTACCAACAAGTATAGCCAAATAATATGCTTACGAATTCAATAGTTCATTTTTTCTATGAGATTATTTTATCATTGTGTTCCAAGAGAATTTGACGTGATCGTGGACACCCTTGCATCCAACTGTGGAGTATAATTGAGTGGAATAAAGACAAAACTCTGGCTAGAGATTCTTCCATTTCACTCCATAAGAAATGCACGGTGGAGTCTACCAACAAAAGCTCTGAAAGTATCATCAATTAAAATGTTCATCTACATAGAGGATTACAAAGGCTTCCTTGTTTGTGGGTTTGTATAAACTACATGAGAACATAACGGTGAGAACATTCTTCCCTGTGAGAAGTGAGAAAGAAGTCTTGCTCCCAACAGATTTCAATGGACCTTCAAGATAGTAATCTGGGCCAGAGCTGACTTCACAGAAGCCCAAAAAAGACAGAATGACAGCGCTGAATGAGATAGATGAGACTGTGCATACAGTCACTTTAAGACCGATCTAGTTCAAATATCAAAGAGCTAAATGGCATGACAAGTACATCAAAGAGAAGAAGTTTCAAGAAGGAGATTGGGCATTGTTATTTGATTCCAAGTTTAAAGATTTCCAAGGAAAATTTCAGACTCATTGGCTTGGGCCATATGAGATTGACAAGATCTTTAGCAATGGAGCGGTAAGAATCAAGACCATTGATGAGTTTCAAATTCCTCTTATTGTGAATGGCCATAGATTGAAAGTTTATCATAAGCCACTCTCAAAAGAGGATTTTGTCAAAATGTTTCAAGAAAGTTCTGCAATCAGGCTGGTACAGAAGAATTCTTCTTCTCCACCAGCCTAGCTTTTGTTCTTTTCAGTTAAAAATATATATATATATATAAAAATAAAAATTGTATAAGCCTGAAAACCAATCACTGATTGGCAGTCTTATACAGAAAATATAGGGTGAAAATCAGGAACACTTGACACTCTATATTTTCCAAAAAAATAAAATAAAAAAAATCTCTCTTTCATTTCACAAGTTTTGTGACCACCCACTCCATTCCGTTCCACTTCATTCCATTTAATTTCACTTCATTTCACTCCATTCCACTTCATTTTATCTATTTCATTCCATTTCATCAATAAAATTCTTTTTCATGACCGTTTCCATCTGGTCATTTGTCATATGTTCATCTCCATTCATCCAAATAATAGTTGTGTCAGTTTCCGCAGCTGACATCTGTTTCCGCAGCTGACACCAGTTTCCGCAGCCAGAAGCAGATTCCGCAGCTACTACTCTGTTTTCAAAAGAATGTACAGTCAGATGTTATTTCCATAATCATGAAATAAAATTCAGGTGAGAGGATAAAAAATGAAGACATGAAGCATTCAAGACACCAATGAAGAGCAACTAGTTGAAGACCAAGGGAAAAGGCAAAAGATTCCAAGGTATGAGTAAAATTCATTTCAAATAGCATTGAAAAACACATTTTTATATAGTTCTAAACCATAAGCTCCATCCATTATGTGCAATGATTATATTGACAACTTCCGTAACCCTTTCACGATCTCCATATGATCCTCCCGCATTCATTCTCAAACGATTCCATAATTAAACCCCCGATCTTCACTCATATTCCGATATTCCACCGGTGACAATGAGACGTAATTGATTTGACCACGGACTCTTACAGCCGCATAAATCCATAGCCGTTGTTGAAATGTGCTCACATTTATTTCGCATCCACCAAATTTCAAAACACTGCCGGATGTGTTATACTCTGTTAATCTCACAGCTGTATCTCTGTCGTGCTCACGAAAACCCCTCTCTGTTCTGTCTCACTCCATTTCGTTATCTATTACGCTATAGTCTGTATACCCACTCTCTGATATCTACCCACAGTCATTGTGCTCATCTCCGTGCATTCAGCCGTTCTATTTCCATTGAACCCTCACACAGGCAAATTTGTGAAGAGCAGAAAGAAGAATGGGTAAATTGCTAAGAGCAGAACTGGAAGGACCTAAGTTCATGGAGGGATATCAGCAAGTAAGGGATATATTGAAGAAAGCAAAGTGGCTGCGGTTTATCCAGAAATTCAGAGGCTATCATAAAGAAGTGACAAAAGAATTTGCAAGGTCGTTCAATGGCTTGGAAGTAGAGATTGGAGATCTTAAGTTTGCGGTGAACGAGGCATCTACAGCATCTTCCACGGAACTTCTTCAAGAGGGTGAGCGTTGGTTTAAGAATAAAAGCATCAATGATGAAGCCTGGAGAAAAATCTTACGAAACCAAGGTATGGACATAACTATTTTTAAAAGAGGAATTCCTGTTCATGCATTGAAAGAGGAATGGGCTACTTTGCTGCTAGTTGTTCAGAAATTCATTACCCGTGAAGGCCGTTTTGGGTCCATGTATATGTACCACACCAGATTGCTGATGAATTTTCTAGATAATCAAACTCTCAATCTCCCATATTTTCTATTAAATAGTTTGAAGAAAATGTCTGTGACTGTTCAGAAGCATTTAGGAGATGTAGAACCACATCTATATCACCACGGTCTTGTAAAAATTTTGATTGAAAAAGAGTTAAAGGAGAAGAAAGACACATGGGAACAATTTCTGATTAGAAATTTTTTTGAGGAACCTCAGGAAATTCTTGAAGGTAGTACAACAAGAAGGAGTAGAAGAAAAATAATAAATGATGAAATTAAAATTACTCCTACTCAAGAAATTCCTGAAGGTAGCACAGCAAGAAGAAGTAGGAGAAAAAGAACAATTGATGAAATTCAAAATAATCCTACTACTACAATTGAAAGAACTGATAGGGAAGAGAGATTGTCAAAGAGGAAGAAGAAAGAAATCAAGGGTAAGAAGCCAATAAAACCAAAAGAGAGAAAATCTATTGAGGCTATACATCAAACCCCTTCTTCCGAAGAAGAAGATCATCAAGTGTTATCTGAAAGATTAGTTTATCTTCAAAAACAGTCATCTATGGCCAAGAAGACAGAGAAAGGAAAACAAAAACAAAAGGATAGTGTACCACAGCGTGTGAGAAGAAGAAGTAGACTTAAGGGGAAATTGAGGAAAACGCAAATGAAGGGTCCTCATTACATTGATTTGGGAGAGGAAACATCTGAACATTCCCCAGCTGACCATAATCCATCTCACTCTCAATCAGTTAGTGAACCTGGTTCACTTCATTCTCAGTCAGAAATTGAACATAGTCCATCCCATTCTCAGCAAGATGTTGATGTGAGCCCTTCTCAGCCAGATTTTGAAGATAACTCTCCTTCACGGCATTTTGGGAACAACCCAATAAAAAGGACACCTGATATAGACCCCAAGCAGCAAGAAGTATATAACTATATAGAATCTTTAGAAAAGGCAGCTACAGGTCCCAGTACTTCGTCCATCCAGCCTCACACAGTACAAGATGATTTAGTCCAATCACTAAAACAGGAAGTCTTTGAGCTAGAGCTTTTAAATAGACACATCAAAAATGAAAATGAGACATTGAAGGAACAAGGCAAACTGGACAAAATCATTCATGATAATACCATGCTACACCTGGGAATATGGCAGAAGAAGAACAAGAAATTGAAAAGGAAATGCCAAAAGTTAAGCAGAGCACTGGTTAATATCAAATTTAGGTGCTTAATGAAGAAACCCAGAATGTTGGCAGCACCAAGGAAGAGGAGGAGAGGATTGGATGTGCTGGCTGAAGTGTCAAGGCATATGAACTAAGGAAGGAATATCAAAATTTTGTTTGCATGAGGACATGAAACACCTTCACAGTGGGGGTATGTTGAGTCTCAAATCTGCATCTTTTCCGTACACTTTTCTATACCTTTTTCACTCACCCGAACCTCCCAAGTTGTCAATATCATTGTATATTAATTGCAAAAGAGCATCTAACATGGTTTTTAATTATATTTTTGTGTCTGCTGTTTGATTTAGATTTTTCTCATCTAGCTGCGGAATCTTGCCACTTTCCGCAGCTGCTGCAACTTTCCGCAGCCATTTTGTGAAACTCTATGTTACAGGTGTCTACAGGAAAAACGAGCCACATGGGCAAGTCAAAAATGATGTGGACATGGATCGTGTCCTATTGGCTCGAGCAAATCCATCTAAAGAGGCTGCGGTCAAAGGTGTCCAAATGGAAGTCAACTGTAGAGTCCCACGGTGACAGGACTCTGTTTCATGTCACGTGAAGGTTCATATGGCCGTTTCTGAGTTGCGGAGGACAAATCAACATCTGTACACGGCTCCATAGCTGAATTCAAACATCCACTCCTCATAGATTTACTCTTCAATACGACCATGATCTTAGATTTGTGGACGTAACGGTCTACGTGTTCTCCATCAGCATAAACTTTAGGAATCAGTTATATTTATTTTGTTATAAATAACGCGTTTGTATACGCTATTAGATTAGTCTATGTTAGTCTCGATTAGTCTGGAGATATCTCTGTAATGTAATTGCCACTGTGCCGTAATATCACCTTTCTGTTATGACTGCATATTAATATAAGAAGACTGTTTCTAAACGTAATTCGTACTTGAAGATTGTTGCCAAGGCTGGTGTAGAGGGCCCCTGCACTTGCCAAGGTTCTGTGCATTATTGTATAGTTCTTGTTTTATTTCCTTAAAGCTCATTTTTCCATAATCCATTCACATGTTTATACATTGCATCTTTCATGGTATATATGCTTCATTTCTATTTATAATCTTTCATGTTTTCCATTTTACTTCTGTCTTTCATGTTTTATGTTATTGTTAAACTGATCAGTGTTCTTGTTTCAGGTTATAAATAGGCAGCCCGGGCATTTGCATAACTTTTTGACTAATGACATGGAATTAACATTGTTCTGCTGCTAATTTGTTTTTCTTAGTTTCTGTTTAATTTCAGTACTGCTTTGTTTAATTCAATTTTGCTCATTTGCTTCAGTAGTTAAATTTAGATATATTAAACTGCTCATAACATCTTCAGTTGCCTCCGAAAGCCACAGCTGGACTGATGGTGAGGGATTGTATTATGAAATGTGTAGTTTGATATTAGTTTCCTTTCTACAAATTTAGATATATTAAACTGCTCATAACATCTTCAGTTGCCTCCGAAAGCCACAGCTGGACTGATGGTGAGGGATTGAATTATGGATGTGTAGTTTGATATTAGTTTCCTTTCGGCAAGTTAGAAATATTAAATTGTGCATGACATCTTCAGTTACCTCCGAAAGCCACAGCTGGACTGATGGTGAGGGATTGAATTATGAATGTGTGGTTTGATATTAGTTTACTTTCTCCAAGTTAGATATCAGTTACTCAAGTTGTTTATGGTTACTTCCGAAAATCATAGCTGGACTAATGATGAGGGATCAGAAGACAAGTTGATGTAAATTGATTTAGATTTACTTTATTGCAACTTTTGGATTTCTTTCAGCATAATTTATTTTGTGTTTAGACATCAGCAAGAATAGTTTGGTTTCATGCTCACTAGTTCACTGTTTTGATTTATTAGACTAGCAGCACCTTTTCATTTCAGCAGCACATTTTCATTTTCTTTCAAGTTTTGTCATTGTAAGTTTCAAATTCCTTTTTAAGTTTCAAGTTGGTAAATCATTATAGAGGATATCATCTCCTTGAACAAACATAACCATACTTGTTTTTATTTTAGAATTTCCATCTCACCTTAGAAAACCAAAAACGACAAAAAGTTAAGAAATAGGTTATCTTGCACATATAGTGCGCCGCACTTCATCAGCTTACGAATCCCGGATTGATAAATTAATGTAGCAATTTAGGACACACTAAATTGACCAAACAGGTTCTCTATTTCTTCTTCCCATGACCTTCCCTATCTCTTTGGATCTATTTTCCTCATTCACCATCCAAGATGATAGAGCCAATAACTTCATATCTCCCATTATAGGATTGGGGTCCCAAATATTTAGATTTGTTAGCACCAAGTTATGCATATAAAACTTTTCCATCTTTTCCTGATCAACTATGTTGGCTTGCTTGTAGAACTTCAGGAATTGCCTACAATCTTGGAAAGGGAGTGATCCATGGGAGGCTAGAGTGTTGATTTGAAATAGAAGCCACTGTTCTTTGAGGTACATAGCATATGATTCAAAGGGGAATCTGTGCTAAAGGGCTTCAATGCATAAGTCCGCCATGGTGGCTACTTGCTCCTCTTTTTGCTGCAATTTCTCTTTTAGCGCTACATTCTCTGCATGTTCCTTCTGCAGCTGCTCCTTCAGAGATATTTATTTGATGCTTTCCTCCCCCCTTGGAGATTCTTCAATGATGATCGGGCTTAGAGGAGAAGTTTCTGGCTTTCTCTGATTCTTTTCAACTCTGGAATACCTAGAGGTATTCCTTTTTCTTTTTGCACTTAGAGGAGCCATGGTGGCAACTATCTTTTTGTAGTGAGGGGATGTGATGATGGGTTGTGAGTCTGTGTCTTGCCCAATTTCTACAATCTCTATGAATTCTATGGCCATCTCTTTTGTTTTACTTTGGCCCTTTGTCTTTCTCTCTTCTTCTGGTTCTTCTTGTTTCTATTGGTTCTTCCTCGTGTTTCTTCCTTATTTTTCTTTCTAGTTCTTCTTCTTCTTCTTCAAGCGTTGCGTCCTTCTATCGGTCCTCTCCCTCTAAAAATTGTCAATTCACTGGTTTGGATGAGACAACATCTCCTTTTATTAGATGATGCAGCTAAATTTGGAGTGCTAATGTAACTCCTCTTAGCTCCAGTTCTGTCGTAGATAATTGGTTCCTCGTCCTAGTTAATTCAGCATGGACTACACATTTTCCTCCCCTCATTCTCCTCTACTCCACTGATTTAAAATTTTTCTTTTGCATGCCCAGGTGGCGTGTACTCCCATTTTTATTCCAGTCATACCTCACGGTGGTGGCCGAGTTAACTGGCCACCTTTCTTCCCCTTAAACTCTAAGTCTGAAAATTAATTATTTATGGCTATTATGAATTCATAACAAGGGGTGAGAAATTATACCTGAGTTTACCTGTTGTTTCCAAGGCGGTTGCAAGAGCTGAGGTTTGAGACTAGCCTTTTTAAATGTTGACGTTCTTCACCATATTTCTTTTCTCTGAGTGAGCAACTTGCTGAAGGAGTAGCTTCCTGAATGAGCTGCTAATCTTTGTCTGTTGTTTCTCTCCACTGTGGATGTTGCGTGGGGTTCTTGAGATGCCATGGGTGGCATTCTTGTTCTCCTGTAGTCTATTATGTAGTTTATCTTGTTGTTCTTCGTGGCGGTCCATGAACAACTTTGTTTTTTAATGAACTTCCTGATGTTTGTAGTAGTCTGTTTGTGTGATGCTTCTCTTTCTACAATGTGCTCAAGAATGGAGGAGTGTGGTGTATGGAGGTGATGGAGGAAGTTATGAAGACGAGTGGAGTGAATGATGGGATGGACAAAAAGATAGAATAAGGAAAAATAATATGAATGCTTCCTTGTGTTTTCCAGAAACCATTAACAACCTACAAAACAACAAATACAGAAAAACACAGTGATGCAGATGCATTTTTTTGGTTTTGTTCTTTTTCTCTTTTTTTTTCATTTTTTTTTTCGAAAGAAAGCGGGCTGCCTCCATGGAGGTTTTAAACCCACAAAATTTCCTTGAGCGTCTCGGAGAGGTTTTCACCCATGGATCTTTATTCTTTCTTCTTTTGGTTTTGTTTTGTTTTTTTTGAGCAAGTGAGCCCCCTCCTTCGAGGTTTTTAACCCACAAGCTTATTATTTTTTCTTTTTTCTGTCAGGAGGTGTGGGAAACTATGGGGTTTCCCATCACATACACCTCTCTGCTTATTGAATTGATGAATTCAAACCTTGACAAAGGCTTCTTGTAAATTTTAAATTTGTGACTATTGACAAGCGAGGGGATCCCTTCCTCATCTATGGTCCTGATTTGAACTGCACCATTATCAAATAATTTCTCCACTGTGTAAGGCCCCAACCATCTTGTCATGAGCTTTCCTTTGAAGTCTTTAAACCTTGAATCATACAATAGTGCCCAATATCCTTCTTGGAAGGTATTTTCTTTGATGTTATTGTCATGCCATACCTTCCTTTGCAACTGAACTACCTCTATGTGAAGAAGTTCTTGCATTCTGAACTCCTCCAATCCATTTAGTTGGAGCAACCTCCCTTTTTTGGGTATTTTTTAGATATATATTTAATTTAGCTACCATTCCTAAAGTATTGAATTCAAACTCAACTGAAAGTAGAGATTTCTTACCATAGACTAGTTCATAAGGAGTGAATCTTGTTGTTGTCTTCCAAGTGGTGTTGTAGGCCCAAGTAGCTTCTACCAATCTATCTTCCCAATATTTTCTGCTACTGCTCAAAACATTGGTGAGGATGCTTTCTAAAGCTTTGTTAGTTACTTCTACTTTTCCATTCACCTGAGGGTGATAGAGAGTAGAAGTTCTATGCTTAATCTTGTGCTTCCTCAAAATATTCTCAATGAGGTGAGAGGTGAACTGTGATCCCTGATCTGTGACTATTTCTCTGGGATATCAAATTTGTAAAACATATTCTCCCTTAGAAATTCTGCTACTTCTTCTTCAATTTCTACCTTCACTTCTTTTTCTTCAGCCCACTTTGTTAGGTAATCAATGCAGACTATGATATGCTTCTTTTTTCCAGATGGTGGATCGATAGGTCCAACAAAGTCTATGCCCCACTTGTTAAATGGCTCAAGAGCCATCTAAGGGTGTAAAGGAATTTCATCCCTTTGTGTGGGTTTCCCCATCCTTTGGAACTGGTCACACCTGCTGTTGTATCTTTTGGAATCTTGGTGAAGGGTAGGCCAATAGTAACCCATCTGCAAAAATTTGTAAGAATTTCTCTTTGCAACAAAGTGGCCTCCACATGGGCTATCATGACATTCAAAGAGGATATCAAAAAATTATTCCTCCCTCACACATCTTCTTAGGATTTGATCAGGGCCTAGCTTGAAGAGATTCCCCCCAATCCATGTGAAAGAGGTGTGTTTTTTATGATTTTTCTCCTCTCCCTGAATGAAAGATTAGGAGGGAGTCTTCCAGAAACCAAGTAGTTGGCTATATCAGTAAACCATGGTGAGAGTGTTGATATGGAAAAGAGGTGCTCATCTGGAAGCTTGTCATCCACCTTTTCTTCTTCACTTGCAGGGAGAACTAACCTAGACAAAAAATCTGCAACAACATTTTCCTTTCCAGGTTTATCAATAATATTCAAATCAAATTGCTGCAAAAGTAAAAACCATATAATTATTCTAGCATTAACATCTGATTTTTTCATTAAATACTTGATGGCTGCATGGTCAGTGTGAACAAAGGTTTGATATCCAGTGACATAATTCCTGAATTTGTTCAATGCATGGACAATGGCCAACATCTCCTTCTTAGTAATAGTATAATTCAACTTGGCCTTGGAAAAATTCTTGCTGATGAAATAAATGGCACAAGGGATTTTTTCCTCTGATTTTCCTAATGCTTCCCCTACAACTTTGTTGGATACATCAGTGTGGATGTGGAAAGGCAGAGTCCAATTTGGACCTCAGAGGATGGGGGAAGTAGTCAACTGCTTCTTAATGAGCTCAAAATCCTCTTGACAAGGACCAAACCAAATAAACTCAGAATATTTGGCCAATAACCCAAATAATAGCGAAGCCATCTTGCTGAAATATTTGATGAACCTTCTATAGTAACCAGCTAAGCCTAAGAAAATCATGACATCTTTCTACTTTTGAGGAGCAGGTACTCTTTTGAGGATAGTGATTTTTTTAAGGTCTACCTGTATTCCTGCTTGGGATATGGAGTGTCCTAATACAACCCCTGCTTTCTTCAGGAATTCACACTTTTATGGGCTCAAGGAGAGATGCATCTCAATGCACCTTCTTAGTACTTTACCCAAATTGGAGAGAGCTTCCTGGAAGTCATCCCCATATGGTGTGAAATAATCCATGTAAATTTCAACAGAGTCATGGACTAACTCAGAAAATATGCTCAGGACAGCTCTTTGGAAGGTGGCTGGGGGATTAATAACCCAAAGAGTAGGACTCTATAAGAAAAGGTATGCCAAGGGAAGGTGAAAGTAGTCTTATCATGGTCTTCAGGGCTGATTTGAATCTTATTGTACCCACTGAACCCATCTAAGAAGGAAAAGAAGTTCTTCCCTTTAAGGCCATCTAGGACTTGGTCTATAAAGGGAAAAGGGAAATGGTATTTCTTGGTGGTCTTGTTAAGTTCTCGATAATCAACAAAAATTCGCCACTTCCCATTTTTCTTTGGGACTAGGACAAGAGGAGATACCCACTCACTATTGGATATAGGATATATGAACCCCACATCCAATAGTTTCTGCATCTCTTCTTTGACTATGTCCTTTACATTCGGGTTCATTCTTCTTTGGGGTTGTCTCATAGGATTTCATCCTTCTTTGATGTAAATGTGATGTATGCATATTGAAGGATGCACCCCTTTCATGTCCTTGTAATCCCAAGAAAATGCTTCAAGATTTTCTTTCAAAAGCTGGCATAGATGCTTCTCTTCTTCATTTGAGAGGTTTGGGTTGATTTTCAGAGATCTATATGGGAAAAACTCGATAGCCTTGGTGGTTTCAGAGATTGTCTCAACTAATTGCACTTCCATCCAAGGTTAGCTTTCAAAATATTTAACTAGGGTTTCAAGAGGAGTGTTAGTGGCAGACTGGTTTTGAATGGCATGGTCGATGAGTTCATATTCATCAAGTTGCCCCCCTCTAAGGATAACATCTATGGTACACATAGGATCAGTGTTATATAACTCATCTTATTCATCCTCCAACCATATAGGGAGATCATGATCAATGGAAGGCTGGGTTGGAGGATATAACGCTAGCTATTTAGACAAAGGCCCATTTTTGATAGTCATGTTTCCAGTCCGACAACTAATATAAGCATCTACAGTGGCTAACTAAGGTATCCCTAAGATGAGAGGATAACCATTAAACTTGTTTTTTGGATGTAGGACCAGGAAATATGTAGGATACTCCCAAGAGTCAATGGTAACCATAACATCCTAAACAATTCCTTCCAGATTTAATATGGACCGATCTGCAAGCTGCAGAACTGTTGTGGTTTTCCTCAAAGTCCCTTGGAGATTAAGTTTCAACATAGTTTCCTTGGTCATGATATTGATGGCAACCCCTAAATAAATCAAAGTTTTGGGGAATATGACACCACTATATGTACATCAACAACTGGACTACTAGGGTCCAGGTATTTTGGAAATATCACCTTCCCCGGCATCAGGTTAGACAGTTGTCCTACCACATTGATTGTGGGGTTATCTCTCTTCCTCCTTCCAGGTTTCTTGAAGAACTTTTATTTGATGAGCCTATTATATATAGGGACATCCTTAATTGCCTGGAGAAGTGGTATCTTTACACACAAATTTTCCAATTCTCCCAAAAGTTCAGTCTCCTTTAGGGTGTCCTGACTAGGGTGGATCAAGCGCTTGGGAAAAGGAGGTTGTTGGATATTAGTGTTATCTTCTTCCTTTTCCTCCTCAACCTCTATAGGTGGATATGGGGGATGGTTGTCTAGGAGTACTCTTCCCGACCTGAGATTAACCTCTTGTATCTCCACAGCATAAGTCGAAAGGGATATTTCTCCACTGGGAGCCTGCTGTGCCTGTCTGCTGTTTAGGTTCAGATTGGGTTGTGCAGGTATAGGTAGCCTAGGTGGAGAAGCATGAGTAAGCTGAGGTTGAGGTTGGGGTGGAGGCATTAGAGCAGGTAGTTGAATTTTTTGAGGCCTCCACCCTTGGGATGGATTTTTCCGCTAAGGTTGTTGTGGAACATATTGCTGAAATGGTTGGTTTATTAGCTGAGGATGATATGAAGGGTTGGAAGGCCAAGTAGGAGGTGTAGACCAGGATGAAGGAGTGGGGGTGTACCAAGGTTGCCTGGGTGCAATATTATTGTTGTAATAGTAAGAGTGAGGTGCACCTTGCATACCTTGTTGATATGGCCAAGGGCCCTTATGCCTTCTCTGGTTGATGAAACATAGTTGCTCTAGCATTGTTTCCCCACCTTGATATAAAAATTTAAGTCCAGGTAAGGAGGGACACTTGTCTGTGTCATGATTCTCTTCACAGACTTTGCAAACCTCTATGACATTCAGTGGACATTCATTCCTTAGGTTTTTCTTGGTACATCTAGGAAAAAATATGGCCAGGGCTCTCTCTGCTTCCTCTTGCTTCCTTTTGACCTGCATTGTGTCCATTTGAAAAGCAAAGGTATGCAGCATGTCACTCTTGAAGTCCTCTAGCATGTTTCCAATCTCATGTTTTATGAAGGGGTATTGGATGTGCTTTGGATAGCTATGACCTTCTTCCTAAATGCCCTAGAATGGTTTCGAAAGACAATTTTGATTGTTTCATAGGGTTGTTGGTAGATATATCCTCCTGATAACATATTCAAGGTTTCTATCATCTCTTCACTGATCCCTCGAAGAAGTACAAGTTTGAGTGAGTCAGGATCAAGAGTACAGTTGGCTCTCTTATAATTCAATTGAAACCTCTCTTCATAATCCTCTAGGGATTCATCAGGCCCTAGAGTCATCCTAAATATCTCATCCTTAGTTTCCTTGGACCTATAGTAGTCTTTGTACTTGTTGTTGAGGGTCTCTTCCATCTGTGCCCAGGTAGTGATGCTATCCCCAAGCATACCCATGAACCAGTGCAAGGTTGCATCCTTAAGGGTGGATTGGAATAGCTTCAACTTTTGGTCATTAGAGGTGTACTCTCAATTCCTACAGAAAACAATAAATTCAAACATGAATGTGTCAGGGTCCTCAGAGGTAAGTCCATGGAAATGTGGAAGAGCCGAGGGGCTAATTTTTTTCATCTTAGTGTCCCCATCTGCCTCTCTTATGGGAAAGGCTCTCTGGGTCCCAACCATGGTTAAGATAGGTGAAGCAGTTCCCTCAGTTGAAACAAAGTATTCTTCTTCTTCCCTAATAGGATCCTAAAAATATTCAGAAAGCTCACATATAGGGGGTTCAATCTCACTACCACTGAAGAAGAGTGAAGGGTGGCTAGGTGGTGATGTGGGGGTTTTAGGTAATGTTTGTCTTTAAGTATTCCCAGTCCTACAAGGAATGAAAATCATATATATTTTTTGTACTTTTTCAATATTTCTGAAGGGACATGAAAAGAAAGGAAAGAAGAAAAGAATGCTAAAAAAAATCAAAATATATACTAGGCACCTCCCCGGAAATGACGCCAAAAAGTGGTGCGCCCTGTATTGCACTAAGAGTGCTACAACTCCCAGGGGCTGCCCTACTTTAATTTATCAACTTGGGGTTCGTATGAACTTTGAGGTGACAGTGCTATATACATAGAAGATGCATTTTGTTCATGTCATCCTCTTCTTCTCTATGAAAGGGTGCTATTTCTCAAATTATGAGAACAAATGGAAAGTAAATTACTGGTAGGAAATGACGGAAAGGAAATTAAACTAAAGTGCTGAAAAGAAATTACAAGAATTAAACTAATTTAATTGGCAGAAAAGGAAATGACTGAAAAGAAACTAAGCTAACTTGCTGAAAATAAATGGCAGAAAGGAAACTAATCCTAAACCACGCTTAACTTGGCCAAATGGCTAAATGCACTCTACTTATCCTATGATCTATCTATCATGCTCTTATCCATGCAACTAAACTATCCATGACTTAATTATAACTAAAAAGAGTTAATTTTCAGCTTGGAGGAAGAAAAAGGGATAAAAGAGCGAATTGAGGGCTTAACGCATGAAACAGGGCTTAGAAATGGAAAGCGGGGGTTAAAACCTTATAAAACTTTATTATAACGTGAGAAATGACTTCAGAGTAGAAATAATTGAAAGATCCGATGGCAGAGACGCGATGGAGGTAAAATTTGTGATGTGCGATGTCGCAATCACAACTTCGCAATTTTAAATGGATAGCGGTAAGGATTTAACGGGAATAAACTAAAATGTGCGACGTGAAATGTGCAATGCGGTAAGGGTTGCGGGAGGCAATGTGAGATATGTTAAGTTCTGCGGGATGCGATGGGGACGACGTGGCGGTGAAATGCAATAACGATGTCGCAATCGGCAATAGAAGAAGTAAGTGTTAATGAAAGAGAAACAAAAATGCGATTTGTGATGTGCGATGCGGAGAGGTGACGTGGAGGGTGGAGGAGAGGTGATTGTAATCACATTTTTCATGTATTTCTCATTTTTCATGTAGCAAGACCCATCGAAAGTATTCAAAATGGCTACTCCTTGGATGAGGAATTAACTTTTACATCCAATGAGTACTCCCGCTCAAAATTTGAGTAAAACCTTTGGGAGATAAGTTGAAAATATGAGTTGAAAAAGTAGTTTGTTATTTTTCCCTTTTAAAATTTGATGATGTCATCAAATATTATTTTATTATTTCCACTATTATTTTATAATTTCCTTAGGAGGCCCATTTTAGACCTCAAAATCCCCCTAATGGCGAAGTACGTCAGCGGATATTTCGAGGTGGAAAAGGTGGAAGACGAATATCGATGATTTTTTTTAAGCATTTATCGTAAAAACAAGTTTGGTGATGGTGATCGATAGAACAAAGGAATAAGGTGGGAAATCAGAAAATGAGAGTGATAAGTCTTTAAGACAAAAGGTAAGAGTTGCGAAGTGTGATTGCAATGTACAGTGGTGGGAAACTCGAGGAAAAAAGGCAGAGGTTGGGTTTCGGTGGTTTTAAATGTTTTTTCACACGTTTTGCATAGAAAGGGTAAGGCGATCGTGAATGAAGAAAAAAAAATAAGTAAGGATTTGCAAGGCTAAGTGCATTAGGTAAAGAAAAGGTAAGTACAACGTTAAGATGAGAAGAGAAGGAGGGGAATGGAGGCGTAAGAGCAATGCTTAGAATTGAAACACACCTGCAGATTATGCATGGGAGACAGACATAAATGCAGGATGAAACAATGAAGGAAGGGCTTGGACTTGGTAACACAAATTCTTCCCAAAACTCAAACATAAAGCAATTTTTGGCTTGTGGGAAGGTCTACCCCGCTCAAAATCTATTGACAGAGGTGAGAGGGGGGAGAATTGACCACAGTTTTGGAGTTTTCCTCTATTTCACTATGCATAAGAAATTAAAACAACAACTGCAAAAAAACTAAATATCAATGAAACTTATCAAAATCAGATGTAACTTAAATGGCAGAAAAAAAACTAGCTAAATGACAGAAAGGAAAATATAGTAACATCAGAGAAGCTGAGGCACATGGATTGGGCCCTAACGCATGAGCTTAGCCCTCTAAAACTTAAATCAGTCGAATGAAACCAGAATGATCATTTCATAAAAGAATAACTGCATACTTCTCTGAAATTTTAATCCCTGAATAAAACAAAAAGATATATAGCTCATAACAATAGTTCTGAATGGAATCGAGACTAAAATAGACTAACTCTTCCTAGCTCTAGCTCTACTCTATTTATTCTACAGGGGAGCTACGAACAACTCCCTAGAAAATGGTGATTGAGTCCACTCGACTCCAAGTAAACCAAGATTGAGTGCTCTCCTCTTTGAGTTTCTCGGTTGCCTCTAGAATTCGAATTGCTGGAGAGAATCCTTGGGGATCCTTTGGCTGCTAGTGGAATTCAAATTGTTGGAGAGAATATTTGGGATCCTTCGGCTGCCTTTGAGGGTGGACAATCCTCCTGTATTTTCTCCTTGCTGTCGCCTCCAAGTCTTTGTGATAAAATACTTATAAAAGTGCTTAATAAATCATGATTTCCTGCACTCAATCTTATATTGGCACTTAGAGTATGTTAGCCTTAATCACCACGTATACTAGCATCATAAACCCAAATAATAATAAAAATGCAAGAAAAATAGATCTAAGAAGGAAAATAGGTGACTATTAACCCCTCCAAATATGTCTAATAATGGAGCTCATCAACTACCACCATTATGACACTCTTTCCTTCAGAATTAGGTAAACCTATGATAAAATCCAATGAAACCTCCTCCAATGTTGAATTGGAATGGGTAAAGGTTGTAGAAGACCCGAGGTCTTAATTATCTCAACTTTCTTTTGCTGGAAAACCAAAAATTCTTCCACGAACTTTTGAATATCAGATTTAAGGCCATCGCAAAAAAATTATTTCTTCACCCTGTGGTAAGTTTTTAAAAATCCTGAGTGTCCTCCTACCAAAGAGGTGTTCAATTCCAAAAGAATCTTTTGTTTTTTTTGGAAATTATTAGAAATATATAAGTGATATTTGTACCATAAGGAATCATTTTTCCAACTAATGTATCAGATGTACTGGGATATTGCTGCAACTTTTGAATGAGTGTCCACACTTCTTCGTCATTCTTCCATTCCTCCCTTGCTTCGGTTATCCAATCTGGTTGGATAATAAAAATGGCACAAAGCAATGCTTCCACCTCCTCATCATTTCTTGAGAGTGCATATGCAACAACATTTAGCTTCCCTTCTTTGTAGATGATTTCAAAGTCATAACCCAACATCTTTGTGACCCATTTTTGCTGATCTTATGAAGATAGTCTTTGTTCCAAAAAGAATTTAAGACTATCATGATCAATTTTTACCTTGAAGTGTCTTCCCATTAGGTAAGGTCGCCATTTCTTTAGTGCATGTAGTATTGCCAACATTTCCTTCTCATTAATAGCTTTCTGTAAATACTTTCCTTTGATTGGACAGCTTTCAAAAGCAATGGGTCTTCCTTCTTGCATTAAAATAAAACCAATTCCATTTCCTGAGGCATCACATTCCACAATAAATGTTTTTTTGAAGTCTGGCGTAGCCCAGACCAGTGCTAGGCACATTTCCTCTTTAAGATGTTCAAAGGCCTTAGTTGCTTCAAGAGTCCATGAAAATGCATCTTTCTTCAATAATGTTGTTAGAGGTGCGGCTATTCTACCATAATTCTTTAAAAACTTACTATAATGCCCTGTTAACCCGATAAATCCTCACTACTTCTTTATGGCTATAGGGACTTTCCATTTCTTAATGGCTTTAATTTTTTTAGGGTCTACCTTAACTCACCCTTGAGATACAATATGAACTAGATATTCCACCTCTTGTACTCCAAAGAAACATTTGGAGTTTTTTGCATATAATTGTTTCTCCTTCAATAGATTGAGCACCCTATCAACATGTTAGACATGATCATTCCAATATCTGTTGTAGATTAGTATATCATCAAAAAATACTAACACAAATTTCCTAAGGAATGGTTTAAAAATGAAATTCATTAACCCTTGAAATGTAGAAGGTGCATTGGTAAGGCCAAAAGGCATGAAAAAAAATTCATAATGACCCTCATGAGTTTGAAATGTTGTTTTAAGAATATCTTTAGTCTTCATTCTAATTTGATGATATCTCGAACGAATATCCAACTTGGTAAAATAAATTGCTTCATGTAATTCATCAAATAATTCATCAATCACAGGAATGGGAAATTTATCTTTAATAGTGAGCTTATTGAGCTCCCTATAATCCAGACACATGTGCCATGATCCATCCTTCTTGTTCACCAATACTACTGGAGCAGATAAATAACTTTGACTATGTTGAATTATACCAGGCTCTAACATTTTTGCAATCATACGTTCAATTTTACTCTTTTTGACATAAGGATATATGTAAGGCCTGATGTTTGGAGGAACACTTCCTCAAATCAAATGAATAGCACGATCATGATCACGAATAGGTGGGAGTACTTTGGGAGTTTCAAACACCTTGGAATGATTGTCCAAGACTTTTTGGATATCTGAAGAAATAAATGATTTTGATGTTGGAACTTCTAGTGAGCATAATTGTGAAATTACGCATCGTTTTTCTTTATTCAAAAGCTTTGTCATGAAATTAGAGATTATTAACTTTCCTCGCTTCCCTATGATACCCTTTAATTCAACTTCCTTTCCTTCTGAAAAAATTTCTTGAAAATTAAAAGTTACCATCCCTAAAGATTGTAACCATTGTACTCCTAGTACAACATCAGTACCTCCCATTGGAATGGAAAGCATTGGACTATTAAATACATATTCCCCCATGGTTAGCTTGATATTATGGAATTTTCCAGAGCAATTTATAGTCCCTCCATTTTCAACCATCACTTGAAACTCTGGTGTTGGCTATAGGAAGCAATCCAATTCCTTGGCTACCTTACAATAAATAAAATTATGGGTACTACTTGAATCAATCAACACTATTACATTTTTCTTCTTGATATGTCCTTCTATCTTGAGAGTTTGAGGAGTCGTAATTCCTGCCAATGCATTACATGATATGGTTGGAATAATTTCTTCTTTCTCTAGGATTGGTTCCTGGTGTATATCCTCTTCTTTTGAAGTTTCTTGTTCATTTTCTTCCTCCTCTTCACAATCTATGTAAAATAATTTCTTCTCATCACACTTATGACCTTTAGTGTATTTTTTATCACAACTATAGCAAAGCCCTTTTTCTCTTTTTTCTTCCAATTGTTGTGGTGTCAACCTTGTAGGTTGTGGAAGTCTAGGAGTAGCAACACTTCCATATTTATAGATATGAGGGCTAGGCTTCCTTGTCGCCATAATTTTACTTTCAATTTTTCTTGCCAACCTGAATGCCTTCTCTAATGAATTAGGTTCCCAAAGGCAAACCTCATGTTGGATGTTATCCTTTAAAGTACCTATGAAGATATCAATCCTGTGTTCCTCTAGAATATCATTTACCCTTATATTCAATATTTGGAAGTCCTCAATGTGCTCCACCATTGAACCATTTTGTTTGAGATTTATCAATTGGCTAAAGAAGGTGTTGCTCTTTGTATCCTCATAATGTGCTATCATTTCCTCCGTAAAAATTGACCAAATGACAATTTTTTTACGAGAGCAAAGCCATCGATACCATACAACTGTATTTTGTTCTAAATGTAATGCTAAAATGCATACCTTTTGTGTGTTTTTCACATTATGGAGATCAAAATATCGCTCCATGTGTAATATCCATGTTACGGGATCCTTGCCATCAAACTTCCTTATATCAATCTTTGGAATATGGTGAGTCTTCAATCAAAAATTAGAGTTTATGAAATCACGATTAACATTTATTTTGTTCTCATCATGAGTTTCCTGTACTACCTTTTCGCCATTAGGAATAATTTCTTGTATCAACTTTGTCAAACCTTTCTTCAAACCTTCCATGTCTTCTTTTAAATCATTCTTCATGTCTTCCATGTTGTCTTTCATTTTTTCATCTATCTTAGCTTCCATTTCATCCATCTTAGCTCCCATTTCATCCATCTTATCTTTCATGACATTCTTCAAACCATCCATCTTAGCTTCCATGCCTTTCAAACCATCCATATTAGCTTCCACACCTAGCCGACCTAACAATAATAATGTAAGGTCACAACAATAAAAATAGTGGGGTTTTATGGGGCACAATAATAGCAATATGGGGACTATAGGGGTACAAAAATAACAATAAGGGGGTTACACTAACAAAAATAAGGGTGTACACTAGTAATATAGGGACCTAACACTTTCTGAGCCCAATTTCGTCAATTTTTTCTTAAGTTACGACTCAGTCAAATTTTCCTAGGAAAACTCCTCTAAAACTGGAGCAACTCCAGTTAACTCCACCAAATCTAGATTTCTCTTCGAAATTGGCATACTCCACCAATTAGTGCTAATCCTTGATTAAATTTAACTGGATATTAAGTGCTAGTTAAGCACACTTAAGAGAAAACCACACACTTTAATCTAATCCAAACTTAAGCACATTTAAACATGGCCTATGGGTTAATAGAGTGGGGCTAATTTTTAATTCCATGCATTTCGTTGGAGCTCTGCCGAGGTCACGGTGTATGTTCATATGGAATGGGGGTTGGCCCTCTTTACCCCCGCCATGCAACTATATCAAACTTAAAAACTAGTCAGAACCCATAATAGTTAAGATCCATTATGCAGGAGAGGCAGCAAGTTGTTGCATTTGTGTGGGGGAGGTTGCAGGGTCGAGCCCGACCTCTGCCCAAAATTTGATTAAAATATTGAACCACCATGTAATATGAGGGGGGGAACATGGCATCCTCTAGGCTTTCCACGTGTCCACACCCAATTAGCATTGAAATAAACCAATAAAACTACGACAACGAACCAAAATTTCAACCAACCACCAGTTGAAACTTGTCATCACCTGATTCGACCAACTAGAGGAATATTCTAGGAATATTACAAGGAATATTCTAAGAATATTCCAAGGAATATTCGTTGGGATATTATTTTTGCTGATTAGGCTTCCCAGTCATCATCTTGTCAATTCTACACAAATTTTCGTTGTTTGAGAAAATGGACAACATGCTCTAACTTTCTCATACGGAGTCGGTTTTTGATGAAACAAAGTGCGTCAGAATCAGGGAGACGAGACCTATCCGATCGTTTAGGTTCCACTCCATTCCAATAAATTTGAATTTTTATCAAATTTTTACCCCCAAATCAATTTCTGATCATTCCTTCCCACTAAAAGGCTTTTAGACCCACAAAAGCTGGTTATTTGATGAGAGTTTAATCCTCTTTACCTTTCCAAGTTCTATTGACTTCATTCTACTTTGAAAAATATTCATGACAACCACTTTGGTTCCTTGACATGCATACTCTTGCAAATGGCCTGGTACTTCAACCAATGACCTCCTTTCGCTGCTGAACCTTGTTGGCTACTTGCTGACTAATGAAAAAAATCTTGTTGTAACAAAGAGAGCTCTCTGTGCTTGGAAAGTTTGACTGATGGCCTTCCCACTGAGAATCATGTTCCTCCTTTGCATAAACATGCATTTGATGCAAGCTTATCCTTGTAAACTATTTTCCAATTTAAGCCCATTTGAGTGAACTACAACAATGAATTAAAATATCAGTAATCACTAGAAATGAAATGACCATTATTTTACCTCCACAGTACCAAATTCCACATCTGGAAGAATGTCTTCACCATCTCTTTTGATTGTTGGTGTCATGCATCATATGGCCTACAAAATGTCTAATGTTCTTGCTGCAATCTTTTGTCATCTTGTCCCTCTTTCCACTTCTTGATTCCATCATCCTCCAGCATTGACATGATTCTCATGTCATGATTTGAGAATGAAGGCTAATCATGAGCCTCTCACTCAAGGGTGGACCTTCCAAAATCCCGAGACATCTTGTCACAAGCAAAACCATTAACTTGAAAAACACATCATGCAAGAAACACAACTTGAAGACCTCTTCCTTTTCCTCCTTCAAAGCAACAAATTTCACATCCTATGAACATCACCATGCATTCTTACATATTGGTGTACAAACCCATCAACCAAACACAAGTCGACAAAACATGTATCTTCAAACCATTGAATCTTAAGTCAAACAAAAGCATGTACAACACTTGGCAGTTCTTTTCCCAAAATAACAAGAATTTCACATCTCATGAAATAATTTGTTAATATATCCCTTTCATCATTAGAGACTAAATCAACTCTTCCAAGTCGATAAGACATACATGTAACAATCAATCGACCAACACAAGTCGATCACTCATGCATGTGAAAATGATTAGCACTCTCAAGTTGACAACATACATGTTAACAAAGAAATCAACCAACACAAGTCAATCACTCATGCATGTTCAAGTACAATGAAAATATAAAAAATTCCATTGTTCACACATAAAAACTCTCATGCATGTATATAATGCTCAACTCTCTCGCAAATACAATCACAAGTACAAGAATCCCATTGGTATGTACGAGTACTTAAAGAGCTGAAATGACCAAATTTTCTGCAAAAAAGTGAGCCAACATACTCCACTTTCAAACACCTTCCTAGCATAAACATGCAACATGCATTCTAGAGAAAACGAAATGCATTCACATGCAAATTGCAACTACAAATTTCCATCTTTGCTGCATCTAAGTGAGTCAACGTAACTCTAATTTTCCAACATCTTGCTTCGTGCAATATGCAACATACTTTCACGAGAAAAGAAATGAATTCAGATAACAAGGAAATGCATCAATAAGGCAAGATTTGCATCAATTATCAAAAGAAATGCAAGGCTTTAATTGGTTAAGAACTGTAACCATATATTTCCAACCACTTCAATGGCGCTTCATGCAGTTGCTCTTCATCATGTGTATCATCCTGACCCACATCAATTATGGAATCCTCTTTTCCATTCTTGTCAAAATATCTCTCCACCTTCTTCAAATGTCATGGATGGCTTGTTGGATACAAAGTTCAACACTTATTTACAAGACGACCTTGCTTATGGAAATGAGTGAAAAATAATTGCATCTTCTTTTCAATATGGTTTTCATTGTCCATTGGACCTTTGGATTTCTATCTCCTTTGTTTTGAAAGTTTCCTGTGTATGGATATCTTCTTCCAACACCTCAAAACAGTATGGTTATTCAAGCCACAAAAGGAACATGGAAATTTTCTCCAAATCTTAGGTGAAGATTTTCCATGTTTACCATAATTAGAAGAAACTTGATTAAATTCAGATTTATACCTTGCAAATTCACCTTTGTCACCTTCTTGAGGAGGTGAATTTGATGAGGTGGTGGCTGTCTTCGGAATTCCAAAAATGGCTTCAATGGCATAATCTCCAGTTGCTATGTCAGCCTTGGAAGTTGTGCAATCGTTCCCAAGACAATGGAAAGACTTGCTTTCTACGTTAAGCACAATCGATCCTTCTGATTCACACCTAATGGTTTTTGACCTAGACACTTCTCTGGTCTCTTTCCAAATACCAGTATCAGTTCAGAACATCGCCATACACCAATGCATCATCGATGAAGGAGAACCCACAGGTATCATGTCCAAATTAGTTTGGAAAAAGTTAGGATCACCTGAATTAAAACCATCTGACATCATGCTTAAATAATAGGATGGTCACCCCTCATCCCCCATCGGTCTATATCAAAATGTCCCTAGAAACCTGGCCGGAAAGATAGTTCTTATATACATTGAGGTCTTAGATGCACAACTAGACTACAATATACTCATCGGGAGGAGTTATATGTATGCCATGACTGCAGTCGTTTCCTCTATCTTTAGGGTAATGATGTTTCCTCATGACAATCAGATCATCACCATCAACCAACTCACATACTATGACAAGAAACCCATGACAACCCTCAATATTGTGTTACCATACATAGACAAAACTACATAACCACTTACACGGTATACATAATTTGGCCCCGACTAGTTCAAATCATCATCCATCCTAGGGTCATTCCTAGGAGATCCCCTTGTCATACCAGAGGGGATCCCAGAAAGCACGAGGGCACCAGTGTGCATGATTCTCTCATCAAACACCGAAACTAGCCCAGACATAGAAACCAGTAGTATGAAGATCAAAGCCACTGGCACGACATTCCTACCCTATGTCTTTTCACAAACCCCATTTGTATACCCCCACCTAGTTTTGTGTCAAAACGATTCATGGAAACTATGACATTTCCAAATATGGCTTTTGCAATACCCGTGTGGTATTTGGTCCCACCAGCCATGCTAGGAAGTCCAGGAATCACCTCTACATGAATAACCTCTATCGCCCATCAAGAGGTCACAACGGTTAACGAAACACCTGTAGCAGCACCAACTAATGCGGCCAAGAAAAATAACAAAAAATAGAGGAAATTTGAAACCCTCAAGTTCCCTGGGGCATTAAAACCTTGCACATTATGCGATATCGTAGGTCATCCTACTAATATTTTCCCGAAGTTAGATGAATTGAAACCCCTTCTACACACCAAAATAAATGTCGCGACCTTGAATTCCCATAAAAAGGAATAGGCCATGAAAAACCAAGGGAAATAATTATGCATCAATCATGCGTGTGACATGCGAAAATTATGGGCATTATACCCATCATTTCCTAGAGATGCCACGATATAGGGATTCCTTGCAAGCCCTATAGAAATCTTACCAAGAGGACCCCTCATCTCCACCCATGTAAATGGACAATGGAGAACCTAAAGCCGTAATGTACATATGAGCGGATCCTACATCTTGCTCCTATATAGTCACCTCAATGGCCCAAAGACGGAAAAAAGAGGTCGTACCACATGTCCCAGTGTGCTCATTATGTGACGAGCCTGATCACTTAGTCACATAGTGCCTTGAGTTAAGGGAGTTTAACCATTGGTATCAAGTCTCACGAGTTTTCCAAAGAAACTTAGTTCGGCATCGATGACATACATGTCAGATTTATAGGAGAAACCACCACGTGCGTCGTTGTCCCCATATCTATCGATACCGGACTATGTTGGATTTCATGCGACACTTTGTCACTAAAAACCTCAACTTAGCTAGACCAGACACGAAATCCAAAAAAATCACTGCAAATAAAAGGACAGAAGCAACAAGAACCATATTATATGTGTCAGAGGAGAGATGGTCACCTGAACGACCACCTCCTCCTTGTAATCATCCTAGAGCTGCAGTCCAGCTCTACGCACTCTGTGATGAATGGGATCACTTCATCGCTGAATTTGCAGCTTTAGAGTTATTTCAAATATGGTACCCGGTCAACCTAGTGTACTATGACAGCCTACGAGCAGTCCAATATTCGTGCCGAGTGTGTTTAGATAACCATTTGGTTTGTCGTTGTCCCTACATCCCCTGCTTTCTTTCCATGTTAAATTGTTTACACCAGGCCATAACCCATCTCGTTGCAGTAGATGGATCGGATTTGAACTCAGTGGAAAGTTTGACAACCCAAGGGAATGAGGCAACTAGGTCCATCCTCTTCATATCAGCAGAAAAAATGCCAACAAGGGGGAAAATTATCTCCCCCAACCACCATCCACGAATAATCCCAGCCTGTGCATTGTGCAACACATGCAATCATTTGATCGCTCAATCCGAGATTTACGATCACTTCACAAATGGTACCCAATTTCTCCAGTAGTCCAAAGGGAGTGGAGAACCAAAGAGCAACAGTCTTGTCTTATTTTTCACGACAACCATCATGCTCTACATTGTACTTACATCCCCCAATTTTGACCTATGTTAGATGTCATATGTTCATTGGTCACTAAATACCTGGGTGTAACCGATTTCGAACCTAGGTAGCTTGGCACAATGCAACCTTCCCCCCATCGTCACCAAAATTCTAGGAAGGATAAGACAACCAATCATCCTAGCAGAGCACAAAACCAGCCAAGAACAACATGCATTCTATGCGATATAAAGGAACACATGGTCAATCAATGTCAGGAACACAAGAAACTCATTGACAATCTTCGCACGGTCACCACCATACCGCAGATCCATCTCTATAATCAGGAGAATATCACACGCTTCTATTGCAGGATTTTCTCACAATTCGACCACACTATGAATTGTGAATACCTCCCAAGGTTACAAGTGGTAAGGGCATCATTGAGTTTGAACTCCCTAAAGGATCCACACCAACCAAGAACAAAGACTCAGAGATGCCAGAAGCGCAAATGACCCAATGTCCAATCATCTCCAAGCATCCACTTCGGGCATGGGGAGTAGTGTTGGTTCTCACACCATCTACTCGATAGACACCTTTACTCCATGCAAAATTTTCAGGAGACAAAACCATGAAACAAAGATGTGCCCCATGATGAAAATTTTGGCGCCTCTTCATTCAACGCAACCTCCAAGTCCAAGAATTTGCACGTATGTCTAGTATGTCGCAAGAAGAGCACGAGTTTGCTCTCAAACAAACAACCGTAACAAAAATTATTCCACCATTTAACACTAATGACACACAACACCATATACGATTCATCTCATCATGCATGGGAACCATGACTCGTGTTGTCTGATCATCTTTCATTAGTGTCGAGACCGCTACAACTACCACAAAAGTAGTAGTATTGTTGACGGTGCAAACCCAACCTGTTTGCACCTTGTCAACCTCATCTGGTTCCATGACATCAACCACAGAATCATATTCATGTTTGTCGACCTGTTATGCCCAAACCAATTCCTCACGACCTTGCACAAGACAATTCCCCCTTAGACATATTGTTTCACTTTGACGAATATATTCTAGAGGCCATGACAGAACCAGATTGTCCGTGGGACTCAATGCATCACCGCTCATTTTTTTTCTTCTAGAAAAAATTTCCGGCCTAGAAACCCAGAAACCTAGGATATATACGCCATTGAATCCAAATACTTCCTCCCATCTGGAAAGGTAGACTGGTTCAAAAACCCTATCCCAGTCCCTGATGCATTCGAAGAAGGGAATATGTCAAACATTTCACCAACCATTAAGGTGAATATCTCAAGAAAATCAGGGAAAACCAGGGAAATGTAACAAGAGTACAGGGATATATTCACATGGGATTATTTGGAAATCCCAGGGCTTAGCCCCACCATCGTAGAACACCACATTGAAACCTGGCTTGACATATCACCAGTCTTCCAAAAGAAACATCAATTAAACCCATCCAATGCAGAAGAAATAAAGCAAGAGATTGAAAAAATTCACAAAGCCGGGTTCATCTACCAAATCGCTTACACGTCATGGGTTTCCAACCACCCCTCATGAAAAAACAAGGCACCATCTGAGTCAGCACCAATTTTTGAGATTTAAATAAAGCTTGTCCCAAGGACAACTACCCTACCCCGTTTATTTACCAAGTAATTGATCCAGATTTATGCAGGAACGTAATAAATACAGAAAATGACATAAACATAGAGATGCAACGAAAATAATACTATATTTCATTAATATAAAATAACAGAAATATTCTTACAGACATAATGAAAATAAACTAGCTAGGGCGCTAGTAGATTATCTATGAGAAGATATGTGGTGGCTACAGGCCTCTGAACTGTGTTACAATGAGGCTCAAAGGCCTATTTATTGTTGAGAAACAATGGAAAACCCTAAACATCCAAAAATCTAACCCTAGGAGATGAAGCACCAAAACTATGGGCCATGTTTGGGTAAATTGGTACATCAACATTCCAGGGACGTAACTTAGGCATATGATCTCCATTAGACTCACTCAATACATCATTAGAAATATATATCCTAGGAATACAAATTTTGACATGATAAACATCAAAGGAACTTCCATGTTGCTCCTAGTTTTCTCAAAAAACGTCTTTTAGGGCCTCAAAACAACTCTGTAAGTTCAAGACTCGAAAAACTGATAAAAAATAGTAAGGTGTGTTGAAACTAAAAAAATGAAAGAACTGATGGTGGGGGTCCAAATTGAATAGGTGGGTGGCCACCAATATCCACATAGATCATTCCTTCCCCCTTATGAAGCAATCATCCCCATTGCGTTGAGTCCCTCCATGAGATGAGGAAAATTCTGTTGAACTTGGTATTGGATTTGTTGAAGATGTCATGGACCTGCTGACGAACCTGCTGGATCTCTTCCTTGGTGAAGCCACCAAATGGTATATGGTTGTGGTTGTGCTATGGTCAGTAGGCTGAGCCGCTTCACGACCTCTGTTGAAATGAGGTTCTTTTGGCTTCTGCTATCGATAAGGAATTGCAGTGGAGAACACTTCACCCACATATGTGAATGGAAGAGGTGCTCCCCCTCCTCTTGATCCTCGAGATCCTCCCTCTAGATCTTGGTGGTGGAAAAAATGGCACTGGGATCCACATCAATGATCTGATTCCCTTTTTCATCGCCCTTGTCTTGTTCTGACTCAAGATCAGAACATGCATCTGATTTGGGTGCCTTTAATTCGGCCACTAACGAATGTTTGGCCCGACACTCATTTGTGCTGTGAGTGGGGCTGTTATGAAATTCACACCACTTCCTCGTGTCCTTCTTTGGATTTGTGATGTTGTTCTGATTTTCCCAAATTTGTCTTTTCCCCTTTTTTTTCTATTTGGGGGTGCCTTTCCCTGGCTTTGGATTCGCGAATCCAAAGTCTCGCTTCTTCTGCTTAAATTTTTGCTCGATCTTGGCAGCATAACGATATGCCATGCTAATCGAGGTAATGTTGAGGAACTCCATTTCCTCCTGAATGTATCTATGCAAACATCTACGGTACTTGAGCACCAAATGTCTCTCTGAATATTTAATACCCAACTTTGTGTGCATGGTATGGAACAAATTCATCAGTTCGTGCACATCTTGATCCCTTTGATGCTGCAGTGTGGTCCATTGGATGTACTTGTCCTCATAGCTCCCCACAGGGTAATATTATTCCTTGATGTCGTCTCAGAATTAATTCCGAGTGGGTGCGGCCAAGAACAGAAAGGGTTCCCTCTCGTCCTTCTTCTCACAGTAGGTTTCCCACCAGTCTTTGACATGGGGGCGACTTTGAGGAGTGAAAAAATAGTCTTCTCCCAATTGGAAAAGTCATGAACCGAGAAATATCATTTTAATATATTCAACCATATATCTGCAGTGTCTACATATATCTGGCCTTGAAATACAGGAATGTCGAAGTTGGCCTGTACCTTGAAAGGAGAGGTGCCTCCACAGTGGCTGCTAGATGTAGATGCGTCGTCGGTGGGCAGTTGTTGAAGGATTTGGGAAAAGCTATCCATCATCATGTTCCTTTGTTTCTCGATGGCCTCCTCAAGGAATAATTTGATAGCATCTCTTGCTCCCTCATATTTATTTTCTTCCGCCATGGGAGGTTGTGTGGGTTTGCGAGGCTGATATTGTAAGGGTTCAACCATATCGAGCCCTAACTCCTTATACCTTGACCTTGTTGGGGACATGTAAATAAAAATAGAGAAAGAGAAGACTGCTTTGATACCACTGATCCAGATTTATGCAAGAACAAAATAAAACACATAAATATACATAAACACATAGATGAAGTGGAAATAATACTTTATTTCATTAATATCAAATAACAGAAATACGCTTACAGACACAATGAAAATAAACTATCTAGGGCGCTGGTAGCTTATCTCTGAGAAGAGATGTGGTGGCTACATACCTCTAACTATGTTACAATGAGGCTCTAAGTCCTACTTATTGTTGAGAAACAATGTAAAACCCTAAACATCCAAAAATATAACCCTAGGAGATGAAGCACCAAAACAATGGGCCCTGTTTGGGTAAATTGGTACATCAACTTCCCGGGGACGTAACTTTGGCATATGATCTCCGTTTGGCACGCTCAATACCTCATTAGAGAGATTTATCCGAGGAATAAAAATTTTGATCTGAGAAAAATTATAGGAATTTCCATGTTGCTCCTAGTTTTCCCAAGAAACGTCGTTTAGGGCCTTAAAACGGCTCCGGAAGTTCACAACCCAAAAAAATGCTAAAAATAGTAAGTTGTGTTGAAACTGAAAAATTGAAAGAATAGATGGTAAAGGTCCAAATGGAATAGGTGGGTGGAAACCAGTATACACCTAGATCAATCATTGATGTTTGCACCAGTCATGAGCCATTGTCCTTCATGGACCGATTCTTAGGGTACAATCAAATTCAAATCGGACATACTGACCGTTACAAAATGGAATTTACTACCTCTTAGGGAACATTCACATATAAATTTATGCCTTTCGGTCTTAAAAATGTTGGAGCCACCTTCCAATGGGCCATGAATTATATCTTCCATGACCTGGCTCACCTCATCTTAGCTTACTTAGATGACCTCACCGTACGATCCAAGAAACGAAGTGACCATCTGGAGGACTTACGATTAGTATTAAAATGGTGTCGACACTACAACCTACGATTGAACCCTCTTAAGTGTGTCTTATGGGTTAATGTAGGAATACTGTTAGGATTCATTGCATCCCAACAAGGGATAAAATTTTACCCCATCAAGGTCCAGGCAATGAAAGAAGTGCCACCACCTAAAAATCTCAAGCAACTTGAAAGCCTACAGGGGAAAGCCAACTTCTTACAATGCTTTATCCCTGAATATGCCACTTGCGCGCAAGGATTCCTACACCTACTCCGTCAGGAAATTTTTGTTCAAATGGGATGATCAAGCTCAAAATTTGTTTGAGGCACTAAAAGACACATTGTCTTCAACCCCTTTGATCAGTCTCCCCGATTATGACAAAGACTACACCTTATACCTATCAGCATAAGACACAAATATAGCTAGGGTGTTAGTCCAAGACAAGCTAGATAAGAAAGAGCATGTAACCTATTACATCAGTAATAACCTACCTGGCCCTGCTTTAAAATATGAACCAGAAGAAAAAAATTCCCTAGCCCTAGTACACGTAGTACAAAAACTTCGACATTACATCATCCTAAGGACTACAACGGTCATAGCAGCTATCAACCCCATGAGATATTTTCTCACCCACCTTCTGATGAAACACAAGTACGCTCGAAGGGTAGTCATACTGCAGGAATTTGAACTGTTGTTTAGCTTCCCCAAGAGAAAAAATGCATTAATCTTAGCTGAGTTCATCACTGAACTTCCAAGTTTGAATCTAGGGTTCCTAGTTAACGACTCACTACCAGATTAACATCTATTCTTAGTGACGACTGAGGACCCTTGGTACGACGAGATCCTCCTTTTCTTGTGAACCCAAAAGTTTAAACCGCAATTCACCTGTGGCGATCGAAGGCGCATACGCCACCAAGATCCCTGACACCTCCTCATGGGGGATGTCCTTTATCAAAGAAGAGTTGACATTGTTTTATACCGATGTCTCACACACGACCAAGTTGAGAAAGCCCTAAACGACTGCCATGGTGGGGCTTGTGGAAACCACCTTTCAGGGATGGCTACTGCCCAAAAATTCCTGCAGGCTGGCTATTTTTTTCCCACCCTATTCCACGCTTGCAATCAAGCAGTCAAATGGTGCAATTGATGCCAACACTTCATCCACATGGCAAGAGAACCTCTTGCTCCTCTGCACTCGGTCATTGTAGTAAGTCCCTTTTTCAAATGGTGAATAGAATTTATGACTTGAAACCCTGCATCTTCTGGAAACCACAAATACATCATTGTAGTCGTGGACTATTTCACCAAGTGGCTAGAAGCCATGCCTACTTATGAAAACACGACAGAAACTACAGTGCAATTTCTCTTCAACCATGTCATCGAATGATTTAGGGTGCCTAAGGAATTAGTCTCCAACCACGGAAATCATTTCGAAAACAAAATATTCCAAGAGTTGTCCCATCATATAGGATTAATACATGAGTTTGTGTCACCATACTACCCCCAGTCCAATGGTCAGGTAGAAGCTGTTAACAAAGTACTCAAAAAAATGTTACAACGTATGGTCAACAACCATAAAAATAACTGGAAACATATGGTATTTTCAGCCCTATGGGCATATTGCACAATGGTTAAATCCTCAACAGGATTCACAGCTTTTTAATTGTTATACGGAGTGGAGGTTGTGATTCCCATTGAACGTGAAATCCCTAACTTACACGCAGCTATCGAACTCCTTGATGATACCCAACCTTTAGAGCAATAGTTGGTACAGATATAACTCATCGTAGAAAATCAACAAGAGTCTTTCCAACATAATGAAGCACACAAGAAAAGAGTAAGAGCATCATTCGAATGCAACATCACCCCTCGCTCATTTTCAGAGGGAGAGTTAGTCCTTCGCTACGATGTTGCAAAAGAATCCTTAGGACTTGGGAAGTTTGAAACATTATGGAAGGGCCCTTATATCATAAAACACTTCCTCCTCAAAGGAGCATACATCTTGTTTGAGCTTGATGGTACATGCCTAGCTAACCCCGTTAATGGGCTCTACCTCAAAAAATTTGACCCATAGGGGTAGGAAGTCTCAACCTTAGAGATAAGATGCATGTAACACAATTTTTTGAGATGATCACAATCATCAAGGAATTTTTCTAAAAAATACTCTTGTGTCACAGATGGATCAATCCCCTATCCACTATTTTGGATTCGCTGATGGAGCATCACAATGGTCGTAAAATCTAGCAGCAGCTGTCTGGGCCATATACTCTCCTGACCAGTCATCATTCCTCACAAATAGATTATGTATAAGATCAACTTCCAATAATCAAGAAGAATATGATGCATTCATCGGGTTTTTGAGCGATGCCTCCAACTAGGGAATTCATCATCTACATGTCTATCTTGATTCCCAGTTAATGGTATCGCACTTAATCCAATTTTTTGAAGTACGTAATTCATGCATATTTAGGAAATACTTGCATGCATGATGATTGAGTCATCATTTTGATCACATTACATTTACACATATACCAAGAAATCAAAACCAGACAGCCGATCTCATAGCTAACCATATCTTAGACTAGAATGCATCTCATATAAACCATCATCTATAAAAAGCAAGGCATAAAACACAAATATCCATCATGGGCACATAACATCCATCATACACATAAATCATAACCATAGACAAATCATAAGAGCTGCAAAAATATACATCTCACATATATACATCAAAAAAATATGAGTCCTAGTATACAAAATTGGTCCCTGATCATCATGTCAACCAAAAATATACATGTCATCAAAATAGGGAAGCATCCTCATAATGGGTGCTTTCCCTAACCATAAAAAAATATTTAGGGTTGCGCCTCGCTTGGTGGGTCCTCTGAACCCACAGCTGCACCCAGTGCCAATATAGTTGTAGCAGCCAAAACCGCAAGTGCCACCCAGAGCAAAGTCAGGAGATGCGCCCTCTCTCGATCCAGACATCGTCCAAATCATCAAAGAACCCCTAGGTCAGAATACCCTGAGTCGACCTCTCTAACCGACATTGTTAATCAAGGTTGTCATTTATGTCAATATGGCATTATTGGGATAGAAAATATTCTTGTGATGCATAATATGACGATGTCCTTGCTCATGGTAACAAGTCCCTCTTGTTAGATAAAGACGTCATTAATGAATATGTTAAGCTATTAATGATTCCATTATGGTGTCAAGCCACTAAGAAGATGTCTTGTCCTAGATGCTTGAACTAACCATGAAGACACCACAACCTCATGTATACTTGCTCTCGATAAAGAAGTCGTAGAACCCGGATGATGTCCTTACCCTTGGTATTGAAGGACTATACATGAATGACCACACTTGATGATGTCATACATGATGGCACTTGATGAAAGTCTTAATGACATGTACAATGATTGGAGACATGACATGAAGGACTTGGAAATCACTTAATGGAAAGACATGAAAAGAAGGACTTAGAAATATCCTAATAGAAAATTAATAAATGTTGAACTTGGTTGGTGACATATCACTGCACTATTATTGGATGACATGGATATCCCACATGATCCTATGATGATGAATAATCCAAATAATGGAGAAGACAAACAATGGAGAAGCCATGCTGTACTAATAATTTTCTACACTAAATAATTCAAGGGCAGTCACAAAGAAAAATGTTTTTCACCACCTTAGAGGCAACCTTTCAAAATGGATCCTATACCATCTTGTAGAGTATATTTTACCCTTTCTAACGAGCCCTTACTTTCCCCGAAACTCCAAATAGTTTGGGAGATATTGATTTTTTAAGTTAAGGAAATTAACTCTGACATTGAGCCAACCTAAGTCGACTTGTGTAGGCTTGACATGTCATCCAGGAGACGTGTCTCTCTGTCAAATTTCAAACCAGTATAAATAGAAATCCGTACTCTTCATTTTATTCATTATTTTCGATCAAGATTTCAAAGAAGAATCACAGAAGGTGAACTAAGGCCGAGGAGGACAGTTAAGGATATATTTGGAAAAATATATTTATACGTTTTTCAAACTTGGACTTGCTGATCTAGAATTGCAATAATATATGTGAAAGCTCAAAGGCCTGTTCATGCCTATTTGAGGCAGTGTTTAAAGGACGGTTCTGAGCCTTATTTAGGAACAAAAAAATTCAGATTTGTAGGAGAAATTCAGAACTGAGACCTGTGGAAAATAATATAATCTGTTATGACAGACTTGTTATGGCATATTTGAACACATTTCAGATCTATTTTTTTTGGAGCAGGTTGCAATATTCTTGGGAGAAGTCCTTAAGCACACATAGTTACATCTTGGATCAGCTATGAAATGAATTTAGGTGCAGACGGTGGTGACTCTTCAAAACATATATTAGAGACGTTGAAGCAGATTTTTGGAAGGGTTCTTGGAGCAGTTTGTAGTGGCCTTATTATTTCACACCTCTTAAATGAAGCCCAGTACCCTTGAGCAACAACACTTTCATATTTGGTTTGGTATATTTTATAATACTGCTCCTAGCTTGAGAGTTCTTTTTGGACTATGGGAAAGTGGACCTATGGTTATATTGGCTTAGACCTTTGCTTGTGAACAAAAGTGTGTTTGTGACACTTGGGTTAAAGGCCTTGTAGCATTTGGATAAAACACATTTCAGAAATCTGACCTCACTCTTTTAAAGTAGCAGACCTATTGACTTGTATAGTAATTTTTAGTCCTCTCCAGTGATCAGAATTGGGCAAATTGAAATATAGCCTTTATACATACTTTGGTGAAGACTTAAAGGAGCTACCAACCTTTGTAGAAAACTTGTTTGAAGTTGACTTTGGAAAAGGCCTATTTTGGAAAACATCAAGCCAAGCACAGTGGAGACTTTGAATTGTTGAGCATTGAAGCCTACAATTATAGGAGCCTTTGTGAAGCAGTCTTTGAGATTGGTGAATAATCATTGACCTTTATTGAAGCAGGCTTATTGAAGATTTTCCATGTTTACATAGGTCGCTTACTAAGGCAAACATCCTTGTGTTATTGTTGAATATCTATTGAAGACTTGAAGAAGCAAATTTTGGAGGCATTCTTGGAGATCGGATGTATTGCTAAAGCCCTCATGGAGTAACCTTGGAAGAAATTGTTTGGGTATGATGAAGAGCAGTGGTGACACCTTTTAAGAAGAAAAATTTGTCATTGATGATGTGACGTGGAGACTAAGTGTGACAGGGCTCGTTGAAGAAGACTTTGGGAGCCGTGAAGAATAAACAAACATATTTTAACGAAGTGAAGTTGAGGGTTGGAGCCTCATAGAGACAAGGTCAATGCCTTGGAAGATAGGGTTGGAGCCCTAGAGGATTGGAGTCCTCAAGAAACCAGGTTGGAGCTTGTAACAGAGATAGGGTTGGAGCCCTAGAGTTTGGTGCCTCAAATTGACAAGGTTGGAGCCTTTGAAATACCAAGTCGGTGCTTGGCACAATACAAGTTGGAGTCTAGAAGATTGGAGTCTTCATCTAGGGTTGGAGTCCTATATCATTATTGTACTTTACTTATTGTAAAGAAGAAATTAATAAAAGTATCTATTCCATCATTGTTAATTTTGTGTTCTCAATATAAGGGATCTAACTGGTAAAATTAACAATTGAAAAGAACTAATGTTTCACCCCCCCTCTCAGTATTTCCAACATTTGGTATCAAATCCAGTACCTTCACTCAAAGCCTAACATCTTTAAGGTTGATCATTAGAACACAAATGGAAAATTCAAGAAAGAAAGTATCCAATCCTCCTAAATACATGTCTTCCTCAACCATTTAAATTGAAGTAAATCAATTTGCGAAGGCTCCATTGTTCAATGGAAATTTTGATATATGGGTGGAAAGAATGAGGAATTTCTTGAAGACTCAAGGAATTGAAGTTTGGAAATCAGTGATTACTAATGACATGATGGACGAGAATCCAAGGAGTACAATACAAGAGCGATGAAGGCAATTTTGAATGGGTTACCAAATTATGTGAAGGCCAATTTTGAAAAATGTTCCTCAACAAAAGTCATATGGGACAAACTTCATGATCTTCACTCAAAAGGAGCGTTGAAAATTATCTCTAGTCAAGAAGATGATGGAAAACAAGAAAGAAGTCCAGAATCTGTCAAGGAAGCTGAAGATAAAAGAGATGACAACAAGGCTAAAGAAGACCTAGAAGATGAAGAGAACAAAGAAGACTTTGAAGAAGATCTCCTGAATAAACTTATGGCTTCCATGGAAGAGATTAACAGTTTGAAAAAGGAAAATGAGGAACTTAAGAAGAAAGCGCAAGATGGTAACCAAGACAAGACAAGGAAGGAAGTTGACTTTGTCAAGCTTCAAGTACAAGAAAGAGATGAGGAGCTCTCCAAACTTAAAAGAGGAATTTCATCAAAAAAAAATAAAGAATCATGAAGAAGTCATATTTATGACAAATCAATTGGATAAGGCAAAGAAAAGGGAAGAAACTTTTTCAAGCCACCTTGAACAAAGACTTAAGAGCTTGAACAATCTTGAAGCAGAGATTGGTCAATACAAGGAAGAGGTCTCCTCTCTTAGATCTCAACTAGAAGAAGCAAGGAAACAAGTGCAAGGAGCTAAGAAGGTGATGGAAACTTTGGAATTCTTTGAAGGGCAAGTTAATGAAGCAGAAAAGGAGAGAAACACCATGATATGCCAACTAGACGAAAAGGATGAAGAAATCTTGAAACTAAAATCAGACATCAATCTTCTCAAGGCCATCTCATGTGAAGCTACAATAATAAAAAAATAAATGGAGAGCAATCTAGTAAAGGAGAATGAAGAAGTCTTCATAATGAAATCAAATATCATCTCCCTTAAAATCTAAGCACATGAAGCAACAAGGATGATGGAAGAAATGAAGAAGCAACTACTTATGAAAAATGAAGATTGTGAAAAGTTGAAAGGAGAAATTGTCTTTCTTGAAAAGGAAATTGAATTGCTGAATAAAAACTTGAAAAGCTCTCAAACCCTAGATGACATCCTAAGTCAGCAAAGGTCTCCCCTTGATAAATCAGGTCTTGGCTATGTAGGTGAATCCTCAAACAAGAATGATAATGCTTCAAACAACAAATATGTGAGGAACCTAGAAAGAAATGTTGATGCTCCTAGTTCCAACAAAGGCAAGGAGAAGAATCAAGACAACAACGGAAGAAATTCTAATCTAAGGAGACTTGCATATGGTGTCAAGAATACAAAATGCAATGAATATCATCAAATAATTCCAAGGAAAAAAGACTTCAAAAGTAATTCAAGGAACTCTTCATCTCCCAAAGTATATTTCTTGGATATTGCTATTCCTATACAAACTTTGGGCACGTGGAAAAATATTGTAGGGCATATCACAAAGACAAAAATAATGGTCCCTATCAATCTCCTCGAGGCAATTTTGCAAGAAGAAGTCATGATTTATTATTCATGAACAATATATAGTGCTTCAATTTCCATAACATTGGACATATGGCACGTGATTGTAACTTGACTTGGGCCCCTGCACAAGCTAGAACCATGCCAAAGAAGAAAGTTACACAAGTATGGAGAAGGAAACAAGATGAATCTGGAAGTCTCTTGAACACTCCAGTGAACAACACATGTTGTTGACTACATGAAGTCATCCTTGATATTCCAAGTATTTGATGGTGAAACCATACCAAAAAGAGACCATGCATACAGTTAGGGAGAGTTTGTGATTCTTGAGTATTCTTGCAGAAATTGATCCGTGAGTGGGCCCTATGAAATCCTTGATGAGTTACACATGGACAATATTGATAAATCATCTCTCAGAAGTAACTCCATTGAAGAAAAACATGATATTATGATGATGCCTTCTACTTGATCACACAAGGTGAGCAATTCTTCATGAGCTAAAGGAATTTGTGCAGACAGGGGGAGATGGTACATCACATGAAGAAATACAAACACATCAATCATGGACCATATTTCCAAAAGAAAGAGTACCATGGCAGGGGGAGTAACATACCTATGAAGGACTACAATTCATGAAGAAAAGAAGCAGCTTGATAGGGGGGAGTATTTGGGCACCCCGTTTGCCATTGATGTCAAAGGGGGAGAGAATGTTAAAAGGGAAAGAATATTGCCATCAATGACAAAGGGGGAGATTGTTAATCAAGGTTTTCATTGATGTCAATATGGCATTATTGGGATAGCAAATATTCTTGTGATGCATAATATGACGATGTCCTTGCTCATGGTGACAAGTCCCTCTTGTTTGATAAAGACATCATTAATGATTATGTCAAGCTATTAATGATGCCATTATGATGTCAAGCCACTAAGAAGATGTCTTGTCCTAGATGTTTGAACTAACCATGAAGACACCATAACCTCATGTATACTTGCTCTCGATAAAGAAGCCGTAGAACCCAGATGATGTCCTTACCCTTGATATTGAAGGACTATACATGAATGACCACACTTGATGATGTCATACGTGATGGCACTTGATGAAAGTCTTAATGACATGGACAGTGATTGGAGACATGACATGAAGGACTTGGAAATCACTTAATGGAAAGACATGACAAGAAGGACTTAGAAATATCCTAATGGAAAATTAATAAATGTTGCACTTGGTTGGTGACATATCAATACACTATTATTGGATGACATGGATATCCCACATGATCCTATGATGATGAATAAGCCAAATAATGGAGAAGACAAACAATGGAGAAGCCAAACAAAGAAGCCATATTGTACTAATAATTTTCTGCACTAAATAATTCAAGGGCAGTCACAAAGAAAAAAAAATTCACCAACTTAGAGGCAACCTTTCAAAATGGATCCTCTACCATCTTGTAGAGTATATTTTATACTTTCTCACGAGCCATTAATTGCCCCGAAACTCCAAATAGTTTGGGAGATATTGATTTTTTAAGTAAAGGAAATTAACTCTGACATTGAGCCGACCTAAGCCGACTTGTGCAGGCTTGACATGTCATCCAGGAGACGTGTCTCTTCGTCAAATTTCAAACCAGTATAAATAGAAATCCGTACTCTTCATTTTATTCATTATTTTTGGTTAATATTTCAAAGAAGAATCACAGAAGGTGAACTAAGGCCGAGGAGGACAGTTAAGGATATATTTTGGCAAATATATTTATACGTTTTTCAAACTTGGACTTGTTGATCTAGAATTGCAATAATGTATGTGAAAGCTCAAAGGCCAGTTCATGCCTGTTTGAGACAATGTTTAAAGGACTGTTCTGAGCCTTATTTAGGAACAAAAAAATTCAGATCTGTAGGAGAACTTTAGAACTGAGACCTGTGGAAAATAATATAATCTGTTATGACAGACTTGTTATGGCATATTTGAACACATTTCAGATCTAATTTTTTTGGAGAAATTTGCAATATTCTTGGGAGCAGTCCTTAAGCACACATAGTTACATCTTGGATCAGCTATGAAATGAATTTAGGTGCAGACTGTGGTGACTCTTCAAAACAGATATTGGAGACGTTGAAGCAGATTTTTGGAAGGGTTCTTGGAGCAATTTGTAGTGGCCTTATTATTTCACACCTCTGAAATGAGGCCCAGTACCCTTGAGCAACAATAATTTCAGATTTGGTTTGGTATCTTTTAGAAGACTGCTCCTAGCTTGAGAGTTCTTTTTGGATTGTGGGAAAGTGGACCTATGGTTATATTGGCTTAGACCTTTGCTTGTGAACAAAAGTGTGCCTGTGAAACTTGGGTTAAAGACCTTGTAGCATTTGGATAAAACACATTTCAGAAATCTGACCTCACTCTTTTAAAGCAGCAGACCTATTGACTTGTATAGTAATTTTTAGTCCTCTCCTGTGATCATAATTGGGAAAATTTAAATATAGCCTTTAGATATACTTTGGTGAAGACTTAAAGGAGTTTCCAACCTTTGTAGAAAACTTGTTTGAAGCTGAATTTGGAAAAGGCCTATTTTGGAAAACATCAAGCCAAGCATAGTGGAGACTTTGAATTGTTGAGCATTGAAGCCTACAATTATAGGAGCCTTTGTGAAGCAGTCTTTGAGATTGGTGAATAATCATTTACCCTAATTGAAGCACGCTTATTGAAGGTTTTCCATGTTTACATAGGTCACTTACTAAGGCAAACATCATTGTGGTATTGTTGAATATATATTGAAGAATTGAAGAAGCAAATTTTGGAGGCATTCTTGGAGACCGGATGTATTGCTAAATCCATCATGGAGTAACCTTGGAAGAAATTTTTTGGGTACGATGAAGAGTAGTGGTGACACCTTTTAAGAAGAAAAATTTGTCATTGATGATGTGACGTGGAGACTAAGTGTGACAGGGCTCGTTGAAGAAGACTTTGGGAGCTGTGAAGAATAAACAAACATATTTTGATGAAGTGAAGTTGAGGGTTGGAGCTCAAGAGGTTGGAGCCTCATAGAGACAAGGTCGGTGCCTTGGAAGATAGGGTTGGAGCCCTAGAGGATTGGAGTCCTCAAGAAACCAAGTTGAAGCCCTAGAGGTTGGTGCCTCAAATTGACAAGGTTGGAGCCTTGGAAAGACCAAGTCGGTGCTTGGAACAATACAGGTTGGAGTCTGGAAGATTGGAGTCTTCATCTAGGGTTGGAGCCCTATATCATTATTGCACTTTACTTATTGTAAAGAAGAAATTAATAAAAGTATCTATTCCATCATTGTTCATTTTGTGTTCTAAATATAAGGGATCTAACTGGTAAAATTAACAATTGAAAATAACTACTGATTCACCCCCCCCTCTCAGTATTTCCAACACATGAGTTAGCTAGACCTGCTACACGAGCATCAACAAGCTTAGCCTGAGCCTCTGTCGCCAACACTCCAAGGTCGGCAGCAGCCAACTGCTCCTCAACCGCTACTACCCGTGCCTTAATTGCCTCAACACCGAAAAGGAGAGAAAAATCCCCACCAATAGTTGCAGCGCTACTACCTTCCCTTGAAGGGCCTCCTGCACCACCCTGACCCCCAACCGATGCCTGAACAACCCCTACTAGGATCCTCCTCAAGGGCCGATGACCAACCAAGCAGGCAATAGGATACCCTGCCGAACCCACATCTGCAAGAGAAACAAAAAATAGTATCAGTGTCACCATAAAAGACATATAGATCTATATATATATAATAAAAATCCTCAAAAATGAAGAAAATCATCAAAAGTCATACCTATTGGGCCCCATGCATAACCTGCAGGAAGACCCTTATCTGGGTCCCCCCAGAAGTCTATCCCTGAGTACTGGTAGTCCAGGAACATCTGCGGGTTCGACTCAAACCACGCCTCAAATGTCGCTCCCTAGTAGCAACTCGTCTCTCCTCCTCTACCACGAGGCATCACAGGTTCCCACCGACACATCCTAAGATCCCTCGGAGGACCCAGGGGCATAGCCACAAAAGGCCTAAGCATCACTACCCTCTCATACATGATGCTACAGAGGATACTCGCCTTCATGAAGATCTTAATGTTCCCCCTCTGGGCCTTTCCCAACTATGTAACCATGCCCTGGTAGACATAATGAGTTGAGTCGTGGAAGGCACGAGCCCGAAACTAGCCCAAAAACACAATATGTGGGCTCAACGATCGATGAGGCAATGTCGACTCTGAGAGGCGAACTATAATCGCCATGGCAGCCCTCTCAGACAAGTCTGTCACAAAGCTCACATGGACACATCCATGAGTGATCGCATCAGGACCACAATGATCTTGGGCCCAGCGGCAGATGTTCACCCCCCAACCAGGAGTGGGTACTATTAGGACTCCGTAATTTGTAATATTGGCAAGAAAAAATGACAGAGGACAACATCAAACCACTTTGGAGTCCAAGAACTAGTCTTCCTAAGCTCAGAGAGGGCTCTCTTTGTTCTTTATGATTTATGATTTAGTTTGAGGATTATAATTATAGATATTAGGCTAGTTACAGTGATGGGGGTTGTTTTTTTGATTGATTATGTGGTTGGACAAATAGGGCTGCAAAGGATATTCCATTGGGCGATGGAGTCAAAGGCTGGAATGGCATATCAAAATCAGGAGCAATCACACGGCAAGCTAACTGTGCTGAATGGATCTTAAGAGCTGTATTAATTATGTGGTGAAAGAAACAATAAGGTTCAGTAATGACTAAAGATCAGTTAAGAATTGTTTAATCAAACTTCAACATAAAACATTTAGATTTTAAATACAAATAGAATTAAGGAACTCCAACATCGAATATTAATCTAAAATTTCTGATTTACAATTAGATGAGCAGATACACAACAGATAAAACAACAGAAACATTTAAATAGAGAAGTAACACATCACCATTTTAACACAGCCCAAGAATCATGTAAACGGTCTTTGATTATTAATGTCCAGCTCCAAAATTATAGTGCTCCAATAGTAGTTCTTACCATACAGGTGCTAAAATATCCAATCCTTCATAATGAAAATTCTAGCAGTATTTAACTAACAACTAATTCGGTCTCCTAATCTACTTTGAAAAACTTCATTAAATACAAAAAAAATAAATTTAGACAAATGTGGCCATGCAAGGCCCGAATAAAGAAAATATTTGACGAACGCTGCCTATAGAATTTATTATAGTAACCCTTCAAGAATGCAAAACTCAGGCAGCTCTTCACGAACCAACAAAGTGGCTTGGAGGCGATTGTGATGGTTTCGAAGAGGTAACCAATGGAGGCTCTGAAATCTAGCTTCTGTTTTGTAGAAAAATGGCATTTGGTAATTAATCTGGTGCAGTGTTGGCCACTTCTCATTGATTGGTTTCGGTGCTGGTGTGTTCTGCTACCCCTTTAGTCTCTGTTGTTCAATCTCTGCATAAATGCTCGACTTGACCTTCTCAAATTCTCCCAGATAAATGGCGGAAAATACTTTGAATGGGTTGCCGAGTATTGCTGTCATATTTACCCATAGCGTAAAAAACCATTTACCCAGACCTAAAATCTTATAAACTTCACCTTGGAGCCCCATCGCATCCGCGCAGATCGCACTTCGTTGCCTTTATCATTTACCATTATGTCTATCCTTTAAGTTTTGCGATTTGTGATTGGGTCCCACATGGTATCGCACATCGCAGTTCACTGTATTTAATATTTACTCTTGGCGTGTATCCATTGAATCTTGTGGTCGGGATATATTGCAAGTTAAAATATTTAACTTGCGGGCATTGTAATAGGTAAGTTGTGAGATGCACGAAATGCGAAATGCGATGCGCTAAAGGCTAGGGGGCGCAAATCGATGAAAGGTAAGAAAAATGAGAAATATGAAGGTTTTCACGCTGTTTGGACAATGCGGTGAAGGTATGGTGGGTCCTACTTCATTGCATCAACGAAAAAACAAGATTCAGTATAAGTGTTTAAGAGGTAAGGTTAAAAATCTGTGGGCTGCGAAGCGCGAGCATAGGTAAGGTTTATGTTGCATACCAACGACTGTTTGGTGGGCAACAGAGCTATGGTATAGAAATTTAGACTTGGATAATGAGTGGGTTTTATACAAGGATAAGCCCGATACTGTTAGGTGTGTGGGGGGTTTTAGGGTCAAATGGAGATTTAGAGTATTGGAGTACAATGTTTTTTAGGCAATGAAGGTAAGATGAAGGCCGATGAACTAAATGAGGGCAATATGGAATTTTTCTTACTCAGCAGCTGTTTCCTTCTTCCTTGAACTGAAAATGGCAGATGAATTCTTCTGAAGCTCTTGGCAGTCAGGCTCTCCCTTTCTTTCTCAGAAAATAAATGATAACCATGGAATATTATTTTCAGTGAGAAAAATCTAAACAATAGTCAGTCACCTAGTGATACTATGAAATACAAGGGTCTAATAGTGGCTCTAGCTGGGGATGGCAGCTTATTTAGGAAGTGTCAAGAACTTTGTAGACTAGTGGCCTGATCCATTAGGCTAATCCTGACCCTGCTATCTGATCTGCTACGAATTTTGTGGCCACAACCTTCAAACTGAAGTCGATGCTTTTTGCAAACTGAGGTCTGAAACACACTTGATCCTGAGACTAAAAAATAAACCTGAAACTGAAAACTGGAGACATGTTCATAGTATTAAGAGCTCATTTTCACACCTACCTACCCAATCTATGATTCTAATCATTTTTCTTCCTTTTGGGGTGAATTTATACTTGCAGAACTTGATATCAATTTTCTTTTGAATCTCTAACCTATCACCTATCCCTTATTTCTCGTATTGGTTCAGATTAGGTTGTTGAACGAATGTCATTTTCTACCCACCTACTGACAAACCAAGATTAAATGGTTTGGAAAATCTTCATTTTCTAACCTATCAGCAGAAAATTCAAAATTTTTACAATCATGCTTAAGCTGTAGGACTGCACAAAAAGTTTTTCAATAGTAGTGGTACTTTGATTTGTAACACTTTCAGAAAAAATTATAACATTTTTAAGCTTATTAGACTAGCCTTATGGCCTTCACTCTGGGCTTCAACTTTGTTCAATGGATTATTGAAAATTGCAAGGCTATGGTATTTACAATGATGAAAGTCTTAATCTAAGTTTTCAACTGAGATAATATTTTAGCATCCTTCCATTGACAAGACCTCCAAACAGCTCTATTCCATCCATCTCTTACAAGAAAAATGCATTATCTCCTTTGAAAGAATGAATAATGTACGACCCCTTCCACAAGTTGTCAAAATTTCCATACTTACCTTTATATTCTCTTCTAGAGTTCCATTTCAGCACTTTATCCCCAATATTAAAATAATTGACTTTTGTCCTCTTGTCAAAAATATTCTTCATATTCTCTTACACCACTTGAGTTCTATTGTACACCTCTTCTCTGGATTGCTGCAGCTGACTGGTCTGGCTTATTCTTCTTTTCACATCATTTTCTTCAGCCTGTGCTTCTTGAATGATTTTCATGGCTGGCACTCCCAAGGATGTTGGGAACACTACATCCATTCCATAGACTAATTGGTATGGTGACATGCCAATTGATTTCTTTGTTTTCAGCCTATCATCCCACAAGGCATGTACCAACTTTTTATGCCAAGATTTCTTATTATCGTCCAACAATTTTTTTATGATATTGACTAAGCTCTTGTTGGAGGACTCAGCTAATCCATTACCTTGAGGGTAACCAGTTTTTGAATGCCCCAAAGAAATGTGATGTCTGTGGAAAAAATATATCATCTTCTTGGACTTAAAAAAAATAGCATTATCTGTAATGATTTTCCTAGGAAAACCAAATCTGGACAGAATGTTGGCTTCAAGGAATTTGATAATCACTGATTCAGTAGCAGTTTTGGAAGGGATGGCCTCTATCCATTTGGTAAAATAGTCTGTAGCAGTGAGGATCCATTTATGCTAGCCAGAGGAGGAAGGGTGGACTTCTCCAATGAAGTCTAAACCCCATTGTTGGAAAGGAACTTCAATAGAGATAGGTTGTAAAGGCAGAGGTAGAATATTTCTTTTTCCCTCAAATATTTTGCATTCATGATAGGTGGCTACCATTTTTTGGGTGTCTGGGAAAAGGGTAGGCCAATAGAAACCAGCTCTAAGGATCTTATTAGCAATGGTTTTCCAGTAGAGATGACCTCCACAATCCCCTTCATGGTATTATTTTGTAACCATATCTGCATCTTCTTGAAGCAAACATTTAAGAAATATGCCCCTAGAATATTTCCAGTACAAAACATTTTCTAGGATGAAAAATTTTACAGCCTTTAATTTCAAGAATCTATCTTTTGTTTTGGACAAACCAGGAGGAGCATTTAAATAAAATAGAACATATAGTATATTTGCGTACCAGGGAGAATTTAGGAATGCTTCCTCAATAGGTGGAGTCACTTGCTCCTCTTGTTCATTCAGTGAATGAATCATGTTAATATCTAGTGCTTGAAAATTGGTTTCAACCATAAACTTGGCTAATCCTTGTCCCTTGATTAGTTTGGTTGGTTTGATCTCTAAATCATACTCCAAGATGACAGCAATCCACTTGCCTCTTTTTCCATCAGGATCCTATGCTAGGATGTCTTTGACAACTGTATTGGGTACAAATGCAATGATGTGTGAGTGAAAAATATAAACTCTAAAATCCTTCAGTGCTTTGATCAAGGCAAAAGTATGCTTCTCCGTGATATTGTACTTCAACGGTGCATCTCTTAAAGCTTGGCTGAAAAATGCTATGGGCTGCTCTTGTACATCCTTATTTTTCTGTAGCAACAAAAAAAAAATCATGTGCACTGATGCAAAGGAGAAAATGATGAAATCCTTGGTGAAATTAGGGCTGATGAGAACCGGTGTTGTAGTAAGTGCCTGCTTTACCAGGTCAAAGGGCTGCTTAGCCTCTCTGGTCCACTTGACTCCTGAATCTCTTTTGAGCATGTTGGTGATATTACTCAGGAGTTCAGCAAGGTTTGGTATAAACCTCCTCAAAAATTTTATCTTTCCAATGAAGGATTGCAGTTCCTTGATGTTTTTGGGATGTTTGATTTGTAAAATGCCCTCAATCCTGCTGGGGTCAATCTTGATCCCTTCTTCAGATATGAAGTGGCCTAGAAGCTTTCCTTCTTCAAGACCAAATAATGATTTCTTAGGGTTCAGAGATGGACCGAATCTTCTGCATTTTTCAAAAACTATTCTCAAATGAGCCAAATGCTTTTAATTAGTTTTTGAATATACTGTAATATCATCAAGATATATCACAATGAAAAGACCAATTTCTTCTGAAATACAAATATCCATTGCTCTTTGAAAAGTGGCACCAACATTTACTAACCCAAAGGGAATTTTTACATACATGAAGGTTCCCTAAGGAGTAGTAAATGTTGTCTTGTGTTGATCATCTTGATGTACCAGCACTTGATTGTATCCTGAAAAGCCATCTAGCAAAGATATTCTTTTGCAGCCCACTACCTTTTGTAATATGTGGTCCATCTTTGGTAAAGGGTAGTTGTCCTTAAGAGATGCCTTGTTCATATTTTTGAAGTCAATGCAAATCCTGATCTCACTTGTCTTCTTTCTTACCGGTACAAGATTGGAAACCCATTTGGAGTATCTGATTGGGACTATTATCCTAGCATCATACATCTTCTTGATATCCTTCTCCACCAGAGGCATTTGGATAGGATTTATCCTATGCAGTTTCTGTTTGAAAGGCTTCTGGTTCTCCTTGAGTGGAATTTTGTGTTGGATAATATCTATATCATAAGCTTTCAGGTCTTCATAACTCCAGGAAAACACATCAATAAACTCTTTGAACAGAGTGATGTATTTCTGTTTTATGGCTGTTGGTAGTGTTTTTAACAACTTTACCATCTTGGCTCCTACTCACTGCCCAGATTGCATTCTTCGATACTTGCTTCTATAGATTCCATTTTTGGTTTCTTAACCACATCATTGAAATCGAATAGTTCCTCCAGTGGAACCAGTCCTCTAGGCAGGGTGTTGTCTTTGAATTCCAGTACTTCAAATTCTTCTTTTTCTAGATCTTCATGCATCTCTATCCCACGCTTATCTTCATTTGCTGAAAAATTAATATCATAATTTTGAGGGGGCTGCTCCCTACCCATTTTCTCTTTGGTGGAATAGTCTTCTTCACAGTCCAGGTCCAAATTGGAATCTTCAAACTCTCCCTTATTTTGCAGGAAATTCTCAATCTTTTTGTCATCTTCAAAGACTTTCCAATATCTCATATTGTTAGGGACTGTTGGGCAGTGTTTAAACTGCACTGTATACTGTTTTTTGGGATGAGGTAATTGGCAAGTGTTGGCTGAAAATGATAACCCATTAGCTAGGATATTCTGATTCCTTGGAACGGTAGCAAGGTCATATTCTTCAAATGTTTTCAGGATGTCAAAAGTACCATTCCTGTATGCTCTCAACCTGGGATTTTCGGATGAATATTTCCCCATGATTTGTTTAATGACCAGCTCAGAATCCCCATGAACTGAGATTCTCTTGGCTCCTAGTTTCTTCAGCAGTTGTTAACCCAAAAGGAGTGCCTCGTATTCTACTATATTTTTGGTACAATAAAAGTTTAGCTTGTAAGAATTCCCTTCTGCGTAGCTATTTTCAGGATTGCACACCCACACACCTTCTCCTGAGCCAGATTTTCCACAAGAACCATCAAAACTCATATTCCAGAAAGGTTCATTTTCAGACTTGTGTTGCACAATCTCCATTTGGTCTAACTATTCTCTCTTATGGTCTTCTTCTTCTCTAGCTACTTGTTCATTAATATTTACATCATTGTAAAAAATAAATGAATCAAGGTCAGAATGGACAGAGTACAAGGGTTATTTATGAGTTTTTTCCTGACTGCTCACCATGTATTTCATTAGTGTATCCCTATAAAATCTCCTTTGTTGGACGAAATCTCCTTTTGAGGAGCCGACTGATTTTCCCTAGGGACAACTCTCTCATTCAAGTTGATCCTCTCCATCATTCTCTCCATGGTTCTCACCAGGCTATCAATCTTAGAATCAGAGGTGGAGGTTGCAGGATCTTTCCTAATAGTGACTCTCTTCTCACTTTTCATTCTAGCCCTTTTCACATTCAGGTTTGCTTCCACACTTACTGCACCCATATACATGTCTTCCAAAGTGGTTGGATCTTTTTCTCTCAGCTAATAAGCCATCTTTGGGTCAAAACCATCTGAAAATTTCATTAGGGCTAAGCCTTGTGTGGGTTTCATGTGAGGAGGGAGGGCATTGTATATACGGTTGAATTTGGTGCATTAATCTTGGACACTCTCTCCAACATTTCTCTTGATGTTTTCATATTCTGACAGGTTTTGGAGAGGATTTTTCTTAACTTCCCATTTATTTATGAATAGCTGGTGAAGGGTAGGGAGGTCATGGACAATATTAGGGGTCAAGCCTTTAAACCATTTTTTTACTTCTCCCCCTAAAATTTGAGCAAACATTCTCATTTGTATAGTTTCATCCTCTATCTCTTGTTAGTCAAAAGCATCATTCTTTTTGTCCACATGTTGTTGAGAAGTTTCAGGACCAGTTCCATAAAAATGTGGGACTTTGGATTGATAATCCTGTGGCATAGGCACCATAGGTTGTGGTAGCACTAATGGAGCATACCAAGCTACCATGATTGGTGGTGGGGGAACCCAAGGGGGGTTGCTAAGAGGAGGGTTGACCAAGGGAGGTGGAGGGTTAAATGGAGGAAGGTGGACAGTGGATGTATGAGTGGAGGTTTGGGCACCCTAGTGGGAAAGTGTTAAGGTGAGGGTAGTAGATGTAGATACACTTGGAAAATATGACTAAGGATGAGAAGAGTTGGAAATAAAAAAAGGGGTTGTTGTAGTCAAAGCAAACAATTCTACAAACTGCTAAAGATAGGCATCATCAATAGCTGAGGTGAGTTCTGTTACCAGACCTTGAAGGGAGTCCAAGTGTTGAATAAGCTAAAAATTAGTTTGATTGGAGGTAGAGGCTTCCCCAAATGGACTTTGTTGTAAGATGGATGGATCAAAAACGGCCTGGTCTATCCAATTCTGAGATTTGGTTCTGAACAAGATTTACTCAAAGTGTAAGTCGAACCTGATATCTTACAAGGTTGCAAGGTTTTCAAGGAGGGAAATTTCTTTGCGAAGAGGCCTTCTAATAGTTGGATTTTCAAATATGGGAGTATTTCTTAGGATTTTCTATGGATTTTCAACTATTGCAAGGGGATTTGGGTTAGGATAGGATCTGGTAAAGATTCTTTTGGGATCCAGAATTCAGACCCAAGGCATAGACAGGCTTAATATTTTTACAAAAACTAATCTATATCAATTACTTAAAGTACACAGTATTTCGACTAGGGTTTCTGAGTTCTGATGAAATACTAAGCTTTTCAATAGCTCCCCAGTGGAGTCACCATTATGTTATCACCCTATAATTTTGAAGGCTGAAGACAAAACCACAGAGGGAAACATCAAAACGCTTTGGAATCTAGGACCTAGCCTTCTTGGACTCACAGAGGGCTCTCTCTGTTAGATATAGCTCTGTTTATGGGGAATTTTAGGCTAGCTATTAGTGCATAGGGATTTTTTTAAATATTAGGTTGAGGCAGCAAAAAGGGGCCATTGGGCTATGGATTCAAACAGGTGAAAAAATATTCAAATGGATGAACAACTAAGGTCAAGTGAAACCAGGCAAGCTAGCCATGTCAATGGATCTTAACAGCTTATGAAATGGAAAATAGGAGGAGCTTACGGGAATGTAGAGTATACCATCTCTGAATTCTACATTTTGGTCTCAGAGGAAAACATAATGTACTATTTCAAGACTGAGTAGGGTACCCCATGGTAAATCCTACACAAAAATTTCTATCTGCAGTAAAGAAAAGAAAACAATATGTAAAACAGAAGAATCACAAATTACATGGGAGAAGCACTTCACCACATATCATAACACAAGAATCTGGAAAGTAATATAATCCTTCATTTATCCACAAGAGAGTGCTTACAACCAAATGAGTCTATTACAATGGTTTTTCCCTTTCAGGCCTCTTTTCATACTGCTAATGCATACAATATTTATATAAAACTTGAGTCAGCTATTATTTCTACTATAGTAATTACATTCAAGAAAAACTGGACAAGTGGAAACACATAGGCGGTGATGAGACAAACCTGGCTTCCAAGAGTGGCTTTTGGCAGTCTGTTATTAATTACAGAGTGGTTAGAAACTGGCTTGAGTAACGCAGAAGAGTTAACAAATCAATTGTTCCTAACATTTGGCCCTATTCCTTAGAAAACCAACATTGGGTAATTAAGTCTGGTGCAGTGCTTCCTATTTTCATTGATTAGTGACTGTGTTGATGCATTCTGCTGCCCCTTTAGTCTCTGTTGTTTCGAATTCTCCCAGGTAAATGGCGGAAGATCATTTGAACGGGTTTTCGATTATTTTTTTCGTGTTTAGCCCTCTTTCTTCTCAAAAATAGCATAAAAACCCATTTACCCAGACTTGAAATCTTATAAAATTCATCTTGGAGCCACATCGCACTTCGTTGCCTTTATCATTTACCATTGTGGCTATCCTTTAAGTTTTTCAATTTGCGACTTGCGATTGGGTCCCACCTGGTATCGCACATCACACTTCATTGTATTTAATATTTACTTTTTGTGTGTATCCTTTGAATATTGTGGTTGGGATATATCGCAAGTTAAGATATTTAACTTGCGAGCGTTGTAATAGGTAAGTTGTAACATGCGTGAAATGCGATGCGCTAAAGGCTTGGGTGTGTGAACCGACGAAAGGTAATAAAAATGATAAATATGAAGGTTTACACACGGTTTGGAAAATGCAGTGAAGGTATGGCAGGTCCTACTTTGTTGCATTGGTGAAAAAACAAGATTTGACATAAGTGTTTAAGAGGTAATGTTGAAAATATGCGGGCTGCAAAGTGCGGGCATAGGTAAGGTTTATGTTGCATAGCAACAACTATTTGGTGGGCAGGCAGAGATATGGTATAGAACTTCGGACTTAGATAATGAGTGGGTTTTATTCAAGGATAAGCCCGAGAAGGTTAGGTGTGTGGGGGTTTTAGGGTCAAATGGGGATTTAGAGTATTGGAGTACAACTTTTTTTAGGCAATGAAGGTGAGATGAAGGTCGATGAACTGAATGAGAGTAGTATGGACTTTTTCTCACTATTATGCTTACTCAACAACCCTTTCCTTCTTCCTTGAACTGAAAATGGCAAATGAATTCTTTTGAATCTCTTGGAAATCATGCTCTCCCTTTCTTTCTCTGAAAATAAATGATAACCATAGAATATTATTTTCAGTGAAAAAAATATATGCAATAATTAGTCACCTTGTGATACTATAAATTTCAGGACTCTAACAGGTACGAAAGAGCCTCCCCCTGAGGCAGTAAATCAGTCACAAAGTAAACGTCGGTATCCGACTTGATGACGACGTCTCTGTGGCACAACGCCATAACACGTCATCTCATGTTCTAACAACAGACCAGGTATTGTAGAAATCCATCCTATGATCTCAGTAGGTTGTTCTCTAAAAATTTGAGCAACCCATACTGCACTAGAACCACCCAAGCACCGGGGTCTTGGGCCATAGTTGCACAGAGATCAATCCAGACTCTCTCCCGCCACCACATCCTATCACCAGAGAAAAAACAAAATTCAGTTTTTCAGACCCAAAAGATTAAAAAAATTTCAAAAATTAGACTATGTCACGTCTGTGCAGAGCTCAGGCGCAATGACCATGTGTCGGTATTAGATATAGATGCATGTTCCATCGCACAAGTTTTTTTCCAGGCATGAATGCCTCGCGCAAAAGTTTCCTTCTGCACGAGGACAGTGTGGGTCAGCCTTGATCACCCACGCGATCGAGACAAAAAATGGGTAGTACAAATCCATATTTGTATGGACCCCCCATGCAAGAAATGACAAAAATGAAAAGCTAGATTTTTGGGGCCCTACCTGACACTGACAATACGAATCCCGGGTACTCAGACTGATCGCAACGGAAAGAAAAGCTCAATAGTAGGGGCTCAGCTTTGACCTCAGACTCTCAAAAGACACAAATGAGTTGAAATGAACCATATTGGCCCATATATCGCTCTTTTCTCATTATTTTACAGACCATAACTGGAGCTTAGAGTGCCCAATCGCAAAACTGCGAGAAACATTGTGATCGTTGCTTCATTATGTTCAAACTAGGACCCATAAATCCACGCCTCAAAAAAAGTCATTTTCTGTCGCAACAAGTGTGCCCTCTCTCATTGCTTTACATTCAAATTATTTCAAATATATTTGTATGAAAAAGATGCTTTTACTTGGGGTATTGGTTGCAGGTATTGCAAACATGTTGAATCATCAAATGTCCCAGCCAATAAAGGTACAAGAGTAGGTATCATTCTATTCCTAACATGATAGGCTCTCTAAAGAAGCTTTGCATATCCTGACATCATTTCTCCAAAGAAAGAAACCATATGTTTCATTCACCCGACCATGTTTATCATCACCCCACCTTGCACATGATAAACACCTTTGCAGGTTAGTAGAGCCTGACCCTCCATGGCATCCATCACTCATGTAGACCATACACCAAAGGTATAGAGCCATGGCCATAAAATCCCATGTCCATTCATCCATCATACATCCAGTTAAGTTTTACCCATGTCATGTTAAAACCCATTTCATAGGCTACCATTATCACAAGAATATCGAAAAATGCACCACCACCTCTCACACTTGGCTTATCACACCCCCATTAGTATAGCCCATATGCGACATTTTTCATCCGCTTCATCACCCCCGCACCGAGACCAACCAATGGGGCCCCCACCCTTAGAAAAATACAGTCCTCACACCATAGTGACAGATTATACCTAATTATGGGGCACCCGTCTCTGTGCTTATACATCCAAATCCATTCTATATTATTTTGGCAAGTGTAAAAAGAATTTAGGAGAGCATTCCCACCCATCCATTTACATTTCTCACCTGGAAGCAGCCCCTATTTACCCTTGGTAGAAACTACACATTCTCTTAACACACCCAACCATGACACTCATAGCAACCATACACCCACCCTGGATGTCCCACTGACCCCACGGATGTCTCACCACAAATTTTTATGACTATCGCCACTCGTATTTACAACTTTGAACTCGGGCCACTTAACTGCCATCCTCAATTATCACCATTTCTCGTCATCATTCCTAGTTAAACCATCACACCATGCCCTGCTACATCAAAAACCCTGGTCCCTTACATCAGTACTCATGTCGGTCGGTTGATGCTTCCTTCTTATCGACTACAACAAACATTTTCCAAGAAGGAGGTAGTACCTTGGATGAATCCTCACCTCAATAGTGGCATCCCTGGATGGCAGTATGGGAATCATAATTTCCCATTGATGGCATCTATCCTCTTGAAATTCAAATTCAAGATAATATTTCATGTCAATATGGTATCGTACTTCATAACCGTTTCACTCTCTCAAAATTCGTCGAAGACTTGTGACTTGATAAGCATCTCTTTCTGTAATGCTTACACGGGAAGGTCCCCAATATTCAAAGACCCATGCATACAATGAGCATTCGTTCTAAAGAAACGTGTCATACCAAGATTATGCATGTGGGCACCACATTCAACCTTCTTTCAAAGAAGAAACACCCCCGAGGGCGTCAGCAACCATCGTCATCAACTAGCAGTAGGTCACTACCAAAAGTGGCATAAACAAAACTACTATCTGTCAAATAAGCTTAACTAGTCAAATTATCACGAGCATGGGACATGCCCGCCTCGTATAAATATTTTATTCATTCTATCTCTTACAGGTTTCCAACAGAACACGCTGTCTTTTTTACTCAAGGCAAGGGGTCTCTCAACTCATTTCCAAAGCAAGTTACTCTCTCTCTCTCTCTCAAAAGGACCACACAGAAAAGAAAATATAATGTATTTCGGCTATACTGTTCTTCCTAGACCTCATACATTAGGGGGAAATTGTTAACACTAGAAAATAGTATGGGAAAAAGACATTAAAAATGTGAAACAGAAGGTAAAGAGAAAGGTTTCTAGGGAAGAAATACATTAGGAGGAGCTAAAAATTTAGTTTTTCCTAAGGTTAGAGGAAAAAATTTATGGACTGCGCACAGGAAACATTGTCTCTCAGTGCGCAGTGCAGTTTTTTCTTCGATAGTCGAACACTACGCAAATATCCATTTGATATTCGAGCGGTCTTGGGGATGACAGAATGCCACCATTCAGGTTCACTTGGCACACTTGGTGAAAAATATTCTCACTCAACCTAACCAAGTACAATCGCCTTTAAGCCACCTTGAGGCTTTAGTGTAGCACACAAAGGAATCATACCACCACTCTTGTGTCACCATCCATCTTGGACCAAGAGAAGGAGGGAAATTTTGAAAATGTTCTATAAAAGCCAGCCTTGGGAATAGAAATAGGAGACACATTGTTATGTTGGCCAAATTGATCCATAGAAAAACCAGCTTGTGTTGTCCAGCAACAGGAGAATTGGAAGGATTTAGTTGTTGGTAACTGAACATCTCAATCCAAGGGAGTGGATTTCACCACATGTTCTTAGATCTACCATCCTTTGAGAGGGAATAGAGGCTTGCTGAAAACTTGAGGGGAAGAGACCCCTTTGTCCTGGATATTGGAGCTTCGTAGCTCGAAGGATCCACTACAAGAGATTTAACATTCTATATTCTACTACTACCAGCACCTAATAAAGGGAGAAGCTCTCCATTATTGTGTTATTAGTGTGTTTGATCTATTGAGTGTGTATCTTGTGCATATTGTTTTGTTTTTGTTTCATTGTTTATGTAGCATTCTATGTTTCCTTTATAACTTAGCTTATTACATGTTGAACTTGTTCCACTAATGTTTGAAAAACCATTTTGACCTGTGAATCTTATGTAGGTAAGTAGCCTCACTATTAATCAAAGTGTATTTCATCCGTTCATGCGCTGAATACACTACTACACACATAAGAAAAACATCACAATCAAAAGGTGAATGTTTTGGGGGTAAGAATTTTAGTTGCAATGAATATGGTCATAGATCTTATGAATATCCAAATTTTCGACATGAAGATCATACTAATCATAGTGTCCAAGCAAAAGATGAAGAAATTGCAAGGTCATCATTGCTAAAAAAAAAGTATACTTCTCTAGCTAAGTATGGATATCAAAGAGAAAATATAGAGAAAATATTCATTTAAGACAATTAAAAGTTGAAGGTAAGTGCTACAAAATGATTATTGACGAAAGAAGTACATATAATCTAGTATCTCTTGAAATGGTTGAGAAATTGGGTGTGAAAAAACAAAGTATCATGTTGTCGCAAAATCTAGCAAGCCTTGGAGAGGGATACCCTACAAGGCTAACACTAGACGAAGAGACAACAATGGGGTAGTGGCCCACTGTCACCATAGCCAAAACCCTTTTCTATTTATGGATTTTCATCAATGGAAGGAGTCCCAGTATAGGTATCCTTCACATATCAATGGGAGGAGTCACAATATATGTGAAATCCACCTAATAGGTATTCTAGGGTAAAGTTATAAGGTGAATTAGTAATGCCCTCTACAAGAAAGACATAAATTAGGCTCAAGGATCCACTAGGAGGAAATTAGCTTTATTGATAGAGGCCTATTCAAATAAGGTACAAGAACTAGGGATTATTTAGTGAATTGAGTGTTGGGGTAGTTTCCAAAGGTCAAGGAAAAGGAAAACGGTTTCCAACAAATATTTTCATCAAGGATAATGCACATGGAACCCTAAAAAATCCCCGAAGTTGAAGATAAATCCAAACTAGGGTTAGCTTGGGCTAGTAACTAGGGAAAAGAAATTTATGGATGAAATTGAAGTGAATGCCTACCAAAGGAAGGGATTTTGTGGAAACCACTCTTCTCTTGGAATTTAAACTCTCTAACCATGAAAATTCCTCTTCCCTAGGAATTTGCACCAAGACCTAGCTTGGTCTCTTGGCCTTAAAGGGGTCAAATTAGGGCAAGGACATCTAGAGAGAAATTTATTGATTAAAGTTAAAGTGATCACCAAAAAAGGAGGCATCATTGTGTGGATGGATTATATTTGTTTATTAAATGACCAAAAATTCGCTAAGATGGGAGGATAAATGATTCCTTAGCATCAAAAACCCTAGCAACTACCTATTTGGCTTAAGAATTTTCATGGAAGAAATAGTTAAAGTTCACCACTAGAGAAATTTTAAGGTCTAAAATGTGCCTCTTAACAAAAATGTACAATCAAAATCAACTTTATAAGAACCAATTGGATTCAATATGATGATGTCAATCATGGGGGATGATTCAACATTTTTTGAGTAAAAAGGTAAAAAGATTAAAAACAATTATTTTTTAACTCGTATTTTCAACTTATCTCCCTGCGGTTTTACTCAAATTTCGATCGGAAGCACTCATTGGATGTGTAATTTAATTCCTAATCCAAGTTGAACCCATGTTGCATACTTTCGATAGACCCTACTACACGAAAAATGAGAAATACATGAAAAAAATGTGATAACGGTCATTTTTTTCATGTATTTCTCATTTTTAGTGTAGTAGAGTCCATCGAAAGTATGCAACATGGGTACTCCCTGGATGAGGAATTAAATTCCACATCCAATGAGTCCTCTCACTTGAAATTTGAGTAAAATCATAGGGAGATAAGTTGAAAATACGAGTTTAAAAAAAAAGTAGTTTTTTTCTTTTTCCCTCTAAAATTTGAGGATGTAATCTAATATTATTTTATTATTTCCACTATTATCTTATAATATTCCTTAGCAGATCCATTTTAAACCTCAAAACTTCTCTAATGATATTATTCATGAATAATGTATGCAATAATGACATATGGATTCTCTCAACAAATCTTCAATAAATTAGGGCACAAAACAAACCCTAGATCCAATACACTCCATACGTTAAACATAAAGAAAAATATTTACTCAAAAAAATAACTAGCTTACAAGATAACATGCATGATATCCATTCCTTATATCCAAGAAAATAGCTCCAAAGACAAACGATTTGCTCCAAATATCAAAGTGCACTCATAGCTCACATCCCTACCACAAGAAAAGAGGGCTAAAATTCTCTAAGGATAGGCTGAAATCCCTAAGTTGATCTAGGTGGGTATTGATGTCAACCCGCCTATTCAACTTAGACCCCCACCATTCTTTCTTTCAGTTTTTCAGTTTCCTTAATTATAGCACAATTTACTATTTTTAGCAGTTTTTCTGGTCCTAGACTTTTGGAGCCATTTTGAGGCCCTAAACGACGTTTTTGGGGAAAACCAAGAGCAACATGGAATTTCCTTTGATGTTTCTCCCATCAAAAGTTGTAGTCCTAAGATAGATATTTCTAACGAGGTATTGTGTGCATCAGGTGGAGATAGTATGCCAAAGTTACGTCCCTAGGAATTTTATGTACCAATTTACCCAAATGGGGCCCATAGTTTTGGCGCTTCATCTCCTAGGGTTAGGTTTTGGATGTTTATGGTCTTCGATTGTTTCTCAATAATAAATAGGCTCTCGATCCTCATTGTAACACAGTTTAGAGGCAGGTAGCTGCCACATATCTTCTCAGAGATAAGATATCATCGCCCGAGCTAGTTTATTTCCATTCTGTCTGTAAGCATATTTCAATTATTTGATATTAATAAAATGAAGTGTTATTTCCACTACATATTTGTAGTTATGGTTATATTCGTATTCTGTTGTGTTCCTGCATAAATCTGGATCATAATTTGTGATGATCCTTTACATCAATGAATTCCTCCTTTTATTTTATGAGGAGTTTGATTCTTAATTTTAACCTAATTCCCCTAAAAATCATAAAATAGTGTGTCAATCAAAAGCTAGGTCATAAGCCGACCTAGTAGCCAATGAGAAAACATAACTCTAGCCAACATTTGTGAGTCGTAGGTGAGAGAAATATTGCATCATGCAAGTGTGATCTCTTCTAGGGATAACATTGAGGCTTCTTGGTGCCAAGATGTGAGTAGAAATCCCTCTAAAATCGCCTCCTAAGGGTTGGTCCTTAGGCCTCTGTTAATGCTCCTTTGTGGACCCCAATTTTTATTTTGGGCACAAAAGTATTCTCACGGGTCTCCATGTGGTCAAAATGTTTGTCTTTTCTCCAACATTGATGCTCTCAAGGTGGTGTTATCCATCCCATGTCTCAAGGTGGTGCTAGCCCTCCCATGTCTCAAGGTGTGAGACCATCCTCCTTTGGGCCTTGGATCAGTTGTCAACCCCCCATTATGTGTTAAGTCGATTGGGGGCATTCTGTGTTCAAGTGCATCATCCCATAAAAGTCATCAATGTCAGGAAAAGTGTTGGAACATTTTGGGGGTTGTAGGTTCCCATGGATATGTGTGATGCAATGTTTTTACTTGGAGTCCCATGGCTCTCAATGCTCCACCTGTGGGTTCCAATATGATACTCTAAAATACTTTTTCCCCATTTAAGTTTCCCAAACCATGATTGTGGAACCACCTGACAGTTACACACAATATCTAATGCTAGAAACTACATCACTATGTGTGTTTTATCATTTTTACATCTAAGTGAACCAAGCTTGAGAGAAATTGGAAATTTTACACTTTAAATCAGGTTTATGTTCCAAAATTAAGACTTTGAACTCGCAATGTTGTTACCTCCCTAGGTAGGAGTGGCTAATAGAACATCCTATTAGGTGTTTCCAACCTCCAAGGGGAAATGACATGTCCTTGGTCCACCCTTAAATTGATAGGTGTCGCGTGAATAATGATGGAATGGAGTGGAGAAGACTTCATGGAAAAGTAGCATGGTCAAAGGGACCAACTATGATGGGATCCTCATCCTAGGTGTACAAATGTGGGGAGGATAATTTGTGAATGCATGAGTTACCAACTCGACCTTTGTTTTTCCACCCCTCTTGTGCATCTTTTATTTTTCCTTGACTTTATTTTTCTTTGTATTATTGCTTGTAGCTCAAAGGGCTAGAGTTTTCTTTGTATGATGTATAACCGTTATTACCCTCTTTATGGTGAGGCAACTCATTTCCCGCTATGGGTTGGGAAAATAAAGGCTTCCTTCACATAATATGAATAGAAACATGTGTTCAAGAACTAGGTGATGGCCATAATGAGTGAGGTATAGCTCATGATTAGTTTTTTCCCATGTGCTAATGTGTATGCCTTAGCGATATTTTTCATTTTAATCTTTTGTTTTTTCTTGTGGCCATCATATGATTTTTCTTGTTCTTTTAGCTACATCAAACTCCCAAGTTCAAGTTTTGGGTCCTACCTAGGTATGAGGATGTGTGGTGTCAAATCTGAAAGAACTAATGGTCATTTGAACCCAAAGAAGGGAGGTGGAATATGAGGCTTGTGGTGTAAGATGGAAAGTGATAAGTATGGAATAGGGAGAGATGGGACCACACTATCTCAATCGAGGTTTCCCAAGTAGTGCACCTCCTATACCCATTGGGCCATTTAGGGAGGTCCCACTCACCTAGGATGAAATATTAACCCCCCCATTTAAGGTGAGGGAACAAGATTGTGATCAAAACCACTCCCCCTTCTAGGTTACCTTAGAATCCATGTCAAATTCCCAAAATACAAACAAGCATAAGCACCCGACTGCAAAGTGAATAAAGTACATTTTTATCGAAATCCCACCTTCCAACTTGTGATCTTGCCAAATGGGCAAGGAAACATATGACTAATGCAGGTGGTGGAGATATGAATGGCACATTGCTATTGGCAGCTAGAGGCTATCAAGGGTTGTTGATTGTTTTCTGGGAGAGAATATGGGATAAAAAAATCCCTTATGGGGTCACCCACTTTTGGTGGGTAGAAAAAACTCATACCTTATAAAGTTTCATGGTTACATAAAGGACATCAGATCTTAATGAATGACAAATGCAGGGTAAATTTTAAGATAGGAAAATATCATGATGAAGTACTTTGTGATATAATACCGATGGATGCTTGTCATGTTTTATTCGGTAGACCATAGAAATTTGATAAGGAAATTCATAATGTAATGAAAAATACATATACATTTTAAAAGGATGGTGAAAAACATACATTGCTACCATTGAAAAATGAAGGTATAACAAATATCAATAATTGACAAGTGTTGACGGTGAGTAAGAAATAGTTTTTGAAGCAAGGAAAATAATATGAAATAGAATACACATTTCCTGGAAAATCAAAGAAAATTGTTGCATACATTGGGATAATTGATTTGCCTTCATATTTGCATGAGAATATGATGACTAATGAATTGTCGTGTTAATGAGAAGAGGGATAGATCATCGATGACAACAACTATAAAAGCGAATTTTTAAAAACAGATTGTGATGGAAGGCAAGAGTGAATAAATTTTAACAGGTGAACAATAGGAGAGTGAAGAGAAAGAGGTTGTATTAAGAGACAAGAAGGGCTTTTTGTGTAAGAAACCTCAAATTTATGTTCAAAATGATATGAATATATATTGTTATGAGCAATTTGTGAAAGATAAAGTATGTGTAGATTTGAGAAAGGAGGATCATAAGAAAATGATGCAAGTACAATTTCATGGGGCAGAAAATGAGATTACATATTGTACATCCTTGGAAGAAAGGAAGGAAATGCAGAAGAAAAAGAAGACACATTTCTTCCAAGTTTTCTTGGCAATTATCTGTGTGGTAGTCATTTTGATGGTGTAATATGGGCTTCAAAAGCCTAATAAACAAAATTTCTCTTTTACGTGTTTGCTTCATTTGTAGGTGTAATCAAAGAAGATAGGAGTAGATTCAAGATAGAAATTGAAGAAATAAATTATGACAATACTTTAGTTACACATAAGACTTTATTATGTTTTGATCAATTTCAAGAAGAAATTGAGTTTCTATATGAAAAAGCTAAAATATAATTGAGGATAAATGTAAGTATACATTCTACAAATAGACCTTGGGATCCATGGGAAAATATTTGAAGAAATAATTATATTTTAAAAATGCATTTGAATCTATTTCAAACTTTCAAGTGAAGACAACAACAACAAAGACTTTATGGACAAGAGTCCATGGAAATTTTTTGTTCCTTGGGAGTTTGATCCAGGAGCATAATTTGAATTTTTGTTTTCCTAAATATAATAAGGCCTATAGTTCTCTAAAATAATTTAAGTAGGATGAGTTGGTTTCTTTCCTATATCATGTAATGTAACAAATGTATTAAACATGCATATATTTAGAGGAGTTTTTTTGTGAAATCCAAGGAGGTGGTAGTTAATCGATTCCTTTTATTATGAAATTATCTTGTGATCTTTCGATTTATAGTTTCTTATCATCAAGACTAATACCAAACAAAAAATAGAAGAGGACACAAGATGTAGGCACACAGTGAGGGAAAAACCACTCTTTGGGGAAAAATCGGTCACAATTCTTTCTTCAATATATTCAGGGTGAGATAATGAAGACCCTAGAATAAATACTTCCTCCATTAAGTCATCCTTTCACTGTGTTTTCATACCAAGATCCATGTCATTGTATGAGCATCAAATTCTTGTCACTATGTTTGCACCGAGACATCAACCTTATCACTCTCATGGAACTGAGATTTCCTTATTGTGATTTCACCAAAACCTTAACACTGTCATGACACCAAGACCTCATTTATGTGGTGACACTGAAACCTTCAATATGGTAGACCTTAACTGTAGTAGCACCGATTTCATTGACTATAGAACTGAGATTGTATTGACATCATGACTGAGATAGCACTAAGACTATGTTGAAATAGCATCCAGACTATGGTATGTTGGCACCGAAATTTGTGGTAGCATGTAATGCAAGTTTATCTCTAAAATTACACCTCTCCTTTCCTTCTACAACGGCACTGAAACCTCTTCGTATGATATGATTTGAACTGTGACTATTTGAGCTGAAATATTCGAACTGTATTATGATCTGAATTGTGACTATCCGAACTTATTCTAGAGAGATATCTGAGCTTTTTTTGTTATCTAATGCGAAGTCCTCACACTTATATTTATAGTTTTTTGTCTGTCATAAATAAGCCCACATGAACATATGAAGATTTGTGTCTTCATTTAGGCCAACATGTGATATTTTGAGGTAAGTCGACTTGTAGACTTGATGAAGAGGTCGAGTTGATGACTTTGTTGAAGAGGAAGACTTGATGGAGGAGTCTTTGACCAAAAACAATAATTTGACAGAAACCTAAAGCCTACAATGGTGGCTTGACCTATAATTGACCCAATCATGAAACCCATGCTTTAAAAAGTAAATAAAAATAATAATAAATAATTTTTGACAAATATATTAATAATGAAGATCGAACCTAGTTACATTATTCAACACTCCCTCTTAACTAGGGAGGTATTCATATTTACATATAATCAAATAGGTACATGGAATATCTCACTTTCATTAGGGGAATTTTGAGGTCTAAAATGGGCCTCCTAAGGAAATTATAAAATAATAATGGAAATAATCAAATAAAATTAGATTGCATCATTAAATTTTAGAGGGAAAAATAAAAAAAAAAACTATTTTTTCAACTCGAACTTTCAACTTATCTCCCTATGGGTTTACTCAAATTTCGACCAGGAACACTCATTGGATGCAAAATATTATTCCTCATCCAAGGAGTATATATTTTCATACTTTATATGGACCATTCTACAAGAAAAATTATAAATAAATGAAAAACGTGATTGAAATACATGAACAACGTGATTGAAATACATGAAAAACGTGATTGCAATAAAAAATTTTCATGTATTTCTCATTTTTCATGTAGAAAGGTTCATCAAAAGTATGAAACATGGGTATTCCTTGGATGAGGAATTAAATTTTTCATCCAACAAGTACTCCTGCTCAAAATTTGAGTAAAACCTTAGGGAGATAAGTTGAAAATACAAGTTGAAAAAATAGTTTTATTATTTTATTATTTTTTAATATTTTACATTTTTACCCCAAAAATGGTGAATCATCCCCCATGGTTGACATCGTCATCTTGAATCCTATTAGTTCTTATAAAGTTTATTTTGGTTGTACATTTTTCTTAGGAGGCCCATTTTAGACCTCAAAATTTCTCTAATGATCTATGAAGTATTTTATGCACCACAATGCCATGGACTAGACTCCTGACCAGGGAAATCTATCCATTGGTCTCTCAACGGTTTAGGCACCTCAATGCCATAGACTAGATACCTGACCAAGGAAATCTATCCGAGTTGGACTAATATGGACTAGAGCTTCCAGCCTCTATAGATACCATCAGGCTTACTTAATAACCATCAACCCAGGGATCTAGGTGTGCATCCACCCGATGCCACCATCCCTACCAGAAATCAATAAAAAGTGTTGGCCCAATGTCCAAAGTGTAATTCTTCACTCACAAAACTTCAACAAAAAATCTCTCCCAATCAAATTGATCGGAAACTAGCATGCTTATCAAACCTTTGAGAGATTCACATGTACAAAAACAACCCCAATCAGTAATATACTTTTCAAATATACATAAAAAATAAACCTTCGGGATCTCGATGTTTATTTTTAGCTTATCTCAGTAGGACTACCAACAGAATATTTTGACAGAATATTCCTTTTTCCTACTCCTCATGCAACAACATGTCCTTCATTCTCCAATCATAATCATGTTATGCCCTCCCTCTTAACCAAAGATATTTCTTCTATTATGGCTCCCTCTTAATCTAAGGAGATCAACTTCTTCTTTTAGTATTACAGAATATTTCATGGCTAACCATACTTCTCATCATCCTTATCATATCGACTTCTCTTACGAACTTCTTCACCATATTTAATATGATGTACCTACACAACTTAGACAACAAGCACAACCAAATCTATAGAAGCATGAAGTTAGTCATAACGAAATCTTACAGTAGCATAAGCATTATACATAATCAGTGTTATAACTCCTAGATACAACCTCTAGGTTGATGAGGAGACCATTTCCTAGGCCATCTTAGTAGGGTCTTGAATTAGACTTGACCTGACCCAACCTCACTATTTAAAACTCGTGTGGAAATATTGGTTCAAAACCTTTCCTAATTGGACATATATAACAACATCAATATTCATGAATCACGAAATAAGATGAAATTCATATTATATTCAATGATGTTTGTTCACATATGTGCATGCATACTTTGAGCTATAGTATAACAGAAGAGGAAAATGGGATGATAATTTGGCATATTAGGCTTAAACACGGTAAGAATCCAGCATGTCAAAATCTAGAGTGAAAGGCGAAAAGGAGGAAAAACGAAATGAAAATATTTATGAAGTGGTTTTAAGGCATTCATCTTCTCTCAGTTCATAGAGCATTTATCATAATTTCTAAATAAAATGAATTCATGAACACAAAGATACAATTCAAGCAGATACAATATTGTAAAATCTAAAAAGTAGAACATCAAATAATTCACGCATACACATAAGAATAGTTAAATACTACATGCACATATGAGTCAGAATTGTGTTGAATGTATATTTAGTCATTCTTGAAACGATGCATTCACAAACCAAAAATGTTGTAAGCGTCCTTAGGAAATAAACTAAACTTTTTGCCCAAAATTATGAACCTCTCTTTAGTAGCATAGCATTGGTTCATATAGGGCCTTCTCTAAGAACCCATTAACAAAATATTATTTCTTGATCTGTTACAATTAGTGATCATATCAAAACTAGGCGTGCCTCATGGCACAACTAGATTTAACCAAAAATCAAACAAACAGTATGACAAAAGTAAAATATGTCATAAAAATTGAAAGTAAAAACTTTAAAATACATGTTGTTGAAATTCTTCAATCATGATGGTAAGTTGGCAGACGGGTGCAACTGGATGGACAACTTGCACTATGGGCGGATACACATATTGATAACACTTCTGCCACATTTTCATGGATGGTAGAACAACATGTGAATAAAGCATGTCATCCGAAGGTTGATTAAACTAGAGTAATCCATCCTGTAGCGAAACAAATAGTTTACCGTTCCCAACAGTTGGAAATAATATTTTAGATAGTTTACAATCATTTTTCTTTTCAGCATGGTTGTTGTCTCATGAGTGGAATTTGTCTTTCTCTTGGCCGCCACCAACCACTTCTCATATTGATCCCACAACATCAATTCTCCCCAACATTTGGGTAACCCTTCTCTGAAGATCTTGTTCAATGTAGTCTCGAAGGATTTGACCTCTTAGGTCACCACCTTCAGGCATCCTTCAGCTTTGACCCTGGCTTCTTCTTTTTCAATGACTCTCAAGATCTCTACCATTGTGCTAATTTTGTCTACTACATCCAAAGTTCTAATTTCACCACTCGCCCTTTCATTCAGAAACTAGGTATACTTCCTCGCAGTTCCTCAGTCCTTCATCTCTACTCGATAGCAGGGTGAATGTGTACTCTTTAATGGACACTTTTTTTTCATGTAACAATATTAAATATTCCCAATTATTTTTCAATTCATTTATGGTCTCGTCCTAAACTAACTACTTGGCCTGTAGTAAACACATGTTTCCCTTAAATTTGGCCTTCAACTTAGACACTTCACGGTTCAAAGCCTCTATGTTCTTACTGAGGGTTTTAGATCTTATCGTGGCATACTAAAGTTGCCTTTCCTTCTAAATAAACCTTCCTTGAGCGACTTCCAAACCCCTTTGGTACTTCTTGAGTTCTCCTTCTGACAATTGAAGTTCATTCAAGGATTTAGTGAGTCTGTCTGTGGGATTTTTTGGATCTTCAGGCATGACCATTGTACATGTGTGCGAGTCCATCTTCATCTATGATTTTTCCATCTAATGTTGCATCACTATATTCTCATCGTTCCTTTTGATGAGCTCCTGGAAAAAAATTATTTTTCTGCTTCCACTTGGGCAAGCTCCTTAGTTTGCATGTGTTCACTTGCTGGAATTTTTAACTTATTCATTAACTCTTGGATATCTTTCTCATAATATTTTATGATGGCTTCCACTTCCTCTTTATCATTTAGACCTTCCCCCAGTTTTATGATCAGCTCCTTATAGTCCTCAACTTATAAGCATAGAGCTCTCGAGTTGGCATTTTCCTGTTTTACTCTCAAATCGGCCTTATCCAACATCTTCTCCACCTTTTCAATGGTCATGGCATGCTTACTCTCCCACTTTCCTATGGAGATTCATTTTATCTGGTAGAGGGACACTAGCTAAATATAGAATGACATCCAGCAACCTGAACTAGGATATTGAGGGCAGCGATTGCGTTGAATGGTGTTGCAACGAGAGCTTCATCTGGTCCCTCTATATTTCCATTGCAGACATAATCTTGGTGTTATAAGATGCTGTATGAGTGGCTGTATTATTCTGCAGCTCCTCCCCCGACTTCTTATTTCTCTCTTCAATGTCATCCCCAACAAGTCAACTAGGTTGGGCAGTAGTGCCATTATCGTCAACACTAGAGAGAGTTACATCAATGGATGTTGAGGCAACCGTTCGGGAGTGTTCTTCAAAAATAAAACAGAAACCTAGTCACTCTACTCATGTATCTATCAGCCTGGTCTCGATTTCTTCCTCCTCATGATCATTGGTTCTTGCCCGTTTACTCACATGTACCTGTTCCACCTCGATATCTTTAGTTGAGTTAGAAGTCATTTTAGTTGGTTTGTCCTTATTTGTCGATATTTCAGGCTCCATCTATATATCCAAAGGCCAAGAATAAAAATTAGATTTCCATTATGTTTCGGGTCTATATTCATGCATATAGGTCGAGGCTTTTATCTTTTCCCTCCTTCAAGAAATGATGCCCTTGGGATCATAGCTAAACATTTCCTTGTTGAAATTCCATTTTCCTAAGAAGAGTGTCAATTGTTTTGAAATAATTTCTCATGTTGATGATAAATGGCCCTATATTATTCCCTATTTTAAGCATGTATCATTTCTTTGTTTGGAAAAAGTGGATCAGGTCGGTGTTCAACATTTTTCTAATAAATTCTAATGTGAAAATTAGCATCGGCATGAATACAGGTAGATGATAGGGAGGGATTCCACAACCATAAACCTTGATTTCTACGTGATCTTCAAATAGGTACCAATCTCCCACACATGTGTCTTCACTGAGCTGAAGGAGCATTTTTTGTGTTGGGAAAATCTAAGGTGGAAGTACGCAATGAATTATTTTATAAGAAATGGAAATAAATCATGATATGAACTTGGAGTAGTCGTTTGTCTCTGGTCTCTTTCGGATATAAGAGTTCTAGTCTAAAACATAATTGAGTTTTTTTCTGCAGGTAATCTTATTCGGGCCCAAGGGCTCAAATCTCTTAGCATGAGTGTACAAGAACAAGTAAAAGAGTAATGAGTAGTATCGTAAAACGTGAGTAGTGGTGAAATGGTGAAACTGAATCCTCTTGTTGTCCGACAGATATGACGGTATGTCAAAAAGACAGTTTGGTCGCATCATTAGATCCAAATATGTAGCAAGGATTTCTTTTTTCATGGGAAAGGTTGGAAAAGTGATAATAAAGGGTTACATCAGATAATTTTCATGGCTTAGGGGAATATGGGTAGGTCATAGCCTTCTGAATCAATTCAGGGGTAATCTCTAGTATCTTATTTCCCTGATCAGAAAAGAAGTAGTCTTTTTTCTCAATATAAGTGTTCGTGAGCCAGGAGACAAATTCTAGGAAATAATGCACATTAGGGGATACTTGATAGTATAATCCTGAGTCGGCCACTGAGAAGAGGTCCTCCCCCTTATAATAATACCCCATTAGGTCAGAGCGCAAAGTGGCCATGAAGTAGGGGTAGACGGGGTCATGAATTTTAGCTTTTTTATCCATAAATGGCTTAGGTTCGGGAGGGGATTTGGCGTCGCGGGTTTGAGGAGTCATGGGGGATATTTTCTTCATTTTAGGAGTGTGTAATAGAATCATAGGTAAGTAGGAGGTGGAAATACCTGGAGATTTGTGGTTGCGGTCGAAAACGACGTTTGGGCCAGATTCTAGAGGGGCAAAGGTGTGTACAACAAAATTTGCAGGTGTCTGGTTGATGGGGATGATTTGAATACCTCTAAGCGAGAGATGAGATAATGACGCGGGAATGTTACGAAAATAGCCAAAAAGTGGAGGCAACAGTAGGATGACGGGGATGTGACATCATCATGATGGTGACACATGGCAGGATGTGGGTAGGACAAGTGGAAGGCCGGCTTCAGAGGGGTTCTAACATTTTACTATCATGTTTACTTTGGTCTCAGCTGAAGAGGTATAGCCATTTGATTGGAGGCCCAGTGGAGGGTGGTCCCCACAGTGCCCAACGGGTTGGATGGAAGTGGACAGGGGTAGCTTGGAGCCACTGGAACGCGTCCCTATTCACCACGTCTCCTTTGAACATTCAACATCGGGGACTTCTTGATCATAAACCTCATGTTATTTTCCCTTTCGAAGTGATCCCGCGACACTCTGGTGTGGAGATGTGTGGCAATCCTTCACATAATAGCATGGGTGTTAACCTCATGTTGTTACCTTTGATTCTATCTCATCCTCCCGAGGGAACTTCCCTGTTACATTCAAGCTATGTGGCCGTAAACTTTACAATTTTTTATTTAATTTTCACCATGCATGTGAATCCCTCCTTCCTGCATGATTAGCATGATGTGTGACACACTAGGTGATAACAAAGGCTCCACCTAGGGGCAGTGAGTTGTGTTCAATGCGCTGAGAATCGTACAACTTAGTGCCTTATTCCCTTGGGAAGGGAGTCAGCTTATTGAAAACGTGATCCTAAACAAATACAAAGAAGAGTGAAATTGAAAGTATAAACTGAGTATTTACAGACAACTTGGACGATATTTACAATGAATGGAGGCTCAGTACCTTTTATAATTGGAAGTAATGCTTGAGGAATTTCCCATTGACTATCAACTCAAGCATTTCACCTTCTATATTTTCAAGTGTGAAGGTGTTGTTTCCCTTCGCTTCAGCAATTTAGAATGGTTGGAACCATAAAGGATCAAAAATTTTGTGATTTTCTTTGTTCACCCTCCTAACGTCCCACCTCGGGACTAAATCCCCTAGCTGCAAGTCCCTATCCTCTGCCTTCCATTTGAACAAGGATTTCATCTTCTCTTGGCAGCTGCTCAGTCTATGATTTATCTATTCTCGACATTCTTGAAGTTCGACCAATTAGTTTATCCTTCTGGTCAACGTGTTTGGTTTTTCTTCGCACTCTTGCATAAACTTAGCTACCGGCATGGAAAATTGTATAGGAAACACGACGACTTTATCATATACTAGTTCAAAATATGACTTTCCAGTTTATCTCTTGGTAGTAACTCAGCTAGCCCATAATGCAAACCATAATTGTGAGTTCCAATTCTTTTGATTTTCAGCTATAGTATTTTTCAAGATCCTCATCAAAGTCTTATTTGAGGATTTAGATAACTCGTTCCCTTGAGGGTAATATGTAGTGGAGTGGCCCAACAAAATATTGTGCCTCTAATAGAAACTTATAAACTTAGCTGATTGGAAAACCTAGGCATTATTTGTTACAATTTTCTTGGGACAACCGAACTGAGACAGTATGTTATCTTCCATGAATTTTATGACTACTTCCTCAATAGCATGCATGGACGGGATTGCCTCTACCCATTTGGTAAAGTAGTCAATTGTTGTTAGTATCCACTGATGTTGACTACTGGATGGTGGATGAATTTCCCTAATAAAATCAAGTCTCCACTGCGTGAATGGTTCTTCGACCCACATTGGTATGAGTGGGAAAGATGTCAGCTTCTATTTTTGTTGGACATTGGGTTCAACGCTCCCTGTGTCTTTCGCGACATGGACTAACCTCCTCTCGTGGATCCTAACTCTGGCGATTGTAGCACAGACTAAAGCCTGCGGGTTTTGGTCTAATGGAAATCGTGACTCCAACAAGTGGTATTAGAGCAACATGTCTCGAGCTCGAAACTCACCCGGCTCGCATTGGGGGGGAGATTGTTGGACATTGGGTTCAACGCTCCCCGTGTGTTTCACGACATGGACTAACCACCTCTCATGGAACCTAACTCTGGCGATTGTAGCGAAGACTAAAGCCTGTGTGTTTTGGTCTAACGGAAATCATGACTCCAAAATTTTTCTGGCAAATACTTTGCACTTCTCGCATACCCGAACATAGTCATGAATTTCTCTGAAAAAGCCTTGGCCAATAGAATCTCACTTTGAGAACCTTGTAAGTGATGGCTTTCCAACTGTAATGCCCTCCACAAATGCAGTCATGAAACTCGTACATCACTGTATGTATTTCATCCTCCACCAATAAAAGTAGTAAAATTCCAACAGGATCTCGCTAATACAGTCAGCCATTCAATATGATGAATTTTTGGGCCTTTCGCCTCAAGGCTCTTTACTTCCGTTTATCTAGGTCAACTAGTCATATTAAAAAAAATTAATTAATGGAATATGTCCTTATACCAGTCAGACAGTGTGTACTTCCTCTGAATTTTATTTGTCGTTGTCCCTAGGGACTATTTTGCTTCCATATTCAAGTTTTCCCCAGACCTTCTAGCCAATAAGTTAACCCCCAACACTTGAAAGTTAGCTTCTGATCAAATATTGGCTAATCCATGTCCTTTAACGAGTTTAGTGGGCTTAATTTCCATATCATACTCCTGGATTTTGGTGATCCATTTACCTATTTTCCCTTTTCTATCCCCCTGTACCAAATGGTCCTTTACAGTTGTGGGAACATAGGCCACTATGTTGCATTGCAGCACATAGGCCCAGAAATCCTTGAGATATTTGACCAATGCATAAGCCTTTTTTCTCTAGGATATTGTATTTTAATTCAACCTCTCACAGTACTTTACTAAAGAAGGTTATTGGTTGTTCATGTCCATCGTTGTTCTTCTGTAACAAGACAACAGTTATTGTGTGAGGATAAGCAAACGGAAATATAAAAAAGGGCTTTAAGTAGTCAGGGCCGACTAACACAGACACTTCTGCAAAAGCTCTTTTGATCCTATAGAAGGATTCTCATGACTATGGAGTCCGCTTCACTTCATTATTATTTTTCAACATTTCAGTTATATCTTTGAAGATCTTTGCGTAGTTTGGTGTGAACCTTCTGAGGAAATTTATCTTGCCCAAAAAAAATTGGACTTCCTTTCTATTCCTTGGGAGTGAGATATTGTTTATAGTTTCTACTCGCCTTGGATCGATCTTGACTCCTTATTTACCCACTATGTGCCCCAACAATTTACCTTCATGTATGTTGAATTCTGATTTCTTAGGATTCGATGATAATCCATATTTCTGACATTTCTCAAAATCCAGTCTTAAATTTTCAATACGCTCCTCATCTGATTTAGAGAAAATGGTGATGGCATCCAGGTACACAACTACAAATTTTTCTTGGTCCCCTACAAAAGATATATCAATTTCCCTTTTAAATGTGTCTCATGCATTTATAAGGCCCAAGGGTATCCTTTCATACATGAAAGTTCCCCAGGGTGTGGTGAAAGTGACCTTCTTTTGATCGTTCAGGTGTACTATCACCTGATTGAACCCAGAAAAATTGTCCATCATGGACATCCAGGCTGACCCAACCACCTTCTGTAAGATATGTTCCATCTTTAGTAGTGGTTAATTTTCCTTTAAGAAGGATTTATTTAGATTTATGAAATCCATGCAAGCCTGATTTCTCCATTATTCTTCCTCCCAGGGACTAAGTTTTCTACCCAATCCGAATACCTCAAAGGCACAATGATCTTAGCTTGTAATAATTTCTTTACCTCCTTCTCAATGGATGGGAGGAGAAGAGGGTTAATTTGTCTTCATTTATCTTCCCCTTGATCGATGACTAAATTTTAAAACTCTCCCACAACCTCCATGAAGCGCTTTATTTGTTCTTCATCCTCAAACACGTGTCAATTTTTGACATTCTCTAGGAATGAGGGTCTATATCTGACTTCAATTTCATATCTGATAAGAATATTCTGGGGGGGGGGTCGAAAGTTACTAGTGGCCATAGCTAGAGAGTCGGCCATCTAATTCTTTTCCTGGGGCATGAACTGGATGTTAAAAGCCAATAATAAATTATCTATTAGATCTCATACCTCATTTTTGTAGGACTTGAGCCTCAGGTTCTTAGCCTAGCACTGATTTATTACTTGCTTGACCACCAATTCTAAATCTTTGAATACTGCCAAACTTTCAATATTGATATTCTGAGTCGCTTGTAGACCTAAGAGTAGAGATTCATATTCAGCCACATTATATGTGGCTTCGAATTCCAGTTTGAAGGATAGAGGGATTAAGCTTCCTTCAGGTGATACTAGCAATAGTCCAGCCCCATTTCCTTCTTTGGAATATGCCCCGTCGAAATTCAACGTGCATATTTCACCACCTTTTAGCTTTTGTTTATTTACTTGAATCGAGGGCAGGGTCTGCATTTCTTCCAAGATGAAATTATCTTCTTCTAGTTACAGGCAGGAGAACCTACCATACAGGGGAGCATTAGTGAAACCATCAGCTTTGGAAATTGGGATAGTAGAATATGTTAGGTCCAGTTTTATGGATCCTCCAATCTGGATCCCCATGACCTAGATAAGATCATTCCAAATCTAGCATGGATATCAGCCACCACAATATTCATTACTACACTCTTCATTGGAATCTAATCGAGGTTTCCCACCATATCCTTGATCATCCCTAAGCATTTTACCCTCTTGGAGTCAAAATACTAAAGGTCCTTATAAGGGCAGGTGATTTGTAGGCTCGGCTGTTCCATGACGGAAAAGGGAAATAAGTTGTGAGAAGCTCCTGAATCGAGCATACAATTATGAAGTACAAGGTCATGCACTATTATAATCACATAAAAAGTTAGAGTGTAGGGATCTTATTCTTCTACGCGAGGTCCAAAGACTACCATGGGTTTTTCTTCTTGGAGATTCAGACTATCAGGTAAAGGTATTGTGGTTGGGGGACACATAAACTGAGACACTGGAGCTTTACAAGAGGGTTGTTTCAAAAATTCGGTCAATGGGATATGGATCTTCACTTTTTCAAGTTATTTTTGGATATTGAAAACCACTGGACTCTTATCAACAGAAAATATTCAGCGGACTCCCTCTCTTTATAACCTAGGGGTTTGGATGGTAGAGGGGATTTTTCAACTTTAGAGGCTTCGATCCTATGTAGGGGAGGACTTAAGGGTCTACTCTCCTTGGGTGAGATTTGATATGTTGTTTTCTTCCCCTTTTTGACCTCGTTTGGATAGCCTTTAGAAGTCGAGTCTTCGTTTTGATCTTTCATTCGGGATCTCTTCCTTGAAGACACGAGGTCATACTTCTTGTGTAGTTGTGCATGCATAAAGTCAAAAAAGTTCCTGCAATAACTATCAATTTCACCATCATCTGGAAGGATTTCCAGATCTTCGTCCCCTTCTTGATGTAATACAACTTCATCTTCCTCATCAAAAAAAGAGGAGAATTTTCTCTCCTGTGATGCCACGACTTCTTCAACCTGTCCTTCTAAATCATCGTCTAGGTATAGTGGAGGTTGAATGTGATCATGTTGCTCTTTTCTTTCTCTCTGTAATAATTGGAGTGGAGGACTCTGATACTGAGGTTTGAAACCACTGTTGGGAACCATTTTATTTTTGTGAGGTGGAGGATTCTTACTTTCTAGCTCCAGCTTTACTAACTTGTTAGATAGGTTTCTGATCAACTTATTCATCTCCTCCATTTTAAGTTTTTGAGTTTCCCTATCCTGCTTAATGAGTTGGCCTCTTCCTTTCCCCTCCTCCTTTCTCCATGATTTGTTCTCCCTCTTAGTTTCCCGATGGAGGCCAAGTTAACCTCGACTTCTAGAATCCATAGCATCTATTTGAATCTGGTATAGGGTCCTAGACTTCCTTTCTCTCAACGTGAATCTGAAATCTGGTTCAAAAGCCCTAGCGAAAACCACTTTAGCATCTGCTTGAGGAGGTTCGATCTCTATGGGGAGGTTGTTGTACAGTTGTTGAACCTTTTGATAAAATATATGATGTCCTCATTGTGCCTCTTCTTCATGGCATTAAAATTTGTGAGAATATAACCATGATCCCTCTTTTGTCCCCACTTTTTTGAAAAATAATTCTCCATTTCTTCCTAGGTGGTGATGGAGGCATTGGGTAAATATTTGAACCATTTTCGAGCCTCACCATCAAAAAATTGAACGAAGAGCCTCTGCACCACGTCGAGGTGTTCGACATTAAATTCTCGGCAAAGGCACACAAATTTTCTATATGTCTTTGTGCTAAGATATTATCTTCACCTGTGATCCTTGGTAAAAGGTTCAGATAATCCAGTTGCATATCATTCAAGAACTGTTGTAAGGCAAATGGGGCATAATTGTTCAAAAGAAAACCAAAAAGAGTCATATTATGCACGGGGGGAGGAGGTAGGTTCATTATGTGGGCTTGCAAAGGAGTTATCTGAGGAGTAATAGGAACTATCTGCATGGGGAGGATATTCACAGTGTTAGTGGGGCTATTCATAAGAATGTGTTTAACTTCTTCAGTCTCGGGTGATGAATGGAATGTAATAAAGGGTGTACCAATGGACTCTTATTCGTTTTTATCCTGGGACTGAATGGATGAAGTGCCAAATATCCCTCTGGATGATACTCTAATATCTGAGTGGAATGCTTTGGACAATTTATGAGGGCTCTCTGAGAGCTAGAGGAGGATGCTTCAAGAGAAAAATGAGGTGGATCTAACATACTTGTAGTCTTTTCTTTCCATACCCTTATAAAAATTATCTTCTCTGGGTCGAATACGGAAGGTGTTCTTTGCTGAGAAATATATGAACGAGTATGTGATCTAGTGAAATACAGGATTTCTTAGATCAAAACTTAGAAAATGGAGTCGCTAAGGTGAGAAATGCACAACCCAAAACCCTTCGTTGTCACCTGACTGAAGGTTGTATACTTGTCGTATCCCAAGAAAAATTCTTCTTATTCGTTCCCCGACAACAGTGCCAGAATATGTTGTAACTCCTAGAGACAGTCTCTGGGTTGATGAGGAGAGCAATTCCTAGGCCATATTAATTGTGTCTTGAATTAGACTTGACATGACCCACCCTCACTATTTAAAACTCATGTGAAAATATTGGTTCAAAACCTTTCCTAATTGGACATATATAACAACCTCAATATTCATGAATCACGAAACTAGATGCAATTCTTATTAAATTCAATCACGGTCGTTCACATATGTGCATGAATAATTTGAGTTATATTATAATAGAAGACGCAAAGGGGATGATAATTTGGCATACTGGGCTTAAACATGGTAAGAATCCATCACGTCAAAAACTAGAGTGAAAGGCGAAAAGGAGGAAAAATGAAATGCAAATATTTATGGAGAACTTTTAAGGAATTCATCTTCTCTCAGTTCATAGAGTGTTTATCATAATTTATGAATAAAATGAATTCATGAACAAAAAGAGACAATACCAACAGCTACAGTAACATAAAATATGAGAAGTAGAACATAAAAGAATTCACGCATACACATAAGAATAGTTATATACTACATGTACATATGATTCAAAATTGTGTTGAACGTATATTTAGTCATTCTTGAAACAATACATTCACAAAATAAAAATGATGTAAGTGTCCTTGGGAAATAAAAAAAAATTCTTGCCGAAATTTGGAACCTCTCTTCAGTAGCATATAATTGGTTCATATAGGGCCTTCTCTGAGAACCCATTAACAAAATGTTATTTCTTGATATGTTACAATTAGTGATCATATCAAAACAAGGTGTGCCTTGTGGCACAACTGTATTTAATTGAAAATCAAAGAAACAGTATGAAAAAAGTAAAAGGCTTCATAAAAACTGAAAGTAAAAACATTAAAAGACATGTTGCTGAAATTCTTCAATCATGATGGTAAGTTGGCAGAGGGGGCACAACTAGATGGACAACTTTCACTGTAGGCAGATAGGCATCCTTATCACACTTCTGCAACAATGTCATGGATGGTAGAAAAGTCTATGAATAAAGAAGGTATGTCATCTGGAGGTTGATTAAACCGGAGTAATCCATCCTAGAGCGGAACAATTTTATTACCACACCCAATATCTAGAAAGCATGTTTTATATAGTTTACTATTGTTTTATCTTTCCGCGTGGATGTTCTCTCATTAGTGGAATTTGTCATTCTCTTGGATACCACCAACTTCTACTCATATTGATCCCACAACATCAATTCTCCCCTTTCTGCCCAATGTTTGGGTAACCATTCTCTGTATAATGCAGTCTCGAAGGCTTTGACCTCTTCGATCACCACCTTTAGGCATCCTTCAACTTTGACCCTGGCTTCTTCTTTGTGAATGACTCTCGATATCTCTACCATTGTGCTAAGCCTGTCTACTACATCCAAAGGTATGATTTCACCACTCGCCCTTTCATTCATAAACTAGATATACTTCCTCGCAGCCTCAAAGTTCATCGATCCTTCACCTCTACTCGATAGAAATGTGAACTCGTACTCTTTAACGGTCGTATTTTTTTCATGTAACAATATTAAATATTCCCAATTATTTTTAAATTCATTTATGATCTCATCCCAAATTAACTACTTGGCATGTAGTAAACACATGTTCCCCTTAGTTTTGGCCTTCAACTTAGACACTTCATGGTTCAAGCCTCTATGTTCTTACTGAGGGTTTCAGATCTTGTCATGGAAGACTGAAGTTGTCTTTCCTTCTTAATCAGCCTTTCTTGATCGGCTTCCAAATCCCTTTGGTACTTCTTGAGTTATCCTTCTAGAAATTGAAGTTCAATCAGGGCTTTAGTGAGTCTGTCTATGAGATATTGTGGATCTTCAGGCATGGCCATTGTACATGTGTGTAAGTCCATCTTCCTCTATAATTATGCCATCTGGTGCTGCAGCACTATATTCTCCTCGTTCCTTTTGATGAGCTTCTAGTACAAAATTTATTTTCTGCTTCCACTTGGGCAAGCTCCTTAATTTGCATGTGTTCACTTGCTGGAATTTTTAACTTATGCCTTAGTTCTTGGATATATTTATGAGAATATTTTAAGATGGCTTCCAGTTCCTCTTTATCATTCGTATCTTCCCCTAGTTTTATGATCAAATCCATATATTCCTCAACCTGTAAGCGTAGAGGTATCGAGTTGGCCTTTTCCTAGTTTAATCTCAGAGCGGCCTTATCTAGCATCTTCTCCCCCTTGTCAATGGTCATGGCATGCTTTCTAAGTTCACTTTATAACATCTCTCCCAATTTCCTGTGGAGATTCATTTTATCTAGTAGAAGGACACTAGCTAAATCCAAACTGACATCCAGCAACCTGAACTGGGATCCCGAGGGCAGTGATTACCTTGAATGGTGTTGCAGCAAGAGCCTCATTTGGTCCCGCTATATGTCCATTACAGACATAATCCTGGTGTGATAAGATGTTGTATGAGATTCTATATTATTCTGTAGCTCCTCCCTCCACTTATTTCTCTCTTCAATGTCATCGCTAGCAGGCCAACTAGGTTAGGCAACATTGGCATTATCCTCAGCACTGGAAAAACGTTACATCAATAGATGTTGAAGCAACCGTTGGGGAGGGTTCTTCAAAAATAACCCAGAAAAATGGTCGCTCTACTCCTATATCTATCAACATGGTCTCGATTTCATCCTCCTCAGGCCCAATGGTTCTTGCCCTGCTTACTCACGTGTATCTCTTCCGCCTCGCTATCTTCAGTTGAGTCAGCATCCCTTTTACTTGGCCTATCCTTAGTTGCTGAGATTTCAGGCTCCATCTCTGTATCCTAGGCCAAGAATCAAAATTAGCTTTCCATTTTGTTTCGTGTTTGTATTCATGCATATAGTTCGAGGCTTTTATCGTTTCCCTCCTTTGGGAAATGATTCCCTTGGGATATGCTTTCGCATAGAATGTCTAAGCACCGTGACAACGGCTCAAATCGGGGGCTGTCACCCTGATCCCCAATCTTTCTAGTTAAGTTGTCTCCTTATAGTAGACTAAGGGGGGTAGACCCTATGGAAATGGAATGAAGAAGAACTCATTGGGAACCAACCAGTTCGAAAGACACAGTTAAACGACCAAATACTTGTAAAAGATCTAGCAAGATTAAATGATTCGATTGAATTGGAAAAATTGATACCAGTGCCTTATGGAGTCAACTATCTTGCTAAGGAAATTACAACCAAGTACTTGATGAGAAACTGCTGCTATGCAATGTTAATTTAGAATGCAGAATGCAAGGAAAATGATTTGAATAAAGAGCGAGATGAAGCAAGCTTTGAAGATGAGAGTTAATTTTAAAAGCCTAAAGCATTTAGATTATAAATAATATGATCTAACCACTAAGTACTTAAGCGAGGGTGTGAAGATGCCAAAATTACTCGATTAAAAGATATACATATCCACAATAGAGCTCTCAAAATCATATATCAATCACACTTACTTGAAAATATTTCCCAAACATTAGTATTCAATAAACATCTAATAATTCAAGTAAATGAAACAAAATTTAATTAAACATTAGACAATTGTAATTGATAGAACATGTTCCAAAACTCAGATGTCAATGATCATCAAACCCAACTGAAACATATGAAATTTACTTTTAAATCTCAATAATTATTCATCCAGATATACCATGAAAGTTAAATGCTAAATAAGCATTTCATCAAATAATTTATGGATTGAACGATATTCTAAAATAATGCAAATCCAATAAAATTTTAATTTTCTCCTATAGTTAAACTTAGGATATTTTCTTTAGCAAGATTTTAGATCTGAAATATAAATTGCAACAATAATTTAAACCATAGATCAGCAAACAAACGATACCGGAACCAATGGCCAAAATGACTAAAAATAGTAAAAATTGTTGAACTTGAAGAAAAATCAATTTTTAGGGCTTGATTAAGAGAAATTTCAGATCTGATATTTTTATTCCAACAGTGAAACAGTGACATATTAGCAAGATAAAACTGCCCAAAATAGCTACCAAATACTTCCAAAAATAGCAAAAATATATTAAAACTTGAAAATTTCAATTTTAAAGCTTTAAAATAGTTTGATTCAGTAATTTTCAGAACTGATAAGTTTGTAACAGCAGTAAATTGATAACATATCAGCAAACTAAAAATACTAAAAATGATCCCCACTATGTCTAAAAATAGTAAGTTCTGCCGAAAAAACTGAAAATTCAAATTTTTTAGACCTTATTTAGGATATGCGTCAAAAATGTTCAGATCTAATTTTTCACAGTTATGTAGCAATTTCCAGCAAGATTTAAAGTCAGATCTAGGAAAAATTAAAGATGCCCAAATGGCCAAAATTTCTGAAAATGAATATTTTGCAATTCTAAACAATTTTAACTATATAAAATATGTTTTTAGGGCCTAATTATTTGTAATTTGCTTGTTATAATAAAATTTGCAGAAAATAAGGGTTTAGAGATCAAACCCTTAGCCTAAGGCTTTGAAGATCCCACCGTTGAAAATTCTTGAAATTTTGAGATAATTTTATTGCTTGAAAATTAGAATTTTGGAGACCAAAATCATGTAAAAATAGTCTCAAAAGCCTATACGTCGTCAAGGGTCTAGATCTGGCTCAAATCTGAAGATTTCTTTGGTTGATTTTTCATATCTGTTCTTGTAAACAAATATTTAGCTCAGATCTTGCCACAGGGGTTTCACTTAATGAATCTCTAACATATCACGTCTGATCATAGCATATTAAACAATACCCTTAATTTGAGTACATATTGGAAAATTCATCTAAAAATCACACTACTTAACCCCCTACCAATATAAACCCAATACACCTTCCCAATTTAAAAAGCCCCCACTTTCACTATATATTGTAGGTATCCATTTTTTCATTAACATTTTTTATACCCCTTTATATTTTTTCATAAACTTTGAGTTCCATTTTTTATACCTACCAATATAAAAACTCTTTACCCCCTATATATCCCCCAATATATTATTTCATTTTTTCCTCATTATATATCCCCTAATATGAACCCACATGCTATAGTATTTCTCCCGTAGTGAAGCCCATGTGGATCTTGCTCTCCAGGGTCTAGATTTGGCTCAGATCTGAAGATTTCCTTAGCTGATTTTTTAGATCTAATCCTGCACAAGTTAAAAAAAGAAAAACACAATATCTAATATGTACAAAAATATATAAAATCCTAAAAACCCAAATGTTAGAATTTAAAATTATGTCACAAAACTTCAGATCTATACAATATATTAACAGATCTAAGCACAAGAGTTGTAGATCTATCATATCTTAGGAGTATAAGTATGACTTCGCTCCCAGATTTGAAGATCTAAGGCTCTTACTAGCCAGATCTAACTTTAAATTCAATAAAATTAAGATAAATTTGTTTATTTATGCACAAGCTCTAGAAAGACCCTGCAAAAAATATTCCATAAGATAACCTTAGAAATTAGGAAACAATGGTCTTTTTCAGATTTTCTGAAATCTGAGAGTCGGCTGATCTAACTGAATATTCCCCAAATGCTCAAATCTTGAATAATGATCTCTGCACACTTAGATCTGAATTTTAGATTGATAGAGATTTTAAAAATAGCCATGAGACCTTTCAGAAATATAGATAACTAATATTTCTGTCAAATCAAAATGCAATTTAAGAAAACCCAGAAAATTGCATAAGATATCTATATGTAGATCAATCCATAAAGGCCATCAACCATCGAATGCCAATAAAAGTAACAGAATTTAGAGACAATATCACCACATAGATCTGGAAAAGGAACACCAAATTTTGTAACCCTAAAGTCTTTATGCTTTATTGATAAAAAATTTACAAGAACTTCTGAGAACAAGTGGACGATCCAAAGATCGGATGCAAATGACATACAAAGATCTCTAATTTATAAGATAAAATCTCCATCAGCTATTTCGGTTGATCCATGTCAAAATAATCTCGACCGTCGAAAAATATTTAATTATCTTTTAATCTGGACCGTCAAAATTATAATTTTGAGGAAATTCGAGTTTATTATTTAATTCCATTTTAATTAACTCAAAATAATATTTTTGAGTTAATTACCTCAAAATTTTGGCTTTGACTTAACCACCAAAGCCCAAGGGTCCAAAATTTCTTGAAATTCTCAATATTCCTCAGGCCTGGAACCTTTAAAAAAATATTTTTTAAGGACTCATAAATTTTATCTATGAAGAATTTTAACTCACCTAGGACTTAAAATTAATTAAATTTTTGGCTTGAGATTTTTAATATAAATTGGCTAGAAAATTTAATGAATTGACTGAGAGAGGATTTAATTATTTTCTCAACCCTCTTTACATAAGATAAATACATTTAGACACATAAAGGGGGAATACCCATTCGCGATAGAACCTTAAAAAGCTACCCAATTTTGCGACTCAAAACACGATCTAGTAGACCAAGTAGCTTGTAATAAAATAATCTAGTCAATTAGCTAGGATTATTCCCAAACTACTTTTGCAAATACTCGATAGAAAACACTAGGACTCACTTAGCATCTTGATGACAAAATCCACCCTAGCTTTGGGGTGAGGCTGAAGGGGAAAACTCTGTCGATCACTTGTGTCGAGAAAAACAAATGAATCAGTGAGACAAAAAACCTCCTAGGATAGAAATCATCACCAAAATACTACGCTTACCTAGGTTGTTACATATATAATGGTCTTACTTAGATCATTTACATCATAAACATGCAGAATGGGTTTACATCATTTATAAAATTGTATAGTGATGATGAAATATGAATGACGTGAACACATCAAACATGATGAATTCCGTTTTAAAAAATGAGGGTGTATTGCTATGGGGTTGTTGACAAAGTGTGGTCAACATCTGGCTCTACTTGGGGACACGTTGCTTCACCGGAGGAATGTGAGAATCCAGAATCTGTATCCAAGAAACACACAAAATTACATAAGTAGCGTCCATCCAAATATCATCATATAACATTAAGCACATGAAAAATAGAAGCTCTTCTTTCATTTATTATTCTACTTAACATGAAAAGTAAATCTACTCTAACTACAAAATGAAATGTTGAAATAACAAGGTGTAAGGTTAGAGATACAATACAAAGGATGCCTTGTGGCATCAGATGTGTTCAATATAGTGCATACTAAACATTTGTCTGCTTTCAGGCAAGTCTATAGGCTACTTTTCAGATGTGCCACGACTGATCTTGCATATTGTAGAAGTCTATCTTATCTGAATGTAAAGCTTCTCTCGGCCATCAAACGAATCAAACTGCTTCCTTATTCTTTTTATTTTTTGCTTCAAGCTCTTCTTCGTGGCAGATTTTATTGTTGATGATGTGGAAGATTATGCTTGTGAATTTTCAGACGAAGTAAATAATATATGTGTGACATGCCTCTCTTCATTCTGCATCTGCTCTGTCAAGGATGATGTATTGACCTGATTCCCTTCAGTTTTCCTTTTATCCTGGTTGCCTTCAATCAACCACTTTTCAATGGAAGAAATGGTCTCCTCATAATAGGATGGAGCTTGCTTCAGGAAACTGGGAGGCCTATGATCTGTTGACAATTCTGACCTGGGTTGGAGAATATGTATATGTTATCTTTCAATTTTTTCCAACTTATTCTGAATAACATTCATTTGATTAGAATGCTTCCTTCGCATGACTCTTTTCAACAGTTAATAATCTGTGTTGAAGAGACATTTGACCAGTTTCCATGTCCTTTATAATTTTATCATTATCCGCTTTCATGGCCATGAATCAATTATGCATATAGTTCATTTCTTTCTCATGATTTGCTTCCATGGTGATCAAATGATTCTGCATGGTGACCATTTGATTAGAGTGATTAAATTCCCTGATCGTCACTTCTTCAATATGATTTTCTTCCATGGAAATCATTTGATTGGAGTGATTGAATTCCATGATCTTCATCTTTTCCTCTAAGGCTAACAACTTGTTTTGTATAGCATCAATTTCCCTGGTATGATCAATTGTTAATCTTGTTTAGTTGAGTTCCATCTCCTTAATAAGTTGAGCCTGATTAAGTTCTGTATTCTTGATTATTTGCGCTTGATTCAATTGTACATCCTTAACCATATTAATCAATTCCTTAACAAGATGCTTATCATTGTCAACACTAATTTGACAACTTGTTTTTGCGTCACCACTATCATGGATTTGTGCTGCCGTGGTACAAGTGGATTCATTCTGAGAACTGTCTTGAAATATCCTGTTGATAGTTGAGTTCTCTACAAGATCAATTTCATTATTTTGCATAATACTGGGAGCACAAGGCGAGCCACCTTGTTTTATATATCTATCTTTAAAAGCATTGATGATGTGTTGTAAACAATAAAAATACTCCTCAGGACAATTTCGAAACCAATTGATAGCATCACCTTTTAAGAAATAGCCAAAGAGATGTATCTTGACATCTTCATGATTATATTGTGAAGGAAGACAATATCTGTTTATTATATAAGTAACCATTAAGAGATGATTTCGAGCAGCGGCTGAATTACCACCCGAGAACACGGGTATTTTTCGAATGGCCTCTTTTGGCATGTCATGAAAAGGATCACCCATGATGACTTACTTAAATGGAAAAAACCAAATGGATGTTAGAGAAAGAGATCCTTGTTCAAGAAATTCAAAAGATCCACAAGAAGCGAGCTTCTTAGCAGAAATTCTTGTAAAAAATGAAATAATTGGAGTCGCCACTTGAATATGAATCTAATTCTAAAACCAAAAAATTAGTCGAGAGAATCAAATGGATATCAAGGAGGGATTCTTGTCTGTGAGTAAATAGATGAATAATTGGAGTTGCCACCCAAACAAGAAGCCAACCAAAGTGTCTTGGTGCTAAAGGTGCAAATGATGATAGGATTAGTGATATGACGAAAGATACGATGATGAAAAGATGAAGGGATGAAATGATACCAAAAAATGTTATATCGTGTGACAGGTTAATGAATGGCGAGGAAAGATTTAAAAGATTATAAAATTTCATTAAGACCAAGGACAAAAAAACTCTATCCCCGGCAACGGCGCCAAAAAATGTTGTCGCACAGAATTTCTAGGCACCGCGACAACGACTCAGATCAGGGGCTGTCACCTTGATCCCCAATCTCTCTATTTAAGTTGTTTCCTTATAGCAGACTAAGGGGGGTAGACCCTATGGAAATGGAATGAAGGACAACTCGTTGAGAACCAACCAATTCGGGAGACATAGTTGAACGACCAAATACTTGTAAAAGATTTAGCAAGATTAAATGATTCGATTGAATTGGAAATATTGATACCAGTGCCTTATGGAATCAATTATCCTGCTAAGGAAATTACAACCAAGTACTTGATGAGAAACTGCTGCTATGCAATGTTAATTTAGAACACATAATGCAAGGAAAGCGATTTGAAGAAGGAGCGAGACGAAGCAAGCTTCGAATATGAGAGTTAATGTTAAAAAGCCTAAAGCACTTAGATTATAAATAATCTTATCTAACCACTAAGTACTTAAGCGAGAGTGTCAATTATGAAGATGCCAAAATTACTCGATTAAAATATATACAGATCCACAATAGAACTCTCAAAATCAGATATCAATCACACTTACTTGAAAAGATTTCCCAAACATTAGTATTCAATAAACATCCAATAATTCAAGTAAATGAAACAAAAGTTAATTAAACATTAGACAATTTTAATTGATAGAACATGTTCCAAAACTCAAATGTCAATGATCATCAAACCCAACTGAAACATATGAAATTTACTAGCACTTAAATCTCAGTAATTATTCATCCAGATATACCATGAACGTTAGATGTTAAATAAACATTTCATCAAATAATTTATGGATTGAACGATATTCTAAAATAATGCAAATCTAATAAAATTTTAATTTTCTCCTATAGTTAAACTTAGGATATTTTCTTCAGCAAGATTTCAGATCTGAAATATAAATTGCAGCAATAATTTAAACCATAGATCAGCAAACAAATGATACCGGCACCAATGCCCAAAATGACTAAAAATAGTAAAAATTGTTGAACTTGAAGAAAAATCACTTTTTAGGTCTTGATTAAGAGAAATTTCAGATCTGATATTTTTATTTCAGCAGTGAAACAATAATAGATTAGCAAGATAAAACTGCCCAAAATAGCTGCCAAATACTTGCAGAAATAGCAAAAATATATTAAAACTTGAAAATTTCAATTTTAAGGCTTTGAGAGAGTTTGATTTAGTAATTTTCAGAACTGATAAGTTTGTAACAGCAGTAAATTGATAACAGATTAGCAAACTGAAAATATTGAAAACTATCCCCACTATGTCTAAAAATAGTAAGTTTTGCCGAAAAAATTGAAAATTCAAATTTTTTGGACCTTATTTAGGATATGCATAAAAAATGTTCATATCTAATTTTTCACAGTTATGCAGTAATTTCCAACAAGCTTTAAAGTCAGCTCTAGGCAAAATTAAAGATGTTCAAATGGCCAAAATTTCTGAAAATGAAGATTTTGCAATTCTAGGACCTAATTATTTGTAATTCTGTTGTTGTAATAAAATTTGCAGAAAATAAGGGTTTAGAGATCAAACTCGTAGCCCAAGGCTTTGAAGATCTCAACATTGAAAATTCTTGAAATTTTGGGATAATGTTGCCACTTGAAAATTAGAATTTTAGAGACCAAAATCCTGTAAAAATAGCCTCAAAAGCCTATACGTCCTCAAGGGTCTAGATCTGGCTCAGATCTGAAGATTTCCTTGGTTGATTTTTTGGATCTATTCTTGCAAACAAATATTCAGCTCAGATCTTTCCCTCCAGGGTCTAGATCTGGCTCAGATCTAAATATTTCCTTGGCTGGTTTTTCAGATCTAATCCTGCATAAGTGAAAAAAGAAAAACACAATACCCAATATGTACAAAAATATATAAAATCCTAAAACCCCAAATGTTAGAATTTAAAATTATGTCACAAAACTTCAGATCTACACATGTAAATTACAGATCTATACAATATATTTACAGATCTATGCACAAGTGTTGCAGATCTATCAGATCTAAGGAGTATAAGTATGACTTCGCTCTCAGATCTGAAGATATAAGGCTCTTACTAGCCAGACCTAACTTTAAATTCAATAAAATTAAGATAATTTTTTTTATTTAGGCACAAACTCTAGAAATACCCTGCAAAAAATATTCCGTAAGATAACCTTAGAAATTAGGAAACAATGGTCTTTTTCAGATTTTCTGAAATCTGAGAGTCGGCTGATCTAACTGAATATTTCCCCAAACGCTCAAATCTTGAATAATGATGTTTGCACACTTAGATATAAATTTTAGATTGATAGAGATTTAAAAAATAGCCATGAGACCTTTCAGAAATATAGATAACTAATATTTCTGTCAAATCAAAATGCAATTTAAGAAAACCCAGAAAACTGCACAAGATACATGTATGCAAACCAATCCATAAAGGCCATCAATCATCAAATGCCAATAAAAGTAGCAGAATTTAGAGACAATATCACCATATATATCTGGAAAAGGAACATCAAAGTTTGTAACCCCAAAGTCTTTATGCTTTATTGATCAAAAAATTACTAAAGCTTCTGAGAACAAATGGATGATCCAAAGATCAGATGCAAATGACATACAAAGACATCTAATTTATAAGATAAAATCTCCACTGGCTAGTTTGGTTGATCCATGTCAAAATAGTCTCAACCGTCGAAAAAGATTTAATTATCTTTTAATCTGGACTGTCGAAATTATAATTTTGAGTAAATTCGAATTTATCATTTAATTTCATTTTCAGTAACTCAAAAATAATATTTTTGAGTCAATTACCTAAAAATTTTGACTTGACTTAACCACCAAGGCCCAAGGGTCCAAAATTTCTTGAAATTTTCAATATTCCCCTGGCCTAGGACCTTTAAAAAATAATTTTTTTTAGGACCCACAAATTTTGCCTGTGAAAAAATTTAACTCACCTAGGAATTAAAATTAATTAAATTTCTGGCTTAGGATTTTTAATTTAAATTGGTCAGAAAAATTAATTAATTGAATGAGAGGGGATTTAATTATTTTTCCAACCTTCTTTACATAAGATAAATACATTTAAACACATAAAGGGGGAATACCCATTCACGATAGACCATTTAAAAGCTACTCAATTCTGCGACTGAAAACATGATCTAGTAGACCAAGTAGCTTGTAATAAAATAATCTAGCCAATTAGCTAGGATTATTCCCAAACTACTTTTACAAGGACTCGATAGAAAACACTAGGACTTAGCATCTTGATGACAGAATCCACCCTAGCTTTGGGGTGAGGCTGGAGGGGAAAACTCTGCCGATCACTTGTGTCGAGAAACACAAATGAATCAGTGAGACAAAAAACCTCCTAGGATAGAAATCATCGCCAAAATACTAGGCTTACCTAGTTTGTTACATACATAATGGTCTTACTTAGATCATTTACATCATAAACATGCAGAATGGATTTACATCATTTATAAAATTGTCGACTAATGATGAAATCTGAATGGTGTGAACATGTCGAATATGATGAATCCCATTTTAAAAAATGCGGGTGTACTGCTATGGGGTTGTTGATAAAGTGTGGTCTACAGGATCATAGTGCCAAACATTTCCTTTTTGAAATTCCATTTTCCTAAGAAGATTGTCAACTGTTCTGAAATCATGTCTCGTGTTGATGATGTTGATCATGTTAGCCCCATATTAATTTTTTGACAAGCAAACAGGGGCTCAAACTGTCTTTGAGCTTTCAAGGAATGCATTCCCTCTGAAAACACATCATCTTCGAAGCCTCCTTGTGCTTTTGTCCTTTGGGGAATCCTCACCATTGTTCCAAGTTTTGAAACATCTCTATTTGTGAAGAAGAATGCCCAAAAAGGCCTTTTCCCTCTTATTTCATTCCCACTTAACCTCTGCTTCTTCACCTTTTTTCCCCTCTCTTAATTCTTCATTAACCCCTTAAAATCACCCAAATCTCCTTTTAAACCTTACAAATACCCTTTGTTGGTCTAAAAATCCCTTTTCCCCTCTATCGAAACCCCTTTTAAAGCCTTGAAAACCCTCTTTTTGGCTTTAAAACGCTTATTCTACATATGAGGCATAAGCCCCTTTCGGCCAGCCCCCTTAACCACTTCCCCTCCATATAATTCGCGCCTGAGACCAAACACTTAAGGCCCAGGCGCTTATCACAATCAGAGCTCTCACTTTGGCGCAATTCCTTTTGTTAACACATTTGTTCCGATGCGATGAGTTCTGTTCTACCCGTACTCTGCCGCAATCTCAACCGTCAATCTTTTAAGATTTGACGGCCAACACTTGTCCCGCTCGCGCCCATCGCCCCAATCCTTTCACCCCTCCGATTTCATATCAACCGTCGATCTATCAATGGATCTAACGGCTATCGCACCACCGCACCAATCGCAATCACAGCCTTTAAAGTGTGTCGCCTGCCGCACTCCCCAATTGCGATCATCCGATTGTAATCTCCGCCATCGATTTCCCTTTGATCCGACGGCCCTTATTTCTCCCGCTCTGTTCCTTTACCCCCGTCTGTCTCCCCGCCGATTGAGTCTCTGCCATCGATCTTGTTCCAGATCAGACGGCTGGCGCTCAATCGCACATCACCAATCGCAAGTCCTTAAATATGTCACCCGATGCCTTCCCCTATTGCGATCCGCCGATCCAATCGTGACTGTCCATCCAAGTTAGATCAACGGTCCTCATTGCATTGCCCTGTTCATTCATATTTCTTCATCAGAGTTTCGGCCTCGCTTTGCTCCGATGCGATTAGATCGAAACCATTGATCTCTCGGGATCCGACGTTTCATACCTAATCGCCCCCCGTCATGCTGGGATCCCACCACTCCTACTATGTTACAGTCATTATCAGGGTTCAGACTCCACGTCTCGTCAATGTTTCATGGGCATTGATGTCTTATGAGCCCTGCGCAACGCTGTACATCAACAAGACATACGGGATCATGTTAAAAGAGTATCAGTGTCGAAGACTTGCCACAGCAGAAACAGAAGATTGAAGACAATTTGGGGATTACGGCTAAGATTGATTATCAAAAGCCCATCCTCCAAATTAAATCAAAATTAAAGAAAATCATGAAGATCTACAGGAAAAAAAGTCTCTACTGCCACATCAGAGGCAAATTGATTCCTCTCAGCCAACATTCTGCCATCTGTGACAGCGACCGCCTCAACTCCACCTCGTCAGTGAACATTGTCAAATCATGATTCGGCCCTAGTGGTCTGTTACTTTCATTTTAGTTTGTTACTTTTAAATTTCGAGTGGAATTCACATTCCACTCCTGCATTTTACTTCCTGTCAGAAACTGTTGTTTAATATTTTTGTTTAAAGCGGTTGTGAGCCTAACTGTCAATGATGAGATGCCCCTATTCCTCATCATGAATTTTGGTTATTTTTGATGGAGACCTCAAACTGATTACCAGCACGTGAGGAAGATATTTTTCCTAAAAATATCTTCTCGCTCATGTTTCTGAGGCTTCTATATAAGCAGCAAATAAAGAGAAGAAATGGTTCCAGATTTTCTATAGAAATTTCTGTGAAGGAGTTTTTGTATGTTTTTTGTTGAAGTTTTAATACAAATGTGAAGAGCCCGTTGGGTCTCAATGATAAGGAGTTTTATTTTTAATGAGGATTCTGGTATGGGTGTTTTATAGTCTGTAACTCTGCCTTATGTGATATATTTTAGTTGTTAATTTCACTATTTCCATTTCTCTTGTATCATGCTCTGGAATGCGAGTGGCTCACTAGTTCTAGTATGAATTTATCACCATTGATACTTATGCTAAACCTGTCTAGCACTTTAAATATGGCTCAGTCATGATATGTTGTTTCATTTTCCACTTCATCCACGCTTCCTCCATACTAAGTGCTATGGGATGTTATTTTTAAAAGCAATAGACGTGTGGATTCTTATTATCATAAGCCCATCTCATGTTTAGATCTGTTTACGGGATTTCATCTCATTAGTGGTCAGTATTCTTTCTATTTTCCATACACAACAAATGTCATCTGATTTTTATCTCTGTAAAGCATTTTCAGAATCCAACCCTCCTTATAGAAAGCTGCCTTTGAATTTTCTGATGCATTTATATTGAGAATTCGCATCTTGCCTCTGCAGTGTTCCTTTCATTATGTTAAGTCTGTGAGAATTTTGGTTCCATTTATATTGAAATTTCCTATTAAAGTTGAAATAGCCAAAGAGCCTTGTCCTGATAACTATCTTTTTTATATCATATGCTCCTTGCTATATAAGATGTCCTAGGCACTGGTCTTTCACAACTCAAGGTTGTCTCTAGGATTGACAACATCTTTTTGGGGTTGTTGCCGGGGAATCGAAGTTGAGAGAAGTTGAATCCTTGGGTCTCGACACAACCTTATTCACTCTTCAAATAGGTGAGCATGGAGAGTTGAGAGTTGTATATCCCTCACCTTGGAGACTCCACATTCATTTATCAGATAAATTTACTGGCAGTCCCGGCTCCTCGTAAGCCACACCTGAGGTCAGATACGTCTCAGCCAAAGACACCTTCTGTGTCTGACCCAAAGAAGATCCTACATAGAAGGATTTGGAGAGAAAGACCATCAGTCCATACTGAGATCCTTGAATTCTCTTTAGAAGACTTTCCATCCTCCTCCTCTCAAGTTGCTCAAGTACATGGTCCCGACTCCACTGTGGGAGATACCGATTACTACTCAGATAGTCCACCCCGGAGAGGTGTCCAAATTAAAGACGAAGCTGAGTCAAGGGATACCACATACTACCCCTTTCACCCTACTCCTGAAGTCTAAGAGGTCAAGGAAGTCACCAAAGTATCTGCTATTCACAGCCCGTTGTTCCCATCAACACCTCAAGCTGTTGTCCAATACATTCCTATTGTTATTCATACTTCACTTCCACCTCCTCCTCCTCCTTTTACACATCAAACCCTTGCACTACCTCCACCTCCTCCAATGGCCAATGTTTCTGGCTTCTTGTTGAATAAATATGCCCCCCTGGCATCACCTCAAGTGTTGAATGATATGCCACAGGACTATCTGAAGATCTTACCCCGATTTAATGGGGAAAATGAGATTGAAGCTCAAAAACATCTTGAGGTCTTCTGTTATTTTGCAGAGAAATTTAATGTGGAACACCTAGATGTATTCCTAAGACTTTTTTTGCAATCTCTTGATGGTGAAGCCAGAAAGTGGTTTAAGACATTAGGAAACCGTTCCATCACCACTTGGGAAGGAATGGAAGATACTTTTCTCAGGAAATGGGGAGAGAAGAAAAATCATGGACATTGTCTTACTGAGTTTAACACACTCAAGAAAAGACATAATGAAGGGGTGTCAGAATTTATCAAGAGATTTAACGAGTTTTATTTGAGCCTTCCTGCTAATATGAAACCTCATCAAACCACTACTAAATTTGTTTTTGTGGTAGCTTTTGACTCAGAATTTGGTTTCTCTCTGAGAGAAAGAAAGCCCGCCACCCTGGATGATGCTCAAACAGATGCACTAGAGTTGGAGGCAAACTTTTCCTCCACTGGTAAATCTAAGGGAAAATCAGAACAAGATGCTAGAAGAAAATGCAAAGAGGAGGTATCTACCTCTAGCCAAGATAGAGACTCATCTAATGACAAAATTGAAGAAATTAACAAAATGATTAAGAATCTTTCAAGTAAGTTGGTCAAACTTGAACTAGAGGCCAAGAATTCATCCTCTAATAATTTCCAAAATGCTCCAAATAGGGGTTACAACCCTCGGTACAGAAAAATACCCTTGCAGACACTGCAAAGGGAACCAAAGGAGCAACAAGATCAAGTACCACACCCTCTGTACTTGGAAGGTCGGGTAGATGGTCCCACCGAAGACACCACTTATGAGCAAGAGGAGGCATACCTTGCTTTTTCAACCAGTGATGAAGTTGAATTTCCCCTACAAGAAAGTGATGAAGTAGAGATTCCATCACATGTGGAAGAAAAAGCTAATGAAAGCATCGAAGATCCTGAGATAGATGACTACTGCAAGCAGTTTGTCGATTTCATGCAAGCACAGTTTAATAGAAGATATGACCTCAGATCTTCTAGGAAGAGAACTCGCACTCAGGATCAGGAGGAAGACACACCTCATGAGGGAGTATCTGCTCAGAAGGAGACAACATCTCAAAGGACTGCAGACAAAGGTAAGAGACCTCTTAACGAATATTTGCAGTCTGCTGATCAAAATCCTTCCTCTTCACAAATGGCTACTCCCCCTAATGTCAAGTCAGTCACAAAGGAAGTCAAACCCCTTGTCCAAAGAAAAGAGTCAAAAGAGGTATTAGTAGATAAGTCATCCTCGGTCTTTAGTTTACAAAAGGAGCTTGAGAAGGTCAAAATCCCAGATCCCTTGACCGAATTGTTGAATCAGCCTGCATATCAGTCCCAGGTCACATCCTTTATGCTCCCCCCAGAAGTAGCACATATCCCAGATAGTCTGAACCTTCAAGAAGAAATACCCATGGTTGTATTTGGCCCACATGTTGAGGAATTAGATGCTTCCACTCCCCCATTTTATGTGTCCTTAGTAATTCATGACCTGTTGTTGCATAACTGTATGTTAGATTCAGGAGCCTCCCATAACCTATCACCCCTATCGGTCATGGAACAACTAGGATTAAAAATCACCCGTCCATACAAGGACCTCTATTCATTTGACTCCAAAAGAGTTAAATGCCTGGGTATGATCAAGGATTTGGTGGTCAATTTGGCCCAAATCCCAGCAAAAAGTGTGGTGATGGACATCGTGGTGGCTGACATCCCAGCTCGCTTCGGCATGTTGCTGTCAAGGTCCTGGGGGACTAAAATTGGTGGGTCAATCAAGTTGGACTTGACCTATGCTACCATCCTAGTTTTTGGTGGCCGGGAGAGGAGGTTGTACCGGGAAACTAGATTTGTCAAGACGGTTACCAAGGCTAACAACTCAGTTAATTCTCCAGTTTATAGTAAGGAGGGATATTTCTCATGTTTGATGCTAGAAGAAGATCAAGATTACGCTCATGAACCATAATTCTTCCATATCAAGACTGAGCAATCCATAGAGAGCCATGAAGCAGGAATCTGGACACTTCATTTTGATGGAGCAAACTCCAGAGAAGGTAATGGGGCTGGAGTATTATTGATTTCTCCTACATGCCAATGGGTCCCATTGTCTTTCAAGCTAGATTATGAAGCCACTAATAATGTGGCCGAGTACGAAGCACTTCTGTTAGGGTTACAGACGGCTAGGAGCATGAACATACAGAGTTTAAAGGTTCTGGGAGATTCGGAACTGGTGGTTAGACAAGTGAAGAATCAGTTCCAAACCAAACATCCTAGGTTGAGGGCTTATAGGAACGAAGTTTGGGACCTGGTGGAGAATTTTTTCTTGGCATTTAATGTTCAGTTCATGCACCGAGAACAGAATAGGATGGCAGACTCCCTTGCAGTGGCTGCCAGTACTTTCCGCCCACCTCAAAACCCTCTCTTAAGATATGAAATTGAGGTACGTTATCGACCATAAATCCCAGATAACATCAAACACCAGAAGGTGTTTGAGGATGAAGAACAAGTGAAAATATTCCTGGAAACATTTGGGGAATTCTCCAACATGGAGATTGATGCCTGTGAAAAAGAAGAGGCCGAGAACATTTCAAAAAATAAATGGGAAGAAAAGGTGGCTGGCCATAAATTTCTGCAACTAAAAGGAAACGTTATACCCCAAGGACTAGTGCCCTTAGAAAGGTTGTTTAACAGAAACAATGTCCCACTGCAGCCAAACAAAGTTGTGGAGGAAAATCAGGTAGAAGATCTTAACCTTGGTACTAATGCTACCCCCAAAATTGTGAAGTTATCCAAGAAAGTCCCATAGGAATACAAAGAGCTCTACCCGAAATTATTCCAGTCATACAAAGATGTGTTTGCATGGTCTTATCAGGACCTAAAAGCCTTCGACATCAGCATCATGCAGCATAAAATTCCATTAAAGGGAGATGCGAAACCACATAAACAGAAGCTTAGACAGATAAATCCCCTGCTAATTCCCTCCATTGAGAAAGAAATTAAGAAACTGTTGAAGGCCAAAATCATTGTGCCATTGAGGTATTCTGAGTGGGTAGAAAACCTAGTCCCTGTTCGGAAAAAGAATGGAGAGATAAGGCTATGTGTTGATTTCTGAAATTTAAACCGGGAATCCTTAAAGGATAATTATCCACTGCCCAAGATGGATCACATCCTGCAGAAAGTGATTGGAGATTCTCGGATGTCGATGATGGATGGATTCTCTAGTTACAAGCAGGTGGCTGTACTACTAGAAGATCAGAAAAATATTGCCTTTACCACACCATGGGGGACGTTTATGTATGCTAGGATGCCTTTTGGGTTGATTAATGCAGGGGCCATTTTTCAAAGGGCCATGGACATTGCCTTTGTTGGGGAGCAAGATAAGTTTGTGGTGGTATATCTGGACGACATTATTGTGTTTTCAAAAGATGATGTAGAGCACATTTAACACTTGCGCGGAACTTTCGAGAAGTGCAGAAGGTATGGCCTCTCTCTCAACCCACAGAAGTCTTTGTTTGCATTGGAAGAGGGTAAGATTTTGGGACATATTGTAACCAAAGATGGGGTAAAAATAGATCCTAAGAGAGTAGAAGTTATAAATGGCATTTCTCTTCCCAGAAATAAAAATGAGGTGCAGGTGTTCCTAGGGCACATTAACTTTCTGAGGAGGTTTATCCCTAACTATGATGAGATAGTTAGACATATAACTAACATGCTGAAGGAAAATAATGAGGTAAAGTGGTCCCAGGAATCACGAGAGGCCTTTCCTAGGATAAAAAATGCCTTTGTTGAAGCCCCTGTGCTAGCTAGACTAGACTATGCCAAACCTTTCATGATCTTTTCATTTGCATCACCTCATACAGTGGCAGGAGTTTTATTGCAGAAAAACGAAGAAGGGTATGAGCAGCCCATCGCCTTCTTCAGTCAGGTGCTCCGTGATGCTGAGCTGAAATATAACATATTAGAAAAGCATGCATATGCTCTGGTGAAGTCTCTTAAAGCATTTCGTATTTATGTCTCGCAGTCCCATATCATTGTGTTTGTGCCTACAGCAGCTGTAAAAGATATTCTTATCTAGGGCGATAGCGAAGGAAAAAGAGGGAAATGGATTGCCAAAATACAAGAGTATGAGCTAGACATCTGCCCTACCAAACTGATCAAGGGACAAGCATTAGCCAAAATCTTATCTGAATCAAACTGTCAGGGTCTGGGTATAAATCTGTCCATGATAGAAAATGAGGAGTCTGAGAAGAAAGAAGAGTAGCAAGGAGTAGAGATAGCTACTCAGAAGACACATATGAAGTACCTCATCAGGTCGTGGTACAAAGAGATAGTGGAATATCTTCTAACACTTAGCTTCCCTCCTAGCTATGACAAAGTTAAATACAGAACACTGAGGTTGAGATCACAGAAGTACGTTGTTGCCAATGGTCGGCCGTACTGGCGAGATCCCTCAGGCATCCTGCTCCTGTGTCTCACAGAGGACGAGGTAGAGAGTATAATGGCCGAATTTCATGAAGGCATCTGTGGGGGTCATTATAGTTGGAGGGCTACTGCTCACAAAATCCTGAAGGCTGGTTTCTTCTGGCCCAAACTCATTGGAGATGTGTTTGCCTAGGTTAGAGCTTGTGAGAAATGCCAAAGGTTTGCTGAAAGACAGAAGTTGGCACCTCTGCCCATGATCTCTGTTCACGTGGATGAACCATTCCAGCAATGGGGAATTGACTTTATCGGTGAAATACATCCTCCATCAAGTGGTCAGCATAAGTGGATTTTAACTGCCGCAGATTATTTCACGAATTGGGTGGAAGCTATACTTGCAAGGAATGAAACAGATGCTGTGGTAATGAAATTCATGGAAGAAAATATCATATCCAGATTTGGCTGCCCTGCCAAGATTGTGACCGACAATGCACAGGCATTTAAATCTGTAAAGTTTGTCAGTTTCTTCTAGCAGTATAACATTGCACTAGGTCACTCTACGACTTATTACCCACAAGGAAATGGCCTGGCAGAGTCTTCAAATAAAACCCTGGTGAGAGCACTGAAGAAGGCTATCAACAAAAATCAGAAAAATTGGGATTCCCAGTTGAAATTCGCTTTGTGGGCCAACAGGATTACCAGCAAGAGAGCAACCGGGAAGTCCCCGTATGAATTAGTATATGGGAGGGTAGCAGTATTCCCTGTACAGTTAGCCTTACCAGTAGCCCGATTCATGCAAGAAAGTCAAGGAGAACCCGATGATGTGACCAGGAGAATCAATTAGCTGGTGGAGTTAGAAGAAACACGGAACCAGGTAAGTCAGAGGCTAACCGAATATCAAGAGAAGATGAAGGACCTTTTTGATCAGCATGCCAAGGACAGGAAGTTGCAGGTTGGGGATGTAGTGCTCAGATGGGATATTTGAAGAGCTGAAAAGGGGAAACATGGTAAATTCGACCCACTCTGGTTCGGCCCTTTTAAAATCGTGGAACAAGGGAGAAACAACACTTTCAGGTTGGAAAATTTACAGGGAGACTTGCTTGATGCCCCTGTAAATGGCCAGTTCCTCAAACCTTACTTCCAGTTCTGATTCAGGCCGAGAGAGCCTGATGTACCATACTGTACATTAGTTTTCTGTTTTCATTTTTGTTCGAATGATGTGTGTGTCGTGATGAATCATGAAGAGAAAAATAAAAAGTGTTGAAGAGTGGTGTCCACATAGAAGATTAACAGGTGGTCTGTGAAGTTCTCGACACACCCAGAGATGAACGTGCCGTCCCCAGGTGGAGCCAATGTTGATCATGTTAGCCCCCTATTAATTTTTTGACAAGCAAACAGGGGGTCAGACTATCTTTGAGCTTTCAAGGAATGCATTCCCTCTAAAAATACATCATCCTCGAAGCCTCCTTGTGCTTTTGTCCTTTGGGGAATCCTCACCGTTGTTCCCAGTTTTGAAGCCTCTCTGTTTGTGAAGAAGAATGCCCAAAAAGGCCTTTTCCATCTTATTTCATTCCCACTTAACCTCTGCTTCTTCACCTTTTTTCCCCTCTCTTGATTCCTCATTAACCCCTTAAAATCACCCAAATCTCCTTTTAAACTTTACAAATACCCTTTGTTGGTCTAAAAATCCCTTTTCCCCTCTATCGAAACCCCTTTTAAAGCCTTGAAAACCCTCTTTTTGGCTTTAAAACACTTATTCTACATATGAGGCATAAGCCCCTTTTAGCCAGCCCCCTTAACCACTTCCCCTCCATATGCTCCGCGCCTGAGACCAAACGCTTAAGGCCCAAGCGCTTATCGCAATCGGAGCTCTCACTTTGGCGCAATTCCTTTTGTTAACACATTTGTTCCGATGCGATGAGTTCTGTTCTACCCGTACTCCGCCGCAATCTTGACCGTCGATCTTTTAAGATCTGAGGGCCAGTGCTTGTCCCGCTCGCACCCATCGCCCCGATCCTTTCACCCCTCCGATTGCATATCAACCGTCGATCTATCAATGGATCCGACGACTATCGCACCACCGCACCAATCGCAATCGCAGCCTTTAAAGTGTGCCGCCTGCCGCACTCCCTGATTGCGATCCTCCGATTGTAATCTGCGCCGTCGATTTCCCTTTGATCCGATGGCCCTTATTTCTCCCGCTCCGCTCCTTTACCCTCGTCCGTCTCCCCGCAGATTGAGTCTTCGCCGTTGATCTTGTTCCAGATCAGACGGCTGGCACTCAATCGCGCATCGGCAATCGCAAGTCCTTAAATATGTCACCCGCTGCCTTCCCCTATTGCGATCCATTGATCCAATCGTGACCGTCCATCCAAGTTAGATCAACGGTCCTCATTGCATCGCCCTGTTCATTCATATTTCTTCATCAGATTTCCGACCTCGCTTTGCTCCGATGCGATTAGATCGCAACCGTTGATCTCTCGGGATCCGACAGTTCATACCTAATCTCCCCCCGTCATGCTGGGATCCCACCACTTCTACTGTGTTACAGTCATTATCAGGGTTCAGACTCCACGTCTCGTCGATGTTTCATGGGCATTGATGCCTTGTGAGCCCTGCGCAGCGCTGCACATCAATAAGACACACGGGATCACGTTAAAAGAGTATCAGTGTCGAAGACCTGCCACAGCAGAAACAGAAGATTGAAGACAATTTGGGGATTACGGCTAAGATTGATTATCAAAAGCCCATCCTCCAAATTAAATCAGAATTAAAAAAAATCATGAAGATCTACAGGCAGAAAAGCCTCTACTGCCACATTGGAGGCAAATTGATTCCTCTCAGCCAACATTCCGCCATCTGTGACAGTGACCGCCTCAACTTCACCTCGTCAGTGAACATTGTCAATTCATGATTCGGCCCTAGTGGCCTGTTACTTTCATTTTAGTTTGTTACTTTCAAATTTCGAGTGGAATTCACATTCCACTCCTGCATTTTACTTCCTATCAGAAACTGTTGTTTAATATTTTTGTTTAAAACGGTCGTGAGCCTAACTGTCAATGATGAGATGCCCCTATTCCTCATCATGAATTTTGGTTATTTTTTATGGAGACCTCAAACTGATTACCAGCACGTGAGGAAGAGATTTTTCCCAAAAATATCTTCTCTCTCATGTTTCTGAGGCTTCTATATAAGCAGCAACTAAAGAGAAGAAATGGTTCCAGATTTTCTAAAGAAATTGTTGTGAAGGAGTTTTTGTATGTTTTTTGTTGAAGTTTTAATACAAATGTGAAGAGCCCGTTGGGTCTCAATGATAAGGAGTTTTATCTTTAATGAGGATTCTAGTATGGGTGTTTTATAGTCTGTAACTCTGCCTTATGTGATATAGTTTAGTTGTTCATTTCACTATTTCCATTTCTCTTGTATCATACTCTGGAATGCGAGTGGCTCACTGGTTCTAGTATGAATTTATCACCATTGATACTTATGCTAAACCTGTCTAGCGCTTTAAATATGGCTCAGTCATGATATGTTGTTTCATTTTTCACTTCATCCATGCTTCCTCCATACTAAGTGCTATGGGATGTTATTTTTAAAAGCAATAGACATGTGTGGATTCTTATTATCATAAGCCCATCTCATGTTTAGATCTGTTTACGGGATTTCATCTCATTAGTGGTTAGTATTCTTTCTATTTTCCATACACAACAAATGCTGTCTGATTTTTATCTCTGTAAAGCATTTTCAGAATCCATCCCTCCTTATAGAAAGTTGCCTTTGAATTGTCTGATGCATTTATATTGAGAATTCGCATCTTGCCTCTGCAGTGTTCCTTTCATTATGCCGAGTCTGTGAGAATTCTGGTTCTATTTATATTGAACTTTCCTGTTAAAGTTGAAATAGCCAAAGAGCCTTGTCCTGATAACTATCTTTGTTATATCATATGCTCCTTGCTATATAAGATGTCCTAGGCACTGGTCTTTTACAACTCAAGGTTGTCTCTAGGATTGAAAACAGATGATAAATGGCCCTATAGTATTCCCCATTTTAAACATTTATCTTTTCTTTACTCAGACAAAGTGGATCAGGTCAGTGTTCAGGATTTGTCTAATAAATTCTAATGTGAAAATTCACATCAACATGAATACAAGTAAATGATAAGGAGGGAGTTCACAACTGAAAACCATTATTTCCATGTGATCTCCGGACAGGTACCAATATCCCACACATGTGTCTTCAATGATTTGAAGGAGCCCTTTTTGTGTTGGGAAAATCCGAGGCGGAGATACGCCATGAATTATATCATAAGTAATGGGCATAAATCCTGATATTAACTTGGAGTATTCGTTGGTTTTTGGTCTCTTTTGGACATAGGAGTTCCAGTCGAAAATAGAATTGAGTTGTTTTCTGTGGGTAATCTTCTTCAGGCCCACGGGCTCAAATCTCTCAACATGAATGTACAAGAACAAGTAAAAGAGTAATTTCTAGTATCGGAAAATGTGTGTACTGGGAAAATGGTGAAAGTGAAACCTCATGTTGTCTGACAGATATGACAGGATGTCAAAAAGATAGTTTGGTTGCATCATTAGATCCAAAAACCCTAGCACATATTTAGTGGCTAAACTGGGATCATCTTCCCCAAGTAGACACGAAATTTCAAACAAGATCGGTTGAACACGTTTGACGTATGAAGAGATGGGGAATTTGTCCACTAGAGGTAATTCTTGCGAACCAGGGGGAAGAAGTATTCATAGAAAGGATTGCTTCTGTTCGAGGGAAAGGCTGGAAAAGTGATATGAAAGTGTTACATCGAAGAATTTATGTGGCTCGGGGGAAGATGGGTAGGTCAGATCCTTCCGAATCAATTCGGGGATAATTTCCAGTATCTTATTTCCCTTATTAGAAACAAAGTATTCTTTTTGCTCAATATAAGCATCCACGAGCCAGGAGACAAATTCTAGGAAATAATGCACAGTAGGGGTTACTTGATAGTAGAAGCCTGAGTCGACCACTCAAGAGAGGTCCTCCCCCCTATAATAATAGCCCATTAGGTGAGAGTGAAAATTGGCCATGAAGTAGGGGCAGACGGGGTCATGAACTTGAGCTTTTGTATCCATGAATGGCTCAAGGCTGGGAGGGGATTTTGCGTCGCGGATTTTAGGAGTCACGGCGGAGCTTTTCTTATTTTTAGGAGCGCGTAATAGAATCATAGGTGCTTAAGGAGGAGGTGGAAATGGCTATAGAGTCGTGGCTATGGTCAAAAGAGACGTATGGGCCAGATTCTAGAGAGGCAGAGGCCTGGGTAGCATCCTGTGCAGGCGCATCACTGATGGGGATCCAACGAAGACCTCTAAGCGAGAGATGAGATAATGAGGTGGGTAGGTTATGAAAATAGAGGAAAAGTGGAGGAAACAGTAGGTTAATGGGGACGTGACATCATCATGATGGTGACACATGGTGGTATGTGGGTAGGACAAGTGGAAGGTCAGCTGCAGAGGGGTTCTCACCTTTTACTCTCGTGTTTACTTTGGTCCCAACTAATAGTAGATAGCCGTTTGATTGGAGGCCCAGTGGAGGTTGGTCCCCACAACACCCGACAGGTTGGTTGGGAGTGGACAGGGGAAGCTTGGAGCCATCATAAACTGCCCCTATTCGCCATGTCTCCTTTGAACATTCAACGTCGAGGGCTTTGTGGTCGTAAACCCCGCATGGTTTTCCCCGCTGAAGTGATCCCGTGGCACTCCCGTGTCGAGATGTGACATGATCCTTCGCATAATAGCACGGGTGTTAACCTCGTGTTGTTACCTTTGATTCTATCTCAGCCTCCCGAGCGAACTTCGTTGTTACATTCAAGCTATGTGGCCGTAGACTTTATGATTTTTTATTTAGTTTTGACCATGCATGTGAACCCCTCCTTCCTATGTGATTAGCACGATGTGTAGCATGCTAGGTGATAACAATCAGCAAGAGACTATACTTCAATACTTCAACTTCTAGCCCATGTTTTCTTACAAACCCTTAATCATATTAGTAGCTGAATCAAGATGTCAGAAGACAAGTTCTTTCATATAACGATCCCCAGAAATAAGTCAAAAGAAAATAAAAGTATCTAATAACTTTCAAAATTCACATGTTAGACTTCCCACTAGGATTTCATGTCAACTATGTTACCACTCAAACCAGCAGGGGACGTAATAGGGTTTCCTATGAGGGAAATTGCTAGGTCAAGGGTAACGATGGAGACTTAGCCCATTTTCAGCACATATAAGACTCCTTGCTCTTTACATAATTTCATTTATTGGAGGAGACCCGATAGTTGAAGAAGTCACCTGTAAAGTATAGATCAATGAAGAGGTGTGAAGTGACCCTAGAAACCCTTTCCCTAAGATAGAATGAATAATGGGACTTGCTTTCCTTTTAAGCAAGGGACTTGATCTTCCAGGGAGAGGGGGTGAGGATTGGAGAGTTGAGGTAAAAGAATGAGATTTACAACTTGAGGTTCTCAATCCCTAAAATCCTTTGGGAACTTAGATTCTCGAGTAGTCCTTGATAAATTAGCTTTGAAGAGGAATGGGGCCACACAAGGCCAAGTGGACCCAACCTAGGTTAGGGAATGGATTTTAGCACCCAATATGTTCTTAACCTGGCCAAGGTGAGGGGAAAGGATCAAATAACAATTTTCTTCCAATGATGTCAAATTGATCCTACTAGGTTCTAGGCTTGGGTACACCTAGGCAAAACTTGATCTTGTAGCTAGGGATTGGGTTATCTAGAGATTCCACCATCATAATTGGCCCAAATTTGGAGGAGAGTGAGGGGACCCACCAACGCATTTGCCTCTAAGAGATCAAAGTTTTCCTGTGGCTAGATTCCTGGGAAATTGGTGCCCTAGGTGACCTAATGGGGGGCTAGACCTAATAAAAAGGGGGGAAAAGTAAAAATTATGGGAAAATTATCACCTTTTTTTAGGGACTAGTGCCTAATTCACTTTGGGATATGGAGTCAAGGATAATAATGAAGAATGATTCAATTTCTTGTTCAAGAAGGCCCAGAAAGTCAACTTTGTCCAATGTTGGAGGAAAGAGAAGAAAAGTGCCTTTCAAGCATTTATACTGCATACAAATGGTGCATGATAATCAATATAAAATTATCTATAGGACATTTCATTCATCTAACAATTTCCCATACACAAAATAATATAAATAGACACATAATTCCACATTTCAATCATGCAACAATTATCCCTAATTAGAGTGAAGTTCAATTGTATGAAGTAACAAGAAAAAGAGCATTAAATTTTCACTTAAAATATTAGAGAGTATATACAAATAACATCACATTTGAAAATAAGAAGCTCCAATATAGAAATATCCCAAATCCATACACCAAAATTCATCTATCATCCAAAATAATCCTCCAAGGAAAAATGTGAAGTTCTCTAAAGATGGAGAGATCCCAAGTCAAGTGATGATACAAATGAATTCAACAAAGTCCTATTTATGCACTACTTAGGAGTTTATTTTAGCTAATGATCCTACATTAGCCCCTAAAAATAAAATAATGTGTAAATAAACCAACTTTTGGTGACAATCCCACCAAACTAGCTCACAAATGAAATAATAAGCCTCTCAAAAGGTGAAATAATAATATATGCATATCGTGGGGCCCTCCAAAAGGCCTGAAAATGTTCATAAGTTCCATAATGATGAATAAAATCCTCAAAATGTGATGGACAAGGGGGTGGCCCCTTGTTCTCCAAGTAGTAGACCTGTAGTGCTCCCAATGGGTGTGGGGGCACGCCAATGACCCCATGGGTCTCCATATGAGTCGAAGATGCATGTAGACCATATGTAAGGGCTCCAATGATGGAATGCACACTTCCATGCCATCGTACAGGTCCTGGGACACCTTCCAAGTGTGTGGTGCTCCTGTGGGGCCTGTTGGGCATAGTGTACCAAGTGCATCATTCTTGTCCCAAAGGTGGATCTCTAGTAATATTTGGTCATCGATGGGGATCTATGGAGTGTTTTCTGCTACTGTGGAGGCCTATGTCTCTCTACACACACCCTACACGTGCCAATGTATCCCTCTGAGAGGTCAGGACCCCATATAGGGATACCAAACCCAAATGGAAACCATTTTCACTCCTACATAAGATCCAATGTGTCCCCTAGCCTTCTAGTACAAGTAGTCATTAGAGTAATCATGTAAAACAACTTACAAACCATGGACAAAAAAGTGGGCACTTCATAATGGCATGCCTTTCCATAGTGGACTTTGGCATGTGCTAATATCTCCAAGCTCCAAATGGGATTATCCAAGTACCTTATTAAGTGGTTTCTACACTTAAAGGGGATAGTATGTCCAAGGTACATCCCTCAAATGGGGGTCGCAAATGATAAAGAAGTGAAATTGAATAGGGAATGAGGGGGTTAGTCCTGGGCCACATATTGGGGCTCAAGGGTAGCTAGAGAAAGGGAAGCCCACACATTGGTATATAATGTGTACGAGGGAGAAATCGTGGTACATGAGATGCCCTAGCCTTGATTTTTCCACCCTTCTTTATATGTATTTTGTCTTTTATGAATTTTCTTTAATTAATTGCTCGGGGCTCAAAGGACAAGAGCATGATGTGTAAGATATATCAGTTATCACCCCCTTTAAGGTAGGGCAGTTCATTGCCCTCCATGGGTTGGTACAATCATGGGTTTCTGAATGATAAAGTAGGTTCATCTAGGGCCTATGGAACCAGGGAGATGACCATAGGTATTGGGTAGAGTTCATGTATTGGCTTTTTCCCGCGTGCTAATTATTTTTGTCCCGGCCATATTTTGCATTTTGTGGTACAATTTCATGTTGAATGTGGACATTTATGATTTTTTTTTTCTTTTAGCTACTTCAACCTTCAGGGCATCATTCCAGGCATGACCCAGGGTTGGGGAAATGGGACAGGGAGGCTAACCCTATGTGGAACTACAGAGGAAATCTGGACCCAGGTGGGAGAAATGATGAATGTGGGTATAGTGAGTGGAAAGGGAGTAATATGTGTGGATGAATGAGTGGGACCACACACCCAAAGCCAGCGGTTCCCAAGTAGTACCACCCTAAAACCAAATGGTCAATAAAGGAGATCCCATGAGATCGAGATCCATGGGTAACATCCAAAAGAGATCAAGGGGAAAGGAGCACAAACTAAGCCCACTATTTCCGCTAAATCCCCTCATCAATCCATGCCCAAAAGTGTCCATGATAGGTAAACCCAATACTCAATTACCAAATGGCAAGACACACTTTTAGATTCAGGAGGCCCACTTTCAAACATACGATCAATATAGATGGGTGAGGGACCACATGGTTGGCTCAGGTGGCAGATAAATGGCACAACGAGCTAGTTGAAGGTTGCAAGGGGTTTTTCGCTATTGGTTGAGGCCCATCATGGAGAAAAAATTTCTCCTAGTGATATCACCCACGAAGTGGTGGATAACATCTTGCTCCAACTGGGAGGTGATCTCTCGAAGAGGTGGGAAAGGCTACTCAAATAGGAGGTCATGAGAACTCCAACAGTCTCTTGGTCACCGTAGACCTGTTATCTGCACATATCAATGATCAAAACCATAGTGCAACATTTTTTTCATGGTATCTTATGATCACTCATGCTTAATGTCAGCCCATAAAAACAAGTAATAAAAATGTGCAATTTTTAATCTAATTGCAGTTAATATATCATGAGGAATATCATATGAGATTATTTATAATGCAGAAAATCAACATGCAATGCATCCTACCCTAACATGCATATGTTACAAGACTAACACTAAGTATAATAATAAAGCCAGTGCAACCAACATATCATCACATCAATATAAATATATCAGCCTATATGATTACTCATGTAGAAAATGTCAAAGTGAAGGTTGAAAGAATCAGATGGGTGATAAGGTCGGTGGGAGGCAGAGAAATAGGATGCCCACACATGGATGATTATGCAAGAAGAGGGAAGAAAATGATGTAATATAGTCCATGAGATCCTCTCTTCTAACCAAAATATAGAGATGTGAATGATTAGGCTCATAAACTTTTTATGGATGGAAATCTCAGTCATATTATTTCCGTGATGGTCCTTATCATTTAAGTCATATTTTATGGCCTCCACATAGTTATGGTTAGTAGGAAAGGGAGACTGGTGAGATGGAGAAACACACATAAGTTTCCCATGGTGATCACATTGGAAAGGGGATATTATAGATTGATCATGATCCTGAGAGGGTACCCAAGGAGATCAATTATAAGCAATGTGGGGCTCATCCTTGACACTACGATTGTAAGTGGGAAAGGGCTCACTTCCACTTTAGATCATGTGACAAGAGGTGAGGGAATCAATTGATGAAGACTCAAGATGATGGCCAATAACAAAATGGGAGGATTAAGTATTCCATTCAACGGGTTTATCTTCCCTAAAATCATAATCTAAAGCCTCAAGTGATTTGAACATAGAATCATACTTGGGAGAGGTGGGAGCCTTGTCAATTTCCTTAGTATCAAAGATTAGGTCTAGCCTAAAAGGAAAATTGATCACTTCCAACTACCCCTCTTTATGTAAGGGAAAATAAATGTTCCCCTTCCCAAGAGTATCAATGGACATGTCAGCATAAATAATGCTTGAGAGAAAGGGGAAACTAATCTCATCCTCATCCTCCTTGTCGGTGTCATAAATGGGAGCACAATCAAATTGAGGACCAACAATTTCCCACTTCCCCTTTTCAATGTGGAAGTAATCTCCAATCTCATCCTCCAAGTGGATAATGGGATCACCTTCCTCAAGGTTCTCAAAAGAAGAATCATCAGAAATAATATCCCCGAGAAATATAAGGTTAGTCTCAACTTCACCTTCCATAGATCCATCCCTCCCAAAAAGTGTCGTCAAATTCAGTATGTTCTTCATGTGGATCCCAGGAGGACTCATCTACCTACCCACTACTTAGATTCTCAATGTCTTGATGATGCTAAATGAAGACTTCCTCTTGGATCCTTAATGCAAGGTGTACTTGAAAATGTCTAAGAAAGCCATCAATGAACTCCTCAATAGATGAGATGCTCTTAGGTTCATGATTATGCAGCCATGAATTGTGTACAATGAGAGATCCCATGAAAAATAACATAAGGACATCTTGGTGAACCACTTTCTCTCTAGAAGTATGTGCATTAAACCTTTCTACATGGTCAACTGCAGAGAGTGGATCACCATCAAACACGGGCACCCCACGTACCATGCTTCCTGCGATATGATTAGGGTGTCAGGGATGTTAACGATGTCCAAAGCGGGAAATTTATCAAATAAAGACAACCTATTTGAGATATGCATGAATAATATGTAGGAGTCACCAGGGTGAATTTAAATATGCCTAGAAAAATGTTTGCTTCACCCTACTAGCATCGACCTTAAGGCTCAATGAAGAACTAGGGCTTAATTTTCAGCAACTAGAGTCAAATTCCACATTCGACAACTCAAATGGTTAAGATTATGTTTAAATTATATTCATCTTTTCAAGAGGATCAAAATCGACCTATAGATCGCCCCAATCGGTTAAGCGGAAGTTAAGTTACGAATTATTTTATTATTTTATGGGTCGGCCTAACCGCATGTGGATTCTGTCAAAGCCCCAAGTAGTCCCTCAAAAAGTTATAAATAGAATCAACCCCAAGTTCATTTGCACACATTCGCTCATGAGATCATTTTCATGCTCTCTTGGTATTGGTTAGTATTTTCTATTTTTGGCTCGCACAAGTACATCAGGAGAAGCTTGCACGAAGGATTGGGATCACAAGTAGGGTTTCGCATCCGATCTGGGTGTTCTAGGCCATAACCGTGGGAAAGCCACGAGCAGGTAGCGTTTGAGCTTTAGCCAAAACTGCGGGCAAGCTGTGTCAAGGCCATGGTTGAGCTGGTAAAGCTGCGAGCAGTCAGTCTTCAGGACGCGATTAGAGTTCAGAGCTAATCAAACCCTCAGTCGCAGGAACAGAACGCTTAGTTCACAGTTATGGGTGCTTCAGCAGCAGGAAGACAATATTAAGGCCGTGGTTAAGAAATTTATTAGGAAGATCTAATTTGGATCAGAATCGGTTGCTTGAGCGTTATCATTCATCCGTCATTCAGTCACAGTCGCTTTAGAAGAGTGATTGACATCATTCTAGATATAGATCTACAACTGGGCAGCTGAGGTCACTTGGTTTTTGTGATATATTGGATCTATGCTTTTGATATTGTTGATCTACAAATCTAGAGATTTGATCTGTTTGTTTCTGCTACATATATGTATTGGGTTCATTGTACTTTATGCTGAAAACTTTTCATGACAATCTATTGAAGAAGAAGATTTGAAAGGGTTTCCCCCATAGTGGGGTTTTTCCCTAGTCTTGGACCAGTCTGTTGTCTCTTATGGTTGAGTTGTTGTCTTCTTTTTCACTGCATGCATTGTTCTATCTTCAGTTATTGTTTATGGTTATTTTCACTGCTTATATTTGGATGCACTGTTAATGAAAAATAAAGTGAGCTAAAGTAATTGATACATCATTGAACAATATTGAAAAATTAACATGGTATAAGGTAGAAAAGGTATGTTTATGGGTTACTGTGAAAACTCCGAGGCTTACAAAATATACATTCCTGGTCCAAGGAAGGTTGAAATTAGCAGAGATGTGACCTTTGATGAAAATGTTGCACTTAGTAAAGTTAGTATCTTTCTCCGCCTCCCAAGGAAGATGATGATGACAAGGACATTCTAGATGGTCCTTCTATGCCAGAGTCAGATGATATTGATACTCCCATGGAGCCTATGGATCCTCTACATCCACCTCCCAGTGATCCTCCTACAAGGAAAAGACCGCTTTGGCTTCGCAACACTCTACAGGACAGTGAAAGAAGTATTCTTGTTCGTCGATCATTTAGAGAAAGAAAGGAACCTTACAGGTATCAAGGATATGTAGCTGCTATAAGCACCATGCTTCAAGCTAAACCATCCTCATTTGAAAAAAGTTGTCAAAGAACAAGTTTGGAAGGATGTTATGGCCGAGGAATACGAATCTATTGTGAAAAATAATACATGGGACGTTGTACCGAGACCGCATGGAAAGTATGTTGCGACTTCGAAATGCTTATTTAAGATCAAACATGGAATTGATGGCAGCATTGAGAAATACAAAGCAAGATTCATAGCTCGAGGTTTCTATCAAAAAGAGGGAAAATATTACGATGACATATTTTCTCCTGTGGCTAGATATACAACTATCTGTTTGATAGTTTCCCTTGCTGCTAGTCAAGGATGGACCCTTCATCAAATGGATGTAAAGACCGCTTTCCTCCATGGTATGTTATAGGAAGAAGTGTACATGGAACAATGACAGGGATTTGAAGTGGAAGATCACAGAATGCACGTTTGCAGGTTGAAGAAAGCATTGTACGGATTGAAGCAAACTCCCCAAGCTTGGTATGCTCTAATGGACAGCTAGTTTAAGGTTGTCCAAGGTTTGCCACTAACACTAGTTCTATATGTTGATGATTTATTCTTAACAGGAAGTGAACTGTTGATGGTCGAATGTAAGAGGAAGTTAGCCTCTGAATTCGAGATGAAAGACCTTGGTCTCATGCATTATTTTTTGGGCCTTGAGGTGTGGCAAAGACCTGGTGAGATCTTTCTCTCACGGGGAAAGAATGTAGTGAAGCTACTGGAAAGTTTTGGAATGCCCGAGTGCAAATCGATGACTACTCTGATGGAGATGAACTTCAAGAAGTTGTGTGGAAAAGCAGTTGGACCTAATATGGAAAATCCATCAGAGTACAGACAACTAATTGGGTCTCTAATGTTCTTCGTGAACACCCGTCCAAATATATGTTATGTAGTTAACACAATGAGTTAGTTTATGACTAAGCCCCTTCATGCGCATTAGATTGTGGCTAAACATGTATTGAGATACTTACAAGGATATATCACACTTGGTCTGATATATTCTACTGAAGATATCCAACTTCAAGGATACACTAATGCCAACTGGGCAGGTAATGTCTTGGTTCTGCCATGATATCTTGGACGAGCAGGAAGAAAAAGTCGATAGCTCTGAGCACCACAAAAGCAAAATACATTGCTGCTATCACGACTAGTTGTGAAGCTTTGTGGTTAAGGAAGCTCTTTGATCAAGTCTTAAATACCACAATGATATATTGTGATAACAAAAGCGAGATCTGTTTAGCAGAGAATCATGTATTTCATGACAAGTCCAAGCATATCGAGATCCAATATAACTTCATATATGACATGGTGCAGAGAGGAGTTCTTAGACTCCACCACATAACAACTAACGAGTAGATAGCAAATATCCTCACCAAGGCACTTCTGAAAAGAAAGTTCTTGTTCTTCAGAGAACAACTTGGATTGGTGGATATAACCCCTCTGAATAAGGGGCAACATTCATCGAGGACACTGAGCAAGCTCTTCCTACCACGCTTGAGCTCTCAAGGTGAGGAATTGAGATGAAGGGCTCCTAGGGTTGAGGGAACTCCGGGCAATATGGCATTTTCCTATCTGTTACATAGGGTTGAGATGTTATTCCCCTATCTTCATAGGGTCGGAGATTTTGCTCCCCTATTTGGTCTATGCAGAGTATACCCCAATTGGCATCATACCCTCAAGCAAGGCTTGATGGGAATATCATTCCTCATTTGGCCAACGAGTTGAGAGTGCACTTGGGGTGTACAACCCAAGTTGATTATGATGCAGGTGTTCTACCACTTGACAAATGAGAGTCGTTGATGGGAAGATCAGTAAGCGACAAGACTGGGTTGAGTGTTGCTCCCCTTTCATAACTCTAGGTTGAGACTGAGCTCCCTGATGAAGACCCAGGCTCGGAGATGTGCTCCTCTATGTGTTGGATTATCCTGTTGCTAGGTACGAGTGGAAGCTATTACTCCTCGATTCTTCTTCTTCTAGATTCGAGAAAGTTTCAGCAGATGGAGTTGAGTCGTGATGACACTTTGAAGTAAAGATCTACAAGCAGAGATTACCAAGTGGAATTCTTCTTAGTTGAGAAGGATTGTTAATTTTTAGCAACTAGAGTCAAATTCCACATTGGACATCTTAGATGGTTAAAATTATGTTTTCATTAGATCCCTCTTTTCGAGAGGACCAAAATCGACCTATAGATCGCCCCAATCGATTAAGAAAAAGTTAAGTAATGAATTATTTTATTATTTTATGAGTCGGCCTAAACTCATGTGGATTCGGTCAAAGCCCCAAGCAGTCCCTCACAAAGTTATAAATAGTGGCAACCCCAAGTTCACTTGCACACATTTCGTCTTCATGCTCTCTTGGTATTGGTTCATATTTCTTGTTTTTGACTCGCACAAGTAAGTCAAGAGAAGCTCGCACGAAGGATCGGGATCATAGGCAGGATCTCGCATCCGATCTAGATGTTATGGGCCATAACCGCGGGCAAGCCATAGGCAGGGAGCAGTTGAGCTTAAGCCAGAACTACGGGCAGGTCGTGTCAAGGTTGCAGTGGCGCTGGTAAAGCTGCGGGCAGTCAATCTTCAGGTCGTGGCTTAGGGTTCAGGGCTTATCAAACCCTCAGCCATGGGCACAGAACATTTTGGTCGCGGTTATGGGTGCTTCAACAACAGGCAGACAGCCTTAAAGCCGTGGTTAAGATATTTACTAGGCATATCTGATTTGGATCACAGTGAATTGCTTACTATATATTGAGAAGAATATATAGTAACCTACTACATATATCCCAAATTTTATAAAGAATAATTAATTGTTATGAAATTTTACCTGTTTTAAAAAATTAAAATTTAGAATGTATACAACTTTGTCATTGCAATAATGCTTCTAAGGAGTTTGGTGTTAATGAAAACTAATCAAAACACAATAAATATATTAATAATAATATTATTATTACTGCCAACACTCGCTAATAAAGTAATAACACAGTTAATAAAGTTAATAAAGAATTGTTCCAGAAGGGTCTGTATTACTTGTTCATATTTTAATCTGTCGTCTAGTTGTATATTTATTACACTCTTTTATGGGTCCACTTTAGTTTACCATTTTAACTATTTTTCAATTTATGTCATTGTATTTCTTACCAAATTGATTTTAGCATTTTTTTGTGTGTATATATGATATTATGAATTTGCAAATGGAAGAGATTGAGACTATGGAGACAAATGTCTCTCTAGTTTTCCTCGGACTTTTTATAAGTCTTTTGGATGTGAAGTTATTACTGTTTTCATTCTTTGCTAAATGTATGATTTATTTTTAATCTATAAATAAGAAGAATGTTGTTGGTTTCATGCAGATGATAGTGGTGTTGAACGCCGAATTTTTTATGACACTTCATGTATATATTCTCTATATCAATATATATGATTTTTCCTTCTGCAAAATATATATATGTCATGTCCTAAGTGCATGTTCTTCTCATATCATTGTTTTTTCCTTCATAATAGTTAATGGCCAGGGAATACTTATCATGAGTGTATTGTCAAATAGCCACCACATCATTCAATTCATATTTTAGTTGAAATAGTTCCTAATTTTGGTCTCAAGAGTGTCCAAAAGGACAATTTTAAGAAAAACAAATTCTCTTGCAAATGTCAATAAAACATGAGCTCGCACGTGGATTTTAAACATTTATAGCTATGTTGCATTGGTTTTGGGAATGGGTACGGTGGGGACGGGGGACGTGTCCCCAGAATGGCTAGAGTGCACCCCCAAATTTGTCAGAGGACGACAATTATATATATATATATATATATATATATATATATATATATAATTCAATATTAACATTTGTAGTTGTTTCAAACTTGTAAGCATAGCAAACTATAGTTTAGAGTATTATTCACAAACCTTACGCCAATTAAAATCTCGAACAATTTTAAAAAGGGTTGAGTTACATTCCATTATTGGCCACTAGATAAGAGCTTTAGCTTTAGGAAACTTAATCATAACTACTTTCAATTTTTAAAATGATCCATGAAAGATCTATCATGGAAAAATGTCTTTATAGCATTTTCTTTCCTCATATTTCTTATTAATGATGACTTGGTTAAACATAAACAGCATGCCTTTCTCAATAGATTTTGCAAACATTTACAACTGTGTTGAAAACCACTATAAAACACTTTGGTTTTTTTAAGATATTAAATTCATATTTCAGATTAAGGGGGTTGAATAAGAATTTATTTTAAACATTTAGCAGTCAATCCAAGTCACTACTATTTTATTGATTTCACAATGCTTGAGATTGGGATTGTGGAAGCACTGAACTTGAATGCCTCCTCGAAACCCTCATACAATATGTAAAAGCTAAGATGATCCAAAAAATGAGAAAGAACAAAAACAATAACCACAAGAATTACCCTTTTAAAATGTTCCATTTTCTGTTTGCTTGACATAGAGCTTGCTTCTTGTAATTTTACCATTGAAAATACAATATAAATCACCAAAAATCCAAATTGAAACCCTCATATAAAACCCATGTTTTGAGCTGCAACTTGTACAAAAAATTTAGATTCAATGCATTAGATGGGAAAAGTGATCATATTGTTCAATCATCAATGTCCATGATTGTCAAAACTGAAATTATATGCTTGGATTATCCTTGAAATCTACCCAGAAAATCCTTGAAATCTGCCAAAAACATCTGAAATCTGTTCGGGACATCTTGTGGATGGCCAACAAGTCTCCGAATACTCGATGTCCCTGGCTACCCAATGAAGTCCCCAGTAGTTTGGGGACATTTCCTAAGGGTCCAAAAGTCCTGGAACGCGGGGACGCAGGGTACGTGAGTTTTTTGGGGGGCCAGGTCCCCATGAAACATAACTTTATAGCTATTCCGTCATCAAATCTCTTACTAAATAGTTGAAAATCCATAAGATTAGAATGTCAAAATGTTTCAACAGCAGTCCAATGGTATAGTGCCTAGGAATATGACACAGATAGTGTTTTGCTTCAACTTAAATGCGCTTGTAAAATTCCTGACAGAATAAATAGTATTATAGAAATTCATCTTGTAAAATTCCTGACAGAATAAATAGTATTATAGAAATTCATCATGATGCAACCTAAAATATGAGAATGTTTTCCAAAATAAATAATAAAACCAAAATGGTAATGGGAAAAACATTTCACAAATACTTTCGGAAGGAATACAAGAATTTTAGTAGTTTCCGTTTGAGACAAAGCACGGCCATTTACTGAATTACAAGAAAATGTAGAAAACAAAGGATAACAGGAGCATGTTGCAATACACAAACAGAGATTCTTACAGTGTATGTCTAGGTTCCTCCTCAATGCTTTCCAAAGTGAATTGCAGAAAAATGCGTATAGAATCTTAGAGATTACAGATTACTATTGAAAAGCATCACAACCTGCATAAAACTTACTATACATGAATGAGCCCTTAAGCATTTCCCTCATTTGGACTGAGGTAGTCCAATTTGATATTAAGCATTTCCATCATTTGGACTGAGGTAGTCCAATTTGATATCAAATGCACTCACTTGCCCACTGACATCCTTGTACTCTAAATTCCTTAAATCTCCAAAGCCCCCACTGTACTCCTGATACTCTGGCTTTACACGTCGAACTGGCACTGTTACAGAATAGACAGTTCCAAGATCTGGGTCAGTTGAAACATTTAACTGTACTTTATCCTCTGAGTCAATCTCCACAAAATCTGAGAGTGCACCAACAATATTGTTGACAATTTTTCGTTTTGCATCATCAGTTACAGCACATCTGTCAGAAAAGAGGATCATTTTCAGTCTCTGCTTTGCTATCTCCGCATTTGAACTTCTCTTGAGTTTTCTGGGAAACAATATGTTCCATGCCCAATTTATTCGCTCAAAAAAACTCATATCTACAGCTTTACGGATAAAGTCATCAATGTCCTGTGTTATAGAAACGCTGGAGAGACCATCATCCCCAACTCCATAACATTGATGAGACTTTCCTAGGGGATATCTTCCTGATGACAAATGCAATTGCATCGGCGTTTGCAGTGGAAGCATGGAGTGACAGTCGCGAACAAATGAAGTGCTATATTTGAATCTATCCACCTGTTGAGAAAGCGATGAAACCTCCGTAAGGAGAAAACTTGCTATGAAAAAAAGATAGTTGACAAAGGGAAAAATAGAAGTTACTACACAAAGTCTGAATTTTGAAACTACCATCCAACAGGCTCCATTCACAATATCACTTATTTTTCAAAATACTGTCAAACAAAGAATCTCACATGTACATTCAATCCAATTTATGAGCACATGTCAACTTAAAAGAATACAAAAAACTAGTGAGACCATCTAGAGAAATGACCAGTATATGTTGATTTCCAAAGCTAACATTATTCTTTTTCTAGCTAACTTCTTCGAGTGTAAAACTGGACTGATTTCACCCTGTGAACAACAGTAACAATGGCAGTTAGCTTTAAATCAAAGTCATGTCCAAAAGAACCTAGTTAAAACTTAAATCTGAACGAGGGCATATTTATATCATAAGTGCAAAAGTAACAGTTGCAAGGGTAATAGGGAAAGATAATAGAGACGAAAAAATGGCAAAATTGAGCTTGTTGTCCCCATGAAACTACTATCAACAGAATAAGTATGGAGATCAACAAGAAGAAACAAGGTCTAGGAAATTCAACCATATGACTAGTATAGGTCTTATCCTAACCCCAGCTCTAAGCACCAAAAGGGATAAAAAACCCATATTTACAGCTTTACGGATAAGGTCATCAATATTCTGTGTTATAGAAACGCTGGAGAGACCATCATCCCCAACTCCATAACATTGATGAGACTTTCCTAGGGGATATCTTCCTGATGACAAATGCAATTGCATGGGCGTTTGCAGTGGAAGCATGGAGTGACAGTCGCAAACAAATGAAGAGCTATATTTGAATCTATCCACCTGTTGAGAAAGCGATGAAACCTCCGTAAGGAGAAAACTTGCTATGAAAAAAAGATAGTTGACAAAGGGAAAAATAGAAGTTACTACACAAAGTCTGAATTTTGAAACTACCATCCAACAGGCTCCATTCACAATATCACTTATTTTTCAAAATACTGTCAAACAAAAAATTTCACATGTACATTCAATCCAATTTATGAGCACATGTCAACTTAAAAGAATCCAAAAAACCAGTGAGACCATCTAGAGAAATGATCAATCCAATTTATTAGCACATGTCAACTTAAAAGAATCCAAAAAAACAGTGAGACCATCTAGAGAAATGACCAGTATATGTTGATTTCCAAAGCTAACATTATTCTTTTTCTAGCTAACTTCTTCGAGTGTAAAACTGGACTGATTTCACCCTGTGAACAACAGTAACAATGGCAGTTAGCTGTAAATCAAAGTCATATCCAAAAGAACCTAGTTAAAACTTAAATCTGAACGAAGGCATATTTATATCATAAGCGCAAAAGTAACAGTTGCAAGGGTAGAATACATACATCTAATAGGTAAAGGTAATAGAGATGAAAAAATGGCAAAATTGAGATTGTTGTCCCCATGAAACTACTATCAACAAAATAAGTATGGAGATCAAGAAGAAGAAACAAGGTCTAGGAAATTCAATCATATGACTAGTATAGGTCTTATCCTAACCCCAGCTCTAAGCACCAAAAGGGATAAAAAACCCCAGATGCAAACCTCTCGGTGCTTAAAAGATCTGGTATTAAGATCAATCTGCAATAGAATTTTTCTATATTATATTTTTTATGTCCGCGTTGTTTTGAACTTAGATGTTGTACATCAATTCTTTTTCCATTTTAGTTTATTCATCCCGCACCCCCCCACACACACAAGATGCCTCTCCCACCCTAGGCTGTAAAGTGCACCTTACTTCTCTTGGTGAAAATTCATGAATTGTGAGTGTTATAGGCAGTGTTACCACTCCGTTTAGAGGGTTGTTGAAGATTTGTACAACTCACTATAGTTGGCACACACAGAACAGAGGTCCACTGTCATCTCAGCCTAAGTCCCCACTCTTTAATCCCCAACTACCACAAGACTATGTGAGGCTTCCAGTGAACTAACTTCAACCAACCACTACAAGACCAGTGCCTTGTAATGGAATCTAATGGCTGAAGGGAGCAGTTTTATATGTGCTGTCCTGTTGACATAATATCAAAAATCTGCAATATGAATTTAACTAATCCAGCCTACAAATACACTAAAACATGATGAAATTTAGCAAATAAATAGTCCAAATTAGAGTATTAAAAATATACTACTAAGAAAATTGATTTATTCTATGATTTGATACTTGGTTAGATGAGTCGTTGAACACTTTTGTTTGCTGTCCTATTTGATAGGTCTGCAAATCTGCAAGTACTAACAACAAGCCAAAACACGCAAAATTGCGTTAAATATGGCATATAAAAAGTCAATCTTGGTGTACTAAAAATATCCTAACTGGCTGTAACTGAATATGTAAGTGTTTCAATAATTAATCACTCAATTAGGGGGGTTCCTTGTGAATTTCCTCGATGCCTTGTTTTTAGCAGATCTGTTTTTACCGTCTTGGAGATCTGGATTCCAGGTGTACCTAACCTCATTATATCATCATTAATCCTTAAATCTTGATCTCCCGCTCCTATGGTCTTTCTTGAAGAGTCATTAAGCTTCATTGAAGCAAATGAACCCTATATTGAAATTCCCCATTGAATGGGCCTTGGAAATCACCATATATCTCATCATTGATCCTATAATCCTAAGTGATTTACATTGGGACTCCTCCCATCGGTGAAAATCTGAGAAGGATAAGTGGACTTAGGCCATGGTGATAGTGGGACTTTATCCCAAATTGTCATTGTGCCCTCTAGCTTTAGCCTATTTACTAGGTCTGCTAGTGTGTGCAGCAACAGGGCTTACAATTGTTGGCAGTATGATGCATGTGTTGTCCTTGATGGCAACCCACTTGTAGCAAAACAAGTATATGGTAATTGGTTGAGTTCACAGATTAGTTCAGAGGAGACAGAATGACAGAATGATGGGACAGAGGTTTGCAGGTCGAAATCAGAAGTTTGGTAAAGGTGAGTATTTGAAGAAATATATGTGGGTTCGTCAAGGCCAAGTGACGTATACACGCGTGTACAAAAAAGCAAAGTCGCGTACATGTTGGTGCACTAATTTAATAATACCAAGAGTCTTTACCATGGTATTAGCACACAGTATTGAGCGCGGTAACGGTTATTTGATCCCGTCCAAGATTACCATTGGCACTAGTGTGGTTTTGGCTCATGGTATTGGCTAAAGTTCAATCTATATAAGGAGGAGAAGATCAAAGTGTTAAAGTGTGCATGTGAAAGGGTTTTTGATGAATATTTCAATCTGAAGTATATTTGCATTGTAAGGGCCATAGTTGACATATAGATCTGAAATAATTATGCACCGATTAAAACAATGATGGATTAGGATCATGAGACCTGAAATGACTTTGCATTGTATGATTTTCTCATGGATTGACTAGATCTAAGTATTGACGCATGTTTTTATCTCTGAATATTATGATCTAGGTCTTTCTAAAGTTCTGAAGAGCTGTGCAATTTTAGGTCAAAAATTGCAGATTTGTACGCAGGTTGGTCTCGGTAAAAAGTCGCATATACATGCAAGTTCGTTGCATCAAAGTCGTGTACATAAAGGAAAGGTCTTTGTTTATAAAAGACTAATCAAACTAATCAGTGTTGTTGTATCTCTGTTGTCTTTCAATGATGTCTTCATGTTGATTTGGGTTGAATGATAATGTCTGAACTAGATTTGGTTGAATGATGAAGTTGAATTTGGTTACATGATTGATTGGTTGAAAAGATTATTGATGCTGCTAATTGTATGAGGGTTAGGTAAAATAACAGTATATTTTCATAATAGCTCTGGTCAACTCTGTGGTTGATTCAGAATAGCAGGTTTTTGGTATATTAAGATCTATACGCAGGTTGCTCAACAAAAAAATGTGTATACACACGGGTTTCCTTAAGTGAAGTTGCGTATACATTTTGGCATATGAATGATCAGGGTTGCGGTTATTTCTGTGTGTTGATGTAGTACTGTGAGTTCAGTTATGTGTTCTGGTTACAGTGATCTCACTGTTTTGGTTGATTTATGAAAGTGTTTGCTTCAATTGATCTACAAGTAGTGATGTATTAAAGCAAGTGGATCCAGTGTGAAAATTTATGAAACGTGGTCCACGGATGGTGACGAGGGTTGGAGTCTTCAGTAAGGAAGTCGAAGCTTCCTGCTAGTAGTAGCTGGTGATCGGATCAAAGGGGTTGAAGCTCCCTTCCAATGGTTGTTGGTAAACGAGATCAAGGGGTTGGAGCTCCCTTCCAGCAGGAGCTGGAGAACAAGTGAAGGTTGTAGCCTTCAGCAGGTGGGTGCCTGCATACTGGCATGAATCTGCACCAGTACATGAATCTAAGAAGTTTTTCATATTGATAAGATTGAAGACTAAGACGACAGCAACGATGGTTTTCTCCCACATTGGGAATCCACCTTAAATCCTAGTGTTTATGTGTGTTGCTTATGTGTGATGCTTTATTCTGTTCTCAATGTACATGCTTACTGCTTATCAAATACCTGATGAATCTCTTACATTCTGGATAAGTTAAACAGATAAAAAATTAGTTGTTTTACAAGTTTACTAAGCATATGCTAGTTTCTTTTGTAACAGTCGCGTACATATGCGAGTTGGGTTCAGTAAAGTCGCGTACAGATTTCATAAAATAAAAATATTATTGTGAGTTTTAAATATTGATTCACCCCCCCCCCCCCGAGCTCAGTATTTTTCCCAACAATTGGTATCACAGCAGGTCCTTCAAAAGAAGCTTGATTGCTTGAAGGAAGATCTACCAAGATGAGCAATCATGACAGAACAACATCTATCAGACCGCCACTCTTCAACAGAATATTCTAGAAGACAAGAACAAGATTTTATCTTCAGTCTCTTGGAGCAGATGTTTGGCCAATTGTTGAAAGAGATTACCAATATCCAGTCGCAGTTCCCACAGATGCAGTAGCAAAGAAGACATATGAAACCAATGCGAAAGTTGTCAATGCATTACTGGGAAGCCTGACCGAATCAGAATTTGTCAAAGTTATGCAGTTAAATGCAGCAAAGGAAATATGGGACAAAATCATCCTAAGCTATGAAGGCGATAACAAAGTAAAAAGTGCTAAACTCTCATAATTCAATATGAAAATCTCAGAATGCATAATGATGAAAGTACTGCAAGTTTCTTTCTATGTCTAGATGAGATTGTAAATCGTATGAGAAATCTGGGTGAAGAGATAAAAGACACAAGTTTAGTAGAGAAAATCTTAAGATCTCTAACTCCTAAATTCAAGTCAAAAGTGTTTGCCATTGAAGAGAAGCAAGATCTGTAGACTCTTACTGTTATTCAACTTCACGAGATCTTGATTGCTTTTGAAATGAGAAAAGGAGGTCCCTCAAAAGTCAAAGAAGTCGCATTTAAAGCTACTGCAAAAGGAAAGGAGAAGGAAGAACACAAAGAATCAGGGTATGTTTCAGAAGAAGATGAGGTAAATTTTGTAAAGAAACTTCAACTTAGTACCAGAAGGTTCAGAGGTAAGTTTCCTTTCAAATGTTTTTGTTTGTGGTAGAGTTGGTCATTATGCTACTAAATGTCCTTATAAAGACAACCATGACAAGGGAAAGGATATTGTAAAAGAAAATAGGAAATGGTTTGACAATAGGAAAAGTTATTATACTCGTGAAGATAGTGATGGCTTGTCAAATAGTGAAGAAGGAGAATCTAATCAAGATCTTAAACTTCCCATGGAATTTGAAAGAAGTACTAGCGAGTCTAATGACAACTTTTTGGATGCTTTACAAGAAAAAGATTTCTTTGAAGAAATTATTCAACTTAAAGTATGCTTGGAAGAAAACAAAGTAGCCACAGATACTCTAAAGAATCAACTCATAGAAAAGGAGAAGAATAATGAGAAGTTAGAATGTGAAATAGTAAGTTTAAGAAAAGAACTTGAGAACATAAAAACTCTAAATCTTAGATTTTCTAAAGGATCTGAAACCTTAGATGAAATTATCAAGGTTCAACGCTCTCCTCTTATGAAGACAGGTCTTGGATACATTGGTGAAACATCACACATAGAAAAATCCTCAGCCATAACCGGAAGTTATCTAAATGCAACAAAAGCCAGTCAGCAAAGTTTCAATCTTCAGGAGAAGAATAAAGACACTTCACAGGTAAATCATGTTCACTCTAATTCAAGGATGAACAATAACAGAAGCATCAGTCAAAAGGTAAACGACACTAGAAGGTTCTATGATCAGATAAATTTCTTCTTTAATGGACAATATTTCTCATGTCATAATTTTGGTCACAACGCTGCTCAATGTGTTGCATACAAAACTATCATGACTAGAGAAGCAACAAAACAAAGGAATGAGACAGGAATCAAGAAGAATACCTATAACAATTTCTCTCCTCTTAAAGATGAAATTGAATGCTCATTTTGCAATAACTTTGGACATGAGGAATTTGAATGCAGGAGCAAATTACAGCCAACATCTCAAAAGGAGCAAATATCAACAAATTCTAAGGTACGGAAAAAGGACTTACAATCCGAAAGTTGTGGCATAGCAATATTTGCAAAAGGACAAGAAAATTAGTGGTACAATGATAGCGGATGTTCAAAACACATGACAGGTGATAAAGATAAACTCATTTCATACAATGTATTAGAGAAATAAAAGAATGTCACTTTTGGAAATGACTCCCCGTTGCCATTAAGGGTAAAGGATTTGTTTTTCTAAAAGAAAAGGTTAAAGCTGGTAATGTTATGTATGTTGATGGATTAAAGCATAACTTGTTGAGTGTTAGCCAAATGTGTGACCAAGGAAATGAGGTGGTCTTCCGATAAAAAAAATGTGTGTTTCGTGAACTTGACACAGGAAAACCCATAATAAAAGGAACAAAAACCCCGAGCAATCTATATATATTGAAAGGTGGCCAAGAACAATGTTACCTAGTGAAAGCAGAGGAAAATTGGTTATAGCACAGAAGGTTGGGACATCTAAGCTTTTCTCAAATAAGCAAATCAAGCACACTCAAAGTTGTTCGTGATCTACCCAACATCACCCTACCAGAAAGTACCATATGCAAGTCATGTCAATTCAGTAAGAAAACCAAAGTTCAATTCAATGCCAAAGAAGGATCAGTAAGTAAGCCTCTTGAACTTATACATACTAATTTGTGTGGACCTGTAAAGAAAAAGTCACCTTGTGGAGAACAATACTATATCTTATTCATTGATGATTTTCTAGAATGTTCTAGATCGGTTTATTGAAACACAAAGATGAAGCATTTGATAAATTTAAGGTCTTCAAAGCATTAGATGAAAATGAATTAGATCTAAAAATCAAATGCCTCAATTCTGACCAGGGAGGAGAATACATATGAGATGAATTCTTTGATTTCTATGAACAACATGGCATAAAAAGACAATTTTTTGTAGCGAGAACTCCTCAACAAAATGGCATGGCAGAAAGAATGAATAGAACAGTTCAACAAATGGCCCATGTTATGCTTGATGAGTCTAGAACTCCTGACACTTTCTGGAGTGAAGTTGCACATACCGCAGTAAATATTCTCAACAAGGCTCGTGTCCATGTGAATAGTGATAAAACTCCTTATGAACTCTGGTATGGTATGCCTCCCACCGTAAAGCATTTTAGAGTTTTTGGAAGCAAATGTTTCATCAAAAATAATGATGAAAAACTTGGTAAGTTTGAAGCTAGAGCAGATGAAGAAATACTTATTGGTTACTCATCTAGAAGTAAAGGATACAAATGCTACAATAAGAGACTTTGGAAAATTGTTGAATGTATTGATGTTGCGATTGATGAAGCATGCACAGTTCCCAAAAAGGTAACAACAACAAAAGAGGATGATGATAATAAATGATTTCCCACATCAAATCGCAATGATATAGAAGAAGAAACTAATGAGTCAGTAGAAGAAGACACATCAGATAAAGAAAATGCTCCTTCCAGGTATGTCCAAAAGAATCATCCAAAAACTCAAATTCTAGGAGAAAAGGAATCTAGGGTAAAAACAAGAAGAACCGTTGGAGGATCTCCTAGTATCTAGCTTTATTATCCACCATTGAACCATAAAATGTAAATCAAGCCAGTAAATATGAATGTTGGGTTAAGGCCATGAATGAAGAACTTGATCAAATTGAAAAGAATAATACTTGGGAATTGGTTCCAAGGCCTCATGATAAAAATGTTATTGGGACAAAATGGATATTCAAAAATAAGTTGAATGAAAATGGAGATGTTATTAGAAAAAAGCTAGACTTGTTTGTAAAGGTTATGCTCAACAAGAACGGTATAGACTTTGAAGAAACATTTGCTCTTGTAGCTAGACTTGAAGCTATAAGAATGTTTCTTTCATTTTCAAGCTTTCCACAATTCAAAGTTTATCAAATGGATGTTAAATCGCTTTCAAATGGTGATCTAGAAGTATATATGAACCGAAGATTCATTTTGGGAATGATGAAAACCTTGTATGCAAACTTAAAAAGGCTTTATATGGTCTCAAACAAGCTCCAAGGGCATGGTATTATCATCTTGACAATATCTTCATCAACAAGGTTTTTCAAAGAATCCGTAGCAACTTGTACACAAAAATTGAGGATGATAAACTGCTAATTATTGTTGTTTATGTTGATGACATCATCTTTGGGAGTAATGGAGAATCTAAGAGTCAAAAAAATGCTTTTGTTATGCAACAAGAATTTGAAATGTCTTTATTTGGGGAACTAACATACTTTCTTGGTTTACAAGTGCAACAAGCAAAAGATGGCATCTTTCTCTCATAAACAAAATATCTCAAGTAGATTCTAGAGAAGTATGAGATGGAAGACTGCAAACCTATATGTACTCCAATGATGACAGGATGTAGCGTCAGTTCTCATGATAATTCTCCCATAGTAAACCTGTTGGGTGATAATTAAAAAAAAGATGAATGTAGAAGGCAAGGTGGAGAAATACAAAGCTCGGTTGGTAGCAAAAGGTTATTCCCAGATGCCGGGAATTGATTTTGGTGATATTTTTTCTCCTGCTGCCAAAGTTACTTCCATTAGATTACTTTTATCTGTTCTTCTTATTTGATTTTGAGGTAGAACGGATGGATGTGAAGGCAACATTTCTTCATGGGGATCTAGAAGAGGAGATCTACATGAAACAACTGAAGGATTTATGGTGAAGGGGAAGAAAGAGCTGGTATGCAGTTAAAGAAGTCTTTGTATGGGTTAAAACAGTCACCAAGGATGTGGTATCGGAAATTTGATACCTATATACGGGGACTTGGCTTCACTAGAAGCAAGGAGGATCAACGTGTTTATTTTAAATTAATTGGTGACCGTGTTATTTATTTGGTCTTGTATGTGGATGATATGTTGTTGATTGGAAAGGACAAAGAAATTATCCAAGATTTGAAGACCCAACTATTCTCCAAATTCAACATGAAGGATCTTAGTCTTTCAAACTATATTTTCGGCATGGAAATTAAGAGAGATCGGGCGAAGAGGAAGCTCGGTTAAACCAGAGTTGAGACTATATTGTGAGGTTCAATATGCGGGATAGTAAACGGTGAATGTTTTGATTCCCGTAGGTACAAAGCTATCTATGAACGGTGTCCCAAGGCACAAGAAGAAGAGGAGGATATATGTTCCATGTTCCTTATGCAAGTGCGAGAGCTGATGTATGCAATGGTCTACTAGACCGGGACATTGCACATGCAGTGGGAGTATTGAGCAGGTTTATGTCAAACCCAGGGAAGGAGCATTGGACAGTAGTGAAGCGGGTTTTCAGATATTTGCGTAGCACTAGTGATTGTGGCTTGTGCTACCAGGGAAGACCAAGATTGGAAAAAGTGTTGGACATTCGTGGTTTTGTTGATGCAGACTGGGCTGGACATCTGGACCAAAGAAGATCTACAAGTGGGTATGTGTTTAGCCTATTTGGAGGTGCAGTCAGTTGGATGAGTAAAAGACAGTCTTTAGTGGCTCTTTCAACTACAGAGGTTGAATACATAGCAGCCACTCATGCAAGCAAGGAAGCAGTTTGGTTGCAAAGATTGTGTTCAAGTATGGGGTTGGTGCAACAAGCTATAAGGATAAACTGTGATAGCCAAAGCGTAATTTTCTTGGCTAAGAACCCTACTTCTCATTCAAAGACAAAGCATATTGATGTTCAATATCACTTTGTGAGAGATATGGTTGAGGCTAAAAGGGTGTTGCTGGTAAAGGTGGACACTTTGAAGAATGTTGCAGATGCATTGACGAAGTCTTTAAGCACTCAGAAGTTCTCTTGGTGTAGAGAAACAATGGGTGTTGCAGAACTGGGCTAATGACTAAGCTCTCCTGTGGCCCCCTGTGAAAAGAAACCAACAAGTGGGAGAATGTTGGGTATGTGTTATATTCTTTCCACGACTAATCACGCGCGGAGGGGTCACAGGGGGGGCGGTAACCCCCTTTCGGGGTCCGGGGCAGTGCCCCGGAAAATTTGTTTTGGTCCTTATTTTCCAGTGGGTGGATCTGCCCATGGGTTTGTGCATGGGTTTGCACATGGTTTTGGGGTACGATGGTTTTCAGCCCCTGGTATTTTGTAGATCCGGTCAAGGGAACTACGGTTATGTTCTTCCAAGGTTAATGGATTGGGGTTTATATATGCTTCGGCATGTATATATATGTGTTGTAACACTAAAAGGAATATAATGAAAAACCAAGCTGGTCATCCCGATTTGGGATCCAGGGGAAAATCTCTGTGTTTATCTGTTTTATATTTTATGCTCTTGCTACTGTTTCTTTTCTGTTTTTAAGATTCGTTTGCAGATAATTTCTATACAGAGTTAAAACCTACAAAACCAACCAAAGTACGGGTCTATGATTGGAAGTCTTCTTTATCTAACAAGTACTAGACCAGATATCATGCATGCAGTTGGGATTGTTGGACATTTCCAAGCCAATCCAAAGGAATCACATCTTCAGGCACTAAAGAGAATATTCAAATATCTCCAAGGAACTCAAGACTTTGGTCTATGGTTTCCTAAAGATGCAGATCTTACTCTTCATGCTTACACAGATGCGAACTGGGCTGGAAATGTTGATGACCGGAAAAGCACTAGTGGAGGTGCATTTTATATGGGGCCCTGATTGGTATCTTGGTTCAGCAAGAAACAAAGTTCCATTGCCTTATCTACTGCAGAAGCAAAATATCTGGTTGTTGCATCTTGTTGCACACAACTTTTCTAGATGATACAAACATTACAAGATATTCAAATTAAATTTCTCCACCCATCTCCATCCTATGTGATAATACAAGTGCTATTAGCATTTCGAAAAATCCTGTTATGCACTCCAAAACGAAGCATATTCCTATTAACTATCACTTTCTACAAGAACAAGTGCTTGAGCAAAAGGTTAAATTGGAGTATGTTCCCTCCAAAGAACAAGTTGTTGATATATTTACTAAACCTCTCCCAAGAGAAGCATTTGAACATCTCAGACAGAGACTGAGAGTTGTCTCTGCCTCACTTTGTTGTTAATTTAGTATGCTCAGTCTACAGGTGAAAATTCAGAAGGTTGGTTTCTGTAAGCAGTTTCTTGAAGTATAGTCGCGTATATACGCGAATTTCTTTGCAAACAATCGCGTATGTTTTTCTCTGACTGAAGAACAAAGGGACAAACTCAAGAACAGACTCTGACACGCTGCTGACAGTTCTGATTTGATTGGTCTGGTGTTGATGGGTACAGTCTACTGATATAGTATTGAGTTATGATTTTCTCATGGAAATCTATCTAATTTATGAAGATGCTTTGATGAATGAGTTGTTGACAATGAACAAGTAGCATAGGTTCAAGGGGAGCATTAGCCTTGCAGAGTGTAATGCATTCTTGGCATTATGGTTGTTGAATTATGTTCAATGATCTCTTACTATTCAGGTCTTTTGGTCTTGGTTATAAAAGTCATATCTGTAATTTGATGTAAAGCTCATGTTGAGACCTATGATGTAAAGATTGTCACGTTCAGTCATATATGGACTTTTAAGGTCATGTCAAATATGTAATCCCACTTGGTTGGGTGATGGTGTCAAATATGTAAACCCGCTTGGTTGGATGGTTGAGTCAAATATGTAACCCCACTTGGTTGGGTAAGTGATGTATGTATGATTTCTTGGTGATAGGAAATGTCCTACTCAGTTGAGTTATAGAGTCATGTACTTCATTGAAAATCTTTCTGACGATTCAGCATGTGCTCAGGGCAGCATGGTCAATTAGAACAGATCAGATCTACGAAGCTCTTGTATTCAACATTGGTCCGCCCTTTGCCCTTGATGTCAAAGGGGGAGAGTATCTTGGTATTTGAATAATGCTTATGTTGATGTGTCTAACAGGTATTTACAAGTTCTGGTGATCAAACACCAACATGGTTGCCATCAAGTCCAAAGGGGAAGATTGTTGGCAGTATGATGCATGTGTTGTCCTTGATAGCAACCCGCTTGTAGCAGAACAAGTATATGTTAACTAGATGAATTCACTATTCTGGTTGATTTATGTAAGTGTTTGTTTCACTTGATCTACATGTTGTGATGTATTAAAGCAGGTGGATCCAGTGTGAAAATTTATGAAACGTGGTCCACAGATAGTGATGAGGGTTGAAGCCTTCAGTAAAGAAGCTGAAGCTTCCTGCCAATAGTAGTTGGAGATCAGATCAAGGGGGTTGAAGCTCCCTTCCAATGGTTGTTAGTAAACGAGATCAGGGGGTTGGAGCTCCCTTCCAGTAGGAGCTAGAGAACGATTGAAGGTTGTAGCCTTTAGCAAGTGGGTGCCTGCATACTAGCATGAGTCTACACCAGTACATGAATGTACACTAGGTTTCTACCTTAAATCCCAGTGTTCATGTGTGTTGCTTATGTGTGATGTTTTATTCTGTTCTTAATACACATGCTTACTGCTTATCAAATACCTGATGAATCTCTTAAATGCAGGTTAAGTTAAACAGATAAAGAATTAGTTGTTTCACAAGTTTACTAAGCATACACTAGTTTCTTTTGTAACAGTTGCGTACATACGCGAGTTGGGTTCAGTAAAGTCGCATACAGATTTCAGAAAAGAAAATTATTATTGTGAGTTTTAAACACTGATTCACCGCCCTCGGCCCCCCTCCTCCCCTCCTCAGTGTTTTTCCCAACAACAATGGTGTTTAAGAATGCTGCAGTAGATATAGCTACCCCTGCTGAAAGAGCGGTAACAGCCAGGATCAAAATATTTATATAGGTAGCTACCCCTGCTGAAAGAGCGGTAACAGCCAGCATCAAAATATTTATATAGGTAATTAAGATACTGTAAGAGAAAATAATTAAGAGACATTGGAAATTTAAACCAAATGTGTATACTCAAACTTACTATGAGAATAGTATGGTGGTTTGTACCTGTTGCTCATAAATACCCAGTACTAAGTGTGCAATTTTGAGAAAAACAATCATTGAGCTTTTCTTTAGAAAATCAGTTAACAAATTTTAAAATATTTTTCAGGAAGCTTACTGTTTTGGGATGTGTCTGGTTCTTGCACGCTTGGGAGAAGTTGATATTGTTTAAATGACTGTATTATGAGTCTTATCAAACCAAAGCTTGTTTTGCCTATTAGCAGCCAAGGGGAAGATAGGGGAAACTAACATGATTCATCACCCAATATAAAATCGATGCCATAAATGTGTACAATAAAATCATGAAATAATTCTTGAGCCGAAGAAGTTAAAAGCAAATGTAAGGAAGTAGCATTTCTTAAATTAAGCTTTGCATCAATGGAAACTATTGAAAACGATCCTATAACAGATGAAATGAGGGCTCCATTAGAGAGGTAAACCGTAAGAGTATAGCATCAGTTTGGAAGCTATCAGAATGAAGGAATATGTGACTCCATAAAATCATATAGGAACCTTAATCATCAATTAGACCAAATGGCAGAACAAACCAAGAAAAGATTCATCTCAGTCAAAGCTTGTTTTCAGTCAAAGATAAGATAGCTAAAACAAGCAGGAAAAATGATACAGCAAATGAATATACTAAATCACAACATAATTTGAGTTGCAAACCACTTACCATCAATTTGACAAAGTGTAAGGGGAGAGAAAGGAACCAGCAGATGCTGCCATTGGGAAGGTGCAATTAATCTTAAAAGAAGAGGCAAGCAGTTTGATATCAGAAACCATATGGTCATAATTAGGACATAGGTGTATATAAGATGTATAACAAAGTGTTTGTTAGTGTATGTAATCACTGTTGAAAAGTGTAACTAGGTCGGTCTTCATATTGACTATGTAATTATATGTAAAGAAGAAGACAAAGATAATAAAATGTATTTTGTACTTGCTTCATGGGTTTCATGAGCAAGATTTTATTATAGGTTAAATAGACTTCTTCTTGATGTCTATATAGGGTTTTGTCTTCCCGTTATAAATATAATCAAGTGTCATGTATATGAAGTGGCTAGTGAATGCTCCAAGAACTTGCTATAACCTCGTGAAGAAATGGCTCCTAAATGATACTCCAAGCTACACTTACAATGATGGAATACAAGTCCTCCATGTCGGCCTATGAACAGAAGTAAAAGTTGGCCTTCTAGCTGTTTGAAGGGTCGGCCTAAAACAGGGTCATGGAGACTATATATACAAGAAGTTCTGCGGTCACTTGAACAAGTAATTCGAAAAAGATTCTGAGGTGTTCGGAGTATAGATAGAGTCAGTATAAAGATGCGGATCTTTCTGGAATAATACAGTGTTTTGGTTGCGGAATGTCTTGAAGTGTGTGCGGATATAATGTAGTATACATAGACAGTGTATGTGGATATAATGCAGTATATATAGACAGTGTAATGCGGATATAAAGAGATGATGCGGATTCTCTCCAAGTCAACACAGAACAGCAAGTGTGGATTTTGAAGAAGACGTACAGGGTTTTAGTGCGGTCATATGATACGGCAACACCTGAAGAACAATGTGGTTCTATCTGAAAGTGTAATGCGGTTATACCAGTAATGTAAAACGGTGATCTCTGAAATATAAAGTGTGGACAATCAATGACATACAGTGCGGTCAACACAGTGACAGATGTGGAATGTTATATTCCAGCAAGTGCAGATTTCTGAGGATAAGATAACAGTGCGGACTGTTATATCCAAGCAAGTGCAGATTTCTGAGATAAGATCACAGTGCGGACATCTCTGCATTCTCAAAAAGGATACAACTTCAAGTGCGGATATGTCTGTCAATATGAAGCTCAGGTAACGTGGAAGTATATCATCATGAGGACCTATTTGAAGTAACGCGAATGATCTGAGATATCGTGGAGTCTAATATAAAAGAAAAATCATTATGATGCAGATCACTAATGACGGAATCAGGTTTATAATATGAAGGCCTTAGATGGATGCGAAAGGATCATTGCTAGATAACAAAAGAGAGGAACCTTCTCTCTCATAATTTATAGAAGAAAGGTTAGTACAGGATAATGAAAGAAAAGAAGGATCAGCAGCAGTATCAAGGTCTTGGAAACATTTATAGGTTAAGGGTCTAAGTCTAGGTCATGGTACTTGTCATTTGAAGATCTATAGGAAGAATTCTTTGTGGGTTTTCCTTTCCAAGAGGGAGAGGTTCTGCCCTGGCTCTAGGAGCCTAATTTAGTGTCTCGTGCATTTTTTATAATTGACTTGATGAAAAACTAATTAAGCTAAAGAAAGGAAGGCATAAGTAACTCAAGCAAGTTCACAAGTAATTATCAAGAAGAGAATTTGTATTAATCACCAGCCCTCCAAATTCTCAACAATCACAAGTTAACTAATGTAGTCATTAAAAGAATAGGTATTATAGAGTTACGTAATTACTCCTCTCTCTCCTACCATGTAGAGAGGCATCGCATCACTCAATAATTAACCAATCCATTCTCTCTATTTCTTATCTGCATTCCTGTCTATGCTTGTGTATGTAAAAACTGACATTTAGCGAAATTGGAAAAACACAATTGACACAATCAAATTCAATAATAAACTACTTTACAATTCCTAATGCCAAGCTACATTTCTAAGGAGAAGATCTTTCCAATCCTATAATTTCCCTGGGGCATTCACCTCTTGTTGACCTAGCCAAGTCCTTCTAGCTTTAGAGGTCAATGTTGTTGAAGAATGTAACTAGGTTCAGTCTTCATTTGAGTCATAATGAAATGTAAAATGAAAAAGGAAATTTTATTATTATTATTATGACTTATTAAAGCATGGGTTTCATGCTTGGGTCATCATGTTTTAGGTCAAAGTCCCCATTGAGGACTTCTAGAATTTATATTGAGTCATTAGAGTCATTGTACATTTAATGAGACCCTTCTTGGGCTTTTGAATTATGTAAAAAGAATTATTTTTTAGTCAAATATGTAATTTGTCACCTCCACACCAAGTCGGCCCTTACCTGTGTTGAGAAATCCAAAGTGTGGCAGTTAAACGATTTCTCTTATTATGACATTATCTTGTGATGTTTTCGTTATTATTATTCGTTCTTTAAATTTATCTTTTTCTTATCATCAAGACTAATGCCAAGCAACAAATAGAAGAGGACACAAGATGTAGGCACGCAGTTAGAGAAAAACCCCACTCTAGGGGAAAACTCAGTCAAAATTCTTCCTTCAGTGGATTCAAGATGAGACAACCAAGACCTTTACAACCTAGACTAGATACTCCCTCCATCAAGTCATCCTTGTTTGTTCTTCTAAGAAGTGACTTCCTTTCACTTTGTTTGCATTGAATACTTGTCATTGTAGTTGCACTGTGACCTCGTCACTGTAATGCAACGAGATCTCATCACTGTAATTACACTAAAACCTCATCACTGTAGTTGTACCGAGACCTCATCATTGTAATGCACTAAGATCTCATTATTGCAATAGCACCGAGACTTCATTACTATAAGAGTACCAAGACCTTATCACTGCAATAACACCAAGTCTGAGTCCTGTGATTATTGCAATAGCACCGAGTCCAAGTCTTGTGGTAGCACCAAGACTTCTTGTCACTATGGAGGTATTGAACCCTTATCACTGAGGTAGCACCGAACCCTTAACTTTGATATCCGAACTTGTATAATGTGATATCCAAACTAACTTCAAAGACTGATCCGAGCTTATCTTTCTATGATATCCGCACCTTATTTCAAAGACCAATCTGAGATTGTTGACTAAGTTATGCGAAGTCCTCATACTTGTATATATAGTTGTTTGTCCGTCATAAATGAACCGACATGAACATATGAAGAGATGTGTCACTGTATTAGGCCGACATGAGTTCTTTTTTAGGGAATCTGAATTGATGGAGACTTGATGAAGAGGGTGACTTGATGGAGGAGTCTTTGACCAAACAATAAATGACTTTGACAACAACCTAAAGCCTACAATGGAGACTTGAACTATAATTGACCCAAGCATGAAACTCGTGCTTTAACAAGTCAATTCAATAATAATAAAAATATTTTTGCTTTTCTTTTTGACAAATATATTACATTTGACTCAAGTACAATTTATGAAGACCGAACCTAGTTACATTCTTCAACACTCCCTCTTAACTAGGAAGGTATTCATATTTACATATAATCATAGAGGTACATGGAAGATCTCAAAACACATCATCTACAAAAAAGTTTAGGCACCACAATGCCATGGACTAGATTCTTGACTAGGGCAATCTATCCAAGGTCTCTCAACAATTTAGGGATCACAATGCCACGGAATAGATTCCTGACCGAGGCAATCTATCCCGATGGGACTAAGATGGACTCAAGATTTCAGCCTCTCTAGGTACTATCAAGCTTACTTACTAACCACCAACCTAGGGATCTAGGTGTGCATCCAACCAATGCCACCCTCCCTACCAAACACCAATACAAAGTGTCGGCTCGATGTCCTTCCAGGAAATGCTTCACTCACAAAGCCTCAACAACAAATCTCTCTCGATCGGTAACCAACATGCTCTCAAAACTTCGAGAGATTTACTTGTACAAACACAACCTTGATTAGTAGTACACTTTCAAAAGTACATAATCAAATACAAACCTCTGGGGTCTTTTAGACAACTCGATGTTGCTTCTCAATTTATCTCAGTAGGACTATCAACCGAATCATTGACAGAAGATTCCTCAATTATACACTTTCCTTTCCTACTTTATATGCAGCAACATACCCTTCAGAATGCATTCCCCAATCAAAAACTATGTTATGCCCTCCCTCTCAACCAGGGAGTTTTCTTCTATTCAGGCTCCCTCTTAACCTAGGGAGATCAACTTCTTCCTACGATATTGGAGAATCTTTCATGGCTTTCATCCTTTTCATCATGCTCATCATAACAACTTCTCTTACGAACATCTTCACCATCTTGAAGATGATGTACCTGCACAACTTAGATAGCAAGTACAACCAAAACTATAGAAGCATGAAGTTAGCCATAAAATATTATAACAACAAAAGAATTAGACTTTACAAACATAAACAGCAAGAGGCTATACTTCAATACTTCAACTTCTTGCCCAAGTTTTGTTACAAACCCTAAATCAACTCAAAATTATCAAACTCATTATATCTAGGGTTTCAATATTCTTTCAATGACATGACAAGTTCTTTCCTATAGCTAACCCTGGAAACAATTCAAACAAGTAATGTATCTAACAATTTTCAGAATTCATATGTTAGGCTTCCTACTAGGATTTCATGTAAACCTAGATTTCATACATGATCTTCAACAATCAAACACAACTTATCAACATGACTAGCTTCTACTAGGGTTTAGTGTAAATCCTAGATATCCATTTACAAATCCTCAACAATCTCTATATGGATTCATATCTTTCATATTACTATACTGCATATATTAGAGAATTTTACTACTACTAGGGTTTACTGCAAAACCCTATATTTCCCAAATAACATCATCCTAGACCATCAAACTTTAACTAGGGCATGTTTCCAAACCCTACGACTCAAGACCATTAACAATTAGGTCATCTAGGAATTCATCAACATATCATAAGCACATCATATATCAAGGAATACATTGGACATATACCGAGTCCCGACCTAGACAAGGCTAGGGTTTCAACCAAACAGACACATACCTAGAGTTTCATTCCTAGGAGATTACTCTAAAGACATAACAAGGGTTTTGCTTCTAGGCCCAACCAAACCCTAAGGATATAGGGTTTCAATTCATAACATAGCAAACCCTACTTTACTAGATCTTCAAAGGTTTGGGATTTCAGACAACACTATTTCATCCCTAATAAGTTAGGGTTTTCATGATCATACCAAAACCCCAAACATGACATCATCAATATATCAAACATAATAGCAATTTCTTTAGACTTCATCAATAGGTTAGGGTTTTCCATAGAACTTGTCTAGGGTTCTTTATATAATCAAAGATATGAGGGTAGATTTATCAGATGATGAATCACCCGAAACAAGAATCTCCATGATTCAAGAGATCTAGACACAACAATGTTAGTAATGTAGAATGGATTATCAAAGAGAATGAAGAGAACAAAGCTTATGGTTTAAGACATACCTCGAGATGTTCCTTGACAAACCTTGTAGGAAGTATTCTCTTTCATATTAAGCCATGATCTTTTATACTTGTAGCACATACTTTCAAGTATAACATGTGATACCAAGAACATGACTTAAATTCTCAAGTTAGATCTCCTATATAACCATGGAGGATGGAATCCTATGAAAAGTTATTCCTTCTTTTAATCAAGGACTTCTGTTTGACATCCTAGATTACTTGTAATCCCTAGAAGATAAGGATGCATGTTACAATCTTTACCCTAGACTAGCTATAAACAAGGATTTTTAAGATTATATTTATTGAAAATCTAAAAGCTTGTGTACATACGTACCTAGTGTTTACGTACCTCTGATTTGATAGTTCTTTAGACTCGTTGCAAGTGCATCTTGTTAAGTAAGGAATACTTGCTTGATTTCCTTGAGTTGGTTCCTTGTGCTTGTACTCTCATCTCATATCCTTAATAGATCTCCACAGGCAGTTGTACCAAGTTTCATTTCTTCACTGTTTCACATATCAACGACCAAAGCAGTGCTTCAGCTCTTATAGTGCTTCGATCATTTATTATTGACTCTTCATTCTCCTTTATAATTGTGACATTGATTTACACCGAAACTCCTTCTCTGAGTTTGATCTAAACTTGTCTTACTTTACATGCACTGAAATGCATCACTGAACTATTTGTTGAGATTAATATAGAACTTATACTGCACTTGTTTCATCAATGCCTTTTCCACGAACTAAGATGATCTAAACTGTCTCACCAATGTATACTAAGATATATTACTGTAATATGGAGTCTTCTTCAGAGATTTAGCAACGAACCTCTATGTGATTTTTTCACTTGTTCCCAAGTTCATTTCTGAAAATGCTTTGAGCTTGTCTCACTGTGGTTGATCGAACAATTATCTCTTCTTGACTGTGATTTTTACCGAACGCTTAAGCTGAACCTTGCACTCTGAAAGATGTCTTGATATGGTGAATAAAGAACAAACTAGCTCTCTATGATCTTAGTAATATTAGCCCAGAGATGTTCTTCTTAAGCTTTGATCTAATTGGCATGTTCTTCAAGACAAATGCAAATAGATACTTTTACTGAGAATACTTAAAAAATGTATAAGTGATCTTCAAACTGCCTTTGATCGTTACCTTAGCTCTGATACCATGTTAAGAAATGCAAAGTGTGGCAGTTAGACAATTTCTCTTATTATGACATTATCATGTGATGTTTTCGTTATTATTATTCATTCTTTAGATTTATCTTTTCTTATCATCGAGACTAATACCAAGCAACAAATAGAAGAGGACACAAGATGCAGGCACACAGTCAGAGCAAAGCCCCACTCCAGGGGAAAACCCAGTCAAAATTCTTCCTTCAGTAGATTCAAGATGAGACGACCAAGACCTTTACAACCTAGACTAGAGACTCCCTCCATCAAGTCATCCTTGTTTGTTCTTTTGAGAAGTGACTTCCTTTCATTGTGTTTGCATTGAATACTTGTCACTATAGTTGCATCGTGACCTCATCATTGTAATGCACCGAGATCTCATCACTGTAATTACACCGAGACCTCAACACTATAGTTGTATTGAGATATGTTGAAGATATTTGACTTGACTGATAAGCATGATGAAGGAAGTTATAAGATGATGATCAAGATAACTTTGATAAGAAGGATAGAAGCCATGAAAATTCTTCGATGTCATAAAAGGAAATTGATCTCCCTAAGTTAAGAGGGAGCCTAGATAAACAAAAAGGTATATCTCCCAAGTTGAGAGGGAGGGCATGCTATAGTCATGATGGATACATTGAAGAAGAAATTGGGGAATGAATTTTGAGGTGTTGTTGAAAGAAGGAAAGCAGGATTCAATTGTAGAATATTTTGTTGAATGTGAAGTGGGAAAAGAAGATGTATGACTGAGGAAACTTCTATCAAGATTTGTTTGAGAAGCCTTTAAGTCCCCCCACTATGATAAATTATAAAGCAGCATCAAGATTGAAAACCCTGAAGGTTTGTGTTTGCTTATGCATATTTGAAAATTTGTTACTGATTGGGGTTGTGTTTGTACAGGTAAATCTCTTGGAGTTTTGGTAGCTGTTTTACATGTTTCTTGTTACTGATCTGTTTGATCGAGAGAGATTTGCTACCGATTTGAATAATCAAGAGTATTGAGGCTTTGTGTGTAACACACATTACCTAGGAGGACCTCTGGTCGACACTTTGTGTTGATGTCTAGATCCCAAAGTAGGGAGGGTGGCGTTGGTCATAAAGATCTGACCTCAGATACGCACCTGGATCCATGGGTTGATGGTTAGCAAGTAAGCTTGATGGTACCTAGAGTGTCTGAAAGCTTTAGTCCATCTTAGTCCCACCCAAATAGATCACCCTGGTCATGAATCTAGTTTGTAGCACCGTAAGTGCCTAAACTATTTGAGGACCTGGATAGATTGCCCTGGTCAAGAATCTAGTCCATGGCATTGTGGTGCCTAAACTATTCTTGGTTCATGTGTTTTGAGATCTACCTTGTACTTGTATATGTATGTGTCATTATGAATACCTCCCTAGTTAAGAGGGAGTGCTGAAGAATGTAACTAGGTTCAGTCTTCATTTAAGTCATTATGAAATGTAAAATGAAAAGGAAATTTTATTATTATTACTATGACTTATTAAAGCATGGGTTTCATGCTTGGGTCACCATGTTTTAAGTCAAAGTCCCCATTGAGGACTTCTAGGATTTATATTGAGTCATTAGAGTCATTGTACATTTAATGAGACCCTTCTTGGGCTTTTGAATTATGTAAAAAGAATTATTTTTTAGTCAAATTTGAAATTTGTCACCTCCACACCAAGTCAACCCTTACATGTTCAAGTCGGCCTATACGAAGGTAATTCGAACTCCATAAAAGGGTATATATACAATGCAGCTCGATTCATTTAAGACACTACACCAACACTAGTTCGATATCCAAGAAGAAGTTGCAAAAGGATAAGAAGTTGCAGTAGAAGAAGGAGAATTGCAGATCGAAGTGTTGGGCTATCTCTCTCTCATCTTGACAAGGTTACTGGGCAGTTAAAGAGATCGAAGTTCTGCAGTTGCAAGGATAGAAGTTGCAAAGGTCGAAGTATTGCTTCTAGGTCAAAGTATTGCTTCAAGGTCGAAGTGTTGCACCTAGGTCAAAGTTCAGTGGTTGCTGCCAGTGGCTGTTGCTACTAGATCGAAATTTTCGCTGCATCAAAGTGTTGTTGTTGTTGTTGTTGTCGCTATTCTAGGTCGAAGATAGTGTTGGAAGGTTATCATCTACAAAAGGAGGAAACAGTTGACTTGGTGATTGGACGAAGTCTGTGTCTACGTCAAGGAGTCATGGATTATCTCGTGAAACTATTGAAGGAAGAGTTGTTGACTAGGTTTTCCCCTAGGGTGGGGTTTTGCCTGGTTGTTTGCCTACATCTAGTGTCTTTGATCTTTGTGCTATGGTTTGGTAATTGCTTGATGAACTAAGATAAAAGAACAGAAGAAAGATAACAAGAACATAAGAAAAATCACAAGTAATTATCATAATAAAGAAAATCTTTCTGCCTTATTGATTTTCCAACAAATGTATTTGCCCCTATAATTCCCTTGGGCCATTCACCTTTCCGGAAAAATTCCTTTATGACCTAGCCAAGTCCTTTTAGCATCAAAGGTGAATGTATTCATCTCCTGTTGCTCAAAGTCCTTCATGACCCAACCAAAGTCTTTTATGGTTTCAAGATATGGTCAGCCCAATCCTGAAAAGACCTCATCATTCTTTCAATAAGGTATACATTCATCATCATACTAAGCTCGTCTTTGAAATATGTCCGCAATCTACTCATCTGTGGATATGTACTAGAGCTCCACTACTCCCTATTACCCACCACTTTGTGGGTGATATCCTTAGGAGAAATTATTTCTCCATGATGGACCTCAGCCAGCAGCCCCTTGCAGCCCTCAACTAGCTCATTGTGCCATTTCTCCGCCACCTGAGTCAGCCATGTGGTCCCTCACCCATCTGTATTGATCGCATGTTTGAATGTGGACCTCCAAAACCTAAAGCTATGTCTTGTCATTTGGTAATTGAGTATTATGTTTACTTATCATGGACACGCATGGGCATGGATTGATGGGGGGATTCGACAGAAAGAGTGGGCATAGTTTGTACTTATGTCCCCTTGACCTCTTTTGGATGTTACCCTTGGATTTTGGTCCTGTTGGATCTCCTTTACTGACCATTTGGTTTTAAGGTGGTACTACTTGGGAAATCCCGACCTTGGTTGCGTGATCCTGCTCCCTTATCCACATATACTACTCCCCTTCGATTCACTATATCCCCATTCATCATCTCTCCCACTTGGGTCCACATAGAGTTAGCCTCCCCATTCCCTTGCCCCCACCTTGGGTCAGGCTTCAAACAATGCCTCGGAGGGTGAAGCAGCTAAAAAGAAAAGTAAAAGCATAATTGGCCACATTCAATAGGAAAATGTACGACAAGATGCAAAAGATGGTTGGGACAAACATAATTAACATGTGGGCAAAAGCCAATACATGAGCTCTACCCCATACCAATGGCCACCACCCTGGTTCCATAGGCCCTAGATGAGCCTCCTTTATCATTCAGGAACCCATGATTGTCCCAACCCCTTGAGGGCAATGAACCGCCCTACCAAAAAAGGGGTAATCACTATTATATCTTACACATCATAATCTTTCCCTTGAGCCCTGAGCAGTTAATCAAAGAAAAATCACAAAAGGAAAAAGGCATATAGGGAAGGGTGGAAAAATCAAGGTCGGGGCACCTCATGTACCAAGATTGCTCCCTCTTACATATTATACACCCAGGTGTGGACTTCCCTTTATCTAGCTACACTTGTGCCCCGATATGTGGCCGAGGATTGCCCCTCTCATTCCTGTTATGAATATAATTCATAACAAAATAATAGTAAAAACAAATATAAATGTAATAATAAATAATAAGTCACTAACTAATCATTAGTTAATGACTTATTATTTATTATTACATTTCTATTTATTTTTATTATTATTTTATTAGGAATTATATTCATAACATAGTCTCTCCCTTCAAGAAGCTTTGTCCTCAAAGCTTACTTAAGAACATCTTCTCATCTCTGTACTTTCATTTCGTCGATACAAGACGATATGTACTCTGAGTGATATACAAAACTGTCGTACTTTGAATGGATCAGACCATCCTACATTGATCTTCTAGGGCATCTTCTGATCTTTGGAGATGTGTGGTGAATAGTTATCGTATCACTGGATTCTGCAAGCTTCAGTATCGCTAGGAACATGAATTTGTTGTTTATTTTACGAGTGATACTGGTATGTAGTTTGATTAGAAAGTCTGCTCTTGGATTCAAATGTCAACACATAGCTCCTTTGGTTTGGCTTTCCTTTATCATGTTAGTAGTTGACTCTTGATTTCCTTCAGGAGTTGTTGTTGTTGAGTGGGCAATTGAATCATCAATTGGAATGTCCATCGTTTTAATTGCATATAAAAGAAAAAGGCATATAGGGAAGGGTGGAAAAATCAAGGTCGGGGCACCTCATGTACCACAATTGCTCCCTCTTACATATTCTACACCCAGTTGTGGACTTCCCTTTATCTAGCTAACCTTGTGCCCCGATATGTGGCCCAGGATTGCCTCTCTCATTCCCTATTCTATTTCACCTCTTTATCACATGCCACCACCATGTGAGGAATGTAACTTGGACATACTATCCCCTCTAAAGGTGGAAACCACCTAATAAACTCTATGGCTAACCCCCTTTGGAGCTTGGAGACATTAGCACATGCCAAAGCCCACTATGGAAGGGAATGCCATTATGAAGTGTCCACTTCTTGTCCATGGTTTGTAAGCTCTTTTACCTTATTACTTTAATGACTTGTTGTACCGGAAGGCTAGGGAACGCATTGGATCTTATGCAAGATTGCAGATGGTGTCCATTTGGGTTTGGTCTCCCTCTACGGGTTCCTAATCCTCTAGATGGCTACATTGGCACATGTAGGGTGTGTATAGAGAGCCATGGGCCTCCACAACAGTGGGCAGCACTCTATGGATCCCCAGAGATGTTCAGAGATTGCTAGAGATCCGCCTTCTGGACGAGGAAGATGCATTTGGTACACTATGCCCAGCAGGCCCCCACACACTTGGCAGGTGCCCCAGGACTTGTACGATGACATGGCAACATTCATTCCATCATTTGAGCCCTTACAGATGATCTACAGGCATCTTTGACTCATATGGAGACCCATGAGGTCATTGGTGTGCCCCCACACCCAATGGGAGCAACACAGGTTTATTGTTTGGAGAACAATGGGCCACCCCCTTGTCCATCACTTTTGAGGATTTTATTCATCATTATGGCACTTATGGACGTTATCAAGCTTCTTGGAGGGCCCTACGACATGCATAGATTATTATTTGACCTCCTGAGAGGCTTATTATTTCATTTGTGAGTTAGTTTGGTGGGTTTGTCACCAAAAGTCAGCTAATTTGCACATTATTTTATGTTTAGGGGCTAATGTAGGCCCATTAGGTAATTCGAACTCCTAATTGGTATATAAATAGGAGTTGGATGGATTCATTTGTATCATCACTTGGATTTGGATCTCTCTCTCATTAGAGTGTTGAGATTTTGGGTAGCATCAGAAGTGCTCTAGCTCCGAAACTTCGTGGAGGGGCTAAAACACATGAGAGCTCCAAGACCCAGAAATCGTTTGGAGAAATTCCACCGGGAACCGAAGTTATTCAAAATATTAATTATTTTAATGGAGACCCTAAGTCTAACTTAGGGAAATTAAATAATTAAACTGAATTAATTTAGACACGTCGGTGAGAATGTTCTAAGTAACGTGGATCAAGTCTTTTCTAATATTAGTCGTCGATTAGAGATTAGAACACAGTCGTTCAATGTTCAATAGCAAAGGTATTAAAGGAAGGCTTGGGGTCAATTGGAGAACACACACAGAGCGGTTGCACTTGAGCTAAGTCGAAATTCTAGGCCGTGTTTTGTTGAGAATTTTTTAGTAAGCTTGCAGCGCTGGTGAGGGGCAGACCGGCAAGGGATTATTCAGATCTGGGGTAGAGAATAAATAGGCAGAGAGGCATACTGTACCAGGCAGCGCAGAGACCCAGCAGGAGGGACGCAGCCCAGCCAAGCTCACACAGAGGCTAAGGAGGCCTTTTAGGATGACGCAGAGGCAGCGTTGAGCCTAGCGGGGTGACGCAGGAACAACTTGTGATGCGCAAAGGCTCAAGCAAGGACGCAGAGTTGACGTGGTGTCGAGAGAGGCAACATTGTGGTTTCTAGTGTGCCAAAAAGGGCTTGTATTCAACAAATCCAGAAGGTGTGAAGCCTCAGGTGAATCAGCCATATTTTTTGTCTCCGAGTGACAGAGGTACATATGTCGTGATTTCTCTGTAGGGCAAACCACTACTGGTGCCCTTGATTTCATTCAGCCATTCTACTTAATAATAAAACCCTCTAAGAGTTGTTGAACTAGTTTTCCCGCATTGGGTTTTTCCGAGGAAATTGTCAAAAAAATATTGTGTCCTTTGTCATGTATGCTTTATGCTTCAGTACTTGATCTGTATGTATGTGTAGATTTGTAGTGTGTTAACTTCGCTATTTTCTAAATATTTCTGAAAATAACTTGTATCATTAAAAACACAAGTAGGAGAAGTAAACCAAATTTCTGCAATAGAAACATTTGTTAAGTAGTTTCAAAAATTTTCACATGGTATCAGAGCTATTGCAGATCAGGAGGAGTTGAAACCATCATCAAAGCGATGAAGTCTTTTGCTGCAGGAAGGCGGTTGAGGTTGCACAAATCCAGAAAGAGGCAATGTAGCACCAGAGGGGCAGCGCAGACCCTGCAGGGGTGAATCAAGCCTGTCTGCTCACGCAGAGCTGACGCAGGCCCAAGAGGGTGACACAGTCCCAGAGGGACTAATGTTGTGCCAGTTGCCGGTGCTGGAACTGCAGTTTGATCTTCGAAGTTGCTAGTGGGGCATTGTTCCTGCCGGTGCAGAACAGTGTCTAGCGAGGTTGACAAATTAAGGGGAAACAGTGCCTCAGTAGATTTTCTAGCCAAGAAATCTGAGTTTCGATCGGTGAAGTGATTGTAGAGGGTTGATTCGGCATAATTGGTGGAGGATTTCCGAGAAGGAAATCACTAGTCAGAGGGAGCGTAGTCTCTAGAGGGTTTTTATCGCCAAGAAACCCAAATCCGGTCTCTTGTTAAGAGTAGCAGCAATAAAAGGGAGAAGAGCTTTTTGCTTCGACATTTTTGAGCAGAGATGACCTCGGACGAATTGAGAGATCAGGACAGGTTGGACGGTGTATCTAACTATGTCATCTGGAAAGCCAGGATCCTTTCATTCCTTGACGAGTATCGTATCAGAGACCATGTCGAGAAGGTTGTGGTCGTTCTGGGCGATGTTGATCCTCTAAAGAAGTATGAGGAAAATCAAGCGCGAGCTAAGCGCTTGATCATGGATGGGGTGAAGGATCACGTGGTCCCACATATTGCTGAGAAGAAGAAGGCAAATGGAATGTGGCAGGCACTAGAAACGATGTATCAAGCTAGCTCCATCCAGAGGAAGATGCTTCTGGAGAATCAGATGCGACTGTTTGAGATGCACAAGGGAGAGGAGATCGATCCTTTCCTCTTTAGATTGAAGGCTATTCAAGATCAGTTGGTTGCAATGGGGGCAACTCTTGATGACAGTCTCATGGTGAGGACTGCCCTGAATCCAGTCACCGATGATTGGGAGACCTTTGTCCAAAGCATTTTGGGCAGAGCACAACTTCCAAACTGGGAGGACATGTGAGCAATCCTTCGTTAGGAAGTTATCAGAGGAATAACCAAGAGGGGAAGCAGCAGCGAAGGAGCCAAAATCAAGAAAGAGGAAGAGGAAGATGCAGTTCTTGCATCGAAGGGACAGAGGCAGCATCAAGGGAAGAAGAAGAAGGACCTCTCAAAGGTTCGATGCTTCAGATGTGGCAAATTGGGACACTTTTCCAATACTTGTCCTCAGAAGAAGAAGGGCAAGGAAGATTCAGATTCCAAGGCTGCAGCAGCCAAGGGGGCTGATGGCAATGATGATGATGTGGCCATGAGTGCTCATGTGCCTTGAGAGAAGAGACAGGGCGACATTGATCTATAGTTCTCTTGAACTGCAGATGGAGGGGCAGGATCCTTGAGGTGCCCAAACGCTTGGATCACATATGAGTTATGGGAACCCTTAAAGACAATAGCAGGATGACTAGAGTCAATTGGTGCAGAGGATTATCGAGGCATGATGGCAGTGAGGAAGCTGAAGACTGGAGCAGCGCAGAGGAGAGGCAGCAGCAACGCATAGGCTGATGGGATTTCAGCAACGCAGTGGCAGTGCAAAGTAGCAGACAGCACAAAGCTTCAGAGGGTCAGCGCAAAGCAGCAACAGAGCATGCCTCAGTATCGAGATGCAGCCAAACTGACTTGTCTATCAGTGTTTTGGGTGATGTCCTTCAGTTGCTTACTTCTCAGCAACTGAGTTGCAGTGCAGCAATTAGTAGTGGCAGTGCTATGGGCAGCATTTGAGAGGGGGTTGCAGTACAAATGAGGTAGTGTGTAATATCCCAAACAGTAAATAGACAACAATACAAAGCAACATAAACAAAAACTACAGCAGAAAACACTACAAATAAACCAAAACATCCGAGCCATTTTATTATATTTTTGAAAGGGACTGCAAGATGGGGTTGCTCTGCTGCTCGGAGAATTCTGAAACTCGGACACCGGTTTCTCCTCCAAAAACCCAAAATAACCCGCGAAGGAATTCTGGAAAGGCTGAACACGGAAATTCGCCCTCTTGGGATGACTACGCTCTCCTGCTGGGTACGTTGGCCTCCATGATGAAAATACTGAAAGAAGGGCCTCCAACTCTCCAAGGAACTCAGCTATGGAAGGGTTGATCCCCTCACAATCCTCTGGACTAAAATCTCATGAAGTTTCTCCTTTCCCGGAGCTACTCTCATCTATGACTGCGTAATCCCCTGGAAGACTGCGCTGCCCTGGAGGTGATTGTGTAATCCTGTGGTTGAAACAATGAAGCTACTCTCCAAAAACTAGCAGAATGGCTCCTCTCCTAAGCGGGCACTCGAAGTCCCCCAAGGACAAGGTTGGGATCTCTGCTCGAAGACACCCTTGTGCTAAACAGCTTAAGCATGCTCTACTCTTGACAAACATAAAATCATAAGATGTAAGAAAAATGAATGAGAAAGGTTTCCTCCATCCCTTTTTATGCTTGTGAACCCCTACATTCCCTTGGGCCCACCAATGTTGCGTTGTTCCTCTTGCCACGTTGTCCCTTGTTGCACTGCGCTGCCTGGCCCCACGCTGCCACTGCGCTGTCCTAAGTGCCTCCTCTCCTGCGTTGTCACTTGGCCTAATGGGCCCTGCTTTACCTTTTAATTATTCTGCCCAGTGACTTTAGGAAAGTGCTTTTATTCTAATGTTCTATTCATGGGTCCCCTCACCCCTTTATTTCCTACTAAACTTTAGAAAAGCAGAAATTAACCAAAAATGAATATTCCACTTAGTTGTTTGCTAATTGGGAATATTACAGTCCTCCCCGCCAAAATGTTGCTTGTCCTCAAGCAACTGCAAAGATGGATGTTGCAAGATCTTCTCCCCCTCCCAAGCAGCATCCTCATTTGGAAGGTTCCTCAACCTAATCAGATATTCCTTGACTGTCCTGCTCCTCAGCGATCTCTCCCGAGTGTATAGAATGGCTTCTGTTTGCAGCACCAAATGCCCCTCATCATCTGTAGGTGGGAGCTCCATAGTGGCAATCACCTGCTGTCCCGGAGCTTTTTTCAAGCATGAGACATGGAAGATGTTATGGATCCGGCTCCCTGTTGGTAGCTCTAGCTCATATGCCACCTCACCAACTCGTCTAATCACCCTGTATGGTCCATACAAGCGAGGTTTAAGCTTCTCTGCTCCCTTCTGCTTCAGTGTGGACTGTTTGTATGACTGAAAGCGGAGGTAAACCAAATCATCTACCTCAAACTATCTCTCTACGCAACCTCTGTCTACATACAACTTCTGCTAGTTCTGCGTTGTGGCCAAGTTATCCTTGAGAGCCCGAAAGATGGCTTGGCTCTCTTGGATCCAATCTTTTGCCTTTGGGGCCTTGCTTGCTCCAAACATAACATCAACAAAAGTTAAAGCATGATATCCATACAAAGCATAAAACGAAGACATATCGATCGACATATGGAATGTCGTGTTGTAGCAGTATTCCCCCAAGTGGAGCCAACGCAACCATGCCTTTTGCTGCCCCGAGACATAGTTTCTCAAGTAGCCCTCTAGCCACTTCTTCACTATCTCTGTCTGTCCATCCGTCTGTGGGTGATAATTAGTATTGGGTGTCAACTCAGTACCCACCAAACAGAACAACTCGTGCCAAAAACTGCCCATGAACCAGTTGTCCCGATCACTGACTATGGCCTTTGGGAGACCATGGAGCTTGAAAACATCCCTGAAGAACAACTCAGCCACCTGTGAAGTTGTAAATCGTGCAGAGATGGTGAAAAAGTCTGCATACTTTGTCAATCAATCCACAACTACAAAGATGCAATCCTTGCCCCGCACCATGGGCAACCCTGTGATGAAATCCATGGAGATGCTCTCCCATTTCCCCTCCGGAATGGGAAGCAGTTGTAGCAAACCCGCAGGATGACTCAACTCTCCTTTGTTCCTCTAGAAGCCCTCGCACTCCCTAACATGCCAGAGTACGTCTTCCTTGAGGCCCCTCCATGCGAACCTCTCCCGTATGGCGCTGTAAGTCTTGGTGAACCCCTGATGACCTGAACCTGGTGAGTCATGGGTTGCATGCAAGATCTTCTCCCTGAGCTGGGAGTTACCTGTCAAATAAATTCTGTCCCGATAATAGATGACCTCATCCATCACCCGATACCTATCATCTGTCAGTTTTCCATCCAGCGCCTCACAAGCAAAACAGTCCTTGGAATACTCCACCAACAATTGGGCTCTCCAATCTACATCAAGGCTTATCAAGGACAACATTGTTGACCTTCGTGACAAGGCATCCGCCACTACATTGTTCTTCCCCTTGACATACTCGATGTCAAAGTCATAGGCCTGGATTTTGTTGACCCACTTCTGTTGTCTCTCCTGCAACTGTTTTTGCTGAAGGAAAAAACGAATTTTGTTGTTGTCAGTCCTCACCCGAAACCTGTTACCCACCAGCTATTGTCGAAACTTGGCCAACGCATGCATGATGTCCAGCATCTCTTTGTCATATATCGGGTATAGTCTCTCATGCAGCAGTAGCTTTCGACTCTCAAAAGCAATAGGATGGCCTTCTTGCATCAAAACTGCTCATACCCCTTCTCCTGAAGCATCACACTCCAGCACAAAGGGTTGCGTGAAATCTGACAATGCCAACACTGGACAACTGCTCATCACCTCCTTGAGCTTGTCAAAGGCCCTCTGCGCAGCATCAGTCCATCCAAAAGCCCTCTTCTTGGCGAGGTCCATGAGGGGTACTGCAAGCTGTGAAAACCCCTTGACAAACTTCTGGTAGTAGGTGCAGACGCCAACAAACCCCCGAAGTTCTGTCACATTCTTCGGTGTCGGCCAATCCCGAATGGCCTGGATCTTCTCCTCATGGACTCTTACCCCGTCCACTCCAATGACATGCCCCAAGTAGAGCATCTCTGTAAGCCCAAACTCACATTTGGATAACTTAGCATAGAAATGTTGCTCCTCCAAAAAACGAAGTACGGCCTCAATATGCTACAAGTGCTCCTCCCATGTGCGGCTATAGATGAGAATGTCATCGAAGAATACCAGCACAAACTTCCTCAGCTGACCACGGAAAATGTGGTTCATACAAGACTTGAATTTGGCCGAAGCATTGGTCAGCCCGAAGGGCATCACTAAGAACTCAAAGTGGCCATAATGGCATTTGAACGCAGTCTTGGGGACATCCTGGTCCCTCACCTTGATCTGATGGTACCCCGACCTCAGATCTATCTTCGAGAAGAACTTCGTTCCCCTCAACTCATCAATCCTAGGGATCGGGTAAGGGTTCTTCATGGTTTTCTTGTTGAGCGCCCTGTAGTCGATGCACATTCGCAATGTGCCATCCTTCTTCTTCACCAAGACCACAGAAAAAGCAAAGGGACTAGTACTGGGCCTGATGTGCCCCAACGCCAAGAGCTCATGTATGGCTCGCTCAATCTCATCCCTGTAGGCTTTGGGGTGCCTATAGGGGGTGGTAATCACTGCCTGGATCCCCTGCCCTAGCTCAATAGTACGCTCAAATCCCCTGTCTAGTGGTTGCCCTGGTCGTATGTCCCCAAAAACCGTGGAGTAACGGTCCAATATAGACTGTATGCTGGGATGCAATGACTGCCCTGTAGCTTCTGCCTCTGAAATACGCAGCTCCACTGCCCACTATATCTCCCTTTAGGAAATCTGCCTCCATCCGGTGTGCTGAGATTATTTAGGGAGGGTATGTGTGCATGCCTCTGATCATCACATGCTTCCCACTCTTCTTATCCATCCACTCCATCCCCAATGTCTCACAATCTGTAGTGACCTTACCAAGAGTGATAAGCCACTGCACACCCAATACCGCATTGGTATCTGGGATGTCGACCACAAAGAAATTATCCGTCATGGTGTATGTCCCCATGGTCACTGCTAATGTTGGAACATACCGCATGCATTGCATGGTCCTGGCACCTGGAACCAACACGGAGAACCCATCAAAACTCTCTGTCGATATGCTTCTCCACTACACTAGTTGGGCATCAATGAAGTTATGTGTGGCCCCGCTATCCACCAATACTGAAACACCTTGCCCCTGGACCGTGCCTCAAACTCTCAGCGTCAAATCCTTGGTAGCTCCCCACAAAGATGCAAGGACTCCTTCGGTGGGTGCAAACGCTGCTCCTCCTGTTGTTGGGGGTGGCGGTGGATGATCTCCTCCTGGTGCACCAACGCTGGCATCTCCCTCCAGCTCCTCATATGCCTCCTCTTCTCCCTCACTGTCGGAGAAGACCTCAATGTAGTGTGCCTTCCCTACGGCACAACGATGACCTGGTGCCCATGGCTCCTGGCAAGTGAAGCATAGCTTCCTCCATCTCAAGTCTCTCCGGGTATCATCATCCAATGGCCCTCAACCCTCGTTTCCCCTCGGGGGTGTTGCTCTCGTGTCTTTCCCCTTCTGCTAAAACATTGGTTTGTGGGGAAAAGGAGCTCTCGTCCTTCGCAGGGCATCCTGCAAATCCCTAGTTCTCCCTACTGCATCCTGCAACGTAGTAGGCCTAGTGGATTTGACTAGCCCACGCAATGGTTCAGCCAACCCATTAATGAACATATACACCCTCCTGGCCACGGACAAATCTGGCACCATCACTGAAAGTTTCAGGAACCCGGAAATGTAAGTCTCCGAGCTTCTTCACTACTTGAGCTCAGTCAGCTCAACGAAATATTCCTCAAGGTTCTTTTGGTTAAATCTCTCCACTAACCTCCAAGTGAACTCTGCATACGCTGTCACCCCTGCGTGACCCAGTGTGCACATCCTGTGGAACCACCAGTCGTGGGCTTCCCCCTTAAGGTGCAGTGTTGCCACCTTGATAGCCTCTACCTCCGCCATTTGGTTCAGCTGAAAATAGATATCCAGCTTCTCCACCGAAGACTTAGCCGAACATTTTGATGATCCATCAAAGGTAGACAAGAAAAATTTGCCCACGGTACGTTGCAGGTCATTCCCTTGTGTGTACCCTCCTCCTCTCTTCTGGCTGTGGGGTCTGCTATTGTTCTTCAACTAGAAAAACTCGTAAAAGGTGAGGGCCTTTCCAAACTCCCGCCCATACGACTGATACTCTGCAAAATATTCCCCATAGTGAGCCATCTCAGGCTCTTGGGGTCCTCCCATTCCTGCTCCTGAAGTCAAGAAAGTAGGCATGGTGGAATGTGGGGGAGTGTGTAGCACCACCTGTTGTGCAGCGTTCAGCTCCAAAACATGGTGAGAAGTACCGGACCCTTCTCCATTGTGAAACTCCCTTGGAATGTCACGTTGTTTGTTCTCTCCGGCAATCTTCTACCCAATCTTCTACCCCATTTCCTCTATCTTTCTGGAAAGCTCCTGTACAAATTTCAAGAGGAGGTTACCAAACTCCTTCACATCATCTATCTCATCTGCCATTGGTGCCTTCCCTTTGTCTTCCTCAACTGGAACGTTGTCCACTTCAGCAGGTGTGATTTCGAGCCTACACTCTTTGTCCCTGTACCTCTGCTTCTGGTAAGTGATGAAATTTCTTTCTTCGGGTGTCATAGGCTGATTGCTCCACAAGCTGAGCCAAGTTTATGAGCTCTGATACCACTGTAATATCCCAAACGGGAAATAGACAGCAATACAAAGCAACATAAACAAAAACTACAACAAATAGAGACATACACAGAAAACACTGCAAATAAACCAAAACAATTGAGCCATTTTCTTATATTTCTGAAATGAGGAACAAATGCAAAGTGTGCTCAGAATGATAGCACCTTGGCCTGCTCAAGGCAAGCTGAAATGATCACTCCCTCCTCTATCAAAATCTCTGCTCAATCTCTACTCTGTGTTGCTACTCCTCTATGCATTCCTGCTGGAGATGATGCTGCTAGCGAGAAAGGAACTGCAAAATGGGGCTGCTCTGCTCCTCGGAAAATTCTGAAACTCGGACACCGGTTTCTCCTCCAAAAACCCAGAATAACCCGCGAAGGAATTCTAGAAACGCTGACCCCGGAAATTCACCCTCTTGAGATGACTATGCTCTCCAATTGGGTACGCTGGCCTCTGTGATGAAAATACTGAAAGAAGGGCCTCCAACTCTCCAAGGAACACATCTATGGAAGAGTTAATCCCCTCACAATCCTCTAGACTGAAATCTCATGAAGTTTCTCCTCTCCCGGAGCTGCTCTCCTCTAAGATTGTGTAATCCCCTGGAAGACTGCACTGCCCTGGAGGTGACTATGTAATCTTGTGGCTGAAACAATGAAGATGTTGTCAAAAAACTGGTGGAATGGCTACTCTCCTGAGCGGGCACTCGAAGTCCCCCAAGGACGACATTAGGACCTCTGTTCGGAGACACCCTTGTGCTAAACAGCACTGCAGGCTCAGCTAAAAAGCTTAAGCATGCTCTAGTCTTGACAAACATAAAATCATAATATGTAAGAAAAATGAATGAGAAAGGCTACCTCCATCCCCTTTTTATGTTTGTGAACCCCTACATTCCCTTGGGCCCACCAATGTTGCATTGTCCCTCTTGCCATGTTGTCCCTTGTTGCGTTGCGCTGCCTCTCCGACGCTGCCACTGCGCTACCAGGCCCCACGCTACCACTTCGTTGTCCTAAGTGCCTCCTCTCATGCACTGTCACTTGGCCTCATGGGCCCCGCTTTACCTCTTAATTATTCTGCCCAGTGACTTTAGGAAAGTGCTTTTATTCTAATGTTTTATTCATGGGTCCCCTCACCCCTTTATTTCTTGCTAAACTTTAGAAAAGCAAAAATTAACCAAAAATGAATATTCCAATTAGTTGTCTGCTAATTGGGATATTACACAATGACTGTGGCAGAGTCATGGGAAGTAGTATAGAAGGCAGCAGCGCAGTGGATGAGGGGCTGTAGGCCAAGCATCAGCAGCGTAGAGGACCGATGCCATGGATCAGAGTAATGCTTCTGATGTGAAGTGTTGCTAGAGCACATTCCTCGCTAAGAGGGAGTGTTGAGATTTTGGGTAGCATCCGATGTGTTTTAGCTCTGAAACTTTGTGGAGAGGTTAGAACACATGAGATCTCCAAGACCCATAAATCATTTGGAGAAATTCCACCCGGAACCTAAGTTATTCAACCTATTAATTATTTTAATGGAGACCCTAAGTTTAACTTAGGGAAATTAAATAATTAAAGTGAATTAATTTAGACATGGGAGTGAGAATGTTCTAAGTAACGTGGATCAAGTCTTTTCTAATCTTAGCTGTCGATTAGAGATTAGATCACGGTCATTGAATGTTCAACAGGAAAGGTATTAAAGGAAGGCTTGGGGTCAGTTGGAGAACACACACAGAGTGGTAGCACTTGAGCTAAGTCAAAATTATGGGGCATGGTTTGTTGAGAATTTTAGAGTAAGCTTGCAGTGCTGGTGAGGGGCAAATCGGCGAGGGATTATTCAAATCCGAGGCCTAGAATACATAGCCAGAGATGCAGACCGTACCAGGCAGCGCAGAGACCTTGCAGGAGGGACGCAACCCAGCCAGGCTCACACAGAGGTAGCACAGAGGCTGACGCAGGCCCTTTAGGGTGACGCAAAGGCAATGCTGAGCCCAGAGGGGTGACACAAGAGCATCCCGTGCTGCGCAGAGGCTCAAGCAAGGACACAGTGCCGGGAGAGGCACCACTAGGGTTTCCAGTGGGCTAGAAAGGGATCATATTCAGCAGATCCAGAAGGTGTGAAGCCTCAACTGAATCAGCCATATTTTTTGTCTCTGAGTGATAGAGATACATCTGTCGTGATTTCTCTGTTGGGCAAAACACTACTGGTGCCCTTGATTGTATTCAAACATTCTGCTTAATAATAAAACCCTCTAAGAGCTTTTGCACCAGTTTTCCCGCATTGGGTTTTTCCAGGGACACTATCAAAAAAATATTGTGTCATTTGTCATGTATGCTTTATGCTTCAGTACTTGACCTGTATGTATGTGTAGATCTACAGTGTGTTTACTTCGCTATTTTCTGAATATTTCTGAAAATAACTTCTATAATTAAAAACATAACTAGGAGAAGTAAACCAGATTTCTGCAGTAGAAATTTCTGTTAAGTAGTTTCAGAAATTTTCACATAGAGAACTTCGCATTTTTTCCTTCGTGGATATTTTTGGACGATGGATGAATTTTGATGTATGGATTGGGCTCTTTTCTATCTTGGAGCTTCTTATATTGCAAATGTGATGTTGGTTGGATATATTCTCTAACATGTAAGTGCAATTTTAACGCTATTTTCCATTTTGTTGCACACATTGGAACCTCGCTATTATTAGGGCTAATTGTTGCATGTGTTTAATGTGGAATTATGTGTCTATTTAGCTTATTTCAATGTATGGGCCATGTTGGATGAATGAAATGTCCTATAGATCGTGTTATCTTGATAAGCCTTCACCATTTGTAACGAACTATAAATGCTTTAAAGTCACTTTTCTTCTCTTGCCTGTAACATTGGACGAAGTTGACTTTTGGAGCCTCCTTGAGTAAGAAACAAAATTTGTCTTCACAATTCTCCTTAACTCCATATCCCCAAGAGGAATTAGGCACTAGTCCATCAAAGGGTGATCATTTCAACCCCATTTTTCACCTTTTCCCTCCCTTTCCTAGGTCTAGCCTCATTAGGTCCCCTAGGACATCAATTTCTTAGGACACTGACCATAGAAAAACCTAGATCTCCTAGGATCTATTGCGTTGGTGGGTCGCATAGGTCTCCTCCAAATTTGAAGGAAATCTGGCGGTGGAATCTCAGAATATCCCATGTTGAAACTTTGGAGGGTCGGTGATTAATTCAAATTCTCTTCTTGATTATTACTTGCGAGCTAACTTGTTTTACTTGTGTCTTCTCTTCTTAGCTTATTTAGTCTTTCATCAAGCCAATTACCAAAATACAAGAGACACAAATTTAGGCTCTTCGAGCCAGGGCAAAACCTCTCCCTCTTAGAGAGGAAAACCCACGAGAAATTATTCTTATAGACTTTCAGATGACAAGTACCATGACCAAGACTCAAACCCTAGACCTTTATATGCTTCCAAGACCTTGTCATTGCCTTTTCATTGGCTCCTTCTTTCCTCCACCTTCCTGCACCGATCTGCACCTGTCAACACCAAGGCTAAAGAGCTCGGTCTCTACTCGTATTCTTCCTTCTCCGGATGTATATGATCCTTGCTTGTGATATCAGCACTTTACACAGTCCTGTTTTTGTACACTAACATAATCCTATTTTTGGCACAGTAGAATAGTCTCTTCCTCATACAGAACACTACCTTGATCTCGCATATATTCCAGACCTGAACTCGCACCTTTGACATAGAATTATCACTGAATAATATTACTCTTAAAATAGTCCTCGCAATTCTATGATGGCTAGATATCATAGAGATTCATCACATCTTCAATTAGTATCCTCGCTATACATATGTGAGCTGCATTCGAATTTCATACTTAACCATATCTTTTAGCCTCAGACCCATCCACATCACTTCTCCAAATAGATCTACATCTTGACACACTTCAACGTTGCCATGACTTCGCATTTTATTCAAGATTTTATCACGTAAAAAATCTCAGACGCATCTGTAATTTCTGTGTCCAAATGAGCCATAGCACATCACTATATATAGTGCATTGTTTCCAGATTTAGGCCGACTCTCCAAGTTGCTTGGTAGGCTGACTTTTACCTCTGTCTATAGGCCGACATGGAGGGCTTATATTCCAGCGTTAGAGAGGATGACATGAGGGTAGCTTCGAACATCATTTGGAGCCATTTTCTTCACCGATTCATGATAAGGTCTTGGAGCATATATGTTGACTAGACTCTTCATATTCATGACTCTTAATTACATTTATAACTAGAAGAAAAATATTAATAGACATCAAGAAGAAGTCTATTGACCTACAATAAAACCTTGCTCATGAAACCCATGAAGCAAGCATAACAGAAATACATTTTATTATATTTGTCTTCTTCTTTACATAAATACATGATTACATAGTCAATATGAAGACCGATCCTAGTTACACTTTTCAACATCCCAAGCCCTAGGTCAAGGATCAAGTTTTGCCCTGGTGTTCCCAAGGCTAGTACCTAATAGGATCAATTTGACAACTTTGGGTAAAAATTCTTGTTTGATCCTTTCCCCTCACCTTAGTCAGGTTTAGAATATCATTGGTTGCCAAAATCCATCCCCTAACCTGGGTTGGGTCCACTTGGCCTTGCGTGATCCCATTTTTCGCCAAAGATTATTTATCAAGGACTACTCAGGAATCCAAGTTCCCAAGGGATTTTAGGGATTGAGAAACTCCTTTACAAGTCATATTCTTCTCCCTCAACCCTCAAATCCCCATCCTCTCTCCCTAGAAAATCAAGTCACTTGCTTAAAAAGCAAGCAAGTTCCATTCTTCATCCTATCCTAGGGAAGGGGTCTAAGGTGTCACTTCTCATGTATTTGTTGATATATCCTCTATAAGTGGCTTCCCAAAAACATCGGGTCTCCTCCCATCGGTGAAAGTCCATAAAGAGCAAGGAGCCTTAGCTGTGATGATAGTGGGCTAAATCTCCATCATTGCCCTTAACCTAGTAGTTGCCCTCTTAGGAACCCCTTTTAGGTCCCCTGCTGGTTCGAGTGGTAGAATTTATGGCATCGTTGCCTGGGAGGAAGCAAGTATGCCTCCCTAGTGAATCATTGAGGAATTGATTCATTGACAACATTAATTAATATTCCTCTAGCGACTCCACAAACCCCATCTTAAGATGGAAGGCTTTGAGACCATAACCTATCATCGCAGAAAGAGTCATGAATCCCATACTCAATCCTTTGATAGAAGGATTAACAAATTGAAACAAAAGCATAAAATCTCCATGCATCTCAACCTTTCAAACATGATAGGGGCTCTATTCACCCCTTTACCTGAGGATCCTAATATGCCTACATTTAGTGGAGAGGAAGACCCCCAGCAGCACCTTTTGAAATTTGAAGGTTTAACGTGAGGGGAATCTTACAATGAGTTTAACCGCATGATTGCCTTTGCCACAACCCTAATAGGGAAAGTCTGTGGGTGGTATCTCTCCCTTCCTCCATCATCTATTTCTTCATGAGAAGGGTTCGTCCAAACATTTGAAAGGGGATGGTACCATAAAAAGGATGTAGTCCAACTATACAAAGGTCTCCTATCCACCGAAAAGAAGGACAATGAATCCGTTGTTGAATTCAATCACAAGTTCAACACCATTATTCGTGCCTTTCCATACAACTTAGTCCCTCCAAAGGAAATAACCATGGTTGTGTACCTGAACGCTTTCATGGGGAAGTTGGCCTTCAACGCTAGAAACAAGGAACCTGATAGCCTCTTCCAAGCCCAAAACATCATATTCGACCTTTATCAAACAATGAGGAAGACATCCATCAACATGTTGCAGGTCGAGGAAGACAATTCGTCTAATGATGAAGAATCTTCTCCAAATAAAGAAGATGTTTTGCCCCAAGACAAACCCAAAATAAGGAAGAAGCCCCCTGATCCTATCTTGAAAATCCCTTTGAGGCTGGTCTTGGATATGAGCAATCCTTTCTACATTGCCCTTGGATTAAACGACCTCACCCTAAGAAATTGCATCCTAAACTCTGGCAACCCTATCAACATTATGTCCTCAAATAAAGAAGATGTTTTGCCCCAAGACAAACCCAAAATAAGGAAGAAGCCCCCTAATCCTATCTTGAAATTCCCTTCAAGGCTGGTCTTGGATATGACCAATCCCTTCTACATTGCCCTTGGATTAAACGACCTCACCCTAAGAAATTGCATCCTAAACTCTAGCAGCCCTATCAACATTATGTCCTCAAGCATTATCAAAAAGTTAGGACTCAAGCTTTCAAAGAAATATCCTGCTAAGATGATTTTTAACTCTAATGAGCTTGAAGTATGTGGGATTATGGAAGGGGTAAAGGCCTTTTTTCATACATATCCGGAAAAATGATTCTCTATCAACATAGTTGTGGTAGAAACACCCCTAGCATGGGGAAAGATTGTGTCCAAGATGTTGGTTGAAGATCTTGACCTATCCATTAGTGAAGATGGCTCTGTCATCTATCTCCCCTGGAAAGAAAACTCATATGTGTCAGTGCCTAGGCATGAATTCTCTGCCCCTATGATTGCATCCTCTCACGAAATTGAAAATGGCCTAGAAGAAGAAAATGATAAAATGGAGAATGGAGGCTTTTCAAGTATGAACATGTCACTTCCGCTCCCCCCACGGGGTTATGGGTAATGTACTTCAATGGGGTGCATTCTAAGTCCAGGGCATGAGCTGGCATAGTAATCATCTCCCCATATGAAGAATATTTATTGCTTTCCATGACTCTAATTCACCTGTACTAACAACATTGTTGAGTGTGAGGCCCTATTGTTAGGTCTTGAAGCAGCCAAATCAAGAGGGATTCAACAATTCCTCATAATAGGAGATTCAGATCTAGTTATCTCACAAATTAGGGAAACTTTTGAAACAAGGGATGAAAATTTGAAACCCTACAAGGAAAGGATCACTCACATGCTCAAGGGGTTCGATAACTTATCTTTCCAAGCATTTGAACGGTCTTTGAATGACATGGCCAATACTTGTTGAGATTTTGGGGTGTTGGGGTAGCATCGGATGTGCTCTAGCTCCCAAACTTTGTGGAGGGACTAGAGTACATAAGATCTCCAAGACCCATAAAGCATTTTGGGAAATTCCATCTGGTTTAAGAGATATTTAACTAATTAATCTTTTTAATTAAGGACCATAAGTTTAACTTATGAAAATTAAAAGATTAAAGGTAATTAAATTAAACGTGAGATGAGAATGATTTAAGTGACGCGGATCAAGCATCTTCTAATCTTAGTCGTCAATTCAAGATTAGGTCATGGACGTTGAAGTTTCAATGAGAAAAGTATAAGAAGAGGGCTTGGGGTCAGTTGGAGAACACACTTACTGGCAGAGCACTGAAGCTAAGCTGGAATTCTAGGGCGTGGTTTGCTAAGAATTTCATAAGTGTTTCAGCTGCAGCGAAGGGCAATATTGGCAAGGGGGGTGGTGTAGTCCCAGGGCAAGAGTACAACGAGGGCAGAGAAGCAGCAGACCAAGGCAACGCAGAGGCAGCAGCTACGCAGAGTAGCCAAAGCCCAGCAGGTGCAACGCAGAGGCAGCAGGAGGCCAAGAGGGCTAACGCAAGCCCAGCCAAGGCAGCACAGGGGCAGTGTAACCCAGTCTAGGGTGATGCAGGCCATTCCTGAGCAGCGCAGAGGCTGACACAGGTCAGCAGGGCTGACGCAGAGGGCTTCAGAGCAGCGCTGGGGTTTCTAGAGGCTGGAAAAGACTGAGTTCTGTAAATTCTGTTTGAGGGTGTGAATTAGTTAGTTTTTCCATCTCGAGAATAGAGGTATTGCTGCAAATTTATTTCTCTGTCAGGTTAACTAGTTTGGTGCCCAGATATGTTGTACTTACAATTTGCTTAATAATAAAAACCCTCCAAAAGCTAGCAACATCGGTTTTCCTGCATTGTGTTTTTCCGGGGACCATTTTCTAGAAAATCCTTGTGTGTCACTTGGTCATTGAGCATGTTATTCAGTTTAGATCTGCATGTGTAGGTTGTTAATGTATTTACTTCGATGTTAATGCTGAAGTTTTTCAGATTAATAACTTATGTAAGTAGAAGAAGTAAATCAAGAATTTAACAATAGGGTTTCTGTAATTAAGATTCAGAGATTTTCACAATACTTTGGTTGTAGTCGCATCCACTTCCACACTCATCCCTCATGATGTTGCACGAAAGAGCAAATGCATCATTGACATGATCCATAGACCCTCTATCCATGATTATGAAGAGCACTGGCATGTTTTTTAAGATGATCAATATATAAATAATTTCCTTCAGGACCATGAAGATCCCCGCCAAAGAGATAAGCACGTGATCAATGAACAACAATTCGACAGGAATGATGTTAGCATTACTAGAAATGACAATCAAGAAAACCCTGACACACTCAACCTAAACCTAGGATATGAGACCTCTCCCCAAATCGTTAAGATGGAAGGAACCTCTCCAAAGAAGAAAGGGACGGGCTAGAAAATTTGTTGAGAGAGTTTAAGGACGTCTTTATTTGGTCTTATGATGATCTAAAAGCATATATCCCTGAGATTATTCAACATACCATTCCTCTCAAGGAAGGGGTGAAGCCCGTCAAGCAAAAACTAAGGCGGATGAATCTAAAGCTTGCCCCCCTTGTAAAGGAAGAGCTCCAAAAGATGGTTGATGCAGGGATCATCACCCCCATTCGACACTCATCATGGATCTCCAACCCTGTAATCACCCGCAAAAGGACTAGTAACATTAGGATGTGTATTGACTTTAGGGAGCTAAATCGTGGGTGCTTGAAAGACAACTACCCTTTGCCCATTATGGAAAACCTCTTGCAAAGGATAATTGGGTCTCAAATGATGTCATTCCTGGATGGTTTCTCAGGATACAACCAAGTTATTGTAAAAGAGGAAGATTGCTTGAAAATCGCTTTTACTACACCAAGGGGAACTTACATGTACCTTATAATGCCCTTTGGTCTCCTAAATGTTGGATCTACTTTTCAAAGGGCTATGGACTTTGCCTTTAGGGACCTCATTAGGAAGATCATGGAAATCTATCAAGATGATCTGATCGTTGCCTCCAAAGAGAGAAAAGACCATTGCAAACATCTGAGGAAGGTATGCAACAAATGTAGGCAATACAACATATCCCTAAATCCTAAAAAATCAATCTTTGGTGTTGACAAGGGTAAGTTGCTCGGACATGTGGTCTCCAAAGATGGGATTAGCATCGACCCCGAGGGAATCCAAGCTATCAAGAATATTCCTTCTCCCAAGAACCAAGATGCCTTAAGGTCATTTTTTGGCAAAATCAATTTTGTAAGAAGATTCATACCAAACTTTGTTGAAATTGTCAAACCTATGAGTGATCTCCTAAAGAAGAAATCTCAATACACATGGAATCACACAACAAATGAAGCCTTTGAAGAAATTTAAGAAAGAATTGCTTCTGCTCTCGTCTTAGTTAGCCCTGACTACACTAAGGATTTTATCATTTATTCCTTTACCTCTAAAGACACTATTGTTCGGATACTTATGCAAAAGGATGATGAGGGAAATGAGAGACCCGTAACTTTTATGAGCAAATCACTCTGTGACACTGAGACAAGATACACGATCACCGAGAAACAAACATACACTCTTGTCAAGACTATCAAGTACTTCAGGACCTATGTTGGGTACAACAAGATATATGCATATGTCTCGTATCCTGCCGTCAAAAATGTGTTGTCTCGATCCGATCGTCTTGGATCCAGGGGAAAATGGGTATCCAAAGTCCAATTGACATTTTCCCAAAGAAAATTATCAAGGGTCAAGGCTTGGCTGAAATGATGACTGAAATCAATAACGAGGACATTAGAGAGGGAGAGGAAGAGCAACTATGTGCCACTACCATCGAGCTTGAAGAGGATGAAAGGTACAAGGACATTATCTATTATTTGCGGAACCTATCTGCCCCTCCTCACTTGACCAACCACAGAAAAAGATCCCTAAGGCTAAAGGCCTCTAAGTTCTTCTTAACCCAAGATGGACTCGGGTGGATGAACCCAGATGGGGTAGTCCTTAGATGTGTCAACAAGGAAGAATCCAAAAAGTTATTAAAAGGGTTTCACGTTGGGTTTTGCAGGGGACATTACGCTGCTCGAACTTCCACTCACATAATATTGAGCGCAAGTTATTGTTGGCCCATTATTTTTGTTGATACCTTGAACTTTGTAAAACAATGCCAACCTTGTCAATTCTTCGCTGGAAAGAAGCATTTCGCTGCCATGCCCTTAGAAAATGTAGTGGTGGATTGCCCCTTTCAACAATGGGGCTTAGACTTCATCGGTGAGTTTAAAGATAATTCAATTCATGGTCATGAGTGGATTCTCACAGTGACTGACTATTTCACAAAGTTGGTGGAAGCCATACCAACCAAAACAGCGACTGATCAAGTGGTTATGTATTTCCTCGAGGACAAGATCATCACCAAGTTCGAGGTTCCCGCCAAAATCATAACTAAAAATGCTAAGGCTTTTGACTCTATGGCTCTCACATCCATATTCAACAAGTATGGTATACTATTGTCCTATTCAACAAGTATGGTATACTATTGTCACATTCCTCTAACTATTATCCCCAAGGCAATGGCCAAACTGAGTCAAGCAACAAAAACCTCATAAGGATTATCAAGAAAACCATAGATGCCCACAAGAGAGATTGTGATAGCAAAATCAAATATGCCCTATGAGCTGACCGAACCACAATAAAGGCTTCCACTGGATTCAGCCCTTTCCATTTGATATATGGCTCTGAGGCCAAGTTACCTATGCAACTCCAACTACCTACTCTCAAGTACCTGAAAGCCTTTCCCGAACAACAAGATGATATACAGTCTCGTATTGACCAAATCATTGAAAGCGACGAAAACAGGAGAAAAGCTCTTGATCAACTTGCTCGTAGTCATAACAAGATGAAAATTGCCTTGGACAAACACATGCAAACTAGAACATTTAAACCTGGGGAACTTGTACTCTTGTAGGATAAAAGAAGGGAGAAGCCTAGTATGCATAAAAAATGGGATAATCTATGGATAGGTCCCTTCAAGATAGTTGACATGGCAGCGATAAATTCATATCACTTAGAGACTAAGGAAGGAGAGTTTGTCCCCTTTCCCGTAAACAGACAACTGCTGAAGGAATACTTCCCTGAAGGCACTTGACGTTGTACTATATACATAGTAGGATGCATTGCATGTTGATTTTTTGCATTAGAGCTAATCTCATGTGATATTTCTCATGATAGATTAGTTGCATTTAGATTAAAAGTTGCATATTTTTATTACTTGTTAATTTTATGGCCTGACATTAAGCATGGGTGATCATAAGACACTGTGAAAAACATATTTCCCAATGGTTTTGGTCGTTGATATGTGCAGATAATAGGTCCATGGTGACCAAGAGATTGTTGGAGTTCCTATGACCTCTCGTTCGAGTAGCTTTGCTCATCTCTTCAAGAGATCACGTCCCAGTTGCAGCCAGATGTTACCCACCACTTCGTGGATGATATCCCTACGAGAATTTTTTTCTCCATGATGGACCTCAATCGACAGCGGGCAGCCCGCAACTAGCTCATTGTGCCATTTCTCCACCACCTGAGCCAGCAATGTGGTCCCTAACCCATCTGTATTGATCGCATGTTTGAAGATGGACCTCCCAAACCTAAAGGTATGTCTTGTCATTTGGTAATTGAGTATTGGGTTTACTTATCATGGACATGTTTGGGCATGGATTGATGGGGACATTCGGCAGAAAGAGTGGGCTTAGTTTGTACTTCTGTCCCCTTGACCTCTTTTCGATACTACCCTTGGATTTTAGTCCTGTGGGATCTCCTTTCCTGACAATTTGGTTTTAGAGTGGTAATACTTGGGAACCTCGACCTTGGTTGCGTGGTCTCGCTCCCTTATTCACATATACTACTCCCCTTCCATTCACTATACCCCCATTCATCATCTCTCCCACCTAGGTCCACATGGTCTCTCTGGGTCCACATAAGGTTAGCCTCCCTATTCCTTTGCCCCCACCTTGGGTCAAGCTTGGAACGATGCCTCGGAGGTTAAAGCAGCTAAAAAGAAAAGTAAAAGCATAAATGGCCACATTCAACAGGAAAATGTACCACAAGATGCAAAAGATGGTCGGGAAAAACATAATTAGCACGTGACCAAAAGCCAATATATGAGCTCTACCCCATAGCCTCCTTTATCATTCAGGAACCCATAATTGTCCCAACCCTTGGAGGGAAATGAACTGCCCTACAAAAAAGGGGGTAATCATTGTTATATCTTACACATAATTCTCTTGCCCTTGAGCCCTGATCAGTTAATCAAAGAAAATTCATACAAGGAAAAAGGCGTCATATAAGGAAGGGTGGAAAAATCAAGGTCGGGGCACCTCATGTACCATGATTGCTCCCTCCAACACATTATACACACCATGATTGCTCCCTCCAACACATTATACGCCCAGGATTGCCCCTCTCATTCCCTATTCCATTTCACCTCTTTATCACATGCCACCACCATGTGAGGGATGTACCTTGGACATACTATCCCCTCTAAAGGTGGAAACCACCTAGTAAGGTCCCTGAATAACCCCCTTTGGAGCTTAGAGACATTAGCACATGCCAAAGCCCGTTATGGAAGGGCATGCCATTATGAAGTGTCCACTTGTTTTCCATGGTTTGTAAGCCTTTTTACTCGATTACTTTAATGACTTGTTGTACAGGAAGGCTAGGGAACGCATTGGATCTTATGCAGAATTGCAGATGGTGTCCATTTGGGTTTGGTCTCCCTATATGGGGTCCTTACCCTCACGAGGGCTACATTGGCACATGTAGGGTGTGTGTAGAAATCCATGGACCTCCACAGCAGTAGAAAACACTCCATGCATCCCCAAAGATGTTCAGAGATTGCTAGATATCCGCCTTCTGGATGAGGAACATGCATTTGGTGCACTAAATCCAGCTGGCCCCCATAGGTGCACCACACACTTGGCAGGTGTCCCAGGACTTGTACGATGACGTTGCAGCATTCATGCCCTTACAGATGGTTTGTGAAAATTTGTGAATATTACTTATGCAGAAACCCTACTATTAAATCTGGTTATACTTCTCCTACTTAATCAAGTTATTAATCTGAATTTTCAGCATTAACATCAAAGTAAACACATCAACAGTACTCACCGATACAGATCTAAAAAACTTGAATACATGCACACAGACAAAGTGACACACAAGGTTTTCTCGACATTTGTCCCCGGAAAAACCCAATGCGGGAAAATCGGTCTTCTGGCTGCTGGAGGATTTATATTATTATGTAGAATCTTAGTACATCAAATCTAGGCACCTTACTGGTTAACCCGGCAGAGAAATATAAGATCTGCAACAATACTTCTTGTTTCAGAGATGGAAAATTGGACTGATTCACACCTTTAAACGGGATTTATAGAACTCAGCCCCTTTCTGCCTCTAGAAACCCCAACGCAGCTCTGAAGCACTCTACGTCAGTCCTGTTGATGCCCCTGTGTTGCTCAAGAGAGGGTTGTGTAACCCCATACTGGGTGACGCAGTCCTTACGCTGCCCTGGTTGGCCCTGCGTAAGCCCGGATGGCCTCCTGTTGCCCTTTCTTGGCCTGCGTAGCGGCTGAAACCCTCTACGCTACGCAGCTGCTTTGTAGCCTCTACTCCTGGTTGTTGCTTCTCTGCCTCTTGCTGACTCTTGGCTCTGGGATCAGACTATCCCCTTAGCCAATACTACCCCTCGCTGCAGCTGAAACACTTTTAGAAATTCTTAGCAAACCACGCCCTAGAATTCCAATTTAGTCTCAATGCTCTACCTCCGTGTGTGTGTTCTCCAACTGACCCCAGGCCTTTATACTTTTCTCGTTGGAAAACCAACGGCCATGATCTAATCTTGAATCGATGGCTAATATTAAAAAAAAAGCTTGATCCGTGTGATTTAAGTCATTTCCATCACATGTTTAAATTAATTACCTTTAAGTTAGACTTAGGATCCTTAATTAAAAATAATAATTTATTAATTTTCTCTCAATCTGGATGGAATTTCTCAAATCCCTTTCTAGGTCTTGGAGATCTCATGTACTCTAGTCCCTCCACAAATTTTGGGAGCTAGAGCACATCCGAAGCTACCCCAACAATCCACAAATCTCAACACTCCCTCTTAGCGAGGAAAGTCCTCTAGCACAACACTGCTTTACCCCAAAGCTCTGCACTGATCTCTAGTGTGGGTCTCTACACTAATGCTTGGCATGCTGCCCTTCATCACTGCGCTATTGTTGCTCTCCCATACTGCTGCCCATGACGCTGCCACCGCCACTGCTACATCCGTACTACAGCTCCCTCTCAATCTGCGGCATCGTGCTACCATTTGCTACACTGCAACTCAGTTGCTGGAGAAACAACTGAAAACTCCTGCCCAATCTTTGACAGACAAGTCAGTTGGGTTACATCCACATCACTAAAGCTCCTTAGGCTGCTACTCTGCGTTGTCCTCCTAAAGCCTGCACTGCGCTGTTGCAGCTCTGCTCTGCGTCAGCCAGCATGCACTGCGTTGCTGAAGTCACACCAACCCTTCTGCGCTGCGCTGCCACACTTTTGCTGCATCTGCACTGCATTGCTCCCTCTCACCATCCAACTCCACCTATGCTCCATTCGTGATTCTCTGCACCAACTGCTCCACTTGTCCCACTATTGTCTTAAGGCTCTCGTAGCACGGATGTGATCCAAGAGCTGAGCTGCTCAAGGATCCTGCCACCACTCTATAGCTGCTCTACAGATCCATGTTGCCCCACTTCTGTGGTTCATGAATGCTCATGGCTACATCATCTTTGGAGCCATCCTCTGCCACAGCAGCCTTGGAGGTAGAAGCTTCCTTGTCCTTCTTCTGAGGACAATTGCTGGCGAAATGTCCTAATTCGCCGCACTGGAAACACTTGATCTTGGATAGATCACGCTTCTTCCTTCCTTGTTGCCTCTTTGATGCCAAGGCTGCATCTTCCTCCTCTTCCTTCTTCACCTTACTTGATCCGGTGTTGTGTTGTCTCTTGGTGAACCGACGGAGTTCTTCTTGACAGAGAATCGCCCACATACTGTCCCAGTTGGGAAGGTTCGCTCTGCCCAAGATACTTTGCACAAAATTTTCCCAATCCTCTGTGATCGCATTGAGTGCAATCCTCACCATCACATCATCCTCCACCTTCACTCCCATGGGAGTCAACTGATCCCTGATCGCTTGTAATCTGAAAAGGAAGGGTTCAATCTCTTCTCCCTTGGCCATCATGAATAACCGCATCTGATTCTCCATAAGTATTCTCCTCTGGATGGATATTCCCTCATAGAGGGCAGTTAAGACTTTCCAAGTCTCATTAGTCGTCTTCTTATCGGCTATATGTGGTACAACATGGTCCTTAACCCCGTCCATGATGAAGCGTTTGGCATGTGTCGCTGCTTCATTATGCTTCGCTAGGAGAAGAGTATCGGTCGGTGTGGCCAAGCCTTTTTCTGCATGCTCCCTCAGACCCTATGCCTCCATGACCACCAGGATTTTGGCCTTCCAGACTGCAAAGTTGGATAGACCATCCAACATCTCCTAATCATGTAGTTCGTGAGGTGCCATCTGCTCAGATCTACTCTGTCGGAATAGATCTTCCTCTCCCTACTTCTCAACTGAAGCTCAGATCTAGGGTCCTTGGTGAAAAGGCACCCTTTGCTCCCTCTAACAACTGATTTCCTCCTTGAAAATCTGCCAAACACAACAAATCATCTCTCTTCAATCCTCTGATCGATCTGCAGATTCCATTCGCTGGAAATCCTCTGAGAAGTTGTTCTCCTCCCGCTCTTTGTCAATTAGTGCTCAGGTTAATTTTTGCACCTTAAGAAATTTAACCCCACCAGCAACCACTGAAGCTCTGCAGCACTACTTCTGGCACTCTGAATCAGCCACAGCCTCAAGACTGCGTCACCCTGGCTGGCCTCTGCATGAGCAGACAGTCTCAGCGTTGTCTCTGCACTACCTCAGCGCAGTAAGTGCGTGGGCCTGCGTGGGGACTGCATCACTCTAGCCTCTGCGTGGCTCTGATTCTCTCTTCTACTGCGTTGTCCTCCTGGTACGGCTTTTTGCAGCTGTTGCTGCTTTCTCTGCTGCTTCCTGCAACAAAGATTCTTCAGTCTTCTTGCTGATGATTCAGCTAGATCTGCAATCGCTCTGATACCATGTGAAATTTTCTGAATATTACTTATGTAGAAACCCTACTGTTAAATCTAGTTATACTTCTCCTACTTAATCAAGTTATTAATCTGAATTTTCAGCATTAACATCGAAGTAAACACATCAACAGTACTCACTGATATAGATCTAAAAAAACTGAATACATGCACAGAGACAAAGTGACACAAGATTTTCTGGACAATTGTCCCCGGAAAAACCCAATGCGGGAAAACCAGTCTTCTGGCTGTTGGAGCGTTTATATTATTATGTAGAATCTAAGTACAGCAAATTTGGGCACCTTACTGGTTAAACCGACATAGAAATATAAAATCTGCAGCAATACTTGTTGTTTCGGAGACGGAAAACTGGACTGATTAACACCCTCAAACGGGATTTACAGAACTCAACCCCTTTCTGCCTCTAGAAACCCCAGTGCAGCTCTGAAGCCCTCTGCGTCAGCCCTATCAGTCTGCTGATGCTCCTGCGTTGCTCAGGAGAGGGCTGTGTAACCCCAGAATGGGTAACGCAGACCTTACGCTGCCCTAGATGGCCCTGCGTAAGCCTAGATGGCCTACAGTTGCCTCCACGCTGCCCTTTCTGGGCCTACGTAGCAGCTGAAACCCTCTGCGCAGCTGCAAGGTAGCCTCTGCTCCTATGCGCTGCTCCTGGTTGCTGCTTCTCTGCCTCTTGCTGTCTCTTGGCTCTGGGATCAGACTATCCCCTTAGCCAATACTACCCCTTGCTGCAGCTGAAACACTTCTAGAATTTTTTAGCAAACCACGCCCTAGAATTCCAACTTAGTCTCAGTGCTCTGCCTCCGTGTGTGTGTTCTCCAAGTGACCCCAAGACTTTCCTTTATACTTTTCTCGTTGGGAAACCAACAACCATGATCTAATCTTGAATCGATGGCTAAGATTAAAATAAAGCTTGATCTGTGTGATTTAAGTCATTTCCATCACATGTTTAAATTAATTACCTTTAATATTTTAATTTTCCTAAGTTAGACTTGTTGAGAATTTGGAGGGCTAGTGATTAATACAAATTCTCGTCTTGATAATTACTTGTGAGGTTACTTGAGTTACTTATGTCTTCCTTTCGTTAGCTTATTAAATCCTTCATCAAGCCAATTATCAAAAGACACGAGACACAAGAATTAGGCTCCTAGAGCCGAGGAAAAACCTCTCCCTCTTGGATAGGAAAACCCATAAGAAATTCTTCTTATAGATTTCAGATGACAAGTACCATGACCCAGAATTAGACCCTTGACCTATTTATGCATCCAAGACCTTGTCCTTACTTCTTTGATGTCCTTCAATGCTGGTCCTTCTTCTCTTCACCAAGTTGCACTAATCTGCACCAGTACTTCCTTTGAACCTTCAGTTGCTTGAGATGTATATAAGTTGTAGTTAGGAAAGTAAATCTCAGACTTACTTTCCTTCTTTCTTCCACTTTCAGACTACTTCTCTTTGTAGATCACTGTCTCAAATTTCAATCATACATGAACTAGAGTTGAATGCCAACAGCTTCAGTTTAGAGTAGTCTGCAAACAGATCTGTACTTCAATACTGCTTTTACCCTTAGACAGATCCGCACTTCTGGGTGATCTTACACTCATACGCTTGCACTAGGACAGATCTGAAATTCTTCAGGATTACATTGTAGCTTCAGGGTGATCCGCACTTATACAATAAATCCGCACTGCAACTCCTCTTTAATCTGCACTGAACTTAGAAAATCTGCACTGCAACTCAGAGTTGTGATCCGTGCTGCACTTCGGCGATATTATCCGCACTGAAGCTCTTCACTAGAATCCGCAAATTGTTTCAGAGATGATCAAATGCCTTTCTTCAAATGAGCCGCAGGACAGGTATATATAGACAGTCTTACTGCCTTTTAGGCCGACCACCACTTTAGCTTGTAGGCCGATTGATCAGTTGTTTGAAGATCGACTTCAAACACATCATAATAGCTTCTCTTCCAGCGTTTGAGTGAGGGTTGATTACAGCCATTCTTCCACGGTTTCTGGACTTGGTCTTGGAGCATTTCTTTTGACTAGATCCTTCATGTATATATGACACTTATTACATTAATATCTAGAAGACAAAAACCTAGATAGACATCAAGAAGGAGACTATTAACCTATAATAAACTCTTGCTCATGAAACCCTCGAAGCAAGTACAAAATATATCTTTATTATCTTTGTCTTCTACTTTACATAAATCTATAGTTACATAGTCAATATGAAGACTGGCCTAGTTACACTTTTCAACACTCCCTCTTAACTAGGGAGGTATTCATACAGGTACATGGTCACTTTCAAACTGAAGAATCTCATAAGAAGAATCGGATTGGTAATCACATCTGTATAGCATCATATCAACCAGCATTGTCCTAGTGCAAGGCCTTGACTAACAACCCCATCTCTCAACGAGACAATGGGCTACAATGCTAGCAAGACACATGACTTATAGACACCATAGTCATTGTCTCTCCAAGGTACATACTCCACCTAGGTGTTCCCAGAGTATGACCTTCTTGGACTATTCTTCTATTGGGTAGCCAGCCCTCAAAAAATATCGATCCTCAACTACTCTTATCTTGAATGCCCTATCTCATTCTCAAAGAGTATTGAATGCCAGATGATTACCCAATCCTCCATTCTGTCTTCCAGGTGAAGACCAGAATGATGTGTCTATCCATTCTCTTCACATGGCCTTCACTAAGAATTACGGTTGTTAGTCCTGGTCTAGTGTATGACACATGTAATAGATAATTACATACGTCTCTCCCTCTCAACACAGGAAGGACATACTTCAAGTTTCTTCCAAGCAAGAAACTTACAACCAGGCTCCCTCTCAACCAGGGTCCTGCAGCAACAATCCAGCTACTCATGAAGAATTCCTCCACTCAATGTCATGGATTTCGATATTTGAGGAATTTTCAACTTTTGGCTTCATAAGGCACACAGATCATCTATCACTTTCAATCACGAGTCATGTCCACTATCAAAAAGTGATTCATCAGTCCTTCTCATCTAGTCCACCGTTATGTCATGCTGCTTTCCTTCGAATCATCTCCAATGATCATACATCCTTTCTCATGATTAGCAGCCCTGCACAAATTCATCCAGATAAATATATACATATGAACTTTTAAACAAAAGTTACCTCAGTGATGATCTTTCACCATGACATGTTCCTGTAGGCATCAGCATCCTTTATTCAGATTGACACATCTCCTAATGATATGTTTTGTCAAGGGTCTTCTTCTTTACCAGACTTCTTGTCAGAGTCTACATATCCAGACAGGAGATCTCCTAGTCACATCTTCTTGGTCTCCGAATGATAACTGCCTCTTAACATGGTTGCATTTCATGATCTCTTCCTTTCTGCACATTCTTCACTCCTAGGAGCTTACAAATTTTCCAGTTTCTCGTTCATATACAACCATCTCATATTCTATGAGGATATATTATGTTGATTTCATCTGTCAATGCACCGAGAGATCCTCCTTCATAGATCATACTAATATGGAAGTCTATTACCTGCAACCATATGACATGACTTCACAGCATCCAGTGTCAGCATATAAATATATACATACCTCATACTTTTATCATTTTGAGTCATCCTGTAGCAGTTTTACTAGAATGAAGAGCTTCATTCCCTTGACATGCTTCATTCATACGTCATCACATCCCAGAATCCTGTTTCCAAGATGACCCTTGATTTTGATGATTGCCTTCCATTAGTAATGTTATCAGAGAGATTTTCCCGAAGCTGCTTCACCAATAGCTCCTACCATGCTTTTATCATGATGCTATAATATACATTGCTTCCTATCATACTATTTTACAACCAACAAAAATTGAAAAATCACTTGAAGGAGAATATGATTTCAACCATAGTGGAGATCCCTCGCTTCTTCTTTCTTAGATTTCTTGCATCAGGTTCTTCTCTGATATCTGAGACATGGGCTTCTTCCTTTTTCCTCTTGTCCTTTCTAAATTTAGGACAATCTCGTTTATAATGCCCAAGATCACTACATCCAAAGCATCATGCTTTGTCCACATTTCTCTTTTTATTTTGAGGACCAAATTTACTGAATCTTCCTTTCTTCCCGGACATGGTGGCAAAGGCTTGATTCTCTACACTTGATCCTGCTTTCAATCTTGATTCTTCTATCTTACCTAGACTTTGGAATGGCATGGCTTCTTCTCTCCCATCTATGCTGGAAGTGGAGCCTCTCCATTCTTTCGGTAAGACATTTTGTACTATAATGAGTATTTCTCTATCAGACATTACTTCTCCCAACTTCAGTAGTTGTTCTCGTATTGCAAAAATCTCCACCAAATATGGAATTATTCCTTCCTTTCGCATTCTCAATTTGTATAGTTTTTGTCTCAGGGATATTATTTCCTTAGTAAAACCTTTCGAGAACAGTTCCACCAATTTATCATATATTTCTTTTGAGGATTCTAGCTTTGATACATAGGGAATGAGAGAGTCTTTTATGGATTCTATAACATTCCTTGGGCTCTTATGTCTCCCTGCATGTATTTGATATATGCTAGAATGTCTTCTTTTGGAGGTTGAATTGTAGATCCTTCTATGAAGCCCATAACTTCATTTTCAATTAGCTTCAAATTTGTCCTTTTCGTCCATGCATTGAAGTTTGATAACCCAACCAATTTGTTTCTCTCTATACAATAAGTCGTTTTGACAGATTTAGATAAAGTCATAGATACTTACTTGAGTGAGTGACTTTCTCCTTCACCAGCTTCCTTGATGATGACGAAGAGGTTAGGAACTTCTTCTAAGATAGAAATCTTCAATCTAGGTGATCTTGGATCCTTGATGCTAAAGGATGTCTCCAAAAGATGATGTCCTCTTCTAACAATGTCTTGAATGTAAATCTTTGAGGGCAAAGATTATTTTCTTGAAAGGTTGATCCTTTAATTGAGATGAAGATCTTTCTCGAGAATAGCTTGAGAGTCTTCCTTGCAAACTAATTTGACTTTACACCCAGACTTTGATTTTTGCTTCCTGGAGTGTCTCTTTGTCAAGTAGCCCTTGAGTTCAGCACCTTAGCTCTGATACCATGTTGAGAATTTGGAGGGATGGTGATTAATACAAATTCTCATCTTGATAATTACTTGTGAGGTTACTTGAGTTACTTATGTCTTCCTTTCGTTAGCTTATTAAATCTTTCATCAAGTCAATTATCAAAAGACACGAGACACAAGAATTAGGATCTTAGAGCTAGGGCAAAACCTCTACCTCTTGGAGAGGAAAACCCATGAGAAATTCTTCTTATAGATTTCAAATGACAAGTACCATGACCCAGAATTAGACCCTTGACCTATTTATGCAACCAAGACCTTTTCCTTACTTCTTTGATGTCCTTCAATGCTGGTCCTTCTTCTCTTCACCAAGTTGCACTAATCTGCACCAGTACTTCCTTTGAACTTTCAGTTGCTTGAGATGTATATAAGCTGTAGTTAGGAAAGTAAATCTCAGATTTACTTTCCTTCTTTCTTCCACTTTAAGACTGATTCTTCTCTTTGTAGATCATTGTCTCAATCATACATGAACTAGAGTTGAATGCCAACAACTACACTTTAGAGTAGTCTGCAAACAGATCCGTACTTCAATACTGCTTTTACCCTTAGACAGATCCGCAATTCTGGGTGATCTTACGCTAATACTCTTGCACTAGGACAGATCTGAAATTCTTCAGGATTACGTTGTAGCTTCAGGGTGATTCGCACTTATCCAATCAATCCGCATTGCAACGCCTCTTTAATTTGCACTGCAACTCCTCTTTAATCCGCACTGAACTTAGAAAATCGCACTGCAACTCAGAGTTGTGATCCGCACTGCACTTCGGTGATATTATCCACATTGAAGCTCTTCACTAGAATCCGCAAACTATTTCAAAGATGACAGAATGCCTTTCTTCAAATGAGCCACAGGACAAGTATATATAGAGACAGTGTTACTATCTTTTAAGCCGACCACCACTTTAGCTTGTAGGTCGACTGATCAGTGGTTTGAAGGCCGACTTCTAACACATCATAATAGCTTCTTTCCAGTGTTTAAGTGAGGGCTGATTAGAGCCATTATTCCACGGTTTCTAGACTTGGTCGTGGAGCATTTCTTTTGACTAGATCCTTCATGTATATATGACACTTGTTACATTTATACCTAGAAGACAAAAACCTAGATAGACATCAAGAAGAAGTCTACTAACCTATAATAAACTCTTGCTCATGAAACCCATGAAGCAAGTACAAAATATATTTTTATTATCTTTGTCTTCTACTATACATAAATCCATAATTACATAGTCAATATGCAGACCAACCTAGTTACACTTTTCGACAAGACTTAGGGTCCTTAATTAAGAATATTAATTAATTAATTTTCTCTCAATCTGGATGGAATTTCTCAAATCCCTTTCTGGGTCTTGGAGATCTCATGTACTCTAGTCCCTCCACAAATTTTGGGAGCTAGAGCACATCCGAAGCTACCCCAACAATCCACAAATTTCAACATGGTCTACAGGTATCTTCGACTCATATGGAGACCCATGAGGTCATTGGTGTGCCCCCACACCCACAAGGAGCACCACAGGTATATTGTTTGGAGAACAAGGGGCCACCCCCTTGTCCATCCCTTTTGAGGATTTTATTCATCATTATGGCACTTATGGACCTCATCAGGCCTCTTGGAGGGCCCTACGACATGCATAGATTATTATTTGATCTCCTAAGAGGCTTATTACTTCATTTGTGAGCTAGTTTGGTGGGCTTGTCACCAAAAGTCAGTTAATTTGAACATTATTTTATGTTTAGAGGCTAATGTAGGCCCATTAGGTAATTCAAACTCCTAATTGGTGTATAATAGGAGTTGCATAGATTCATTTGTATCATCACTTGGATTTGGATCTCTCTCTCATTCGATAACTTCACATTTTTTCCTTGGTGGATATTTTTGGACGATGAATGAATTTTGATGCATGGATTGGGTTCTTTTCTATCTTGGAGCTTCTTATATTGCAAATGTGATGTTTGTTGGATATATCCTCTAACGTGTAAGTGCAAGTTTAACATTATTTTTCATTTTGCTGCATACATTGGAACCTCGCTATTATTAGGGCTAATGATTGCATGTGTTTAATGTGGAATTATGTGTCTATTTAGCTTATTTCTATGTATGGGCCATGTTGGATGAATGAAATGTCCTAGAGATCGTGTTATCTTGATAAGCCTTCACCATTTGTAACGAAGTATAAATGCTTTAAAGTCACTTTTCTTCTCTTGCCTTCAACATTGGACGAAGTTGACTTTTGGTGCCTCCTTGAGTAAGAAACAAAATATGTCTTCACAATTCTCCTCGACTCCATATCCCCAAGAGGAATTAAGGATTGGTCCATCAAAGGGTGATCATTTCAACCCCATTTTTCACCTTTTTCCTCCCTTTCCTAGGTGTAGCCTCATTAGGTCACCTAAGGCATCAATTTCCCGGGAAACTGACCATAGAGAAACTTCGATCTCCTAGGATCTACTGCATTGCTGAATCACCTAGGTCTCCTCTGAATTTGAAGGAAATTCGACAGTCGAATCTTGGGATATCCCAAGCCTTAGGTCGAGGATCAAGTTTTGCCCTGGTGTTCCCAAGGGTAGTACCTAATAGGATAAATTTGACATCTTTGGGTGAAAATTATTGTTTGATCATTTCCCCTCACCTTGGCTAGGTTTAGAATATCATTGGTATCCAAAATCCATCACCAAACTTGGGTTGGGTCCACTTGGCCTCATCTGGTCCCATTTTTCGCTAAAGACTATTTATCAAGGACTACTCGGGAATCCAAGTTCCCAAGACATTTTAAGGATTAAGAAACCCCTTTACAAGTCATATTCTTCTCCCTCAACCCTCCAATCCTCATCCCCTCTCCCTAGAAAATCAAGTCCCTTGCTGAAAAAGAGCAAGTTCCATTCTTCATCCTATCCTTGAGAAGGGGTCTAAGGGATCACTTCTCATATATTTGTTGATATATCCTCTATAAGTGCCTTCCTAAAAAACATCTTGTCTCCTCCCATCGGTGAAAGTTCATAAAGAGCAGGGAGCCTTAGCTGTGGTGACAATGGGTAAGTCTCCATCGTTGCCCTTAACCTAACAGTTTCCCTCTTAGGAACCCCTTTTAGGTACCCTGTTGGTTCGAGTGGTAACACTCCTCTCTGTATCCTGTCTCGAATGAAGCAACCTAGCCATGTCCTTATAGATTCTGAAGCAAGTCTTCCTGTGGTAGTCCTGGCTTCTCCCTCTCTCACGTGAGCAAGTCTTTCTGCCACTACTGCTCTCTATGTCATGTAAGCAGGTACTTCTACTATTGTTGCTCCCTCTTACTAGGATAACCCTCTTGTCACAAGCCTTGCTTTGTTCTTCCTGATGTTGCCATCTGCTACCAAAATCATTGCTTTGGAAACCTTCACGATGTACTTACAAACCTCATTCAATAGGTCATGGAAGAAACAACTTTAACCAAGCAAAAGATATAAAGACAAGAGGCTCATCAAGAAAAAATAACAATAATCAAGGGAGAAAGATATGAAGTATTTATCTCCTGATTAAGGTAGAAATTGCAGATGGTTTAGGGAATTGTCAACTCCCTCTTGATCTTTTCCTTCTTGCAGAAATCAATGAAGTCCAACTTCAATCTTATCAAGCTTATATTCCTTTTCCTTGTGAGGTGGATGCTCATCCTCATCCTCATCATCGAGCTATTCTAGGATATCGTCCCAAAAAATTCAATACAGGTTGTAACCTCCAAGTCTTTTCAAGGGTTTACAAAGCCTAAGTCTTCGAACTTATGTAACACACAAGCATAAAGACCCCAAAACAAATACATCAATAAATACTCCTCGACGCCCTCTGGCTCTAGAATACCTTTTTTTTGGAACATATCTTCCATGCCAATCGACACGATCTCTGGTGTGGGTCTTTGCGTTGATGTTTGGCCTGTTGCTCTTCATCACTGTGCTACTATTGCTCTCCCGTAATGTTGCCCATGACGCTGCCACCGCCACTGCCACATCTGTACTGCAGCTACCTCTCGATCTGCTGCATTGTGCTGCCAATTGTTGCACTGCAACACAGTTGCTGAGAGAAGCAACTGAAAACTCCTGCCCAATCTTTGACAGACAAGTCAGTTGGGTTGCATCCTCATCACTGAAGCTCCATAGGCTACTACTTTGTGCTGTCATCTGGAGATTGTTGCATAGCCACAACTCTGCACTACGCAAGCAGATATCATTTGCGTTGTTGAAGTCACATCAACCCCTGCACTAAAATCCCCTACACTGTTGATGCATTGTGCTGTCCTCCTGAAGCCTCTACATTGTTACAGCTCTGCTCTGCGTAAGCCACCCTACACTGCATTGTTGAAGTCACATCAACCCCTGCGTTGTTGCTGCCTCTTCACTGCGCTGCTCCCTCTACAGCATCTCAGCATTGCCCTCTGCTTCACTGTGATTTTCTACAACCATCTCTCTACTTGTCCCGCTACTGTCTTAAGGCTCCCGTAGCTCGTATGTGATCCAAGAGTTGGGCTACTCAAGTATCCTACCACTTCATTTGTAGCTGCTCTACAAATCCATATCGCCCCACTTACGTGGCTCATGAGCACTCATGGCTACGTCGTCATCACTCCCATCATCCTTTGCTATTACTGCGTTGGATTCAGAAGATCCTTTGTCCTTCTTCATAGGAAAAGTGTTGGCGAAGTGTCCAAGTTCGCCACAATTAAAGCACCGAACCTTGGATAGGTCCCTCTTCTTCTTCCCTTGTTACCTACTTTCCTTTAATGCAAGGGTTGCATCATCTTCCTCTTCTTTCTTCACCTTGACAGTTTCGATGTCATTGTTTTTCCTCTTGGTGAATCTCCCGATTTCCTCCTAACAGAGGATTTCCCACATGTCTGCCCAGGATGGTAACGTTGCCCTGCCCAGGATGCTCTGGAAAAACGTTTCCCACTCCTCGGTGACTGCATTCAGGGCAGTCCTTACCAAGAGTCCTTCATCCGAAGTCGCACCCATGGCAATCAATTGATCTCGGATAGTCTGAAGTCGGAAAAAGGAAGGATCTATCTCCTCACCCTTCTGCTTCTGGAACAGCTGCATCTGAAACTCTAGAAGCATTTTTCTTTGAACAGAGCTTCCCTGATACATCGTCTCCAAAGCATTCCACATCTCATTTGTCGTGTTTTCCTAGCAATATGTGGCACGACGTGATATTTGACTCCATCCATGATCAAACGCTTAGCACGCGCTTGATTTTCATTGAATTTCTTCAGAGGATCTAGATTGGTAGGCAGAGCTAGGACATTCTCTGCATGGTTCTTGATGTCGTACTCATCCAGGACTGTCACTATCCTGGCTCTCCAGATGACTAAGTTGGACACGCCGTCCAACCTGTCTTGATCTCTCAGTCCATGAGAGGCCATCTAGCTCAAATCTGACAGAACAAATACTCTTCTCCCTCTTTCTGCTGCAACTCTCAACAGAAATGTTGGATCTGGGTTTCTTGGCGATTAGAAACCCTCTATAGTAGTTGCTCCCTTTCCACAACTGATTTCCCTCCTAGAAATCTTCAGCCAAAAACAACTAAACAATTATCTACGATCACCCTCCTGATCGAATCTTAGATCTGTTTGGCACAGCTCTGTTGAGTAACTGTCTTCCTCCTGCGCTTTGTCAACTTAGCTAGGCACAATTCTGCACCGACAGAATCTCCACCACACCAGCAACTACTGAAGATTTGAAGCACTGCTTCCAGACCACGACAATATTCCACATCAACCCAAAATTGGATCATGTCCCTCTGTCTGGCTCTTGCATGAGCAGACTGGCTCCGCGCAGCCTCTGCGCAATGCAGGCTGCTCCTACGTCCCTCTGGAAGGCAATGTGTTGTCTCTGCATCACCCAGCTGGGACTGCGTCAGCCCCTACGTGACTTCTGTTTGGACTGCATCCTCCTAGTGTTGCGCTGCCCTCTCCGGATTCTCTGTCGCTTCAGTTGCTACCCTGCAGCAAATATGTCTTCAATTGATTTGTTGAAGATTCAGCTTGATCTGCAATCGCTCTGATACCATGTGAAAATTTCTGAATACGACATTACAGAAATCCTACTGCAATATCTTGATTTAATTCTCCTACTTGTGATTTAATTATACAAGTTATTTTCAGAAAATATTCAAAAAATACCTAAGTAAACACAACTAGCGGCTTGCACATATACAAATCATTCACTGAATAGTACGCTCATTCGACAAAGTGACACATAGGTTTTTCGGACAAATGTCCCCGGAAAAACCCAATGCGAGAAAATCGATCTTCTGGCTGCTAGGGGGTTTATATTATTAAGTAGATTCTAAGTACAGCAAATCTGGGCACCTTACTGGTTAACCCGACAGAGAAATATAAGATCTGCAGCAACACCTCTGTTCCAGAGACGGAAAACTCGACTGATTCACACCCTCAAATGGAATTTACAGAACTTAGCCACTTTCAGCCTCTAGAAACCCCCGCGCTGCTCTAAATCCCTTTGCGTCAACACTGCTAGCCTTCTGATGCGCTGCTCAGGAGAGGATTACGTAACCCCAGACTGGGTGACGCAGTCCTTATGCTGCCCTGGCTGGCCCTGCGTAAGCCCTAATGGCCTCTTGTTGCCTCTGCACTGCCCTTTCTGGGCTTGCATAGTGGTTGAAACCCTCTGCGCTGCGCAGCTGCTACATAGCCTCTACTCCCTCTGCGCTGATCTGGTTGTTGCTTCTCTAACCCTTGCTGACTCTTGGCTCTGGGATCAAATCATTCCCTTAGCCAATCCTACCCCTCGCTGCAGTTGAAACACTTATGGAAATTCTTAGCAAACCATGCCCTAGAATTCCAGCTTAGTCTCAATGCTCTGCCTCCGTGTGTGTGTCCTCCAACTGACCCCAAGCCTTTCCTTTTATACTTTTCTCGTTGGGAAACCAACAGTCGTGATCTAATCTCGATTCGACAGCTTAAGATTAAAAGAAATCTTGATCCGTGTGACTTAAGTCATTTCCATCGCATGTTTAAATTAATTATCTTTAATATTTTAATTTTCCTAAGTCAGACTTCGGGTCCTTAATTAAAAATAATAATTAATTAATTTTCTTTCAAACCGGATGGAAATTCTCAAATCCATTTCTGGGTCTTGGAGATCTCATGTACTATAGTCCCTCCACAAAGTTTGGGAGCTAGAGCACATCCGAAGCTACCCCAACAATCCATAAATCTCAACATAGGCAACTCGGCCTCAGTTCAGAAGACAAAATTTCCGACGAGTGAAGGACTGCAGTAAGAAGTGCGAAGGGATCAAAGAAGAAGCCTCCCAACAAGCGAAGTAAGGAGAAGAGCGAAGTCCTTAGGGTTATTTTTGGGTTTGTTTTAAGGGTTGTAAACCTCCACACGTGTGGAGAAGCAAGAGATTTGTTGCAGCAAATGAACTCGAGAGGAATTGCAGTCCTCTTGAGTATCCAAAATGGAAGAAGGTCAAGTCAAGAAGGAAGTAGAGTCAAGCTAGAAGGAGACCTTATCCAAAGCAAAGAAAATCAAGGCATAAGAAAAAGGTCTTATGCATGAGCTAGGGTTTTAATTACGATTGCAGGGCTAATTCAAGGAGGTCAAAGGTCTGAAGCAGAACGACGCCAAGGTTGAAGAAGAAGCCAAGAAGGAGGAAGAAGCAAACGGATCGTTGACTAAGCATCTCATCAAGGAAGCCTTGTGTCTTGGTATTGGAGTGGCAAATAGGTCAAGGGTCTTCGTCTTGGTATTCGTCAATTGAAGTCTCTATAAGAAGAAGAATTTGTTCATGTTTTCCTCTCAAGTGGGAGAGGTTTTGGCCCTGGCTTATTGCTTATATTTTGTGTCTCTTGTCTCTTTATGGTTTATGCATTGGTAGTTGTTTGATGAAGAAAACATTATAATAACATAAGCAAGAGAAGATCCTAATCTAAGAAGTAAAAAGCTTTCACAAGCAGCTATCATAAGAAGATAAATTTCTAAGTCTTGATGCCCTAGATTTCTCAACATGGTATCAGAGCTAAGATGACAAAGTCAAGGAAGGGTATCTTATCAAGGGACACTCAAGGATCGAATCTCGAGAAAGACACCAAAGAAAATTGAAGGATATTAAAGTGAAGATGAGATCTACAACGAAGTATCAAACCCTAGATCGAAGAAGAAGTCTACACCAGCAAATATTTTGGGATCCTCTAGTCATCATCAAAAGACCACAAAGACCCTCATCAAGTTGAAGAGATCTACAAAGCAAGGTAGCCTAAAGTATATAAATCCAAGAGAAGCACTTCAAGAACAATGATCACATCATCATCTTGAAGAAAGTCAAAACCATAGAAGCATTTCTGGGATTTGCACTCATTCATCACCAAAGGAGTCAAAGTGTCTTAAAGGCTAGTTATCCAAAGAAGGATAGATCAAAGTGCATTATCATCATCTTCAAAAGGTTGTAAGGCAAGTTCCCTCTCATTGAAGCAAGGTTCTTCCCATTGAAAGACACCTCAAGAAGTCATCATTGATTTTCATCAACAAAGACTCCACCATCAAAGGATCCAAAGGGATCTACCTCTCTGTGGGATAAAGGATCATTATTGAAGAAAATTATCTTCATCAAGGAGAAATTTTCTATTTTCTATATCATCATCAACATCAAGAAAGCTGCAAGGAGAAGGAGCATCCTATCAAGTAAGTATATTTATGTCTACATCTTAATCTCTCAAAATGTCGTTTTGCAAGGAAAGCAACAAATTCGTTGGGGCTTCAAACTATCTTGCATGGAAGAAAAGGACAGATCTAAATCTCATTGAAAATGAGGTTATGGAACATATCAAAGGATCAATCACTAAACCAGGAAAGGAATATGCTCAAGCTCTTGTGAAGTATATGAAAGGGGAAGTTAGGTCTCAAAGGATTCTCATAGAATCCATCAAGGATCCCCTCATCCCATATGTATCTACACTCGAAACTTCAAAAGAAATCTATGACAAATTGGTAGAATTATATTCCGTGAACATTGTTGGAGAAGTCATCTCATTAAGGCGAGAACTCTACAAGTTGAAGATGTCAAGGGAAGATGGAATAGCCTCATACTTTAGGAGGATATCTGAAATCAGGAATATCGGCACTATAGAAGAGATTGTCCTAAGCTCAAAAAGGACAATAACAAAAGAGGAAGAGAAGAAGCCCATATCATCGAGGATGTGGAGGAAGGTGAAAACAAGAAGTCCAAGAAAGAAGAAGTAAAAGATCTCTACTATGATTGAGATAGTCTTCCTCACCTAGTTCTTTTCTAGTTCCTATTTTCAAGTTTTTATGTTGTAAACTATAACTATCATGATAGAGGTCATTAGAAGAGCATGATAGGATGCATCATGGCATCATTAAAGCATGAGAAGCAAGAGCACGAGATATCATCATAGGGAAGCATGAATGATAGTTGCATGGAAGAATATAGCTCTTGGGTACCTCATTAGAAGCATGAGTGACACTTATGGAAAAGGGAAAGTCATCCAGGACAAGGCTCATCATACATCAGTTAAAAGGGGAAACATATGTTGGATGGGGATACTCTAGATCCTCGAGATTCTCTGATGGAATCTTCATCGAATGATTCACCAATCAAGAAAGGAAGCAAGTGTTCCATCAAGAATTCCAAACTTGTGGAATTCATGGAATGATGGTATGATGACATAAAAAGACAAAGAAGATCAAGGGATTGAAGCTCTTTCAATCAAGGAAGTTGTTGCAGGAAGTTTGGATGACCCAAAGAAAAATGGGGTATGTATGTTTATAAACAATATTGAAGGGTCAAGGTTGCAGGTAACATGGATGAATGCTCTACTTCGAGAGGATGATAGAGAAAAGAATCTCCTCCTTCGAAGGGATGCAGGGATGCATGGGTCACACATTCACTAGATGAAATCAACATAATATGTCCTCATATGTAATATGAGGTGGTTGACATTAATTGGAGGAACTCTGGTTGGAAATTCCTGAGAATGAAATGTGTGAAGAAAGGAAGGAAGAGATCGCGGAATATGCAACTATTGAAAAAGGCAATCAACATCCAAGGACTAGAAGATTTGACTAGGATATCTCTGGAAAAGATATGAAGACTCCAATGGAAGTATGAAAAAGATGGAGACCCTTGACAATGAATATATTTTGGAGATGTGTCAATATATATGAGGATATTGATGCTAAAAGGAAGATGTCATGATGAAAGGCCATCACAAAGATAGTTTTGATTTGATGTTCATTTCCTATTTTTGAACAATATCTCGATGGGCTTATGCAAGGATACCGAGGGAAGAGCTATGAATGTATTCCACCGATGATGACCATGTAGTAGGATGAAAAGATCTTTAAGGAAAGATGGCATGAAGTAAGGCCAGATGTGGATTGATGGATCACTTTCCAATGTATCATGACATGGCTCAAGGATGAAAGTGATGGATGCTATGTGCCCTATGTAGAAGTACCAAACATGAAGACTCTTGAATAACGCAAAGAAGTTCATGACATCATCAGGAGTTCTTCAAGCAGTTGGTTCTCCCATCATCTCCACCAGAGGAGCTGTTGTAGATCCCTAATTAAGAGGGAACCTGGAAACAAGTTTCTTACTTAGTAGAAACTTGGAAGCAAAATTCCTAAGCCAAGAGGGAGCTTCGGTACATTCCTTCCATAGGAATGAGTACATTCCTTTATTGGAATAGATATGTCCTCAATAATTAAGAGGGAGAGATAAACACATCATTCTTGTCTTCACTTGGGAAGACAAAATGGAGGATTGGGTAAACATCTGGCATTTGATGCTCTTTGAGGGTGTGTTAGGGCATGCAAGACAAGAGCAGTCATAGAGGACCGATATTCTTTGAGGACCGGGAATCCAAGATAAGAATAGTCCTGGAAGAACACTCCGAGAACCCGAGTGGGGCATGTTCCGAGAGAAACAATGATGAAGATGTCTATACATCTTTGGTCTGGCCAGCATTGTGCTCTGATCTTGTGGAGACATAGAGTTGTTAGTCAAGGCCTTGCTATGTGAAAATGTTGGTTGATATGATGTTATACAACTGGGTTACCAATCCGACTCTTCTTATAAGAATTATTCTGATTGAAAATGACCAAGTAATATTATGAATAACTCCCCTAGTTAAGAGGGAGTGTTGAAAAGTGTAACTAGCTTCGGTCTTCACAATGACATGTGTAATTGTGATTTCATGTATTTGATGTAAAGAAGAAAAATAAAATTAATATTGTAATGTTTGTCTCGTGGGTTTCATGAGCAAGGAATTTTATTTTTAGTGATGGCTCCTGTTGTCGCACAGATTGTCCAGGCACTGCGACAACGGCTGAGATTGGGGGCTGTCACCTTTATCCTCAATCTCTCTATTTAAGCTATCTCCTTGCAAGCTAAGGGAGATAGACCCTATTAGGAATGAAGAGGAAGAATCCAGGAGACACAGCTAAAACATCAAATACTTGATAAAATTAACGAGATTTCACAGATTGATTATGTTAAAACCAGTGCCTTATGGAGTCAAACAAGATCTCGTTGTGCAATTAAATATGAGTATTGAATGTATAACTGCTGCTAAATGACCACAATGATACTCAATAGAAAATGCCACAATCATTCATTAAGATACTGAAGCCAATCGACAAAACTTGTCATGAAACGATGCCAAGTGCTTGAAATATTTTCGAAATTATGATATTTCCAATATAACCCAGTTCGAAAATTAAAATATTCCATAGTCAAACTTCAAATAGAAAAATTTAGGCTCATTTGACTATAGAACTTAGAAAATCTTTTAGAATTTTTATATTTTTATATTTTTTCTTATTTTTTAAATCTTTAGGATTTTTTTTTTGGAATTTTTATTTTTCATCTTAAAACAAAAATTAAGCTAATTCTAAAGAAAAACTAAAATTGGAATCTAAATCTAAATCTAAAACTAACTAAATGTAAAAAGTTCTAATCAAAATTTAAACTAAACTAAACCAAAATCTAAATTAAAATAAACCCAAAACTAAAATTAAACTAAAACAATAAAAAATGCAAATTCAAATCCTAACTCTAATCTCACGCTAAAGCTAAACTTAAATCTAAAATTAGACTAACAATGAAATTAAAAATTAAAACTATCAATTAAAACATCTGAATTTAAAACCTACCTCTAAACTAAACTACATTCCAAAAATTAACTCTAAGGTTTAAAATCGAACTTTAAATCTAAAATCTAACAAATAAAAATCGAAACCATACAAAAATATTAAAACATAGCTATAAAGGTTTATATGTGTGTGTATGTTCGTTTACGCTTGTAACTGCAGGTCGAAGGAGCGAACAAAGGAGATACGATGGCGGTTTGAAACTGAGAGAGTCGACATGAGGGCTCGACGGCAAAATGGAAAGAGGCAGACGCAGGGCTGAAGAGACAAGTTTGGACGATGGCTTGAAGAGGAGGGATGGCAGATGGAAACAAAGGGACAATAGCAAGGCTTGACGCAGAGAAATTTCGGTAGAGGAAATGCTAGACAAAAAAAAGGGCTCGTGTCACAGTGGGTAAGCACAATGGAGTAGAGGAGAAATGGACGCGCTGAATGAGGGTTAGGACGTTAAGGAAAAAAAGAGGACGGCTTGCAAAGAAAGTTGATGCAGAATGAATGTGCAGCGTATGGAGGGGGCAAACAGAAGCAAAGGGATGCAGCAAATCGAATGGGAAAGAACAGCGTTCAGAGCCAATAATTAAACCCAATACATTCAGCAAAATTTAAAACTTCTTCAATTTACGCTCAGATTTTATGCTCCTTTAAATCAAAACAATGTCCAAATTCATCCACAGTAGGGATTTGAGGGCATATCTGGCCTTTGGAGGCTGGATCTACCTCAAATCTTAAAAAAAATTATGATTTAAACCCTCAACCTGCAAAAGATCAGTCAAGTCCCAAAATATATATACACCAAAAATTGTTAAACCCTTACAGCCTTAAAAAATTTACAAATTTACAGATCTGAGGCCCTCATGGCCAGATTTGAACCCTTTTAGCACAGTTTTTAGAGAGAGGCACAAGCCTTAGAAAATCCTACAAAATCACAAATTTCGTAGGATAGACTTGGAATTTAACAAATAATGAGCTTTTCAAATTTATGTTTATTGAGAGTCGGCTGGTCCAACCAAAGTCTTCCCCAGACGCTCAATCTTAAAAAAAAATTTCCCTACACACTTAGATCTGAACCTTAGATCGATAGAGATTTAAGAAAACAACATGAGATCTTTTAGGAAAATCAAAATGTCATTTTATGAATCCAGAAAACTGCACAAGATACCTGTATGCAGATTAATCCATGAAGACCATCAACCATAAAATGCAAAAACAAAATAGCAGAGTTTAGAGACAATTCACCGCATAGATCCGAGCAGGAACATCAAAATTTGTAACCCCAAAGTCTTTATGCTTTATTCCTCAAAAATTTACATAAACTTTTAAGAACAAGTGCATGATCCTGAGATCGGATGATTCAAGACTAACAACGACCTCTAAATTTATAGGACAAAATCTCCAATGGCTAGTTCGATTGATCCACGTCAAAATAATCTCGACCGTCGATCAGATTTGATCATCTTTTAATCTGGAAGTTGAAATTAAAATTTTGGGGAAAAACGAATTTATCATTTAATTCAATTTTAATTAACTCAAAAATATTATTTTTGAGTTAATTACCCCAAAATTTTGACTTTGACTAAACCACCAAGGCCCAAAGGTCCAAAATTTCTTAAAATTCTCAATATTCCCTTGGCCTGGGGCTTTCAAAAATCATTTTCCAAGGACCCACAAATTTTGCCTTTAAAGATTTAATCCTAACTTAGGACCCTAAATTAATTAAATTTCTGATTTAAGATTTTTTAAATTAATTGACCAAAAAATTTAATTAATTGACTGAGAGGGGATTATAATTATTTTTTCCAACCCTCTTTTACATGAGATAATACATTTACATACATGAAGAGAGAATACCCATTCGTATAGACCCTCAAATAAATACCCAATTCTACGACTCAAACATGATCTAGTAGACCAAGTAGCTCAAACTGCTTTTACAAGGACTCGATAGAAAACACTAGGACTCACTTAGCATGCTGATGACAAAATCCACCCTAGCTTTGGGGTGAAGCTGGAGGGAAAAAATCTGTCGATCACTTACGTGAATCAGTGAGACAAAAAAACCTCCTAGGATAGAGATCATCAACAACATACTAGGCTTACCTAGGTTGTTACATACATTGACGGTCTTATTTAGATCATTTACATCATTACATGCAGAATGGGTTTACATCATTTATAAAAATGTCGACTGATGATGGAATCTGAATGGCACGAGCACATCGAACATGACGAATCCCATTTGAAAAAATGAGGGTGTACTGCTATGGGGTCGTTGACAAAGTGTGGTCAACAGCTCCCATTAAGAGCCTTTAGGATTTGTCATCAATCATAAAAGTCAATTTGAATCTATGTCATGTATGAAGGACGCTTCTTGGGCATGTTACATATCTGTATAAGTCTTTGAAAAAGTCAAAATACCCTCTAAAGAGAAGCACAAGAATCTCCTATCAAGTCGGCTTCAAAATAGAATAAATAATCTCCTCCAAATGACACGTCGGCTCACCCTCCATTAAGTCGGCTAATTTGAGGGGGAAACCACTATAAATAGGTAGCTCGGCCTCAATTCAGAAGACAAAATTTCGGACAAGTGCAAGACTTGCAGTAAGAAGTGTGAAGCAGTCAAAAAAGAAGCCTCCCAACCAACGAAGTAAGGAGAAGGAAGAGCAAAGTCCTTAGGGTTATTTTTGGGTCTGTTTAAAGGGTTGTAAACCTCCACACGTGTGGAGAAGCAAGAGATATGTTGTAGCAAAAGAAGCCGAGAGGAATTGTAGTCCTCTTGAGTATCCAAAATGGAAGAAGGTCAAGTCAAGAAGGAAGTTGAGTCAAGCTAGGAGACCCTATCCAAAGCGAAGAAAATCAAGGCATCACAAAAAGGTCTTCTACATGAGCTAGGGTTTCTAAATTAGCATTGTAGACCTAATTCAAGGAGGCCGAAGGGTCTAAAGCAGAACGAGGCCAAGGTTGAAGAAGAAGCCGAGAAGGAGGAAGAAACAGAAGGATCGTTGACTAAGGATCTCATCAAAAAAGCCTTGTGCCTTGGTATTGGAGTGGCAAATAGGTCAAGGGTCTTGGTTTTGGTATTCGTCAATTGAAATCTCTATAAGAAGAAGAATTTTTTCGTGTTTTCCTCTCAAGTGGGAGAGGTTTTGGCCCTGGCTTATCGTCTATATTTTGTGTCTCGTCTCTTTATGGTTTAGGCATTGGTAGTTGTTTGATGAAGAAAACATTATAATAACATAAGCAAGAGAAGAACCTAATCTAAGTAAAAAACATTCACAAGAAGTTATCATAAGAAGAGAAATCTCTTAGTCTCGATGCCCTAGATTTCTCAACACACTGCTTCACAATTGAGATCAACAGTGCTTGCATATAAATCACATGCTTGGTGCCAAATAATGTTCCAGCCAAAAAATGTAACTATAATCAATGTGAAAGTCAACACAATCACCTTCCCTAATTGCACATCTAACATGGAGGAAAGTGAAAACCCTTTATTTAGATGCAAACATTAACAAGATGAAACGGGTCAGTTAGCCACATACACACCCATCTTTTCACTAGAATGTTTTGCACCTTACCACACAGAAATATCTCCACCAATTTCAGATGAAGGTAGTTTTATTAGTGAAAAACCTTCAAAATGACTCAAATGACCTGCGAACTTGCAGATCTCAATAAAACTCGTTCAAATAAAGGAGAGAGGTTTCTAGAGCAAGAATATGGAATTTCCTTTTAATCAGAGAATCGAGCTTTTCTCAACTTGAGTTTGTTACAATTGAAGACTCGCATTTAATGCTCTAAAAATATCACATTAATTGTAAATTTTTTATCATGTTTTACCTCCTTAGTTAAGAGGGAGTGTTGAAAAGTTTAACTAGGTTTAGTCTTCATAGTGACGTGTAATTATGATTTTATGTAATTGATGTAAAGAAGAAAATAAAATTATTTTGTAATGCTTGAGTAATGGGTTTCATGGTCAAGGAATTTCATTTTATAGTGAAGGCTCCCATTGTGAGCCTTTAGGGTTGGTCATCAAGTCATAAAGTCTAGAACGTCAATGTCATGCATTGAAGACATGTTACATATTGTAAAATATAATTTGATCGTGTCAATAACCCTCCAAGACCTTGTCACAAGTTATTACTTGTGTCGGCCTTCCAAAAGGATGAAGATGGTTTTAGATAAGCATGTTGGCCTATGTGCAAGGAAAATTCGGCCTATTTGAGCGACAGTCCACTATATATATAGAGGACTCGGCCTCCATTTGAAGACCAATTCAATCAAGCATAAGAAGCATAAAGAAGAGAGAGAAGATCACAAGAAGAGCAATCTCATCCATCAAAGGAAGAAGATGAGAAAGCCTAGTTGTTTTGGGTTTGCTTTTAGGGCTAATACCTCCACACGTGCAAAGGAAGGAAGAAACATCTACTGCAGAAAAAGGTTGAAGGTCTTACTATTGTCCAAGAGGCCGAATCAAGGAGGAAAATAAAAAAGATTACAAGTCGAATTATAATAAGAGATCATACCATCCAAGTGAAGAATATCAAGTTTCAAAATTTGGTCAATCACACATGCTAGGGTTTCTAAAGTAGGGCCGAGAGCTGCAGATCTGAACAAAGGGACCAAAAACTGAAGCATAGTTGAGATAGTGGGAGAAGGTGGAAGTTTGACCATCGATTGACTTAAGGAAGGAGTCAAACTTAGAAAGCTTGTGACTTGGTCTTGGAAAGGTTATTGTGTCAAAGGTCTTGGTCTTGGTATTCGGCAATTGAAGTCTCTATAAGAAGAAGAATTTGTTTTGGGTTTTCCTCTCAAGTTGGAGAGGTTTTGGCCCTGGCTGATCACCTACATCTTGTGTCTCTTGTCTCTTTATTGCTCATGGTTTGGTAGTTCTTTTATGAAGAATAACACTATAATAATATAAGTAAAAGAAGAACTAATCCAATGAAGTAAAAGGTATTCACAAGCAGTTATCATTAAAGAGAAATCACCTAATCCTTATGCCCTAGATTTCTCAACATGGTTTCAGAGCTAAGGTGGCAAATCAAGGAAAGGGCATCTCATCAAGGGACACACAAACACTCAAGAATCAAATCTTGAAGGACATCAAAGCAAAGTCAAGATCTACAAAGAAGTGTCAAAAACCTAGATCGAAGTAGAATTCCACACCAAAAGAAGTCTTGGGATCCTCAAAAGACCACAAAGACCCTACTCAAGTTGAAGAGACCTACAAATCAAAGTCGCTTGAAGACTATTCATCCAAGAGAAGCAAGATCAAGGATGTTGTCATCATCTTCAAAACATTTTAAGGAAATCTCCCTTTCGTTGAAGCAATGTACTTACCATTGAAGAAGATCATCCAGGAAGCATTAAGACATCATCAATAAGTCATTATTAATCATCATCAACAAGGACATCACCATCAAAGGATCTAAAGTGATCTCCTTCTTTGTGGAATCAAGGATCACTCTTGAGGAGAACTATCTTCATCAAGGAGAAGTTCTCTATTATCTATATCATCATCAAATTCAAGAAGGCAGCAAGTGGAAGAAGCATCTTCTCAAGTAAGTATATTTATGTCTACATATGAATATGTCAAAATGTCTTTTTGCAATGAAAGCAACAAGTTGGTTGGGGCTTCAAGCTTTCTTGCACGGAAAAAAAGGACAGATATGAATCTCATTGAAAATGAGGTCATGGAACATGTAAAGGGTTCAATCACCAAACCTCCAAAAGAAGATGCTCAAGCACTTTCAAGGTTTATGAAAGGTGAAGCAAGGGCTCAAAGGATTCTCATAGAATCCATCAAGGATCCCCTCATCCCATATGTATTGATCTGTATGAGATCTTAATGAAATTGTGCTTGAGGGTTTGCAAATTACAAGTGTTTAAATGGAGTTTTTGAGAGCTTTTATGTTAATTTTTAAACACATAAAGCATGTAAATAAACTCTGAAATATACAGAAACAACAGACAAATGCACCATAATAATAACCACAACACCGCAGATGATGGAGTTCAGCCCTCCTGGGCTGCGTCTCCTTGGTCCAGCATCCAATGGCTTGGCCTTCTTTCATTATGCTCAAAATGGTGATTACATACATTTACAATGCTCAAATGGCTTCAAAACTACCTGTCTAGCCTCTTTCTCATCCGAAATTGGTCAAAAACTGAAGAAGTTATGAGCCTCCCTAGTTTTCCTGCTAACCACTCTACAATTTCCCCAAAATTCGGACTGGTCCTTCAAATTCGCCCCATTTTCGACTAACAGAGTGATAATTTCCTGGAATTCAGGGTGAAATTGTCGTAACATTAATTTGCACAATAACGCCTTAATTCTGAATTCCCAATCATATAACATTGGCGCATTAAAATGTTTTTTAATATTAAAAAAGGCCCAGCGGTTAACTAACTGTCGGCAGTTAGGGCCTTACCGCTCACATAGGCGGCTTTGGTGGCAACTAGGGCAGCGGCTTCCAAAATTGGTGGTCACGGAACGTCTTCGGTGGCGGTGGTCTGATGATGCAGTTTATGCGGCGGTTTGTGCGGCGGTCAAGGTGGCGGCTTCTTCCTCCCCCTCTGCCCTCGGTCTCCGTGGAATGGTCGTATAGTGAACTCATATGGCGGTCGGGGCTAAGCCTTGGCCCCTTACCCAAACCATTGCGCATATAAAACTTATATAAGGTTTGCGCCACTATGTTAAACAAGGAACTCATGTGGCTTGATGGTTAGAACGTTGCATTGTTTGCAAGAAGGTTTGGAGTTCGAATCCTGCAGAGGGGCGGTTTGGCCCTCAACCAATTTGGGTGGCCCCCGCGCTGCCACGTCGCGGCCTTCGATTAGGCCACGTGGCAGCATCCGGTTGGCCACCACACCAACCAATGAAATCATGCCACCCAGCGCCAATCCAACTCAGACAAGTGGCGCACTAAGATTGGCCCACCATGTACAATCATCCTTTGACGAGTCAGCCATGCCCAGTCAGCTGTACAGACTTCTAATTGGGCAACCTGCACATTTTTTTGCCAAAATTTACCTCTTTGGGAAAATGGACAGAACGCATTTCTGGGAGCATACTGTGTCGATTTTCCGTGAAACGAGTTGCGTTGAATTCAGAACAACGAGATCTACGCAGTCATTCAGGTTCCACACCATTCCGACAAGTTTCATTTTTTAGCATAATTTTGAGCACCTGATCACTCCTCCCCACTGGAAGATTTTGGACCCCAAAAGATCACTTTCAGTTCTTCAACAGATGAGGGTACAATTCCCTCACCTTTCCAATCTCGATCCATTTGGCTTTGCTTGAATTTGCGCCTTTGAGCCCCACACGAAGGTACTCCACATTCCTTCGTTTTGAAGACCTTGTTCTTCTGTCAAGAATGGTGTCTTGTTGTAGTTCATCAAGGTATTCAGGAGAAAAATCCTCAATGGAAGGAATATGAACATGTGCTCCTTGATCTTCAATCAAAGGCGATTCATAGATTCTGTGTTTACAGCATATTATTTCGAGTTTCCTCTCTCTCCGTGAATTTCCTCTGAAACTTAAAAGTGGTACATTTTGTGTATTCAGCGTATTACTTTATTTTTCCCCTAGAGTTCTTCTTTTCATTCAGATATCAGCAGTGAATGGCATTATGAAATCTTTTATTATTCAAGATCATTAAGGGTTTTAAAAAACTAGTCCCCAGAGGGACAGAACAAAGACCTCATGATAAAATCATTTCTGTGACACACTTTTAAAATGTCTTAAGCACTTATTCCTTTCACAACCGAGGGATTGTCTCTTAAGATACAACATTTTCTGGCGTCGTTGCCGAGGACGAAGACACGAAGTTATTTTTCCCTGCGTATTGAAATCTATTTCTTGATGGTGAGCAAGATTTAGATACAAATTTGGTTGTATATTATTCACCTGGTGACTCCACTAATGAAGGTTTCATTAGATGAGGAAGTCTACGGGCAAGAAAATGAGAAAGCACCGTGGAAGATACAGATATCAGAGTTGGAATCTTTCAAAGGAAGTTTTATTTTTCACTATCAGTTTGGTGGTCTATTTTCCCTTACATATCAAGAAGATTGCTTCCTGCTTTACTTTCTCAGAAGATTATAATGCCCAAAATGTACATTCTTTATTGGAGAAAAAGATTCTTCTTCTGATTGTATTATTGATCTTGACACAACTTTATCTCCTAAATATGAAAGGAGAGATGACTGTTGCATTACTATTCTTGAAGGTAATTTGTCGCGGTCTGGGCATAAAGGTGAGGATTCATCATCTTTGGATGATAGCAATCTACCTCATAAGCAATCCGCTTCTTTCCAGCTTGGAACCAAGGTGATTTTCAAACCCTTGGTGCTGCCCACAATCCTCCATCAATATCCTTCAAAAGGATTCAAATTTCAGTTGAACAACATATCTTAGAATTTGAGTACTTTCTGGACAAATTTCAAATTATTTATGAAGACGTGTCTTTAAGGATGTTTTGTCATTCATTAAAGCAGGGTGCTCAGCTATGGTTCCAGTGTTTGGAAGCAAGTTCAATTAGTTCCTGAGAAGGTTTTCAAGATATATTTCTTAGATATTGGGGCGAGCGTAAATCATATGAAAAACACCTTTTGGAATTATATTCTATCCAGAGGCAGAGCAATGAATCAATCGTTGAGTTTAATAGGAGGTTTCAAAAAATTTATTTCAGCGTGCCAAAAGAAATTTGGCCTCCTGAAGCTGCAGCTATGATTACTATTTGAGGGCTCTTTCTGTTGTATTGACTTTTTATCTCAAGGAGAGAAAGCCTTGCACTCTAGAGCTAATGTTTCTTTATGCACAGGAAATCAAAGATAATGTGTGGGCCTGTAGAAATTTCTTCTGTCATGTTGAAAGAACAAGTTTTGTTGAAGACAAGAAGGCCTATCAAGAAAACATTGGAATTGCTTTACAAGAGAATGAAAATTCACAAATGAACAAGGATTTTCAAAAGCGGTCAGGGGATTCTTGTATTGCTGAAATACAAGAATTCGAGCATTCTGAGGATTTTGATCGGAAAATCATTGCAACAACTGAACTACACGCTGAAAGCCTGGAAGATCATTACAATTTTCATCATTATAATGATTTTGTGAATAGAGGAGAAACTAACAGAGCTTCTCAGGTGTGTTTGCAGGAGGGAGAAAATTTTTGACAAGAATTGGCATTATATGAAGAACATCAGCATTATGAAGAACAAACCTTAGATTTATCTTTATGGCCTAAATGGTTATCAGCAGAAAACAAAAATCAATCTTCTCACATACAACCTCAAATTGAGGAGTCAAACAGTGAAGGAAGTTGCCCTGTTCAAAGAAGTATACATCAACAAGATGTTCAAGAAAAGGAAGCAGCCAAAGATTTGTCTCATCGATTCTATGATCCAGTGGCTGACTATATGACAACTTTTTTTTGTCAGCAACAAGCATTTATGCAAGGGTATGTACAAAGCTCTATATCTAGAAAATTTTCATTGTACATCCCTGTTTTGATTTTCAAATTTCCACAGTACGAGGGCATTACGTCTAACACACAGGTGTTAGGTTGGTGCCATTGGAAGGATGACTTCACCTAATTAAGTTCAACCATGTATATAGATAGGAGTAGCGCATAAATAAGCTCAGAAGTTGAGCATTTTTAGTTGTAGTATTTTCATTTCGGTATTTTCAGTTTCAGAATAAAGGAAGGACTCCAAAGTGTAGCAGGTTTCTAGAGGTTTTCATACTGGATCATCTCCCATTTCAGATTGACTCCATGCCCAATAAAGTCTGTTGATCTACAAGTTCTCTTAGACTCCATGCCCAATAAAGGCTACTGATCTACAAGTGCTATTTGACTCCATGCCCAATAAAGGCTACTGATCTACAAGTTCTCAGCACTTTGTTACCAAAGTGATGTCCCCAATTGGAGCCAGATGTTGTAGCCTAATTTGACTCAGCTAAAAGTCAAGAGAGGTTCTGAGTCGTTCAAGGTTACTGAGGAACAATTGTTAAAATTTCAAAAAAGACCTATAATATGCTCGAAAGGATAACCACAAGCTCAATGAGGATTCATCATCACAGGTGCACCATAACCAAAATCAAGGAAACAGCAGCATTGGAGGTGTAATGTAAGCCAGAGGAGCAGCAGAGAGAAAAGCATGCAAGAGGGCTCAAGTCGAGCTTATTCACGTTGAGAGCAGTTCAAGTGTCGGATCGATGGGCACGTTCAGAACATTTCACACCGGACAAGGTCGAGTCGGGCTTATTCGCAAGCTCAAGAGAGATCAACACTTTTAAATATTGAATAAAGCTCAGGAAGGATAGCGGAGCTGCAGAGCAGCGACGGTAGAAAGCAGAGAAATCGACTAAGGCAGAAACACTTAGAAGATTTCCAAAGGAGGCAATCGGACGACGAGGATCGAATTGCAAATCTGAAGGGGAACAGACTGACAGTGGAGATTAAATCGCAAACCGCAAATCGCAAGTTTCAAAGGATAGGCACTGGAGGTAAATGTTAAAATCGCCTAAGTGCGATAAGCGATGCAATGGGGCCCGATCGCAAATCACAAATCGCAAGTTTTAACAAATAAGTGCAGAGGTAAGAGTTAAATTCGTCGAAGTGCGATATATGGTGATGGTGGGACCCGATTGCATTCGCAAATCGCAAGTTTTGAAAGTTAGCACCAAGGGTTCATGTTAAATTCGCCGAAGTGCGATGTGCGATGCCAGATGGGACCTGACCGCATAGCGCACTTCACAAGTCTTAGAAGATAAATGCTAAGGAAAAGTTGAAAACAATGGCATGCGAAGCGCGATGTCGGGCATATGCGATGTGGTTTCAAAAGTGAACTCCAAAGCTATTAAAATCCGGAGGTAAGGCATTCTTGTGTTAAATCGCAACAAAGGAAAGAAGGGGGATTACAACGTAAATCCGACGAAACGCCTTGATAATGGAGGAAAGTCTAAACGCAGGCAGAGAGACTCGGGTAAGTGACCCGACACAAATCAAGGGGGAAGAGAAGACTAAACACAACAGGCACGCGCAGAAGAGGCAGAGTCGGGTAGCAGGTGACATGATGACAACGTTCGAAATGCAAAAGCATGGGCAGAGTCGGGTGGAGATGCTTTTATACAGACTATTAGGATAACAAAGCCGAAACGGACGGAGACACATCAGCAAACAAATCAGACTTAGCAAAGGGATTATATTCCAAGTGTATTTTGTTTTCTTTGTTAAAATCGAAGCTACAATAGTGTCCTCGATTGCAATGTAATAAGTAGTTTAACTATTTAGGCAGTTTAGGAGTTTCAAGAAGCTCGAGCAATTACAAACTGCTTTTGTTTGTATTTAAGGAAGGGAGAAAGAGTGAAAAGGGGTTTCGAGTTCTGGACCTCTGGTGGATTACATTTTGTACTTCTTCTTTTTATGGGTAAATGAAAGAAGCAGCAAGTTTCCTGCAACTGTTGATGGTGATTCGTGTTTCTTGTGCCATTTTGTGTCTTTCCTTCTTTGAATGAAGTGAAGTAATGTAGCATCCGGTCTCTTAATTACATCTATGAGTAAGAGTTAAATAACCTTAATTTGCGCTCCTTCACTCCATCCCTTCTCCCTGCACAAATTCTCTCTGAAACTTAAAATTGGCAGATTCTGTGTATTCAGCATATTACTTTGAGTTTCCCCTCTCTTCACAAACTCTTGATGAAACTTTGAAGTAATAGATTCTATGTTTACAGCATATTATTTTGAGTTTCCTCTCTCTCCATGAATTTCCTCTGAAACTTAAAAGTGGTAGATTTTGTGTATTCAGTATTTCTTTTCGATTGTTAATTTTACCAGTTTGATCACTTATATTTAGAACACAAAATCAACAATGATGGAATAGATACCTATATTAATTTCTTATTTACAATAAGTAAAGTACAATAATGATATAGGGATCCAACCCTAGATGAAGACTCCAATCTTCCAAGCTCCAACCTGTATTTTCCAAGCACCGACTTGGACTTGCAAGGCCCTAGCCTTATCAATTCTGAGGCACCAACCTCAAGGGCTCCAACCCTATCTCTAGTACAGGCTCCGACCTGGTTTCTTGAGGACTCCTATCCTCTAGGGCTCCAACCCTATCTTCCAAGGCACCGACCTTGTCTCTATGAGGCTCCCACCTCTTGGGCTCCAACCCGCGACTTCACTTCGTCAAAATATCTTTGGTTATTCTTCACGGCTCCCAAAGTCTTCTTCAACAAGCCCTGACAATCTTCAACAATGCCTTCACTTAGTCTCCACGTCACCTCATCAATGACAACCTTGATCTCTTAGAAGGTGTCACCATTACTCTTCATCGTACCCAAACAAAGATCTCCAAATCACCTCATGATGATATCAACGATTCATCATGCTTTTCAATAATGTCTCCAATATCAACTACTGAAGAGTTTCATCAATAATGATTGCCCAACAGAATATTTCTCCACAAGCTCTTCAAATAGGTGCTCCAAGAAACTTTTGAAGGTCAACACCGGTCAAGGATTCAAGTTCTCCAAATTATTCTCAAGGCAACTTGAGAATGTCTTCAATGGAAGCTTCAAAGAAACCTTCTAAGTCAACACCAAAGGTAAGGATGTACGTTCTAAATATGATGCCCAAAACAAGTCCAAAGAGTATGATAGTACTGTAATCTGAGCTTCTTCAAAGCAACAAGTCCGAGTTCCTTTTAAGATGATTGTCCTTAAGTTAACTTCAGAGTTCTCAACAATGCTCCAAGATCTCTGCGCTTGTTGTCTCCTTATTTTAGTGTTGTGACAGTTTGGATGTGGTTGTCATATGATGCCACAAACACACACAAAGAAATGTTAAGACTTTGGCTTCCACAGCAGAAGTAACCCCAGCATGAGTTGGTGACAAGAGCTAAGGTAATGGTCCCAAAACTGCCTGCCCACAGGAGAATGCAATCACTGTTCTATCCAAGCCTTTCCATCAAGTCTGAGCTTGAACCTTAGCACCGAGCCCAAAAACTTATGACAGTTCAGATATATGAATCTGTGTTTATTTTCACGTTGTCATAGGGTTACCAATCTGAGCTTCCAAGTAGCTGTCCTTCAGGTCTGTGCTACAATTCCTCCACAGCTTGATAATCCGACCTCCACAAATGAGACAGACTCTGAATATATTTCAGATATATAACAGAATTCGGATTGCAGCTTCAGACAAAGTTCATGCTTACTGGTCTAAATTCTTCACAAATCTGAAGACTGTAAAATAGTCCAGGTTCTAAGGCTGTGATCCAAGCTTCACAAGGCACAGATTAAATACTGATTCGAAGTTGAAAGATCCCTGCCAGTCTGAGATTTATTTGCTGCAAATTTATGGTTTATCTCTGCAATGTCTGAGTTTCAGTTCATTGTTCCAGCCTCTTTGTAATTTTGGTTCATTGTCACAAGGGTCCGAGCTCCTTATATGCCTCTTAAGGACTTAAACAGTGATCTGATCTTAAAAGAATTGCCCAAACATTATTTTCCTATCCTCTTTGGCCTCCTTTATGATTTTGTGCTTATTCTCTGAGACCTTGACCGAATTCCTTGACTGAAATGAGGATTTGCGGTCTATATATATATATATATATATATATATATATATATTGTTGCTTGAACGAAGGGACACGTCCCTATATGGAGGCCGACTTGAAAGACAAGGTGCAGGTTGGCTCACTATCAAAAATATATATTTTTTTAACTTGAAAATTCAATATCTCACAAATTATTTGGAATTTCGGGGCATGTAAGAGCTCATTGGAAAGAGGAAAAAATCCTCTTTCAGATGGTCTAGGTCCCATTGAGAAAAGATGCCTCTAAGGTGGCAAAAATTATTTTTCTTTGTTACTATCCTTAAATTTTATGCATAAAACTTTTGGGACAACATGAGGAATGTTTGGGATAGTATGGCTTCTCCATTGTTTGGCTTCTTCATCATCATAAGATCATGTAGGATATCCATGTCATCCAATAATAGTGTAGTGATATGTCACCGACCATAGTGTAGCATTTATTAATTTACCATTAGGAGATTTCCAAGTCCTTTATGTCATGTCTCCAATCATTGTCCATGTCATTAAGACCTTCATCAAGTGCCATCACATATTACATCATCAAGTGTGGTCATTCATGTAGTCCTTCAATATCAAGGGTAAGGACATCATCCAGGTTCTAGGGCTTCTTTATCAAGTGCTTTAGGGTGTCTTCATGGTTAGATTTCCAAGTCCTTTGTGTCATGTCTCCAATCATTGTCCATGTCATTAAGACCTTCATCAAGTGCCATCACGTATTACATCATCAAGTGCGGTCATTCATGTAGTCCTTCAATATCAAGGGTAAGGACATCATCCAGGTTCTAGGGCTTCTTTATCAAGTGCTTTAGGGTGTCTTCATGGTTAGTTCAAGCATCTAAGACAAGACATCTTCTTAGTGGCTTGACATCATAATGGCATCATTAATAGCTTGACATATTCATTAATGACATCCTTATCAAACAAGAGGGACTTGTCACCATGAGTAAGGACATCATCATATTATGCATCACAAGAATATTTTCCATCCCAATAATGCCATATTGACATTAATGACAACCTTGATTAACAAATTTGTGCTCCTTCACTCCATCCCTTCTCCCTGCACAAATTCTCTCTGAAACTTAAAATTGGTAGATTCTGTGTAGTCAACATATTACTTTGAGTTTCCCCTCTCTTCACAAACTCCTGATGAAACTTTGAAGTAATAGATTCTGCGTTTACAACATATTATTTTGAGTTTCCTCTCTCTCCATGAATTTCGTCCGAAACTTAAAAGTGGTAGATTTTGTGTATTCAGCATATTACTTTGGGTTTCCCCTACAGTTCTTCTTTTCATTCAGATATCAGCAGTGAATGGCATTATGAAATCTTTTATTATTCAAGATCATTAAGGGTTTTAGAAAACTAGTCCCCAGAGGGATAGAACAAAGACCTCATGATAAAATCATTTATGTGACACACTTTTAAATGAATTAAGCACTTATTCCTTTCACAACTAAGGGATTGTCTCTTAAGATACAACAGTGTCCATGAATCCCCACAAGCTTGACCAAAAATTCCCAATAAAGCGGGAATCTCGATCACTAACAATGGATGTAGGCAATCCAAAATGCACCCATACATTCTGAAAGAATAACTGAGTAGTTTGTTCCGTTGTAATTTGCTTTTTACATGGCATCAAAATACACATTTTGTTGAACCTATCCACAACTACAAAAAGATAATCATGATTACTCTTTGACATAGGAAGACCTCCAAAAAAATCCATAGAGACACTCTCCCATGGACAAGAAGGAACTGGAAGTGGAGTGGATAATCCTAACTTTCTATTGCTAGGCTTACTAACAGCACATAATGAACAACCTCTAATAAAACGTGACACACTTTCAAGCATACGAGGCCAATAACAATACCACTCTAGAGATGCCACCGTCTTACTTACACCGAAATGACCAGCAATAAGAGAAGTATGTGCCTCTCTTATGATGTTGACTCTTTCTCCCTGTGGAATACAAAGCTTACCAAGATGGTACAACAAGTTACCATGCATGTGATAATCCAATTCCTCTACTTGGTTCCCTTGACTTAAAGTTACATATACATCTTGAAAATCACTATCTAAAGCATATTGTTTAACATAGCTCTCATACAAAACAGAGTTATGCTTAAGAATAGTAGCAACACTAACAATAGGCCTAGAAAGCATATCAGCAACTTTAATGTAGATACCTTTCTTATACCTTATCACCAAGTGGAATCGTTGAAGAAAACCCATCCATCGGAAGTGCCTTGATTGCTACAACTTTGTTTGCGATTGCAAGTATTGCAATGGTTGACGATCAGTGTGAATGATTGTTTCCTTACCCATCAAGTAGTGTTTCCACTTTTTCACACTTTGCACCAATGCATACAACTCCTTGTCATATGTAGGATAATTAATCACTGCACCATTAAAAGTTTATGAATGAAAACAGATAGGCTTACCATGTTGCATGAGGACCACAACCATGGCGCAATCACTAGCTTCGGTCTGAATCTCAAATCACTGTCTCAAGCCTGGAAGTGCAAGTACTGGAGCCGAACTGATCTTTTCTTTCAATGCATCAAATGTCTTTTGTTGTTTACCTCCCCACTAGAAGACCTGCTTCACACTTGTCAATGCATGCAATGGAGCTACGATAGAAGAGAAGTTAGCAATAAAATTCCTCCAATGTTGGGTTGCTCCCAAAAAGCTTCTTACTTCAGTAAGTGTTTTGGGCTTTGGCCAATTCAAAATAGCATCAACCTTGGAGGGATCTATTTTCAATTCACCTCCTCCAACAATGTGACCCAAATACACTAGAGAAGTTTTTCCAAACTCACACTTTGACATCTTTAAAAACAATTGTTCTTTCTTCAAGACATCAAGTACCTTTTTGACATGCATGACATGTTCTTCATGAAATTTACTAAAAATCAAGATGTCATCTAAGTAGACTATCACAAACTTATATAGAAATGGCCTCAATACATCATTCATCACACGCATAAAGGTAGTTGCAGCATTGCAAAGACCAAAAGGCATAACAAGCCATTCAAACAAACCTTGCTCTGTTTTAAATGTTGTCTTCCATATGTCACCTTCAGCGATTCTAATTTGATGATAGCCACTCCATAAGTCCAACTTAGTAAAATACTTTGCATCTTTCAATTGATCAAGCAAATCATCAATTCTAGGAAGTGGGTAACGGTTCTTTATCGTAATTTTGTTCAATGCATGGAAGTCCACACACATGCGCCATGTTCCATCCTTTAGCACCAAAACAATAGGTGACCCACATGGCGAAGTACTTGGTCTGATAATCCCTTTGTCCAACAACTCTTGAATTTGCTTTTTAATTTTTGCACTGTCCATCACTGACATCCTGTACATGCCAATGTTAGGAAGAGGACAATCCTGCTGCAATTGAATTTCATGTTGTAAACCCCTCTTGGGAGGAAATCCTTTTGGCTCCTGAAAAATCTCATCATATTGGTTAACAACCTCAACCAATTCAGATTTTAATCTTGAATCACAACCTTGAAAAGCTTCATTTTCAACATCATTCTTTTGCTTGACCATTAGAAGAACAAAATTCTTGCTAGAGTTAATGAGTCTCTTCATTTGTCCGGCATTTACAAGTGAAAGATTTAGTTTCTGTCGATGTGCTCTAACAATGTACTATATGCCATCTTTGAACAAGTGATACTTGTTTTCATGGTAATGGAAAATAGCTTTTCTATCATACAAATATGGGCTTCCCAAAATAATTCTGGAAATATCAAGTGGTACTACATCAAGTTCAACTTCATCAAGAAATTTTGTTGTAATTCCAAATTTAAAGATGCATTTCCTCGTAACTTGTAAGTTTGCATTCTTGCATATCCAACCTAAAGGATAATGTCTTGGATGAGGTATGGTCTCTAAGTTTAGTTTCTTGACTAAGTCTTCAAAAATCAAATTTTCTTGTGAACCACTATCAAAGAGTTTATCAATTTTGGTGTGCTTTGAAAAAACCTGAATATGGAAAAGTTCAATTCTAGTTTTCTCATCTTGAGTATCATTATGACAACTTGAAGAGATAGTGCTTGCTATGTCCTTACCTTTCATTCCCATTGTTGTGATATTTGTTTCATCTCTCGGATTGGAGCCTAAGTCATGTTGTGCAGTTGCAATTGTCTTTTGCTTCCCTTTGTTGTTAAACTTCTTTGGTTTCATCTCAAGATGAAGCTTCCAACAATGAGTTCATCATGACCCTCTTTGCAACAATTTTTGCATGTTAGTTTTTCTCCTTCCTGTTTGATGGATGTGTTCTTCTTTCCTTTCCATTTGAACTTGTTCTTACTCTTTTCTCTACTTGTGAATGGCTTCTTGCTACTCTCTTGTAGAATATTTTTTCCCTCTTGCTTCAAGATGAGTTGCCTAGACACAAACTTCATCTAAACTTGTAGGATTAAACATAAGGATAGTATGTCGTAAAAGACTGTGTAAACCCACAATATATTTCAACAAAGTGTCTTGTGAATTCAAGTCTACACCTAATATCAAGCATCTTCTTCTAAATTCTTGAGTGTAGCTTTGCACACTTTGACCCTTTAGTTGTTTAAATTTTAAAATTCCACCAATCCATAATAGCCTTCTGCATGTAAGCTAACGGATAAAATTGTCTTCTAAGTGCAGCAATAAAATCTATCCGAGAGGTGGAGACCTTACCATACTTTTTCATATCATCTTGTGTTTTGGCTTCCCACCAAATCAAAGCAGCACTTTCCAACCTCAATGAAGCCAACTGAATCTTTGTTTCATCGTCTTTGATGTTTGGGATCCTGCAATAAACTTCAAGTTGACGAACCCAATTATCAAGTCTTTCAGCGTTCACTTCACCATTATACATAGGCAGTTCGAATTAGATATCAAGTTTTAATAAAGGAGTTTTACCATGCACCCTTGGTGTATGTGGAGGTGTTTGAGTAACAGTGGTTGTTGAAGAGGAAGAAGATGAGGGTGATGATGGAGGTGAAGATGATGGTGGAGAAGAGGGTGGTTTGTCACCATTTCCCTTTGAAGCCTTGTCATCATCTCCTCCTTTTCCTCCAAAAGAACCCTCTCCTTTTGAAGGCTTGGAACTTTCACCCTGCAACCATGATGTCCTCTCTTCATAGAGAACCTTAACCATTTCAGTCATGTCAAAGAAAGCTTTTCTGAAAGTCTTCTCTTCAACTGACATGTTATTAGTTCCTCGTTCATAACACATGCTTGCTGAAGCTTCAACTGCAATTTGAAGAAGGATTTGTGGTGGAGCTTGAGGTAAACTTGCTCTCCTTGTCCTTGACCTAACTTGAGGACTTGCAACCACAAGCTTTCCTTCTCCTCTCTTGAGCTTCAACCTTGTAAGCATCACATACACTTGCAAACAATTAAATCCTCACACAGCAAAGAAAACAAAAGCACTAGTCCCAAACTTGATCTGTATGAGATCTTAATGAAATTGTACTTGAGGGTTTGCAAATTACAAGTGTTTAAATTAAGTTTTTGAGAGCTTTTATGTTAATTTTTAAACACATAAAGCATGTAAATAAACTCTGAAATATACAGAAACAGCAGACAAATGCACCATAATAATAACCACAACACAGCAGATAATGAAGTAATTCACCCGCTTTTGGGCTACGTCTCCTTGGTCCAGCTTCCAATGGCTTGGCCCTCTTTCATTATGCTCAAAATGGTGATTACATACATTTACAATGCTCAAATAGCTTCAAAACTTGTTCCATCAGCTTCAGAATGCCCAAAAATGCCTATTTAGCCTCTTTCTCATCCAAAATTGGTCAAAAACTGAAGAAGTTATGAGCCTCCCTAGTTTTCCTGCTAACCGCTCCACAACTTCCCCAAAATCTAGACCGGTCCTACAAATTCGCCCCATTTTCGGCTAACGAAGCAACAATTTCCCGGAATTCTGAGCGAAATTGTCGGAACTTTAATTTGCACAATAATGCCTTAATTTCGAATTTCCAATCATATAACATTGGCACATTAAAATGTTTTTTAATATAAAAAAAGGTCGGGCGATTAGGGCCTTAGCGCTCACATAGGCGGCTTCGATGGCAGCTAGGGCGATGACTTCCAAAACTGGCAATCACGAAACGTCTTCGATGGCGATGGTCTCATGACGCGGTTTACGTGGCGGTTTGTGTTGCGATCAGGGTGGAGGCTTTTTCCTCCTCCTCCACCTACACCCTGGTCTCCGTGGAATTGTCATATGGTAAACTCATATGGGGGCCGGGGCTAAGCCCTGGCCCCTCCCCCCAACCTTTGCGCATATAAAACTCATATAAGGTTTGCGCCACTATGTTTAACAAGTAACTCATGTGGCTGGATGGTTAGAACATTGCAATGTTGCAAGAAGGTATGGAGTTTGAATCCTACGGAGGGGCGATTTGGCCTTCAACGAATTTTGGTGGCCCCGATGCTGCCACATGATAGCCTCCGGTTGGGCCACATGGCAGCATGCGGTTGGCAACCACACCAACCAATGAAATCATGCCACCCAACACCAATCAAACTAGGACAAGTGGCGCGCTAAGATAGGCCCACCATGTACAGTCATCCTTTGATCAGTGAACCATGCCCAGTGTTACACCATTTTTTGGTCATCTAACCTATTATTATTAGATGAACCCAAGTACACCATGTAAGACCAATTTTACCCTAAGTAAAATTGCTTTCACCATGTGAAATAACTCATTTGTTTATATTTCCCGATCATATTTAACCCAAAACAAGGAAATTAATTAAATAAACCCTTATTTATTTAATTATTTCCTAAGAATAAGTTATTTAAATCATTATTTAAATAATATTCTTAGTTAAATTTGACTAAATCATCCATAAATAATTAAATAAACCATTATTTATTTAATTATATTCCCATCATTACCCTAAAATGATAAATAAATCATTTATTTATTTATTATTTATAAATAAAGGAATTGACCCAAGTCAAAAATCCTTTTCCCTCCAACAAATATAATAAAATATTCTTAAAGGGTGGTTCTAGAATTCGATTAATAATATTTTATTCATGCACCAAGTCCTAGACCGCCTTAATATTTTGTTATAAATAGAAGGGTTTTCCCCATTCATTAGTCACCTCCATTGCATTAGATCACTCTGGATCTATACTAGGTCACATTCTCCATTTTTTGCCTTGTGAGCTCCCATTGAGTTCTATGTTTGTCTGAGTTTTCTACAACAACAAGAGAGAGGAATTTTAGATCTGAAACGCTAAGGACTTTCAAAAACCAATCCCATTGAGGAGAACCGGAAAACACCTTTCTTGTTTTCCTCTCAGGTGCCCCCTTTTTAATATAATATAAAAATTCTTTCAAATACATTGTTCTTGTCTTGTCTATTGGATGCATCGAGCCACATTTTTACTTTATCCGCTTAATGTCTTTTATGCTTAGATCTGGATTTGTGCAGCATTATTTGGATCACCTAATTGCAGATTTAAAGATATCTGGCAGCCATAATCAATGTTAGGGCTATTTGTTATGCGTAGCTAAAGTGGTCTTTTACGACGAAAGATTCATACTAACAATTGCCGACTCCACACGGGTTTTCTTTTGCGATCGCTATCGTTTTATATATTCCTGCATATCCAGCTATTTCAGATCCTAGGGTTTCTCTTCAGTTTTTTGTTTTTCCTATTTTTATGGTATTTTTCACCTCTAAAACCCTCAAACATTAAAATTTTTAACTTCCGTGTGTTTCTGGCCCTATTGCGCAAGTGACAGAGATCAGCCGCAGCAGAGATGACAATTTTTTTCTGAAATCTGCCGCCGAGAGACCCGGATCTGCAGGTCGCACTTATCGGCCCAAAAAGTGCGACCTGGACCTGAGGACTCACTTTTCTGCCCCAAACCTGCGACATAGACTGAAACAGGACAGAATCTGCGACCTGCACTTTTTTCTGCAATTTTCCAGCAATTTTTCTGGGTTTCTCTGAAGCTTCTGTCAGGGTTTTCCAGCCTCCGTCTCTGCCCGTTTAGACCGTTTCTGATCTGTTTCACTCAACTAAGTGGGAATATTGCCCCTTAGGGCTTTAGTACCCTCCACTTTTGGTGGGCGAGTTTTAGTTGTTTCAAACGTCTGAATTTTTAGAGTTTCAGCCTTCTTATTGTCAGATCTGATACTTCCTTTTCAGATCCCTTTAGATCAGCTCTTATCCCTTTCAAATCACCTCATATAGTTTTGTTTGGGTTTTACCTCTAGGGCCACCTCTTCGTCCCTCCTCCTTTTAACTGATTTCCCCTTTTGTTACAACAACCTTGCCTCTGCCTCTTTGCTGTTCTCTGCACCTCTTTCCAGCAAATTTATCCTTTAGATCCCCATCCCTCTCGACCTTGGATCTATCGGCCTCTTTTTCGTGTGTTCTGACTAGATTTTTCCCTCTTATAGACTAGTTTTTCCTGCCTTCTTGGGTTAGATTGATGCATTGTTAGCTGTTAATTTTATGTTCTTTTAGTCTTATTTACTACAGATTCATTTTCAGTTACGCAGCACACTTTTTCTTTTACTCTCAAAACGTCTGGGTTTAATCAATTAAAATTAACGCACGCCACACACTGACCCTAAGCGAAGAAGAGCCTGGTTAACACCGCCTGGCAAAGCCTTAAAATCAATTGACACTGCACCTCTCTGCCCTTGTTTCGACATTGACTTCACTTGATTTTGTACCTCCCTGCCCTTGTCAGTTTTTCTTCTTCCCGTCATCATTGCGCCTCCAAGGCATTTGTCCTGGAGACTTCTTGGCCTTCATCCTCAGTTTCCAGTTGGTCGACTTCCTCCTTCCCGTCGTCATTGTAAGTCCGCCCCCGAGTCCGCACTCCGACTCTTCCTCTGATTGTTCGAGTTCTCCCCCTACTCCTAGTTCTCCCCCTGTTACCTTCACCATGTCTAGTTTAGGGCCTAGTGCTAGCGGCAACCCCGACCCTAATGCTGAGACTGTTACTAGCGGAACCGCCACGGGAACTACCTCTACTGCTCCCTTGCTCCCCTTCATGGCAGGCCTCAGTCTCCCCGATTTCAATCAGTTGACCAATGATCCTATCCACCACGATGTTAGTTGGCCTGCTATGCCAACCAAGCTCCCCTCCGACATTCCCAAGTTTGAAGGCCTTGATAGTGAAGATCCCTCCAACCATATCCGATCTTTCCACATGTGGTGTTCATCCAATTCCATTACCGATGATTCCATCCGTCTTCGGTTGTTCCAACGCACGCTTACAGGCGAAGCTTCTAAGTGGTATGTTGACCAGCCCGCCTCTTCCCATACCACCTTTGTGACCCTTGCCCGCGCCTTCTTATCTTATTTCTAGCTTCCCCCTCGGTATGACACTGGTATCGAACTTTTGACTTCTTTCCGTCAATCGTCTGCGACCCGCCTATTCGATCATGTTAAAGAATGGCGGAGAAGAAAGAGCCTATGTCAAGCCCCTACCTTCGAAGACCATGTCTACATGGACTAGTTCCTTAGATCTCTCTTACTCGCCATTGGCAAAAATGTCGCATCCCATTTTCCTCAAACTGAAGAAGTTGCCCTCCAAATAGCCTTGAAATATGACCTGATCTATGCTCAATCTGGTTATGTTTATACCGTCCTTCCTGACCTCCCCACACCTGGTGGCACTAACGCACCGCGGGCACCTCATGCCGCCGAAAGTATTGTTGGAGCTCTCTCTCATCCATCCGCTCAACCTCCCATGAGCTATGGTTTTCTTGGGGGAGGGGGCACCACCTCCTGCACTTCTCCCCCTCTCGGTAGCACGCATCCAGGATCCGGCATGCCTCCTCTTTCTGCCCAACCTCTTGTTTACCACACTGTTACCCAACCCCCTTTATTATCCGTATCCGCAGCTTGGTGCTCCAGCTCCTCCAACATTAGCACCTCCGCCTCCCTTGCCTTCTCAACCTCGGCAACAGCAGTCACCACCCCCTCAGGAGCAGGTGGATGCACAGCAGGGATTTGTGGCTACCCAACCACCTGACGGACAGGCGGCCACTCAACCTTCCCCTTCTGGTTCCTTCGATTACCAAATTCTCATGATGAAATCTGATTACCCTTTACCTGTCGACCTTAACCTTCAAACTCGGTCTCGTCAGTACTCCACGCCTCCCGCTCCGTCGATCCTCGAGTCCCCATCTTCAGGTCCTACAAAGCCTCTGTCAACACCCAATGGTCCCTTGCAAATCCCTCCACCCAAAGCTGAGGTTCATACCAAGATTCCTAAAGGCCCATTACACCAAAATGCTGCTTCTGGTCGAGCTACCCATTCGTATAGCATAGTAGATGATCTGGCACAATCTCCTGCTCCCATTTCAACATTGGAACTCCTCCAGTCGTGTCCTTCTCAAAAGAAGCCTCTACTATCCGCCATGGGCACTGTAGATCCTGCTGATGACCAATTGATTGTTTTCGACGCCCGTCAATCAGAACATCCTCCCCTTCCTGCTTCCGTAGCTTTCCAAATCCCAGTCAAAATTCGGAACGCTCACGTTTCTCAGTGTATTATTGATGAGGGGGGCATCCACTTGTGTGATGTCTGCTTCGGTTTGGAAACAACTCGAATCTCCTGAGCTGGCCCCTTCCACAATCACCCTTCGTGCATGGGACGGCCATGCCTCCCAGCCCATTGGCCTATTCCGTAATTGTCCTATCACTCTTGCGGGCAAGACTGTTTGCGTTGACGTTGAAGTCATCGACGCCCCTCTTGATTATTACATTCTTTTGGGGCGTAGCTACACCTACGCCATGTCTGCTATCCCATCCGCGGTCCACTAGAAGAAGTTTTTCCCTCATAATGGAAAGATAGTCACCATTGACCAGTTGACATATCATGAACCAAAATCTCAGACCTCCTCTGAGTCGACCATCTCTTCTGTAGCCAATAAGCAAACCATCGATTCTATGACCAGTGTCTCCCCTGGCATCTACAAAGACTCCTCCTTGCTTGGAACCTTCCCTGGTCTTCCTCATCCTCCTGTCTCTGATCCCAGCTTAGCGAATGTTTGCATGATGCAATCGTCTCGGGCTGACCTTAAGCAACCCGCTTCGACAAGTCAGCAAACTCAACCTTGCCTGCCGCAACCTGCTCCTAGCCCTTCGCCTCAGCCAGCCAAACCTCTTCCTTCTGGCCCTTCTCCTACAGCTGGTACCCATGAGCCTCTTTTACCCCTTGGGTCAGTGCCACCAAGTCTCAACCATCTTGGAGCCGTCCCTCCTGATCATTACCCCGCTGGTTAGATACCTTTCTTTGCTCCCCCTCCCGGAGTCTACATGGTACCTGTCATGGCCGCCCTCTCTCTTCCTAACCTGACCCTTGGGATACCCATCTGGTACCTTGACCCTCCAGCCACTACCCCGCCTGGTCAACCCAAACCTTATCTTGCTTTGACCCCGGTTCAACAGATCCCCATGACTTCTCCCGCTGCAACAGTGCCTCAGTCACCTCAACAAGAACCACCTACTGTTGCGACCGCTCCTGGTAAGAATGGCAAAGCTCGCAGGGGGGCATCAAAGGACAATGCTACCCCGACAAACCCTGCCCCTCCTTGGCCTCCAAAGCATCCAATTCAGTGTGCTTTGTGTGATGTTGTCGGTCATGCCACCCATACCTGTCTTGAATTGCCTCATCTCAAGCCCATGGTTAATGTCGTGTTCCCTGAGTCCACGGTCCCAGAAGCCTTTGTTCCTTCCACAACCGCAACCAAGAACCCCAAGACTATTCACACCAACCACCCCTATGCTTTGTGTGATCTCCATGGCCATTACACCCACCTTTGTCCCCACCTCAAGGACTTCCGCACCTCTCTAGCCGCGGTCCGTCAATTCAAGACCAAGCGCAACGAGTCCACCTCTCCCCTATTTGCGCGTTTTGCTTCGGCAGAACTACTAGACATGACGGCTCCCATTGGTATTCCCCCTCTTGATGTCGAGATGACGGAGCCTTCGTCCACCATCTTCTACCTATCATCATCCATGAGACCCGCGGGGAACATTCCCTCTAAATCCTCCCCTGTTGTTTCGCTTGACCTTCCTTCAGCAATTACCCTGGGCTCGACATCGGTAGATCCTTTATTTGCTTACTCTTCTGTCACCCCTTGTGACGATGCACATGTGAACCTCTCTTCTCATGATGATGAGTCAAGTAGCTTCATCGCGTCAAGTGGTCTTTCTTCCACCAGTCAACCCACCTTCTATCACGATGATGACATTATGGAAGAAATCCCCACCCCTGACTTTATCCATTCCCCCTTACATCGAACCCATGCGTTCGCACCACATACACCTCGTGGCCATTACATTAAAACCCCATGTTTGTGTAAGGGGGCACCCATATTTGAGAGAACAAGAAAAACAATTCTCCAGCACTCTCCTAGTGTATCTAGTCATGTCGACTTTAGTACCATTATTCTTCCACATTTAGACAAACCTCTCGAGTCCCATATCACTTCAGATCACTCTAGGGATGATACCCCTTATCGTTCCTTCATCTTACATCAGCGACCCAGTCTTTTAGACATTGTTGTTGACCAACCTATGGGTTTTTTAGGAGAGCATCAGTTCATTGTCTCCAAATTTTCTCTTTGGGATAGTGACACCTGGTATGCCAACCTGGAAACCTAAAGTCCATTTGATTCATATATGCAGTACTAAAAGAGATTGGTAATCCTCCATTTCCTTTCTCATACTGCATCACCATAACGAAAACAAATGGCGCACCACATCATTGAAATGTGTTTAGTTTCCCCTTTATACATTTTGGCATGACCACAACATGCTTGGGGGCAACTATGCCCCTTAACCATAACCCTCCTCAAAATCGAATTTCTTCACTTGCAACACTCATACTCAGGGCACCACTTGGCCTCCATACTTGTCCATGCTCGTGTTGATGTTCGTCGTGAGTTACCATATTGTACTCATGTTTTTATGGTCCCCCATTGGACCTTTTCTATGTGGCAGCACCATCGCGTCACCCTTGTTTAGAGCATCCGAGTTGAGTCATCATCCGTCATGGAGTCTATCTCGAGCCCCTTTTATCTCCCACTATAGTCCTCCATCCTTCATCGCTTGGTCCCTCTCTCGTGTTGCACATTCTGGCCTTCAGTACCATTGTCACCTATCCTCCCTGATATTGTGTCAGTTGCTGCCAAGCCATTCATGCCCCTTATGCTCTACCAAGGGAAGTTGTCCATCTGCTACTCAGTATCCCTCATTTCATTATCATCATTAGTGTCCGTCTGTTAGTCGCTCTACTCTTTTCTCCCGTGCCTTAGTTGGGGCTTCCCTTATTACCTCACCTATGGCGGACCTACTTCTGTCGACATCAGCTCATTTACTCCAGAAGCCAGTTCTGGGGGGCAGTGTACCTTGGTTCGAGCTCTTTTCAGCATGATCTATACACTTGATGGTCCAGTGATGCAGCAGCAGCTATTGGTGATTCCCAGGTGTGTGTGAGATGTCTCAACCCTCATGAGGGGGTGGCCCTACAAGTAGCCCCCCACATGCCTGGATGACTTCTTCATTTCAGCCCTTGATGCAGCTCCTCCCATTTGATGATATTGGCCTCAGCCGCTTGCAGCGCCTTTCAATTTGCATGTATCAGTCAGATTTTGCGAGCCCTCCCCCGTGTGTAGGGGGCATTTGGGCGTATTTGTATCTCATGCACTAAAATTTTATTGTATAAGTCCTGACGGTTATTCCAAGCACAGCATGTATGTGGGATCCATCATTCTATTTTTCTGGCTCCTATTTAAACCAGCATATTCTTCATGGTTCAATTCCTTGTTTACTGGACTTCCTATTCTTTGTACTTTGTCTCGACGGGCATAGGTATGCCTCCCCCGCCGCCTTTAGCACAGGTACCACTTCATAAACTAGAGACTTGTTGCACCTGTAAGTCTCGTCTCCTCAGGGTCTAGTCCTTTAGCACATTAGACTACCTTACATTTCTCTCTCTCACTTCCCTCTTGATGTCTAGTGATTGAGTTCTTACAACGTATCTCGGTCATACGATTTGCTCCTAACACTCGTACGTTGGGGGGCAATCTGTTACACCATTTTTTGGTCATCTAACCTATTATTATTAGATGAACCCAAGTACGCCATGTAAGACCAATTTTACCCTAAATAAAATTGCTTTCACCATGTGAAATAACTCATTTGTTTATATTCCCCGGTCATATTTAACCCAAAACAAGGAAATTAATTAAATAAATCCTTATTTATTTAATTATTTCCTAAAAATAAGTTATTTAAATAATATTCTTAGTTAAATTTGACTAAATCATCCATAAATAATTAAATAAACCATTATTTATTTAATTATATTCTGGGTTTTCTACAACAACAAGAGAGAGGAATTTTAGATCTGAAACGCTGAGAACTTTCAAGAACCCATCCCATTGAGGAGAACCGGAAAACACCTTTCTTGTTTTCCTCTTAGGTGCCCCCTTTTTAATATAATATAAAAATTCTTTCAAATACATTGTTCTTATCTTGTCTATTGGATGCATGGAGCCACATTTTTACTTTATCTGCTTAATGTCTTTTATGCTTAGATCTGGATTTGTGCAGCATTATTTGGATCACCTAATTGCAGATTTAAAGATATTTGGCAGCCATAATCGATGTTAGGGCTATTTGTTATGCGTAGCTAAAGTGGTCTTTTACGACGAAAGATTCATACTAACACCCAGTCAGCTGTACAGATTGCTGACTGGTCAACTTGCACATTTTTTTGCCAAAATTTTCCTATTTGGGAAAACGGACAGAACATGTTTCTGGGAGCATACGGTGTCAGTTTTCAGCAAAACGATTTGCACCGGATTCAGAACGACGAGATCTACGCGGTCATCCAGGTTCCACACCATTCTGGCAAATTTCAATTTTGAGCATAATTTTGAGCACCTGATCATGTATCTAAACTAGAAACTTCAAAAGAAATATATGACAAACTAGTAGAGTTGTTTTCCGTAAGCACTGCAGGAGAAGTTATCTCATTAAGGCAAGAACTCTACAAGCTAAGGATATCAAAAGAAGAAGGGATAGGCTCATACTTTATGAGGATATCTAAAATAAGGGATCAACTTCAAGATCTAGGAGATTTCATGTCTAGCAAGGAAATGACCATCGTAGTTCTAAATGCACTACCAAAGGAGTGGGGTAACTTTACTTCAAGCACTTATGGGAAGAAAGAAGCTACTCCATTCCAAGATCTACGGTCACTATGCAAGATTAAAGAAACCAAGCTAAAAGCAAATATTAATGTAGGATCAAATGAGCAAACTCAAGCATATGCTGCTATGGCAAAGAGAAAAGGGAAGTTTGGGAAATTTGGTCCTCAAAAAGGAAGAAGAACATGGCTAAGATTCAATGCTATGGATGTCAAGAATATGGGCATTACAAGAGAGATTGTCCTAAGCTCAAAAAGGACAATAACAAAAGAGGAAGAGAAGAAGCCCATGTGGAGGAAGCTGAAAAGAAGAAATCCAAGAAAGAGGAAGTAAAAGATCTCTACTATGATTGAGATAGTCATCCTCACCTAGTTGTTTTCAAGTTTCTGATTCAAGTTCTTTGTTGTAAAGTATAACTATCATGGTAGGAATCATTAGAAGCATGATAGGATGCATCAAGTTAAGAGATGACATCATAGAAGCATACGACTGGAAGCAAGAGTTCATGACATCATCATAAATAAGTATGAAAGATAGTTGAAATAGGAGTCTGTGGTTGTCACCTATAGAAGGATGTAGCTCTCGGTAACCTCATTAGAAGCATAAGCAGTACTTATGGGAAAATGAAGGTCATCTAGTATAGAGCTCATTATACATCATTCAAAAAGGAAAATTTGCAGGATGAGGATGATCAAGATCCTTCATTGGAAGGTTCACCTTCTGGAAGAAGCAAGTGTCTCGTCGGGAATTCCATCTTATATGGGATTCATGGGATGATGGTATGATGCCAAAAGAAGAGAAGCAGGTCAAGGGATTGAAGTTCTTTCAATCGAGGAAGTTGTTGAAGGAAGATTAGATGACCTAAAAGAAAATGAGGTACGTATTTGATAAAATAGTCATGTCATATGGTTGCAAGTAACATGGATAAGTGTTCTATCTCAAGAGCAAGATTAAAAGAAAGGATCCCCTCCTGTGAAAGGATGCATGAAGGCATGGTTCACACAATGACTAGATGAAATCAACATAATATGTCCTCATATGAAACATGAGGTAGTTGACAAAGTCGAAGGAACTATGATTGGAAGTTCTTGGAAGGAAATGTGTGAATAAAGAAAGGAAGAGATCATGAAAAATGCAACTATGGAGAAGGCAAACAACATCCAAGGAATAGAAGATTTGACTATGATATCTCCATGAGAAAGATATGAAGATTCTAATGAAATTGGAAAAACAAAGAGACCCTTGACATCGTATATCTTTAGGAGATGTGTCAATATGTATGCAGAATGTTGATGCAAACAAGGAGATGTCATGATGAAAGACCATCACAAATGGAATTTTGATTTAATGAATAATATCTGGATGGGCTTATGCAAGACTGCCAAGGGAAGAGTTGTGAATGTCTTCCACAATTGATGCCCATGTAGCAAGATGAAAGATCCTTAAGGAAACATGGCATGAAGAAGGCAGCATGACATAAAGGAAGGCCAGATATGGATTAATAAGATCACTTTCCAATGAGAGGAATGATGACATGACTAACATGACTCGTGGATGAAAGTGAAGGATGGTTTGTGCCCTACGAAGAAGTCCCAAAAGATGTAGACTCTATGACAAAGAAGAAATTCATGACATCAAAGGAAGGACTGCTACAAGTAGTTGGTTGTCCCATGATCTTCGCCTGAAGAGCTGCTAAAAGCAAGGCCTTGGTCAAGAGGGAGCTTGGGTACATTCCTGTTTATAGGAATGGGTACAATCCTTCAGTGGAATGGGTATGTCCTCCCTAAGTTGAGAGGAGAGATAGACACATCATTCTTGTCTTCACTTGGGAAAATAGAATAGAGGATTGGGTAAACATCTTGCATTCGATACTCTTTGAGGATGAGTTACGGCATCCAATATAAGAATAGTCGTAGAGGACCAATATTCTTTAAGGGCTTGGAATCCAAAATAAGAATAGTCCTGGTAGAACATACTCTGAGAGAACACGGGTGGGGTATGTTTCGAGAGAAACAATGTTGAGGGTGTTTATACATCATTGGTCTTGTCAGCATTGAGGTCTAATCTTGTGAAGTGATAGAGTTGTCAGTCAAGGCCTTCATATGTGACAATGTTGGATGATATGATGCTATACAGATGGGTTACCAATCCGACTCTTCTTAAGAGAATTCTTCAGATTGAGAATGTACAAGTACCTTTCGTAAATTATGAATACCTCCCTAGTTAACAGGGAGTGTTGAAAAGTGTAACTAGGTTCAGTCTTCAAAATGACATGTGTAATTATGATTTTATGTAATTGATGTAAAGAAGAATAAAATTATTTTGTAATGCTTGAGTCATGGGCTTCATGCTCAAGGAATTTTATTTTATAGTTAAGGCTCCCATTCTGAGCCTTTAGGGTTGGTCATCAACTCATAAAGTCTAGGAGGTCAATGTCAAGTATTGAAGACATGTTACATATTGTAAAAAGTAATTTGATTGTGTCAATAACCCTCCAAGACCTTGTCACAAGTTATTACTCATGTTGGCCTATGTGCAAGAAAAAGTCGGCTTATTTGAGCGACAATCCATTATATATAAAGAGGACTCGGCCTCCATTTGAAGACCAATTCAATCAAGCATAAGAAGCATAAAGAAGAGAGTGAAGATCACAAGAAGAGCTATCTCATCCATCAAAGGAAGAAGAAGAGAAAGTCGAGTTGTTTTGGGTTTGTTTTTAGGGCTAATACCTCCACACGTGCGAAGGAAGGAAGAACCATCTACTGCAGAAAAAGGTCGAAGGTCTTAATGTTGTCCAAGAGGTTGAATCGAGGAGGAAAATAAGCAAGATTACAAGCTAAATTGTAAGAAGAAGTCATACCATGCAAGCAAAGAAAATCAAGGTTCAAAAGTTGGTCAATCACAAGTGCTAGGGTTTCTAAAATAGGGTCGAGAGTTGCAGCTCTGAACCAAGTGACCGAAATATGAAGGATAGTTGAGATAGTGGGAGAAGGAGGAAGTTTGACCATCGATTGATTCAAGGAAGGAGTCAAACTTAGAAAGCTTGTGACTTGGTCATGGAAAGGATATTGTGTCAAGGGTCTTGGTCTTGGTATTCGTCAATTGAAGTCTCTATAAGAAGAAGAATTCGTTTTGGGTTTTCCTCTCAAGTTGGGAGAGGTTTTGGCCCTGCCTGATCGCCTACATCTTATGTCTCTTGTCTCTTAATTGTTCATGGTTTTGTATTTGTTTGATGCAGAAGAAACCTATAATAATATAAGTAAAAGAAGAACTAATCCAATGAAATAATAGGTATTCACAAGCAGTTAGCATTAAAAAGAAATCACCTAATCCTAATGCCCTAGATTTCTCAACAGAAATATCGGATCTTATGTCAATTTTATGCAACTTTAATTATCGCAATGTATATGTGTAGGGCTAATCAGTCCTTCAAACAAATTTGATAATAACTTCTTGAGCCAAACAGCTTCCCGACAGACTTCACTTGCAGCAACATACTCTGCTTCAGCACTACTCAAAGCAATTGTATATTGCTTTCTACTCATCCATGAGACCATGGAAAATCCTAAGCTAAAGCATTTGTCTCACTGCCACCCCAATCTGAATTTGTATATCCCATGACTTGGATTTCATTACCAGTATACCGGAGGAACTGATGTATGGTTCCACGCAAATACCTTAGGATATGCTTGGTTGTAATCCAATGATCATGTTTTGGCTCTATCTGAAACTGACTAGGGACATTCACTACAAAACAAATGTCTGGTTTTGTATTTACTAGATACATCAAGGACCCAATCAAATGTCAATAGCAAGTAGGATCCTCTTGACGAGACTTTGAACTCCTCTATTTCTTTAAATTGGTAATCATAGGAGTCATCATAGGCTTGCTATCCATCATGCCAAACTTCTAAAGTATCTTCATCACATATTTACCTTGAACAAGATATATCTCACCTAGATTCTACCATAATTCTAGTCCCAAGTAATAATGCATAATCCCAAGATCCTTCATATCGAACTCAACTGCTAATTGCTTCTTGCATTGTTGAATCCTATGCTCTACACCTGTGACTAGTAGATCATCCACATAAAAGAATATGATAACTGGTTCACCTTGGACCACCCTTACATATAGGTTAGGATCTGCATACCCTTGGTAAAACTGAGTCTCAATAGGTATGCATCCATTCTTTCATACCAAGTTCTAGGTGCTTGTTTTAAGCCATATAGAGCTTTTCAGCCTGCAGTCATGAGTCTCTCTCTGATTTATTTCAAATCCTTGAGGCTGCTCAATGCAAACCTCCTCATCAATGGTCCCATTAAGGAAATTTGTCTTGACATCCATTTGATGGATCTTCCATCCCATAGTAGTAGCCAACGAAACAAGCAAACTTATTGTTGTATTTCTAGCTGTGGGAGCAAAGGCTTCCTCGTAATCAATGCCTTCTTTCTGTGAGAAGCCTCTTGCTACAAACCTTGCTTTGTATTTATCAATGCTCCCATTTGCAGTGTGCTTTATCGTCTAAATCCATTTTGAAGTGACTATAGATGTGTCACTTGGCCGAGGGACAATCTACCAGACATCATTCTTCATTATGGACTGGTATTCTTCCTGCATAGCATTCCTCCACTCTTGATGTTTAGCTGCATCTTCATAGGAGGAAGGTCCTACTTCAATAAGCTTCATCATATATGCAGCATACCCAAAATACCTCTTTGGTCTTTTACTTTCCTTGAAGGTCCCTTATGTTGTATGTCCTTCTGCTTCTTGTAGAGTAGTTCTTAACCAAGCAGGCCTCTTTCGATTTTCTGGAACAAACACTTGTTGTATAAGCTCACTAGGACCTTCAACATCTTCTTGAGTAGATGTCTGATCTTGACCATAATTGTTCTTTGAGATATCCTCAAAGATAGGTATCTCTTCTTCATCACAGTGAATCGGAACATCCTTTGATTTCTTGTAAGTTATATTTCATCAAAGATGACATCCCTGCTTACTTCAATTTGACGATCCTCCTTAATATAGATTCTATACGCCTTTGATGAAGCATTATCCCCAACAAAGATGCCATTTAGACTGGTAGGATCCAACTTCTTTCTCTTGTCCTTGGGTATATGAATATACATGACACCCAAATAATTGAAGATTATCCACACTTGGCTTCTTTCCTGTAAATGTTGCTTCCAGAGTCATGTTGTTAAGAATAGTGCGAGGACTTCGGTTCCTAAAGTAAACAATTGTCATACATGCCTCTCACCACAGGATTGAGGGAGATCTTGATCATGAAGCATGGCCCTAACATATTCTTCAATAGTTCTATTCTTCCTATCAACCACACCATTCTGTTCGAAATCATAAGGAACGATAAGCTCCCTCTTGATCCTTGCTTCCTTGCATAAAGCTATCAGTTCTTTGGAGGTGTATTCTCCACCATTTTCTGACCTCAGAGTCTTGATATTTCTCTCGGTTAGGTTCTCCACTTCATTCTTGAACTCTTGAAACTTTTTGAATACATCATCTTTGTTCTTGAGAAGGTATAACCAAGTCTTCCTTGAGAAATCATAAATGAAGGTTACATAATATTGATGCCCACCAAGAGACTTAACTTCCGTAGGTCCACATATATCTGAGTGTAGGAGATCTAAAACTTCCTTTGATCTAGTATCACTTCTTGCAAATGGCTTCTTTACGTTCTTGCCTAGAACACATCCCTTATAAGTCCCTTCATGTTCTTCCTTCAATTCTGGGATGCCATTGACCATTTGACTTAGAGATGGAAAAATCTTATAATGAAGGTGTCCATACCTTCTATGCCATAGTTCGGAACGACTCAAATCCAAGTGGACTAGGGCACGAGATAGAGGTGTAAAAGTCTATATAATGTCCCCTCACAAATCCCAATCACCTGAGCATCATCAATACTAGAGCCCTTACCCCAAACCAAAACCTTTCCATCAACAAAAGCAACTTTATCAACTTTATCCTCTAAACAAGAACTAGAAAGTAAGTTTTTCTTCAAACATGGAACATATAATATATTGTTGAGGTGAATGCTTCCACCAAACTTGAGCTCCAACGAAGTTGATCCAATGCCTTTCACTGTATAGCTCTTCTTATCTCCAAGTTTGATTGAGTAAGAGGAGTTTCCTTTAGATAGCGTACGAAATTGACTACATTCTCCTATCATATGTCTGGAGGCACCACTATCAATAATGTTGAGAATTTGGAGGGTTGGTGTTTAATACAAATTCTCTTCTTGATAATTACTTGTGAGCTTGCTAATGTCTTTTCTTCGTTATCTTGTTTTGTCTTTCATCAAGTCAACTATCAAAATAAATAAGACACAAACGTAGGCTCCTAGAGCCAGGGCAAAACCTCTCCCTCTTGGAGAGGAAGACCCATAAAGAATTCTTCTTATAGATCTTCAAATGACAAGTACCATGACCAAGACTCAGACCCCTGACCTAGATATGCTTCCAAGACCTTGATACAACTTCTTCAAACCTGATTCTTTTCTTCGTCACCAGTCTACACTGTTTTATAGTTAGGAAGGTAAATCTCAGATTTACCTTCCTCACTTTCTCCTACTTTTAAGGTTGCCTTTCTTCTTATGATGTCTGTCCAAACTTCAGCAAATTCTTTCTTGACTAAGATAGCTTAGATATCTGTACTTTCTATACAGAATGATCCGCATAGCATCACCATCATATAACAAGCAACTGATCCTGAAATTCTCCAAACTCCATGCTGAACAATCTTTTTATAAATCCACACTGAAGCTTATCCAAACAATCCACAAATTGTCTCTGAATAACTTACTTAATCTCCCTTGATCTTCGAGCTTGCTAGTGCATGAAATCCGCACTAAAACTTCGCACTTCCTTCTGTTCTCTTATCCGCAATCCACCTCAAAAATGTCTGCAAATCTATCTCTGTTTTGACAGTTGACTTTGTTACAGATCTGTGATCCATACTTTGACCGCAATACTAGTTTCAGTTCTGTGATCCGCACCTTTCTCCACAATACACAAATATCCGCAATTATTCAAGTGTTATATGTATGTTATTCCTACACCCTTTTCATAGACTTTCCTTGATATATATTGCAGATGTATTCCGTTTGATTTATCCCAGACTTGACCAAAAATTTATCCTTCAAATGAGTCGCACATCAACCTTTATATAGAGTGTATCTTCCATAATTTAAGCTGATCTGATTGATTGAGGGTAGGCCGACATCATCTCAGCTTATAGGCCGACTTGAAGAGCTATCTTCCAACGTTTAAGGAGGTTGTTTAGAGGCATTGCTTTGCAGACATGTGACAAGGTCTTGGAGCATTCTCTTTGGCTAGACACTTCATATTTTATGCCTAGAAAAACTCAAACCTAAATTACATCAAGAAGAAGTCCATCTACTTAATAAATCTTGCTCATGAAATCCATGAAGCAAGTACAACAAAAATACATTTTATTATTTTGACTTCTTCTTTTCATAAGTACATAATTACATAGTCAATATGAAGACCGACCTAGTTACACTTTTCAACACTCCCTCTTAACTAGAGAGGTATTCATACAGGGACATGGTCACTTTCAAACTGAAGAATCTCATAAGAAGAATCGGATTGGTAATCGCATCTGTATAGCATCATATCAACCAGCATTGTCCTAGTGCAAGGCCTTGACTAATAGCCCCATCTTTCAACGAGACAATGGGCTACAATGCTGGCAAGACACATGACTAATAGACACCATAGTCATTGTCTCTCCAAGGTACATACCCCAGCTAGGTGTTCCCAGAGTATGACCTTCTTGGACTATTCTTCTCTTGGGTAGCCAGCCCTCAAAGAATATGAGTCCACGACTACTCTTATCTTCAATGCCCTATCTCATTCTCAAAGAGTATTGAATGCCAGATGATTACCCAATCCTCCATTCGGTCTTCCAGGTGAATACCAGAATGATGTGTCTATCCATTCTCTTCACATGGCCTTCACTAAGACTTATGGCTGTTAGTCCTGGTCTAGTGCATGACACATGTAATAGAGAATTACATACGTCTCTCCCTCTTAATACAGGAGGGACATACTTCAAGTTTCATCCAAGTAAGAAACTTACCACCAGGCTCCTGCAGCAGCAATCCAGCTACTCATGAAGAATCCCTTCCCTCGATGTCATGGATTTCGATATTGAGGAATCTTTAACTTTTGGCTTCATAGGGCACAGATCATCCATCACTTTCAGTCACGAGACATGTCCACTGTCAGAAAGTGATTCATCGATCTTTCTCATCTATTCCACCGTTATGCCATGCTGCTTTCCTTCAAATCATCTCCAAGGATCATGTATCCTTTCTCATGATTAGCAGCGTTGCACAAATTCATCTATATAAACATATACATATGAACCTTTTAAAACAAAAGGTTACCTCAATGATGATTTTTCACCATGACATCTTCTTGTAGGCATTAGCATCCTCTATTCAGATTGACACATCTCCTAATGATATGTTTTGTCAAGGGTCTTCTTCTTTATCAGACTTCTGTCAGAGTCTACATATCCTCCCAGGAGATCTCGTAGTCACATCTTCTTGGCCTCTGGATGATAACTTCCTCTTGACATGGTTGCATTTCATGATCTCTTCCTCTCTGCATATTTCTTCATTCCCAAGATCTTACAAATTTTCCAATTTCTCATTCATGTACAACCACCTCATATTCCACGAGGATATATTATGTCGTTTTCATAGTGCACCGAGAGATCTTCATTCATAGATCATATTTCTAAATATGGAAGTCTATTACCTGCAACCATATGACATGACTTAACAGCATCCAGTGTCAGCATATAAATATATATACATACCTCATACCTTTTTCATTTAAGTCATCCTATAGCAGATTTACTAGAATGAGGAGCTTCATTCCCTTGACCTGCTTCATCAATATGTCATCACATCCCAGAATTTTTGTAGCATAGAATTCTTGATGAAACCATTATGCTTTCTTTCCAACCAGTGAATTCATAGAGAATTCCATTAGAAATTGTCAGCACCTATTTCCATGATGACCCTTGATCTTGATGAGTGTCTTCCATCAGAACTGTTATCAGTGAGGTTTTCTCGGAGCTGTCTCACCAAGAGCTCCTTCCATGCTTCTATCATGATGCTATCAATATACATTGCTTCCTATCATACTATATTATAATCAACAAAAATCACTTAAAGAGGAAGATGATCTCAATCATAATAGAGATCCCTCGCTTCTTTCTTAGATTTCTTTGCATCAGGTTCTTCCCTCATATTTGAGATATGGGCTTCTTCCCTTTTCCTCTTGTCCTTTCCAGATTCAGGACAATCTCTTTTATAATGCCCAAATTCATTGCATCCAAAGCATTGTACTTTGTCCATATTTCTTCCTAGATATGGTTGCAAAGGCATGATTCCCTTCACTTGATCCTGTATCAGCTTTGGCTTTCAATCTTGTTTCCTCAATTTTACATAGAGACCATAAATCATGGAATGGTGTGGCTTCTTTCTTCCCATATAAACTTGAAGAGAAGTTTCCCCATTCTTCTGGTAGAGCATTTAGCACCACTGTAGTCATCTCAGTGTCAGCCATTACTTCTCCCAGTTCCTGCAGTTGATCTCTTATTTCAGAAATCAGCATAAAGTATGAAGTGATTCCTTCTTCTCTTGACAATTTCATTTTGTATATTTCTTGTCTCAAAGAGATTGCTTCTCCTGCAGTACTCACAAAGAATAGCTCCACCAGTTTCTCATATATTTCTTTAGCAGACTTTAGTTTTGATACATAGGGAATGAGTGAGTCCTTAATGGATTCTATGAGAATCCTTTGGGCTCTGATTTCTCCCTTCATGTACTTGGCATGAGCTGGAGCATCTTCTTTTGGTGGTTGAATTGTAGATCGTTCGATGTATTCCATAACTTCGTCTTCGATTAAATTCAATCCGTCCTCTTCTTCCATGCACTAAAGTTTGATGACCCAACCAGCTTATTGCCCTCTTTACAATAAATCATCTTGACAGATTTAAGTAAGGTCATAGATACTTACTTGAGTAGAGTGACTTGCTTCTTCCTTGATGATGAATGATATCTTCAAAAGACGATGTTTCTTCCAACAATGTCTTGAATGTAAATATTTGATGGCAAAGATTATTTTCTTGAATGAGTTGATCCTTTGAATGAGATAGCTTGAGAATCTTACTTGTAAACTGATTTGATGTTGCAATGTAAACTTTGATCTTCACTTCCTCGAGTGTCTTCTTGACAAGTATCCCTTGTGTTCAACACCTTAGCTCTAATACATGTTGAGAATTTGGAGGGTTGATGTTTAATACAAATTCTCTTCTTGATAATTACTTGTGAGCTTGCTTATGTCTTTTCTTTGTTATCTTGTTTAGTCTTTCATCAAGTCAATTATCAAAATAAATAAGACACAAACTTAGGCTCCTAGAGCCAGGGCAAAACCTCTCCCTCTTGGAGAGGAAAACCCGTAAAGAATTCTTCTTATAGATCTTCAAATGACAAGTACCATGACCAAGACTCAGACCCCTGACCTAGATATGCTTCCAAGACCTTGATACAGCTTCTTCAAACTTGATTCTTTTCTTTGTCACCAGTCTGCATTGTTCTGTAGTTAGGAAGGTAAATCTCAGATTTACCTTCCTCACTTTCTCGTACTTTTAACGTTGCCTTTCTTCTTATGATGTCTGTCCAAACTTTAGCAAATTCTTTCTTGACTGAGATAGCTTAGACATCCGTACTTGCTATATAGAATGGTCCACACAGCATCACCGTCATATAACAAGCAATTGATCCTGAAATTCTCCAAACTCAGCGCTGAACAATCTTCTCATAAATCCGCATTGAAGCTTCTCTAACAATCCGCAAACTATCTTTGTATAACTTACATAATCTCCCTTGATCTCCGAGCTTTCTACTGCATGAAATCCGCACTAAAACTTCGCACTTCCTTCTATTCTCTTATCCGCAATCCACCTCAAAAATGTCCGCAAATCTATCTATGTTTTGACCGTTGACTTTGTTACAGATCTATGATCCGCACTTTGACCACAATACTAGTTTCAATTCTGTGATCCGAACCTTTCTCCACGATGTAATGATACACAGATATCTGCAATTCTTCAAGTGCTATATGTATGTTATTCCTACGCCCTTTTCATAGACTTTCCTTGATATATATTGCAGAAGTATTCCATTTGATTTATCACAGACTTGACCGAAAACTTATCCTTCAAATGAGCTGCACATCAACCTTTATATAGAGTGTATCTTCCATAATTTAAGCCGACCTGATTGACTGATGGTAGGCCAACATCATCTCAGCTTATAGGCCGACTTGAAGAGTTGTCTTCCAACGTTTAAGGAGGTTGTTTAGGGGCATTGCTTTCCAGACATGTGACAAGATCTTGGAGCATACTCTTTGGCTAGACACTTCATATTTTATGCCTAGAAAAACTCAAACCTAAAGGACATCAAGAAGAAGTCCATCTACTTAATAAATCTTGCTCATGAAATCCATGAAGCAAGTACAACAAAAATACATTTTATTATTTTGACTTCTTCTTTTCATAAGTACATAATTACATAGTCAATATGAAGACCGACCTAGTTACACTTTTAAACAAATAATCCATACATCCTTGTCCTTGAAAGTGTCGAATAAAGCCGAGAACAAACTTTCATCTATTACTTCCTTCGCAATCTTAGAGATGATCTTCAATATGCAATCCTTGATAGATGTAGCGAGATTTCAAAGAAACTTGAAACCCTTCCTTATAACCCTTGCCATAGTGCCAACTAAGATGTGATCTTCAGTCTTCTTTGGTCCTTTGAACTTCTTGAAGGTTGTCTTCTTCTTTTGATGAGCAGAATAGGCATTAAAGGTGTTTTCTTCTTCATCCTCCTCATTGTTTACTAATGATATTTGGGCTTCTTCTTGATTGCATGCATTCCACATTTGTTCGAATGTTGGAGGAGCCTTCCAATAGCAAATTCCTAACGTAAAAGCACTCCAAGATTTTGGTAGTCCTAGAAAAGAAACTATTACGAGCTCCTTTTTTGGTACAACTTCATCTATTGCTTGGAGTTCTTCTATTATTCTAGATATCCTTACAAAGTATGATGAAACAGTATCGTCTCTTGTCATCCTTATTGTCCTTAGTTCATTCTTGAGGCTTGCTATTTGACCAATGTTCTTGACGGTGAATACTTTGGAGAAAGCCTCATACGTTGCTTTAGCAAATTCTATATTAGATACGTAAGGGATGAGATTGTCCTTCAGTCCATCTACAATTAAGTTCATGGCCAAGATATCGGTTTCCTTGTATTTTTCTTTTCTTGCTTAATTTGTTGATTCATTGAATTTTCCTCGAACAAAATCCAACACTTTATGTCTTGTGATAATAAGATCCATTCTCTTCTTTCGTGCCCTGTAGTTGGAGGCTCCTTCTAGCTTGTTTCCTAACTTCATTGAGTTTGTCGTATTGTTATCTTCTACTCATTGTGGCCTTTCTTGAAACCCTTTTCTTATATCTCTCCTTTCAATAGATCTTCAGTCTGCCTTTTTCCTTCTTCTTCACCTTATAGCTCAAATACCATGTTAGAAAATAAGAAAGGTGAAAAGATTTTATTAGGTTGATAATTACTTGTGATATCTTTGTGTTCTTATTAACTTTCTTATGTTCTTCTGTTATCTTTGTTTCATAAAGAAATTATCAAAACAAAACACGAAGATCAATAACACCATATGCAGGCACTTGGCCAGGGCTAAAACCCCTCTATAGGGGAAAACCCAATCAAACTCTTCCACTAGCAAATTCAAGTTGAGATAGACCAAGACCCTAGGCCAAAAGACCTTCCTCTTTCACCAAGTCAACTCTTCCTTCCAACAGATGATCTCTCTCAATGCCACCAAGTGTTAGCTTCTCCAATACGGCTTCAATCCAAAATTTCAACCCCCAGCTTCAAAAATTCGGCCCAGCTTTAGGACTGCAGTCTCAGCCCTTCTAGCAGCTTCGCATGTGTGAGAGAAAGAGAGAGAATTTCGACTTCTTGTGCTTGATGAACACATTCTTCTCCTTCTCTAGCCTTTTCTTCCTTGTCCCTTGAATTTCACTCTTTTTCTTGTCCCTGAATTTGCAGATCGAACTTGATGAGTGAGTGCTCTAAATGAGGTCGAGTTGTTGCCTTTATATAGGAGATCCTACCCCTTAATTAGGCCGACTTGTCCAGTTTGAGTTCGACTTGGTGGAGAAGATCTAGAAGACCTCATTTACATCAAAATAAATTTGTTTCTTTACTGACAATGCCCAAGAAGGGAACATTACGTTATGACATGGACAAGGACACTTGACATAAACCCTAGAAGCCTACAATGGAGGCTTTGACCTAAGAACAATTGACCCAAGCATGAAACCCATGCTTTACTAAGTCAATTTCTTTTATAATATTTTTTTTCTTTCTTTTGACAAAGATATTACATCATGACTCAAATACAATTATGAAGACCAACACTAGTTACATTCTTCAACACTCCTGCATAACTAGAGAGGTATTCATAATTACATATATATAAAGGTACATGGAGGACGTCAAAATGATACGTTCTATGAAGGGTCACAGCACACGCAGTGCTACATAGTAGATACCTGACCAGGGTACTCTAATCGAGTGGGGCTAATGTGGACTCGAGCTTCATCCACTATATGTACCATCAGGATGTTAACCTCTACCACCAACCCAGGGATCTAGGTGTGTATCCAAGGCCAGAGCTCCATAACTGACGCCCCCCTCCCTACTTCAGGATCTAGACATCAACATATAGGTCGGCCAGATGTCCTCCCAAGCATCCTTCCATAAGATTCTTCATCTCTCCTAATCAACTAAATCAGATATATCCACCAATCCGAGCATGCTTCAAACGTTCAACTTTTTATGGAGAGATCCTACACAATCACAACCCCAATCAATAATAAACCTTCAAATATATATACAAGTAAAAACAAACCTTCAGGGTTCTTAATCATTCTGATGCTACTTATATCATCATCAAGTCATCCAAATACAACTTGTCAGAAGCTTTCTTCTTTCATTTCTTCAGTAGCACCAAATACAACCTCGGTACTTCTCAAGTCTTTTGTTTAGAACTTTATGAATCACGAACATTTATCTGTAGTACTTGGGTTTCACTCTTTCTTCAAAGTATTCATTGTCATAATACGCCCTCCCTCTCAACTGGGGAGATATACCCTTTCTTTTATCTAGGTCCCCTCTCAACTTAGGGAGATCAACGGCTTCATAACATCGGAGAAGCCTCATTCTTTCAAGGCTTCATTTCTTTCTTATGGCATCGAGGTCATCTTGATCACCATCATTCTTATAGATTTCTTCATCATGCTCATCATTATCCTCTTCAACTATGAACATCTTATGTATTTGCAAGACTTTAATAGCAAGTACAACCAAATACAAATATATAGAAGCATGAAGTTAACTATATCAAAGTCATATCATTCTAATGGAAGCATCATAACATTCAAACTTTAGATATCAGATACCTAAACCTAGTTAGGTTCATAATCAAGAAAGGTTACATCACTTTACATACTAGACTTTAACTTCTTGCTAGAATTTTGTCATAAATCCTAGACTTCATCTTCGAGACACAAATCCTTCGATATTAGCAATTCAATCAAATAACAATCCAATCATAGTACTATACATCTAAGGTTTCAACAATTAAGTTAGCATACTTGCATATACATATCCAGGATGCATTTCACATCAATATCAACAAGGTAAACTCAAGAAACAAATATTAATACATCAAGGTTAGATACGCAACAATTTTATTTAAACTAGGGTTCCGATCATGCAGATGAACATACACCTAGGGTTTCATTCCTAGGACCTTACTATAGTTATTACAAAGTTTTGTTCATAAACCCTAAAGATTTAGGGTTTCATTTGGACATTAACCGCAAAGCCTAAAGGACTAGGGTTTTTACCATAACATTATTAAAACCCTAGACTTCAAAGAATAGGATTTATAGACTTTATCAAAAACCCCTAAGTAGACTAGGGTTTCATTATTTAACATTGACATATCCTTAGCAGCAAGAGGCTAGGATTTTACAATGAACCCTAAAAGTTAGGGTTTCACAAGAATGATCAAATGATAGTGTAATGAGGGTAGATTCAATCTAATGATTAATCACCCTAACAAGAATCTTTAAGATTCAAAACCCTAGACATAATGATGTCATTAATGTAAAGAAAATTTCAAAAGAGAATGAACAGAGCTTTTTCTATGAAGAGGACATTGAGACAAAATTTGTAGTTTAAGACAAAACTTGAGTTGTTCTTTAACAAAACTTGTTGGACATTAATTTTTGAAAGGCTTCCTGTGCAACAAAACTTCTTCCATGCTTCAAAGTTATCCTTTGAAGTCTCCTCCATAACCTTTGAGTATTCTGCAATCTTTCTCACCAAGGAAAATACAAATAAAAGGTTATTAGCATATAATACAAACAGATCTTGATATGAAAGGGAAACAAAACATAAAAGAGGAAACAAGGAACAAGATACTTATCTTTTGGTAAAATGGTGAAGGCTCCTTGTTAATCCAATCTTAACGGATACCTACAACTTATCAAAATAATTCAAAAATGTTCTAACAAGACATGTTAGACCTACAAACTCTAGAAATCAAAACATAAAGGAAAATAATGCAAGATTTAAGATAGAAGGATATGCGAGGGATAGTATTCCGTAAGAGTCTCTGGCAAATAGATCTTTGATTTCGGATTCCTCAGTCTCATTTCTATTAGGTCGAGCTTCATCGGCAACATTCGCATGTTCTCTTTCTCTTTTCTTGTTCCTTGGATCTTCAGGGTAATGACTTTTGTAGTGACCCATCTTTTATGGCAGTTGTAGCATTCAACCTTGGATAGGTCAACTTTCTTCTTTGGTCCTTTGAACTTCTTGAAGGTTCCCTTCTTCTTGTGATGAGCAGAATAGGCATTAAACGTGTTTTCTTCTTCATCATCTTTCTTGTTGTTTACTAATGATATTCAGGCTTCTTCTTGACTGCATGCATTCCACATTTGTTCGAATGTTGGAGTATCCTTCCAATTGCTAATTCCTAATGCAAAAGCACTCGAAGATTTTGGTAGCCCTAGAAGAGTAACAATTATGAGCTCCTTTTCTGGTAAAACTTCATATATTGCTTGCAGTTCATCTCTTATTCTAGATATCCTTACAAAGTATGATGATACAGAATCGTCTCTTGTCATCCTTATTGTCCTTAGTTCATTCTTGAGGCTTGCTATTTCACCAATGTTCTTGATGGTGAATAATTTGGAGATAGCCTCATACATTGCTTTAGCATAATCTATATTAGATATGTAAGGGATGAGATTTTCCTTCACTCCATCTACAATTAAGTTAATGGCCAAGATATTGGTTTCCTTGAATTTTTCTTTTCCTGCTTCATTTGTTGGTTCCTTGACTTTTCCTTGAACAAAATCCAACACTTTATATCTTGCGAGAATAAGATCCATTCTCTTCTTCCATGTCCTATAGTTAGAGGCTCCTTCTAGCTTGTTTTTTGACTTCATTTAGTTTGTCATATTGTTATCTTCTACTGCTTGTGACCTTTCTTGAAACCCTTTTCTTATATTTCTCCTTTCAATGGATCTTCAGTCTGCCCTTTTCCTTCTTCATTACCTTAGCTCTAATACCATGTTAGAAAATCAGAAAGGCAGAAAGATTTTCTTATGTTGATAATTACTTGAGATATCTTTGTGTTCTTATTAACTTTCTTATGTTATTTTGTTATCTTTGTTTCATCAAGCAATTATCAATACAATACACGAAGATCAATGACACCATATGTAGGCACTCAGCCAGGTTTAAAACCCCTCTATAGGGGAAAAACCAATCAAACTCATCCACTAGAAAATTCAGGTTGAGATAGACAAATACCCTAAACCAAAAGACCTTCCTCCTCCACCAAATCAGCTCTTCCTTCCAACAGATGATCTCTCACAATGTCACCAAGTGTCAGCTTCTCAAATGCAGCTTCAATCCAGAAATTTGACCCCCAGCTACAACACTTCAACCCCCAGCTTCAAGACTGCAGTTTTGGCCCTTCCAGCAGCTACGCACGTGTGAGAGAAAGAGATAGAATTTCGACTTCTTGGGCTTGATGAAAACCTTCTCCTTCGCTAGCTTTTTCTTCCTTGTCCCTTGAATTTCGCACTTTTTCTTGTCCAAAAAATTGCAAATCAAACTTAATGAGTGAGTGCTTTAAATCAGGTCGAGTTGCTTCCTTTATATAGGAGATTTTGCCCCTTAATTAGGTCGCCTTGTCCAGTTTGAGGCTGACTTGGTGGAGGAGGTCTAGAAGACCTAATTTACATCAAAATAAATTTGTTTCTTGATTGACAATGCCCAAGAAGGGTCTATTACATTATGACATGGACAAGGACACTTGGCATAAACCCTAGAAGCCTACAATGGAGGCTTTGATCTATAAACAATTGACCCAAGCATGAAACCCTTGCTTTAATAAGTCAATTTCTTTTATGATAAATTTTATTTTTCTTTCTTTTGACAAATACATTACATCATGACTCAAATACAATTATGAAAACCGACACTAGTTAGATTCTTCAACACTCCCTCTTAACTAGGGAGGTATTCATAATTACATATATATAAAGGTACATGGAAGATATCAAAATGATATGCTCAATGAAGAGTCACAACACACATAGTGCTATAGACTAGATACTTGACCAGGGTACTCTCATCGGGTCGGACTAAGGTGGACTCAAGCTTCAGCCACTATAGGTACAATCAGGGTTTTAAGCTCTACCACCACCCAAGGATCTAGGCATGAATCCAAGCTCGGAGCTCCATGACGAACGCCACCCTCCCTACTTCAAGACCTAGACATCAACACATAGGTCGTCCATATGTACTCCCAAGCATCTTGCCATAAGATGCTTCATCTCTTCTAAAGATATATCCACCAATCCAAGCATGCTTCAAACATTCAACCTTTCATTAAGCGATCCTACACAATCACAACCCCAATCAGTAATAAACCTTCAAATATATATACTGTTGAGAATTTGAAGGGTTGTACATTAATACAAATTCTCTTCTAGATAATTACTTGTGAACGTACTTGAGGTACTTATGTCTTCTCTTCTTTTAGTTAAGTCATTCTTTCATCAAGTCAATTATCAAAACACAAAAACCACAAAGATTAGGCTCATAGTCCTTAACTATGTATATCAATCACTTGCTATTACAAACTGTTATTGACCATCCGCAGACTGTCTTCTTCCTTCAATTCCGCATTCATAGATTAGCCTTTATCTGCATTTATTTGTTGCCCTAAATCTTTGTTCTTGTCCGCACTTAATTATTGTGGTGCATCCGCAAATTTTGTTGTGGTTGATCATGCTTGTCTGCAACTTCCGTAGATTCCGCACTATCTTATATATATATATATATATATGTTGTTCCTGTTGTGGTATCCGCACTCTCTTGTTATATGGATATGCTGTCTCTGCTGTGGTATCGCACTGTCTTCGTATATATATACTCTGTCTCTGTTGTGGTAACCGCAAGTCCTTTTTTTTTGTTAGATCCGTAAATACTTCCCACAATGTTGGCTCAAACTTACCCGCAATCTACAAAGGAATCTGCATTCAATTGTCCTTTTGTCCGCATGATATGTTATCACTTATCCGCACTGTATTTTTGAGAAAATGTCTGAATTGCTTGCTTGCTTTATGACCGCATTACATGTGAATATATATAGGGCACTTCCCTTTAAACAAGCCGACTATACAGCTGAGAGTTAGGCCAACTACTTCATGGTGAATTATGGCCGACTACATAAGGTTTATCCCAACGTTGATAAGGTGCCTCTTTTCTGCCTTTAAAGCTTATCTTTTATCAATTCATTGAGGGTTGTTTGTGAGCGTCTACCACAAGGGCTTGGAGCATAAATTACATTTTATTATCTTTGACATCTTCTTTATATAAATACATAATTACATAGTCAACATGAAGACCGACCTAGTTACACTTTTCAAGACTCCCTCTTAACTAGGGAGGTATTCATACAGGTACATGGTTACTTTCAAACTGAAGAATCGAATTGGTAATCGCATTTGTATAGCATCATATCAACCAGCATTGTCCTAGTGCAAGGCCTTGACTAACAGCCCCATCTCTTCAACGAGACAATGGGCTACAATGCTGGCGAGACACATGACTAATAGACACCATAACTCTCCAAGGTACATACACCACCTAGGTGTTCCCAGAGTATGACCTTCTTGGACTATTCTTCTCTTGGGTAGCCAGCCCTCAAAGAATATCGATCCATGACTACTCTTATCTTGAATGCCCTATCTCATTCTCAAAGAGTATCGAATGCTAGATGATTACCCAATCCTCCATTCTGTCTCCCAGGTGAAGACCAAAATGATGTGTCTATCCATTCTCTTCACATGGCCTTCACTAAGACTTACAGTTGTTAGTCCTGGTCTAGTGCATGACACATGTGATAGAGAATCACATACGTCACTCCCTCTTAACACAGGGAGGACATATTTCAAGTTTCTTCCAAGCAAGAAACTTACCACCAGGCTCCTCATCAACTAGAGTCCTACAGCAGCAACCCAGCTACTCATGAAGAGCTCCTCCCCCGATGTCATGGATTTCGATATTGAGGAATCTTCAACTTTTGGCTTCATAGGGCACATATCATCCATCACTTTCAGTCACGAGTCATGTCCATAGTCAGAAAGTGATTCATCAGTCTTTCTCATCTAGTCCACCATTATACTATGTTGCTTTCCTTCGAATCATCCCCAAGGATCATGAATCCTTTCTTATGATTAGCAGCCCTGCATAAATTCATCCAGATAAACATATATACATATGAACTTTTAGAACGAAAGTTACCTTAGTGATGATCTTTCACCATGACATCTTCTTGTAGGCATCGACATCCTTTATATAGATTGACACATCTCCTAATGATATGTTTTGTCAAAGGTTTTCTTATTTATCAGACTTTTGTCAGAGTCTACATATCTTCCCAGGAGATTTCCAAGTCACATCTTTTGGGCTTCCGGATGATAACTGCCTCTTGACATGGTTGCATTTCATGATCTTTTCCTTTCTGCACATTCTCCATTCCCAAGGACTTACAACCTTTCTAGTTTCTCGTTCATATACAACCACCTCATATTCCATGAGGACATATTATGTTGATTTCATCTATCCGTGCACTAAGAGACACTCTTCCATAGATCATACTTCTAAATACAAAAGTTCATTACCTGCAACCATATGACATGACTTCATAGCATCCAATGTTTAGCATATAAATATATACATACCTCATACCCTTTTTCCCTTGAGTCATCCTGTAGCAATTTCTCAGGAATGAAGAGCTTCATTCTCTTGGTATGCTCCATCAATGTCCCAGAAAATTTGTTTCCATGATGACCCTTGCTCTTGATGACTGCTTTTCATCCGTAATTTTAACAGAGAGGTTTTCCCAGAGCTGATTCACCAAGAGCTCCTTCCATGTGTTCATCAGGGTGCTACATTGCTTCTTATCATATAACCAACAGAAATCACTTAAAGAAGATGATCTCAATCGTAGTGTAGATCCACTACTTCTTCTTTCTTTAGATTTTCTTTGAATCAGGTTCTTCCTTTTTCTTCAAATGATTGAGTTCTGCAAAATTATTGCCTTCAACTTGTCTTCTTCCATAGAAACCCTAGATTGATGAGTGAGGTAACTTACTTATCCCATGATTTCGTTACCCTCATGATCATATGAGTTCTTGTTTCTTATACTTCCATGATGTCACTTTGCATCAAATCTTAAGTAGGATCTAGGAGCCATAAAGAGACTTATTATGAGGGAGACTAGTCTTAATGACCACTTACTCCCGCTTTCCATCCACTCCTTCCATCCTTTCCGGTGACATGAACTTTCTTGTACTGTTCATAATTCTTCTTTCAGCTTCTTTTGTGTCTCCAATATTGTTCATGTGAGAGAACCTTAAGAGTTCCTTTCCATGAATTCAAAGGAGACCCTTATCTATGACTTCAGTTATCTATGAGGACCATGACTATCCTCCTTGTTTTATGCAAGGATCTTCGGTAATACAACCACCTCATATATCTCTTTGCAAATCGAAGTCATTTAACCAAAATTAAAATGAAAATGAAAGATACTTACTTGGCAAGTGAAGAGGAGATCTACACCCTGTTCTTCTTTGAATGATCTACTTCTTAGGTTATTCCAGACTTGAGATCTCATGTCATTCATTCGTGTAGCCGATCTTTCAGACTGTATTCTTCCAAGGCGAATTATGATAGTTTCATAGCTCTATTACTATGGTAGCACTAATGACAGGAGTCTTTATCCCTTCCCATCTATATTACGCACTGTGTAATTCACACTATGTCATCCGCACTATGAAACTTCAGATTTCAACGCATTCCATCAGGTGATATGTCTATGTCCCTTCTACGCATCAATCATAGACTTGATCTCGCTTTTATTGCAAGTGTATATCATCGAGTTTGTCTCAGAATTGTTCCTATTCTCTTCTTAGTATATAACCTTGTTCCTTGTTCTGCAATCCATTGTCTTTTATCACATAAACCTCATCGAAAAACTCAGAGAAGGTCGAGGTTCTATCCACCTTTTTATGTGCAGTATATGGGGAATATATAGTTGACCCTGACTTCTATTTGTTGAGAATTTCACTTGTAATTTGCTCACTGATATCTTTGTATACCTGAAATTGTGCTATCCGAGTTCTGCTTCCTTTTTCAAACTTATATACCACCGAGAATCTCAGTTTGAGTCTGAACTATGGGGATGTATGTATGTCGAGACTGTGTTTAGGATGACTGTGTAATATTTGTGCTATAAGCACTGCAATGTAACCAAGCTGAGATTGTAACCTCCAAACTGAAGTGGATTTGTATCACTAATAGCCCTTTCTTGTAACCAAAGCTCTGATACCATGTTGAGAATTTGAAGGGTTGTACGTTAATACAAATTCTCTTCTAGATAATTACTTGTGAATGTACTTGAGGTACTTATGTCTTCTCTTCTTTTAGTTAAGTCAATCTTTCATCAAGTCAATTATCAAAACACAAAAACCGCAGAGATTAAGCTCACAGTCCTTAACTATGTATATCAATCACTTGCTATTACAAACTGTTATTGACCATTCGCAGACTGTCTTCTTCCTTCAATTCCGCATTCATAGATTAGACTTTATCTACATTTATTTATTGCCCTAAATCTTTGTTCTTGTCTGCACTTAATTACTGTGGTGCATCCGCAAATTTTGTTGTGGTTGATCATGCTGGTCCGCAACTTCTGTAGAATCCGCACTATCTTATATATATATATATATATGTTGTTCCTGTTGTGGTATCCGCACTCTCTCGGTATATGGATACGTTGTCTCTGTTGTGGTATCGCACTGTCTTCGCATATATATACTCTGTCTCTATTGTGGTAACCGCAAGTCCCTTTTTTTTTTGGTTAGATCCATAAATACCTCCTGCAATGGTGGCTCAGACTTATCCGCAATCTCCAAAGGAATCCGCATTCAATTTTCCTTTTGTCCGCACGATATGTTATCACTTATCCGCACTGTATTTTTGAGAAAATGTTTGAATTGCTGGCTTGCTTTATGACCGCATTACATGTGAATATATATAGGGCACTTCCCCTTAAACAAGCCGACTATACAACTGAGAGTTAGGCCGACTAATTCATGGTGAATTTTGGCCGACTACATAAGGTTTATTCCAACATTGATAAGGTGCTTCTTTTCTGCCTTTAAAGCTTGTCTTTTATCAATTCATTGAGGGTTGTTTGTGAGCGTCTACCACACGGGCTTGGAGCATAAATTACATTTTATTATCTTTGACATCTTCTTTATATAAATACATAATTACATAGTCAACATGAAGACCGACCTAGTTACACTTTTCAACATATATTAGTAAACACAAACCTTCGGGGTCCTTAATCATTTTGATGTTACTTATATCATCATCAAGTCATCCAAATACAACTTGTCGGAAACTTTCCTTTTTCATTTCTTCAGTAGCAACAAATACAGCCTCAGTACTTATCAAGTCTTTGGTTTACAACTTCATGAATCACAAACATTTATATGTAGTACTTCGGTTTTATTCTCTCTTCAAAGTATTCATTGTCCTAATATGCCCTCCCTCTCAACTGGGGAGATATACCCTTTCTTCTATCCAAGCTCCCTCTCAACTTAGGGAGATCAACAGTTTATAACATCAAAGAAACTTCATTCTTTCAAGGCTTCATTTCTTTCTTATGCCATCAAGGTCATCTTGTTCATCATCATTCGTATAGCGTCCTTCATCATGATCATCATTATCATCTTCAACTATGAACATCTTATGTACCTGCAATGACTTTAATAACAAGTACAACCAAATACAAATATATAGAAGCATGAAGTTAACTATATCAAAGTCATATCATTCTAATGGAAGCATCAAAACATTCAAACTTTAGACATCATATACCTAAACCTAGTTAGGTTACACAATCAACAAAGGTTACATCCTTTTACATACTAGACTTTAACTTATTGCTAGAATTTTGTCATAAACCCTAGACTTCATCTTAGAGATATAAAGCCTTAGATATCAGCAATTCAATTAGATAACAGTCCAATCATAGTACTATACATCTAAGGTTTCACCAATATACTTTTAGAATTACATGTTAGACTCTACTAGGGTTTGTTGCAAACCCCAGATTTTATCATCAAAACTAAATCATATCGAAAACAATATCATCATATCCTAGAATATAAATCTCTACTAGGTTTTGTTACAAGCCCTAGATTTCTAGAGCAGCAGCATCAATAATTAAGTTAGCATACTGGCATATACATATCCAGGATGCATTTCACATCAATATCTACTAGGTAAGCTCACGACGCAAATATTAATACATCAAGGTTAGATATGCAACAAGTTTATTCAGACTTGGGTTTCGATCATACGGACAAACATCCAACTAGGGTTTCATTCCTAGAAACTTAGTATAGTTATTACAAGGGTTTTGTTCATAAACCCTAATTCATCAAACCCTAAAGATTTAGGGTTTCATTTAGACATTAACAACAAACCCTAAAGGACTAGGGTTTTTACCATAACATTATTAAAACCATAAACTTCAAAAGAATAGGATTTATAGACTTTATCAACAACCCCCAAGTAGACTAGGGTTTCATTATTAACATTGACATACCCTTAGCAACAAGAGGCTAGGGTTTTACAGTGAGCGCTAAAAGTCAGGGTTTCACAAGAATGATCCGTTGAGAAAATAGGGCTTTTACTAAAATTTCTCTTTCATGATAATTACTTGTGATTTCGTTATGCTTCTTTCACTTAGATCTTATCTTCGTTAGATTATTATGTTCTTCATCAAGTCAATTATCAAATGCACAAGAGACACAATATTTAGGCTTTCCAGACGGAGCCAAAACCTCTCCCTCTTGGAGAGGAAAACTCGATAATAATTCTTCTTATAGATCATCAATTGACGAGTACCAAGACCATGACAAAGACCTTCGACACCAATATGCCTCCAAGACCCTTGTCACTTGCTCTTCTAGGCTCCTTATGTTGATCTTCTTTTTCTGCACCATGGTGCACCAACACTAGGAAAGCTCGGTTCCTAGCCCTAAACAATGATCTCCCTTTTCTGCCTTTCCTTGATTTAACCTCGGCCTCCTAGAGACTTTTCTTTGCTGTGATATCCTTGTTGTGTTAGACCTTGTCCTTCATGAAAACTGGTGGCCCAAGATATATCTCCTTTTACTGTGATATCCTTCTTTCCTGTTGTCTTCTTAACGTTGTATATATATATATATATATATATATATATATATATATATATATATATATATATATCACAGAACCTATGCGAGAGTGTGAGATCAATAGCAGAGGCTAGCACTACCTCTCCTCCGCATTGATCTCAGTGTATTTCCTCGCATATTATTGCAGACTAGACAACCTTCTGTATATCCTCTCCTACGCACTATTGTTCGAATCACTGTGGGAGACCTTGACTAGGAGATTGTTGGCCCAAAAACAGAGATCTAAAATGACCTTTCTTCCTTCGCTAGACAGACTCTTCTCTTCATTGTATTGCCTCGCTTTTTAATCACCAAACCGCAGACTTACCTCTGCATTGTCATCAGAGACTTGTCTAAAATCGTCTTGTGCTAATGAGGCCGCTGACCACCCTTTATATAGGGACTATCTTCACTGTTCTAGGCCGACATGTCCTCTTGTAAGTAGGCCGACTTTACCAAGGAGATTTCCAACATATTTTGAGCCGAATTTACCAACGAGATTTCCAACATATTTTGAGCCGACTTTCATGAGCAAAGTGACAAGGTATTGGAGCATATATTTACATCAACATTTGTCTTGTAACATTACTTCATATACATGACTCTAAATTATATTTATGACAAGACGACAAACTCCTAAAGACATCAAGAAGAAGTCTTTGACCTATAATAAAAACTTCTTACTCATGAAACCCATGAGGCAAGCATTACAAAATACATTTTATTATCTTTGTATTCTTCATTACATAAATTCATAATTACAAGTCATTATGAAGACCGAACCTAGTTACACTTTTCAACACTACCTCTTAACTAGGGAGGTATTCATAATGGAAAATGGTCACTCTCAGTCTAAAGAATCCCATAAGAAGAATCGGATTGGTAATCCCATCTGTATAGCATCATATAAACCAGCATTGTCATAGTGCAAGGCCTTGACTAACAGCTCCATCTCTCCACGAGATCTTTGAGCTACAATGTTGGCGAGACCAATGATGAATAGACACCTATATCATTGTCTCTCTTGGATCATATCCCACCCGAGTTCACTCAGGATATGTCCAGGACTATACTTATCTTGGATTCCCATGTGGAGATTTTGGATAGCATCGGATGTGCTCTAGCTCCGAAACTTTGTGGAGGGGCTAGAACACATGAGATCTCCAAGGCCCAAAAATCGTTTGGAGAAATTCCACCGGTGTAAAAGTTATTCAAATAATTAAATTTTTTAATGGGGACCCTAAGTCTAACTTAGGGAAATTGAAAAATTAAAGTGAATTAATTTACACATGTGGTGAGAATGTTCTAAGTGACATGGATCAAGCTTTCTCTAATCTTAGTCGTTGATTAGTGATTAGAACACAGTCGTTGATGTCTCAACGAGAAAAGTATTAAAGGAAGGCTTGGGGTCAGTTGGAGGATACACTCAAAGTAGCAGCACTTGAGCTAAGTTGAAATCTTAGGGCATGGTTTGCTGAAAATTTTCGAGTGAGCTTGCAGTGCTAGTGAGGGGCAGATCAACAAGGGATAATCTGATCTAAGGCCGAGAATACATATATCAGCGAGGCAAATCCGTACCAAGCAGTGCAGAGGCCAGTAGGAGGGACGCAGCCCAGCCAGGCTAACACAAAGGCAACACAGGGACTAACGCAGAGGCTTCAGGGTGACGCAGAGGCAGCGCAGAGCCCAAAAGGGTGGTGACGTGGAGGCTGGAGGGACAGCGTTGGGGTTCCAGTGGGCCAGAAAGGGCTCGTATTCAGTAATTCCTTAAGGGTTTGAATCAGCCATATTTTCTGTCTCCGAGTGATAAGGTACAACTACTGTAAAATTCTTTGTCGAGCAAACCACTACATGCCCTTGATGTATTCAGATTTCGCTTAATAATAAAACCCTCAAAGAGTTGTTGCACCAGTTTTCCCGCATTGGGTTTTTCCAGAGACATTTCTCCAAAAAATTATGTGTGTCCTTTGTCATATATGCGCTATGTTTCAGAAAATTATCTGTATATGTGTAGGTTGCATATTGTGTTTACTTTGATGTTTTTCTGAATATTTCAGTTAAATAACTTGTGAATAATAAAACAAGTAGGAAAAGTAAATCAATATTCTGAAGTAGGGTTTCTGTGTTGAGAAATTTTCACATGGTATCAGAGCGATTGCAGATCAGGCTAAAGCCATCAGCAAGAGGCTGAAGAATTTTTGTTGCAGGAGGGCAGCTGAAGCTGATAGATCCAGTAAGAGGCAACGCAAGCACCAGAGGCACATTACAGACCCAACAGAAGGGTGACGCAGAGCCAGTCTGCTCACGCAGAGACTGACGCAGGGCCTAATGGGTGACGCAGAGCCTATCAGGTTCACACGGGGCTGACACAGGTTGTAGAGGATGACGTAATCCAAGCTGGAGTGACATTGTGCTAGTTGTCGAAGCTTGAAGTGTAGCTTCCGATCTTCAAAGTTGCTGGTGGTGCATTGGTTCTGTCGATGTAGAACAGTGCCTAGCAAAGTTGACAAAGTAAGGGGAAACATTCCCTCAGCGGATTTTCTTGCCAAGAAATCTGAGATTCGATCAGGAGGGTGATCGTAGAGGGTTGTTTCAACAGAATTGGCAGAGGATTTCCGAAAGGGAAATCATTTGCCAGAGAGAGCATGCTCTCTAAAGGGTTTCTATCACCAAGAAACCCAGATCCAGTCTTTTGTTGAGTGTAGCAGTAGTAGAAGGGAGAAGAGCGCTTGCTTCGACAATTGAGCAGAGATGGCCCCGTACGGACTGAGAGATCAAGATAGGTTAAACGGTGTGTCTAAATTTGCTATCTGGAAAGCCAGAATCCTGACAGTCCTGGAGGAGTACGGCATCAGAGATCACGCTAAGAGCGTCCTGGCTGTGTCGACCGATGTTGATGCTCTGAAGAAGTTCAATGAAAATCAGGCGCGAGCTAAGCGCTTGATCATGGATGGAGTGAAAGATCACATGGTCCTGCACATTGCCGAGAAGAAGAGAGCAACAAGGTGTGGACAGCACTGACCACGCTGTCTCAAGGTATTTTTGTCCAAAGGAAGATGCTTCTAGAGAATCAGACGCGGATGTTCCAGATGCACAAAGGAGAGGAGATCGATCCCTTCCTCTTTAGAGTGCAGACTATCCAAGACCAGCTGATTGCCATGGGGGCAACTCTGGATGATGGGCTCATGGTGAGGATTGCCCTGAATGCAGTCACCAATGAGTGGGAGACCTTTTTCCAAAGTATCTTGGGCAGAGCAAAACTCCCAAATTGGGGAGACATGTGGGCAATCCTTCGTCAAGAGGAGATCCGGAGAATAACCAAGAGGGAATTCAGCAGCAGAGGAGTCAAGATAAAGAAAGAGAAGGAGGAAGATGCAGCCCTAACATCTAAGAGACAGCGACAGCAAGGGAAGAAGAAGGACCTATCCAAGGTCTGGTGCTTCAGATGTGGTGAACTGGGACACTTCGTAAGTACTTGTCCTAAGAGGAAGGACAAGGAAGATTCGGATTCCAAGGCAGCAGAGGCGAAAGGGGACGATGACAACTAAGATGATGTAGCCATGCGTGCTCATATACCTCGAGAGAAGAGGTGGGGCGACATAGATCTGTAGATTGAGCTACAGATGGTGACGGCAGGATCCTTGAGGTGCCCAAACTCTCGGATCACATACGAGCTACGGGAGTCATTAAAGACAGTAGCAGGATGACTGGATTCAATGGGTGCAGAACATCATGGAGAAGGAAAGGTAGAGCTAGGACGATGAAGACTAGAGTAGCGCAGAGGAGAGGCAGCAACAGTGCAGAGGCTAATGGGATTTCAGCTGCAATACTTACGTAGTGCAGTGCAGCAGACAACGCAGTGCTTTAGAGAGACAACGGAGAGTAGCAGCAAAGAGCGCTTCAGTGATGAGATGTGGCCAGACTAACTTGTCTGTCAGTTGATTGGGTTATTGCCCTTTAGTTGCTTACTTCTCAGCAAGCAGTGGCAGTGTTATAGGCAGCATGATGCAGCAATTTGAGAGGGAGTTGCAGTACAGATGTGGCAGTGACATGGGCAGCAGTACAGAAAGCAGCAACGTAGTGGATGGAGGGCAGCAGGCCAAGCATCAGCATTGCATGGACCGATGCCAGAGATCGGGGTGATGTTTCAATGGTGAAGTGTTGCTAGAGCACATTCCTCACTAAGAGGGAGTGTTGAGATTTTGGGTAGCATCGGATGTGCTCTAGCTTTGAAACTTTGTGGAAGGGCTAGAATACATGAGATCTCCAAGACCCATAAATCATTTGGAGAAATTCCACCCGGTGTAAAAGTTATTCAAATAATTAAATTTTTTAATGGGGACCCTAAGTCTAACTTAGGGAAATTGAAAAATTAAAATGAATTAATTTACACATGCGATGAGAATATTCCAAGTGACGTGGATCAAGCTTTCTCTAAACTTAGCCGTTGATTAGTGATTAGATCACGGCAGTTGATGTCTCAACGAGAAAAGTATTAAAGGAAGGTTTGGGGCCAGTTGGAGGATACACACAAAGTAGCAGCACTTGAGCTAAGTCGAAATCTCGGGGCGTGGTTTGCTGAGAATTTTCGAGTGAGCTTGTAGTGCTAGTGAGAGGCAAATCGGCAAGGGATATTCTGATTCGAGGCCGAGAATACATATATCAGAGAGGAAGATTCGTACCAGGCAGCACAGAGACCAGCAGGAGGGATGCAGCCCAGCCAGGCTAACGCAAAGGGAGCGCAGGGACTGGCGCAGAGGCAGTGCAGAGCCCAAAAGGGTGATGCAAAGGCCATGCTAGGCAAGACAGGCTGACATAGAGGCTAGAGGGACAGCGTTGGGGGTTCCAGTGGGCCAGAAAGGGCTTGTATTCAGTAATTCCTTAAGGGTTTGAATTAGCCATATTTTGTCTCTGAGTGATAAGGTACAACTATCGTGAAATTCTTTATCGGGCAAACCACTACTGGTGCCCTTGATGTATTCAGATTCTGCTTAATAATAAAACCCTCAAAGAGTTGCTTGTTGGCTTGGGGGGTCCTAACCCAAGTTCAGAGTTTATCGTGTAACCAACAAACCCTCCAACTACTGGCCCTTTCAGTAATGACCTGCTTGCGCAGATCAAAGTCTCACCTAAAGCAGTATGGGGGTGTGCTGGAACCAGGTTTCCACACTCTGAGGAAGAAAATAATGTGGTGGCCCTAAACATATTGTTTCCAGAACCTATACAGATCAGACAAAGATGTGCGCAAATACAGGATAATACTTAACCGATCTTAGAAACAGAATCACAAATCACTTTGTCGCAGATATATCATAACAGAATCAGATCTATGCAATGGGTAATCATTTAAGCAGATTTATCCACGTATTCAACCATCAATATAGATTTATGCATAAATAACAGATAAACTCGCGCAGACGTAATTAGAAGTAAAGCAGTCTTAAAACAGAACCAATAAATAGATAACACAATGCATAACACAGTTGCTTCGACAAAACTAGTCTCTGTATTAAATTCAAAGCAACTCAGTACATCAGACTTTCCCTTAAACTTTACCCTTCCGCGCACACAACCAGCGGAGTCCACACACAGCCAGGACTAGGTCTCCGCACACACAGTCAGCAGGAGCCTTTCTATGCAACCCAAACTGAACCCCTTACAAAAAGTATCACAGAAGCATAAACTTGAATTTTATTATCTACTTCCTTAGAGTCGATCTACCTATTTATATCCATCTTAGCGCGTAGATACTATGGTCTCAAACCATGGTTTGAGGCCCACAGTTTACCCTTAAAACCCTTTTACATAAAAGAGGGACTTTGACCTACCCCAAAGCCCCTTGACCTATCTGCGTAGCGCGCATATGCAAAAATTATACAAAAAGATATCTAAAAGTGTATCCCAGGGGACCGTGCTCTAACAGGCCCCCAACACAAACATGTGACTCATCCCGAGTCATTGTGGGGTCTACTCCATCTTGGATTGGAGCGCAATGACAAATAATTTGAGAGGGAGCACCATTTCCAGACTCTGCGCGACAGCTCCCTGTGCTTCGATGACCAACTTCTCTGTGGTGGGCCCTTCAGTGGCCAGCTCGATAATTCTCTGTGTTTGTTAAATGGCCTTCAATGTGTTATCCAATGTCTGCGAGAGCTGGAAAGCCTCTTCGGCCCATGGCTGCATTCTTCCCTCCAGCAGTTGTTCTTTTCGACGCAGGTCCTCGGTCTCATTTTGAATTACTCGGCCCTCCTGTAGGTAGACGAGGCGTTGTGTAAGGACGAGAGTAGGCGTCGCCACCCTAACATCCGCGAACTGCTACTCCTTTACACGTAACTCATTGCGCAGCTACTGTACTATAGGGTCATTTTGAACCGAAGTCCAGAGACCCATGGCCTCATCCAAAAGCTTGTCACATTGCGTGACTGCGGCAACAATACTATCAGTCGCGATTGACTGAATTCAATACCTAAGTGAAGGACACGCAGTCGCTAAGTGGACTCTTGAATTGATTCAGCAATTAGAAAAGCTAGACAATAAGATCACCCACGCAATCGATCATTGGATCGATCGTCTCCTAGGAAGATTTGTGACTGAATTTTCCATTGATCAATTTGTGTCATATTTTGAAGCAGAAAGAAGATTTTTCAAGGGTCCTAGAGGTAAGTTCCTATGCTCTTTGAAGTTGTTGTTGAAGATGCTATTGTGTCAACAAGGCTATCTGTGTCAACATATTGCTTGAATGTCTCGAAGAGGCCTGACTACGCGCAGTGGAAAACTTTACCGCAAAGACCCAGAGAAAGGATTTATTTATAGTCCTCTAAAGCGTAGATCTGATAGTGACGGTGAACCAGAAACTAATAGCTCTAGTGAATCAGAAGAAGAAGAAGTTTCATCAAATCAGAATGATCAAAGAGCCTTGATCCTCTTTCAGATCCCATCAACTCCACTTCCAAACTCATCTCACAAAGCACCCACTCCACCGCACATTCCATCTCCACCCCACCTCCACCTCCACCTCCCCCAGGCATAGATACGGCCGCATCGATGAAGCTACCTACTTTCAAAGGTATTGAAAATGAAGATATTGAGCACTTTTGGTTAGTGACTAATGTTGTATGGCAAGCTTAGCAAGTTAATAATGATGATATTAAGAAAGCACAGTTAGCCACTGCTTTCCAAGATCGCGCATTAGATTGGTATATCAGATATGTCCAAGCAAACCCTAATGCCACTCTGAATGAAGTGAAAGATGCCCTAAAAGAACAATTCAAGAAACCTAAATCATATGCGCGTTGGTTACAAAAATGAAAGAGATTCATCAGGAGGTTAATGAATCTGTGTGAGAGGCAAATCAGAGGCTGAAGCGCACTATCAAAGACGGTGGATTCACTATTGATGATACCCAACACAAGGAGTGGTTTATTGCTATGTTACTCCCACATCTGCGCCAGCGCTTGGGTCAACAAAATATTGCCACACTAACTGACGTTGTGGAGATTGCGATGAAACTAGAAGCTACCCCAACACCTGTTGCGCTTGGAACTCAACAGATTCAGAATCAGTTGGAAGAAATGCATTTAGAGATTCAAAATGTGCGCAAAGATAAGGGCAAGGAGGTATGCGCAGAAGTCTGGTGCATAAAATGTAAAGTTGCAGGGCACCATAAGGATCAATGTCCTGTCTTCAATAATTATCTGAACGCAGGAGGACCTATCCCACTGAAGAGCGTTGTATGGTGCACAATCTGTCAAGTTGCGCGATTGCATAAAACATATTTTTGTCCAATCGTCAGAAAATATCAACCTGAGTTGAAGTAGTTGTTCTGTAGATTTTTTTCATCACTCTGACATGATGAGCAGCATTGTCGTACTTATGACATGATGTTGGACAAAGTTCGAATATATAGAATGCAGGTCGAGCCTACCTCACTAGCATCCCCCTCTGGGCGTGGTGGATTCCAAGGCAGAGGAAGAGGAAGAGGAGGTGGATCAGCTGGTCGAGGAAGGGGGCAGGTTATCTGTTATAACTGCGGAGATGCTGGTCACTATGTGTGCAACTGTCCAAATCCAACGCGACAATCATGCAGGTATTGTAGACAATTTGACCATGTAATAGAAGATTGCCATGTTTTGATTGCTAAAATGCAGGAGAAAAAGACGCAGACTCTGATGCAGAATCTTCAGATGGTTACAGCAAAAACCCGTGAGAAAGATCCTAGCGTAAATGTAGTCACTAGGAGCGGTGCAGCCACTAATGAAGATAAGGGAAAGCAGTCGGATACTGACCTTTGGATTCGTAAGGCGCCTGAAAACAAAGATGGATTTCATTTGCAGCGCGCAAAGGAGACTTTTGTTGAAGCGCGAAAAGAATTTGTAGAGGGAAGCGCATCAACATCAGGTAGACCAATGAAGGAAGCAGGAGTAGATGAAGAGATCAAACTGTTTCTACAAGCTTGCATTAAGTTAGTGTGCAAAAAAAAAGGCAATAGAGAACCTTCAGGCTCTAATAGATATTTGCGCCGAGAAGGAACAGCCGCTGGTAGAACAGAAAGTTGTCAACAAAATCTATAAGAATAAGAAGAGGACAGGTCGAGAGATGCGTATGACCGCGCAGATTGGTGCTTATGAGATGGATCAAGTTATTTTAGATTTGTGGTCTGACGCAAATGTTCTACCTAAGCAGACCTGGCAGCGCATGGGAGAGCCCACGCTGGAATGGTCTACTATTCAACTGCGCACGGAAAAACAGCAGAAAATCATTCCATTAGAAAGGTTGTCGCAGGTCGTAGTCAGTATCGAAGGTGTTAAGGTACTTGCAGACTTTGAAGTTATCCAAATTGTAGATGATACTAATCCTTACCCTGCGATGTTGGGATTGGACTGGGCTATTGATATGGATGGTGTCATAAACATGAAGAAAAGAATAATGGAGTTTGAAAGCAATGGAACCAGAGTCATAATTCCCTTAGACCCTGCGGAAGGACAAAGATACACAGAGCTTATGCGTGCTGATGATGATATTGACCAGATCTATAAGTTGACTCTGCGCGAGGAAGATTGGATCAACCCCACGGTGGATGGAAATCTTAATTGGGAGAAGGGCAGCTCTTGTTTCTCAGATTTTGATGACGAATTAGAAAACTGATAGAACCGGTTGCATGAAGTATCTGCGCTGCGTTGTAATCATGTGACCAGATCTCTTCAATGTATAACATCTGAGGTACATGAATTACCGCATTATGATGGTTTAACTGATGTAAACATGTTTTTAGGAGAGCTTGAAAGAACTGTACCAGAAGGACAGAGATTCCATGCTTTGGATCTCGAACTGTGCGCTACTCCAGCAAGATGGTGGGTGACTCATAAAGAAAACATGGGCAACTGGGATGAATGCGCGCGCATGATGAGGTTACGCTTTGAATGTCCAACCATCAGAATGGAAGAAGTCTACTCTGGAAAAGATGATCCGCGCAGACATTTGGTTAGATGGAATCGGGTATGGGGTGTAGAACCAAGACCTGAATGTGTCCACATGTTTATTCATACATTGGGGAAGGTACCTACTGATTGGTATCTGGAAACAGAGCTACGCCGAGGTACTAGTGAATGGTAGGCGCTGACAGAGAGTTTTATTCTAGCATTCAGCTTTGAGTATGGAATTGATAAGATTAGCAAAGCATTGCATAATATTGAGGAAGTCATCTTTGATACAAGAAAACCGGTGATCGAGTGCGCTCCACTAGCATGGGATGTGCAGATGAAGGATATTGTGAATTGCAGAAATATGACAGTTGAAGAGAGTGAAGAAAATCCAAGGAATATCATGATTCCAGAATCTGAGGGACAGCGCGCAATTGTTGGGCCTTCGATCACTTCACTAAATGTCACAAAACCTCTAAAGATCCGGCAGGTGAATATTGGGTCTGAAGAGCAACCAAAGTTGGCAAAGATTGGAGACTATTAGGATGATGACATGGTAGGAAAAGTTGTTGAGTTGCTGACAGAGTATCAGGACTTGTTCCCTACAAAGTTCTCAGAGTTGAAAGGAGTAATTGGAGAACTTGGAGCTATGAAGATCACTTTGAAACCTAATGCGTGCCCACTGAAGCAGCACTCATACAGGTTGAATCCAAGATATAAGCAGAAGGTGAAGGAAGAATTGGATAAGATGGTTGATGCGGGCATCATAGAACCAGTAGAAGAGTCTGATTAGGTAAGCCCCATGGTAGTACAAGACAAGAAGACCAAAGGAGAAATCAGAATCTCTGTAGATCTGCGCAAACTGAATGATGCTTGTGTGCATGATCCATTCCCAACTCCGTTCTTTGATGAAATCCTGGATAATGTTGGAGGACAAGAATCTTATTCATTCACAAATGGGTTTTCAGGGTATCATCATATCAGGATTGCACCAGAAGATCGCAGTAAGACCACCTTTGCAGCTAAATGGGAATATTTCCAATATACAGTCATGCCCTTTGGCTTGAAGAATGTGCCTGCCATCTTCTCGCGCGTAGTAGTAGCTGCCTTCAAAGAATTTATCCATAAGTTCTTGGAAGTATACTTTGATGATTGGACTATTTTTGGGTTGTTGAAGAAGTATGCTTCAAATTTGCGCTTAATGTTGGATACCTGTAGAAAATACCAGATCTCATTGAACTTGAAGAAATGTATATTCTGTGTGCCATTTGGGATACTGCTGAGACACATTGTCTGCCAGCAAGGGTTGATGGTAGATCTTGCGAAGATCGCAGTGATTGTTAATTTGGCGACACCTGAGAATGTCAAACAATTGCGCTCAATATTGGGGCACACTGGCTATTGTCGAAAGTTCATTCAGGGTTATGCGCTGATAACCACGCCCATGGAGAAGTTGCTCAAGAAGGATGCAACATTCTGTTGGGATGAGGAATGTCAAAAGGGTTTTGAATTGTTGAAGGAAAAGATGGTCACTGCGCCCATACTGGTCTTTCCAAATTGGTCAAAGGTGTTCCATGTGCATGTCGATGCCTCTTGTATCGCACTCTGAGCTATTTTAGCACATCGAGGAGCTGGAGAGATTGATCACCCTATTGCCTATGCCAGTCGGAAACTCTCAAGTGCAAAACAGAATTATTCAACCACAGAAAGAGGAGGATTAGCGATGGTGTATGCGCTGCGGAAATTCTGACACTATCTATTAGGAGGCCATTTCAAGATGTTTACTGATCATTCTGCTTTAAAGTACCTAGTCAATAAGCCTGTGTTGGGGGGGAAGATCTGCAGGTGGTTGCTGCTATTCCAGGAGTATGACTTTGAGATCATTGTGAAACCAGGAAGACTGAATGTTGGGCCAAACCATCTGTCGCGCATTGAGACTGGTGAAGAACCTACGAACTTGGAGGATGGATTACCAGATGCACAGTTGTTTGCGATCAAGGTAGTTGATGAGCATTTCCCTTATATTATTCAGTTTCTAACTACAAGACGTGCGCTTGACGAATATACAATTCAGCGGAAGAAAGAGCTCGTGGCGCGCGCAACAGACTTCACTATTATTGTTGGACAGTTGTACAAGATGGGTACAGATGAAGTTCTGCGAAGATATGTTTTGGAGTATGAAAGGCGCACAATCTTAGATGAAGCTCATGGAGGGGTTGTTGGTAGTCACTATGCAAGGAAGGCAACCGCACAAAAGATTTTGTGCGCTGGGTTATGGTGGCCCACATTGCACAACGATGCCTATGCGCATTGTCGCGCATGCAATGTATGCCAGCGGACTGGAAAGTCGTTGCGCAGAGATGAGATGCCTCTGCATCCACAAATGGCACTGCACGCATTTGAGAAATGGGCTATAGTCTTTATTGGACCTATCAATCTTCTGGGCAAGAAGAGTGGTGTGCGTTACATAATCACTGCAACGGACTTTGTAACCAAATGGGTTGAAGCTAAGCCTGTGAAGGATTGTACTGCAGACACAGTTGTGCAGTTGATATTTGAGAATATTGTGATTCGCTTTGGATGTCCTAAGATTCTAATAAGCAATCGAGGTGTTGGAAATACTAAGAGGGGGGTGAATCAGTGTTTATTTTCAATTGTTATTTTTACCAGTTAGATCACTTACATTTAGAACAAAAAATGAACAATAAGAATAAATTATTTATTAATTTCTTCTTTACAATAAATCAAATACAATATATGTAGGGCTCCAACCCTAGATGAAGACATCAATCTTCAATCTCCCAGGCTCCAACCTGTATTTTCCAAGCACCGACTTGGACTTTCAAGGCTCCAACCCTATATCTGGTACAAGCTCCAAACTGGTCTCTTGAGGACTCCTATCCTCTAAGGCTCCAACCCTATCTACGAAGGCACCAACCTTGTCTCTATGAGGCTCCAATCTCCTGCTTCAGTTCATCAAGATATATTTGGTTGTACTTCACGGCTCCCAATGTCTTCTTCAATGAGCCCTGACAAACTTCAATTATCCCCTCACTTAGTCTCCACGTTACTTCATCAATGACAACCTTGTTCTTCACATGAAAGTGTCTCCACTGCTCTTCATGTCACCCAAACAAACTCTTTTCAAGGTTACCTCAAGATGACATCCAATGCATCATGATCTCCAAGGGTGTCTCCAAGACTTCCATCAATGCTTGGTGATGTCTTAAGGTGTCTTCAATCAATTGCACAAGTTCTGGACAAGGTTTGCCAAACAGCTTCAAGTACAAGGATTACTGCAAACCCTTCTTCAAGGCTTCAAATCTGCTCAAATATCTCTTTGAATAGACTTTAAGATGTTCCTTAAATTCTCTTCTAAGGCTGCTTCATGCCCTTCTTCAATAGCCTCTTCAAAATCTGCAACCAAGTGTCTCCAAGTCTTCTCTACACTTCAGCTCCAAGGATGTCTTCAAGATGTCTTCCAAATGAGCCCAAAAATATCTCCAATCTGTTCTAGGATTGTCTTCAGAAGTTCTGTACAATAAGTCTTCTCTAAAAATGAATTCGATAATGTTCTTCAAAGTGCCTTCACTCTATTATTGCATAATAGGTATACTTCAAAACAGGACCCAAATTATGTTTCCAAACAATCCTAGTGCTTGTCTTCAAAGAGGTGTTCCGATCTGCTTTAATTATGTTGAAGACTACTCCAAGAAGAGGCTAATGACTGCTCCAGTAATTCTCTTCAATCTTTTCTCCACTGGTGGCTATCACATGGTCCGAGGGTACTTGTGATCACAGGTTCCAAAGTATCACAGATAGGTCTGCAGTCCAAGCTCCAAGTAGACTGACTGAGCTCCTATCCAAGCAAATCCGAGCTACACAAATCAGACCTTGATTAATACTATCTGAGTTTCTCCCAACAGCAAGTTCTGGTTCAACACAAGCCTGGTCCGAGCTGATGAGGGTCTGATCCTACAGTTCAAGGTATATATAAGTATATATAGGACAGTTCAGAAGTTTTCCCAAACTGTTCAGCAATCCGAGCTTGTTCTCCACAAGACTGTCATAAATTGTAGTCCCTCCACAGATCCGGAATAGGTGGCTGCCAATGTAAGGTTTCAGGACTTAATTTCAGGTCCAAGATTTTTTAGAAAGGTAACCCAAACAAAACAAAACAAAAAATTCCCAAACAGTTACATCTTTTTATCCTCCTTGGCCACCTTACTGCTCCATCTTCCTGTGATCTTCACCGAAATATCTGTGCTAGAATGAGGATTCCAAACTCCAATATATACTGGTTTTGCGTTAAAGTGAGGAGACATGTCACTTGAATGAGAGGCCGACTCGAGTAGGCTAGCACAGGTCGGCTCAAGGACAGATTTATTTCCTTAACTTTAAAAATTCATATCTCCCAAACCACTTAGAGTTTCGTGCCAAGTGATAGCTCATTGGAAAGGAAAAATTATGCTCTAAAGAATGGTACAGGAGTCAAATTGAGAAGCTGCCTCTAGGGTAGTGAAAATTATTTTTTAATGAGACTGACCTTGAAATTTAGTGCAGAAAATATTTGGGACAGAATGAGGAGTGTTTGGGACAGCGTGTGGTTATTAATGGCTTCTCCATTTTTGCACCAATAATATTATTACGAGTGTCATCATGAGAGTATCCAACAAATTCATCATGATAGTGAATCCATAATTTCCCATTTGGAGAGCTTCAAAGAGTCTTCCAACCACCATCTAGATCATTAAATGAGATCTTCCAAAAATGTCATCAAGTGCTCTTCAAGTCCTTCATGTCATGTCCCCAATCATTGTCCATGTCATGTCCCCAATCATTGTCCATGTCATCATATACTTTCCAACCATGTCATCAAAACCTTCATCGAATGACATCATCAAGTGTGGTCTTCTAGGTTACCAAACAAGGTACATGATTGACACTTGGCACCTTAAGAATATTTGCCATCTTGACATCATGTTGGTTCCAGGCTTCTTCATCAAGAGTAAGCACATCATCATTAATGGTATCCTTATTAAACAAGAGGGACTGGAGGGGCAGTGGAGCATCTCATCACATGATAGGATCTCAAGACATCGTCACCCACATGACCAAGGAACCCAGGGTTATACATGTAGAAATTAGTGATAATACCAAGTATGCAGTAGAGGGCAGTGGTAGCATTGAGTTTCAGATATACTCAAGGGGTATCGTGGAGGTGAATGAAGAGTTGTTATGTGTTGCGAATATCTCGATAACATCCCGATTTTATCTCGAAATCACGATTTTTTGGCCTAGCCGATGTTTGCTGATTTTTATAGATATTTTTATGGTATCTTAATTTTGCCGATGTTTACCAATTTTTGCCGATTTTTTGCCGATTTTTACGATTTTTTGGTTTTCAAGACCCTTCCTGATTCTATCCCAATGCCGATGTTCGCAACATAACTTGTACATACCAATTTGCAGAAGAATCTCCTATCAAGTTTGGCCATTGAAGACAAAGGACTAGAAGTCATTTTCAGGGGGGGTGAATTGGCTATTGGGCCGAGAGGATCCCAACAAGAAACGAGTATTTGGGAGAAGGGACAAGAATCTCTATCTATTGAGAGGACAATCGATGAAGCCTTTCGTACATGATAGTGATAGCCAATGTGAGATTTAACACAGGAGGATGGGACACCTACAATATAGGGCTCTTCCTATGTTACGTAGAATGGTTATAGGTTTTATGGAGATTAGGGTGGAGCAAGGAGTGTGAAAAGGGTGTGCACTTAGAAAGCAGGCCAATGCCGCATTTCCTCACAGTGAGACCAGGTCTAAGGGAGTGTTAGACTTGGTGCATTTCAACATTTGTGGTCCTATGTCAGTGGAATTAATCACAAGGTCATTGTACTTTGCGACATTCATAGATGATTTTTCCAAGAAGACTTGGATCTACTTTCTAAAGACCAAGGGTGAGGCCTTCATTCGGTTACAGGAGTTCAAATCTCTTGCGGAGAACCAGACAGGAAAAAGATTAAGGTGTTGAGATTGAATAATGGAGGCAAGTATATCTCCAATGAGTTCCAGTATTTTCGCAAGGAAGCGGAGATCATGAAAGAGCTCACAGTACCTTACAACCCTCAGTAAAATGGGGTTGCCGAGAGGAAAAATAGGACCATAATGGAGACAGCGAGAGCAATGATTTATAATCAGGAATTGCCCATGTTTTTGTGGGCGGAGGCCTACAATAAAATTGTATATATGCAAAACAAGGGTCATCACAGGATAGAGGAGAATGTGACTCCTAAGGAGATGTTTACAAGAGTGAAATCGAATGTGAGCCATTTGCGCATCTTCGGTAGTCCAGTGTATGTCCACGTTCCCAAGGAGAAGAGGACTAAGCTAGAGACCTTATCAGAGACGGGGATATTTGTTGGCTACAATGGGATCAAAGGCCTACCTAGTCTACCTCCCAGGACAAAGGAAGGTGATAGTCAATTGGGATGTCAGATTTGATGAGGTCAGGACCTTTAGGAGATCTCATGAGAGAGAGCCAGCATGGGTAGAGGATCGAGAGTGAGGGACTCCCAAGGCTGAGCAAGGACTAACAGCACCAGCAATAGGGACACTGCCTATATGTAAATTTTTGTAGATGTTCTATGCTTGATGCAACTTTACTTTTTCTCCAACTATCAGTCAGCAATCACATAAACAAGAAAGTAAAATGTTGATAGAACATACCAATAGATCGACAGAAGACAAGCCAAAATATATGTGTGTTGGTGCATTACGGCGGTCAGCAGGATGCTTCAACCAGCAAAGTCTCAATACGGTCAGCCAACTAGAAGTGTCACACAACCCTCTAGGACAGCCAGATCAGTCAACCCCAAAAGTCAACAAAAGTCAACATTGTCAGTCAACAGTCAACACAAACAGCAGCAGTAGCAAGGCCAACGCAGCCAAGTCAAATCAACGTCCAGGCTCGGGAATCGTGCAAAAAATGTGGATTGAGGAAATCAAAATTTTCACCAAGTTTCGGGTCAGTTTGACCAAGCGTTGACCAAAGTCAACACTCGTCAAAAACTGTGCTGAAAAACCCCAGATCAGAAAACAGAAATTTCTTTGCTACGTTTCCCACGTGTGGATGAAGATGAGCCTCCAAGGTGATCGAACCAATCAGATGAGGAGAGAGAATGTGATGTGATGGATGAGTGAAAATGTCCTCCAACGCTGACCAATTTATATCCATCAATGAGGGTGTGTGACACAACTGTTGGGGCTTCAAACCTTCAGACCAACCTGCACATATTTTGAATAAATTCAAAATAAATGTTCTGCTCATCGGATCAAGATGATCTTTAGATCAATCTTGCACCTCTCTGAAAGAGGAGTCCAATAAAAATATTGGCATCTTCATCTGAGCATCACAACATGGAGTTTAGACCTAGTTGTCCAAAATTAACACTCCCTCTCAACTAAGGAGAACTCCATCCACCTGTGCAATCCAAACATCGTGCGTCATCCCGCCGTAACTTGCTTTGCTAGCTTCTTTACTTCAGAACAAAAGTGGGTCAGTCACAAAGACATCATTCCCAGTTGACATATTCAGCCCAGAGGTTCGAAACCTCTATAGGACTCAAAAAGAGTCTCATACCAACCCGAAGTTGGTTTACCTAACCTGAAGTCAGTTGGAGGTCTGAAACCTCTCTAGGACTCAAGAGAGTCATATATTAACCCAAAGTTAGTTTCACTGACCCGAAGTCAGTTGGAGGTCCGAAACCTCACTAGGCTTGATCCCAGATCAAGTGGTTCGACCATGCCATCCTATATAGAGAGTAAGGCAATCTCTGATGCGTCAATCAGTCTTTGCTACTAGTCTCTAGCCTTTCCCACCTCAGTGGCCAAATGAGAGGTAGTTCCCATGAGCCCGAGACTCAATGGGTAGGATGCATACGGGGCACAGATCATGAGAGGTGAACCAACTCAATCATCATAACGATGGGGCAGAAGCACACCAACAAGGTTCGGCAAGCCTAGCCCTATGATTGCTTATACCTCCGAGAAGCTATCCCCAAAGCCCCCCAGAGCTCCAAGAGCTCATCGTCCAACAGGACCCTCAGAATAGGGTCGATCCACGAAACCAAGGTTCTCACAGAAGGTTAGGAACATGACCTTCCCCAAGGGCATTGTGAGAATATTCATGACCTGCTCATCAGTTCCTATATGATTGAGACTTACGGCGCTTCATTGTACCATATCCCGGATAAAGTGGTACCAGCCATCAACATGCTTGGATCGATCGTGGAACACTGGATTCTCTGACAAACGAATCCCCCTTTGGTTATCACAAAGGATAACGGTGGCATCTAGCACATGCTCGAACAACTCACTGAAGAGCTTTTGCAACCAAGTGACTTCACAACAGGCCATACATGTTGCACTATACTCGGCCTCAGCGGTGCCCAAGGCTACTGACTTCTGCTTCCTGCTCAAAGCAGACCTATGTGTGAAGCAGCATTTAGATGTGCTCTTGCGATCCACCACACTGCCAGCCCAAACGGCATGAGCATATCCATGGAGTGTCATGCTCCCAGCAGTGTATCTCAGCCCATGGTCTATCATGCCACAGAGATATCTCGATAGTTTCTTATCACCAAACCAGTGAATGTTATGAGGATCAACCATGTGTTGACTCAAAGTGTTCACTGCAAAACATACGTCCGGAGTCCGGACGAGTGTTCACTAAGAACATCAGGGCCCCTACGAGTTGACGATACTCAGTAGGATTTGCTAGCACGGGCCCAACAGCGCTACCACTCAACTTCTTAAAGTTGAGCTCCATCGGTGTCGACACGGACTTACAGTCCACCATTCCAAATCTTTCCAGAAGCTTCACAATATATTTTCCTTGAGAAAGGAAAATCTCGCCAAGTCTCTGCCAAACCTCCAGGCCTACGAAGTAATGCATCAGTCCTAGGTCCTTCATCTCGAACTCAGCAGCGAGCCCCCTCTTGCACTGATGAATGAGAGGGTCTGCACCTGTCAGGAAGAGGTCATCAACATACAGCACCAGAATGAGAGACTTTTCTCTATCAACCTTGAAGTAAAGGTTCGGATCAGCATTACTACAAGTGAAGCCCAGCTTCATCAAGTAGCTATCTATCCTCTCGTACCAAGCTCTGGGTGCTTGCTTCAACCCATAGAGGACTTTCTTCAACACATGGGCGTCCCAATCCTAAACTTTGAACCCCAAAGGTTGCTCCACATACACCTCTTCCTTTATCGCACCATGCAAAAATGTGGTCTTCACATCCATCTGATGAAGATTCCATCCTTGCGTGGCAGCAAGGGCTATGATAGATCGAATGGTGGTATATCGGGCCACAGGTGCAAATATGTCATCGTAGTCTACGCCTTCCTTTTGAGAGAAGCCACGACAACGAATCTTGCCTTGAACTTTTCAGCACTTCCATCAGATCCATGCTTGATATTGTAGAGCCATTTCGGGGTGACAACTGCTTTGTCCTCCGATCCTGGAACCACATCCTAGACATCATTCTTCATTATGGACTCATATTCTTCGTGCATAGCATCCTTCCAGACTTGATGCTTTACGGCTTCCTCAAAAGATCCAGGCTCAAATTGTACGATAGTACTCATGGCTGCTAGATACCCAGCTTCTTGCTTTCACGAAATGTCCCCCTTGGGGCCATATGTCTCTCGGCATCCTCGAGAGTGTCGCTAAGCCATGATGGTCTCTTCCTCATCGAAGGAGGTGGATCAATCGGGTCCATCGGTCCTTCAACATCGGGCATCGTCTCATCCTTTGGTTCTTCTTGATTTCCAGGCCTTGCTTCATGATTTTCCTCAGATCTCGAAAGATTGATTGCTTTCCTTAGGGAAGCATCTTCGTCAAAGGTAACATCGTGGCATATCTCCACTTCCCTTTGACCAGGCACATAGACTCTACAGGCCTTCGAAGTTTCACTATAGCCCACAAACATTGTGGTCTCCCTCTTGATGCCAACTTCTCTAAAAAAGTTCTTGAACTCATTCGTCTCATATTCAGTGCCATTATAGGTCCTCAATATCTTGATCTTCTTCCCAGTTAGATTTTCCACCAAGGCTTTGAGGGTACGGAACCACATGAAATCCTCATCCTTCTTCTTCAAGAAGTATATCCAAGTTTTGCAAGAGAAGTCATCTATGAACGTCATATAATAAGAACATCCTCCCAAGGATGTCACGGGCAGCATACCAGACAAATCAGAATGTATCAGTTGCAAGACATCAAATGCCTTTGTGACACTCGAGGAGAAAGGTCCCCTTGTATGCTTTCCTTCGACACAGCCCTGACATACACCTTCATGATCATTTGTGAACACAAGCATCCCCATCACCACCTTCCTTGCTTCGGGAAGGCCTTTGTAGAGAAGGTGTCCAAACCTCCGATGCCATAGTTCAGTCTGTCGGATAGTACCACGTGTCATTGCTCCCAATGGACTTCCTCCAACCTAGTAGAGTGTATCAACTCTAAACCCAATCGTGATAGCTTCCTTGAAACTCTTCTTCCAGATACGCACCTTCCCATCAATGAATGTCACATTGAAACCTTTGTCATCCGTGGCCAAAATAGACACAAGGTTCTTCTTCAAATCAAGTACACAGAGTACATCCTGCAAGCAAAGGACTTGACCTTGAGACAAGTTGAGGGTCACAGTCCCTGTCCCTTTCATGGGATATGTGGCATTATCTCCAAGGATAATTTCCAAATTAGTATCCTTCTCAACCATATCAAAAAGTGCTTCCTTGAACCCAGTGATGTGCCTTGAGGCACCACTATCTATCAACCAGACATCCATAGTGTCGGGTGGAGATGCAACAGAGAGGGCAGATACAAGAATGAATTCATTTCTTTTATCAACAACATTTGATTCCTCATACCTGGAATTTCTCAACCTTTTGAAAGGTTGCCCATTTCCACCAGAGGGAGCCTTCCTCTTTCCTTTGAACCTGTTGTTCCTTTGATTGCCATTCCTCTTGTTGTTGTTGTTGTCATCATCATCAGGAGAATCCTTCTTGAAAGGGCATTCTCTAGCATAGTGACCTGGCTTGTGACAAGTGTAACACTTGCCTTTCTTTCCTTGGGCCCCTGCTCTTCCTTTGTTGCTTGGACCACCAAAGTTCTTCTTCTTAGTATGAGCAGCGAAGGCAGCATTTCCTTCATTTTCATATTTCTTCATCCTTGTCTCTTCTTGTACACATCTCGATAATACTTCGTCAAAATCAGGTATGACAATGTTATTGAGAATGGTAGTGTTGAATACATGCAATTCGGATGAGAGACGTCCAAGTGCGGTGAGAACCATCTCTCAATCAGCTATTGTCTCCTCAATAGCCAAAAGATTATTCCTGATTTCAGTCAGCTTCAGAAAATATAATTGAACAGACTCATCCCTGCCTTTCTTCAAATTCTTCAATTGGTTCTTGAAGAATTGGACTTGATTCGCATCGTTCGCCTTGAACATGTTGACCAACTTATCATACATCTCCTTGGATGTGCCCAACTTAGAGATGTAGGCAACCAGACTCTTATGAATTGAGTCCCTTATCATTAGCTTTGCTTTGATTTCCCCCTTCTTGTACTTATATTTGGCAACAGCGGTTGCAGTGGATGGAGGCTCTTGGATTTTACCTTGCACATAGTCCATGACATCTTGGTCTTCCAAATTAAGATCTAGTGTTATCTTCCAGGCAGGGAAATCTTCCTTCCCAGTCAATTTGTCATCAGCCTTACAGCCATTGTAGTTTGAGGAACCCATCCTCTTCTTCAGAGATAGCTACAAACTAGGGCTTTGTCTTCACCTCAACTCTGATACCATGTAAATTTTTGTAGATGTTCTATGTTTGATGCAACTTTACTTTTTCTCCCACTATCAGTCAGCAATCACATAAACAAGAAAGTAAAATGCTAATAAAACATACCAATAGATCGACAGAAGACAAGCCAAAATATATAAGTGTGTTGGTGCGTTACGACAGTCAGCAGGATGCTTCGACCAGCAAAGTCTCAATACGATCAACCAACCAGAAGTGTCACACAACCCTCTAGGACAGCTAGATCAGTCAACCCAAAAAGTCAACGAAAGTCAATGTTGTCAGTCAACGGTCAACGCAAACAGTAGCAACAATATGGTCAACGCATCCAAGTCAAAGTCAACGTCCAGGCTCGGGAATTGTGCCAAAAAATGTGGATTGAGGAAATCAAAATTTTTACCAAGCTTCGGGTCAGTTTGACCAAGCGTTGACCAAAGTCAACGCTCGTCAAAACTGCGTTGAAAAACCCTAGATCAAAAAACAGAAATTTCTTTGTTGCGTTTCCCACGTGTGGATGAAGAAGAGCCTCCAAGGTGATCGAACCAATCAAATGAGAAGAGAGAATGTGATGTGATGGACGAGTGAAAATGTCCTCCAACGTTGACCAATTTATATCCATCAATGAGGGTGTGTGACACCACTGTTGGGGCTTCAAACCTTCAGGCCGACCTACACATATTTTGAATAAATTCAAAATAAATGTTCTGCTCATCGGATCAAGATGATCTTTAGATCAATCTTGCACCTCTCCGAAAGAGGAGTCCAATAAAAATATTGGCATCTTCATCTGAGCATCACAACATGGAGTTTGGACCTAGTTGTCCAAAATTAACATTATAGATCTGGAGGAGGAGAGAGATGTTCCTTCGAGTTCTACCAAGAGGAGGCTGAGATGAGCCGAGCAAAACTTATGGGATACTGAGGAGCGCACTTTCAAGCAAGGTCGACCACCAACGATATTTTCCAGTTATTTGGCTTTGTCAAGCAACATCAGTGAGTCAGAGCCTTCTAATTTTGAGGAGATTGCAGATGAGCGGGGAAGCCACATTGGAGTATAGCTCCATCATGAGGAATGATATGTGGGACATAAAGTCGAGGCCGAAGGAAAAATCAGTGGTAACTTATCGACGTATTTATAAGATCAAGCATGTGACTTATGGCAGTGTCGAGAAGTACAAAGCAAGGTTCATGGTGAGAGGGTTCTCCCAACAAGAGGGAGTGGACTATGAGGAGACATTTGCACCTGTCACTAGATATGCATCCATTAGAGCAGTGATGTCCATCGCTTCAGAGATGGGGTGGAGCATACATCAAATGGATGTGAAGTCTGCATTCCTCAATTAGGTGATTGAGGAGGAGGCATATATTGAGCAGCCATAAGGATTTGAGGTACATGGGAGAGATTATCATGTGTGTAGGTTGAAGAAGGCCCTTTATGGATATCTTCTTTGTTTGGACTTCACCGAGAGTGAGGTTGACGCCAACCTGTATTATGTACTCATTGAGGGTGAACCACTCATCTTGGTCCTTTATGTTGGCGATCTCTTCTTGACAAGGTCAGAAAAGCTCATAGGGATGTGCAAGGAAGAACTTGCTTCAGAATTCGAGATGAAGCAGGCCCTTTATGGATATCTTCTTGGTTTGGAATTCACCAAGAGTGAGGTTGACGCCAACCTCTATTATGTACTCATTGAGGGTGAACCATTCATCTTGGTCTTTTATGTTGACGACCTCTTCTTAACAAGGTCAGAAAAGCTCATAGGGATGTGCAAGGAAGAACTTACTTCGGAATTCAAGATGAAGGACATCGGCTTGATGCACTACCTTTTGGGATTGGAGGTGTGGCAATAGCCAGGAGTGATTTTCCTTAGGTAACAAAAGTATGCAGTCGCGATCTTGAGGAGGTTTAGGACGGTAGATTCCAGACCTATGTTTACACCAATCATCACTAACTAGAAGAAGACGAGTAATTCTGAAGGTGAGTTGGTGGATCCCAAACTGTATAGTCAATTGATAGGGTCCTTGATATATCTGATCAACACCAAGCCAGATATTTGTTTTGCTATGAACACACTCAACCAGCACGTGGTGGAGTCGAGACAAGTTCATTGGGTGGCAGCGAGTGTTGAGGTATATACGAGGCACAGTGGACTTTGGTATATGTTGGAGTTGGTGGAGTGAAGCTACAACAGTACACAAATTTTGACTGGGCAAGAAGTGTTGTGGACAGAAAATCCACATATGAATGTTGTTTCAGCTTGGGATCAGCCATGATCTCGTGGTATAGCAAGAAGCAGCAGTCAGTGGCGCTCAGTTCAACAAAGGTAGAGTATATGGCAATGAGTATGGTGAGTTGTGAAGCAATGTGGCTTCGTAAGATGCTTGCAAGACTATTTGATCTAGAGATGGGGCCAACAATGATTCACTATGACAATCAGAGTTGCATTAAGCTCTCTGAGATTCTTGTGTTTCATGATTAGTCCAAGCACATTGAGATCAAATATCACTTCATCGGAGATAGAGATCAAAGAGGTCTCATGAGACTGCAATGCATTTCCACAAAAGAGCAAGTGGCAGATATTTTCACTTAGCCTCTAGCGAAAGGAAAGTTTGTGAAGTACCAAGATAAGCTAGGGATAGTAGAGAATCCCTTCCTTGCTAGGAGGGAGTGTTGAAGCTAGTGGTTGCTTCGAAACATCTTTTACATAGGCTTGGTGTCTTAGCATGCAGCAGATGATTTATTGCCTCTTTAGGTGCTTGCTTCGTGTATAAGTGATTTATGTCTTATTTCCCAAGTCTAACTTAGGAAAAGTACAATAATTAAAGTCAATTAATTATTGTGGACTATTAAGTCAATTTCTAAGCATAAATAATGAAATTTTTTTAATATATCAGAAATAATCTCAACCATTGATCTCCCAGATCTTCTAGAAGGGAGACTACACTAAGGGATATGGGCTTCATGAAGATTATAAATGAAAGCCTAAGGGAGAAGTGAAGACACTGACAAAGAAGAGAGGCAACAACAGCATTTTTGGGAAAGTGATTTTTCTCAAGAAGGAGAGAGCAAATTCTCTGGAGCAAGAGGCTTAGTTCGACTGAGGAGAAGGAAAGAGAATACAGGGATAATTTTGAGAGTGTTTCTAGGAGGCCGATTTGGTGGAGATTGGAAAGGCCGAATTGTTGAAGTGAGGAGGGGGCGTAATTGTTGGGGAGGCCAATTTGCGAGGGTCGATTTGTGAGTGTGCAAAGGCTGAGCAAGGGCAAGGCACAGGGGTCGATTTATTGGTGAGAGTTGGGCTGATTTTGTCCAAGCCAAATTTCTTCAGTGGCTAGTTTCCAATTGGACAAATTTCCTTGGGACGAATTATTCCAATGGGGCCGAGTTGTAGGTTCCAGTCACTATATTTTTCTTTGTAAATTCTCTGTGGGTCGAAACCCTGATTTCCCATATTAATTAATGAAGAAGAATTGTTGTGGGTGTTTATATGTTGTAAAGTGTGATTGATCTCTCTGTTTCATTTCCGCTGCATATTTAAATTTTCTAGAGTTAAAAATACCAGTGATTATTTTTCAACAATTCAGAAATTATTTGGTAAAATAAATAAATTGCTGGGAATAAATAATTGTTGCAAGAAAATAAATCTGGGCTGGTATTAGGAGATTTAACACATGTAAGAGTTAATAATTCCAGAAAGTAACTAGGTCTGATCCCTTTACTTAGATAGCTGGTTTTAGGATAATTTAACAGACTAGGCATTGCTGCAGCTTCTAGTACACACCTAAACCAAACAAATCAACAGGAAGAAAAATCAGATTTCAAGACTCCAATCACTAGAGCACTTAATTCATCACAACCTACAATCTCTCACAAGTTCAGGTGTCTTCATTCACTGTAGACTCTTGGGCATCACACTCTCTGAGAGCTCCCTATCACAATGAATTAATCTCTCCATAAGCAAGGTCATGGAATACTTCAGTGGACAATGTTAATTTTCAGACCATGGCATACAAATTTTGCACTTGGGAGATTAACCTAAACTCTAGGTCGCTAAAACCACGAAAGCTCCTATCAAAATTACAACTTCTAAATACATTAATATAAAAACATAAATGTTGGAAGAGACTTTGACATAATAATCAAGCAACTTACAACAGTTGAACAAATTATGACAAAATGCTGTATTTCTACAATTTGGATATTCTGATTCATTTAGGAAACCAAATAGAAACGTGGAATGCATGAGGATTCCCTCCTAAATAAAGATGCATTCACCCTTTAATAAACAAAATTTATCATGCTAGGAGTCACTATCTTACATAATCATTGCAGCAGTAAGACAAGATCAAGCAAGGGGCTTTCAAATGGAATTTCACACCTTTAAACATTCTACTCTTTGATTTTTGGAATCTAATATCGCTTTCCATTGGAACAATTTATTAAACCCATAAACATTACTGCAGCCAATATTCAAGTTCAAGGATATCCACATGAAAAGGCTAAACTTCTAGATCCTTAGCTGGTGTGGAAAATATTGATGGGAACATTACCATATCTTTTATAATGAGAAAAAGTTCACATTCAAGGATGATCTTATTAAAAGATTAAAACAACCAAATTCAAATAATGATTTGAACTTCAAAGCTGGAATTGGTAAGATAGGAAACAAAGGAGAGAGACGAAAAGTAGAGAGAGAGAGAGAGAGAAATGTTTTCCACTTACCATAGTGGCATTCTAATAACACTGTTTATCTGGGGACTAAAGAGATATATTCCAGTTTCTTTTGTGCCCCTAGACACTTCTGGCGTACTATCCTCCCCCGCCACTCTCCCCTCCCCTCTGACCTTAACCCCGAGTCCATGTTCTCCCATGTGTCCACCCTCTATGACATCCCAAGGCATCCCAGATTCAGGTGACCTCTCCGCCCTCTTCAAGTTTCGTATTCTATGATAGTGACATCAAAGAGGCCATTTGGGTGATGAACAACAGCAACGCAGCAGATGAGGATGGTTTCTAGGCAGAGTTCTTTAAACACGGTCTTCGTGCTCTGGTTCCCTACTTGGTTGATCTCTTCAACCATGTGGTCTGTACAGGTTTCCCATCAACATGGTCTCAGCACATCATTCACCCGATACACAAATCATGTCCCGGCTCAGATCCCAACAATTATAGGACTATCATGGTGGGCCACACATTCTCCAAACTATATGCTACATCCCTCCACCTCCAAATCTCCAAGGAGCTTGAGCAGAAACAACTTAGAGCTAGAGGACAGGTTGGATTTCGACCTGAGCACCAGACTATTGACCACATCCTTACACTTAGGGCCATCATTGAGGAGGCACAACATCGCTCTTCAAAAGTATATTGTTGTTTTGTAGACTTTCGAAAAGCTTTTGACTCAGTCCCTAGAGAAGCATTATCCCAGAGACTCAGAGATATTGGCATCTCAGAGACCCTCTTGTCAGCCATCATGCGCTTATATGAGTTGGTCCTTGGTCGTCTGCGCACAGTACATGGGCTATCAGATTTTATCCAAAGCACTATTGGGGTAAAACAAGGTTGTCTCTTGTCCCCCACACTATTTGGGATCTATATTGACGAGCTAGAGTCCTTGCGTGAACACATCCAGGACAGCGATGGTTCCCTTCTACATCATGTCTTGATTTCTATCTTGTTGTTTGCAGATGACGTGGTCCTTCTAGCCCCATCCCCTAACGAATTGCAGAGGCAGCTGGATGCCCTGGCCCTTTTCAGTGATCTTCAACAGTTGACAGTTAACCTAGGTAAAACCAAGGTTATGATCTTCAACACGTCGAAGAAGTTCCTCTGTGACCTCCATTTCTTTTTCAGAGGAGAGGAGATTGAGATCACTAGCTCATACACCTATCTAAGGGTACTATTCACAGGACCTCACTTTAGCGTGCGGCCTGCACTCCAACCTCAAATCAACAAGGGTTATGGATCCTTGGCCCTTCTCGAGAGACAATGTTTTCGGAATCATTTTTAGGACATATCAGCCAAGATGTCACTGATGGACAGTCTTGTTCGACCCACAGTTCTATATGGTTCGGAGGTTTGGGGTCCTAGCTTACTAGAGTCTGATTGGTCTTCTGCGGAGAGAGCGCAGATCACCCTTCTTCGTCGCATCATTCGGTGCAAGCAGACAGTTCCTCAGCCCATCATTCTTGTAGAGTTTGGAGCTCGCCCCTTTCACCTTAAAAGAGTGTTTGGTATCATCTCTCTTCTTCACCATGTTCGGGGTTTTGCGGATACAGCGAGGGGCGGGACCGATATCCATACTTGGCCTACCTTTCATCAAAGTCCATTGCAGTAGCGAGTCCTTCGACTCGATCCCGATGTTGGTATGCTGGAGTCTCAGATCTCCTTGCTTCAGTTGGTATCAAGATAGACCAACTCCCTCCATTCAAGTATTCTTTGTGTGCACCTAGCCACCTCCTACCAACCAAACAAGAGATGAATAAAATCATCCGAGAGAATATTTATAGGAAATATGTACAAGTTACTTGGATAAACCCTCAGGATGGGTTGTGTTCGAAGATGGCTTTCTATGCTGAGCACTTCATGTTGTTGAGAGATGGACTCATTGTTCGGCCCCATTACACGCTTCGCCATTGGATGCACACACTTCATATTCCCTTGGGTCAGATTAGAGTAGGTTTTCATAAACTGTGGATTGAGACTGACCATCAGATTTCACGGTTAGACAGGATTTGCCAGTTGTGCCACCTCCGAGAGACTGAGCCGGAGGAGCACTTCATCTTCCGTTGCTCCATTTACTATGAGATTCGTGGGAGATTCCATTGCTTGTTCAGAGGGATCCAAACTTTATCTAGCTTCTTTCAATACCCAGACCAGAGATGTCTAGCCTTGTACATACAGGAGGCCACAAGACTTCGCACACAGATTCTCCAGCCTCCTCCTAGAGCAGATCCTATGCAACGGATTACGTCATTTTTTACAGTGCTCCCGTCAGCACGAGGCACGAAGCGACAAGTTAATAACATTGTTGGCTCAAACTCTAGATTAGTGCAGGCTAGAGGGGCAATCCCCCTAGCACAGGGACCCTTGAGTCATTACTGGACTAGATCTCTTACTAGCAGGCAGTTGAGATCGCCCAATCATCAGCGACATATCACTTCTTCTCGGCAGCGGCGTAACAGAGGCTCCAAATCCTCCCCTAGCCCTCCCTCGGGACAACACTCCATCTTGAGTTTTTTGCATTCGACCTCGAGTGTTAGGAGAGAGATTTAGTGGACCATTATTTTGTGCCCTCTACACTTGGAGTCCAGGACTTTCCTCATTTTGGTTTTCAGGCATTGTGTTTTTCTTGCTTTATTTCTTATTTCTTGCTCTTTATATAGGAGACCTTTTGGTACTCCTCCTTGTATCGACATCATTGTACTCTGCAGTCCCATTGACCTACTTTTGTGGTCATTCGTTGGACATTAATATAATTATCTTATCTTATCTTATCTGTGCCGTGTCCCTGGTGCTGGAAAGGGGACATTTTGTTCTTTTAGTAGATGGTGTCTGGACGCAATGTTGGTCTAGATTCCAAGCAGAAAATTTCACAATTCAACTGGCTCAAAATCTTGGAAGCAACCATGCAGTCTGGTCATTTTAAGGCATTGTTTTGAGCTTTTAATATCTTCACCTTTAGCATGATTAGATTTTACTAGCCCTGTTACTTCTATTTTTCCCATTTTTCTTCCACTTAAAATGTTCACTCGGACCATGTAGGTCTATGATATATAATTAAGTTTTTTATAATTAAATTTTATTTAAATTGCTTCCTTATAAGCTCAGCGAGAAGCATTACAACAGCCCCAAACAGGCCAGGCAACACAAGTTGCCCGCTTGTGCAGACAAGCCAGCCCTCAAGGAGCAAACCACTGAACATAAGCAGTTTCGTTTGGCTAAGCTATAGCAACAAGAGGATAGTCTTCCAAGGCGTTGTTTTGACGTGTTCAAATCCTTACCTTTGGCATCGATAGATTTTACTAGCCCTACTATTTTTCCCATTTTTCTTCCCCTTAAAATGTTCACTAGGACAGCATAGCTCTATCAGTCCGTAACAGAATTCATAATCGATTTTCTTACGATCAGATTTTCTGAAAGTGCTTCCCCTTAAGCTCAAAGAGAAGCATTACAATTGACCGAAGGCACCACAATCTGCCACATTGCACAGAGGAGACAACCCTCAAGAGGCAAACCACGGAACAGAAGATATACATTGTCGTTTTACTAGGCTGCCGCAACATGGGTACTCTTCAATCATAATCACCCAGGCCTTGCACCTGGCCCCGATCACTTACTAATGCCTCTGAGGGAATAGAACCTCAGCGGGCGGGCTCAACATGCCGCATTTTCACCGCAGAACCATGACACTATCGGAACCTGCAATTAGATTTTCCGGTACATTGATCATGTATGTTGCGGGTGGTTCGTGCCGACTAGCTATTTCTGGTTTTAGAAACTTTCAATTGATTGTCTGCAGGATATCTAAGAGCTCTATACACGCATTGTTCAACTAGATTGATGACATTCCTCACTTAAGAAACATTCCCATGTATTCAACAACAAGTATTGTATTGTTATCAATCTCTGTTTTAGGCCAGCCTTTCGCCCACCCCACATTTTGGCAAAGGCTCAGCGCGTCGCAGTTTGCCCTAGACGAGCACAATTACATGAATTCCACTGAATTTGAGCGGGGATTTGATTACCGAATTAGGTTATAAATGTATTTAGTGAGGGTGGATTACCATAGCAGTTATCATAAACTACATTAGATTTCAGCGAAAATGGATGTCTAGCTATCAACATACTGAGACGATGAAGTAACCATTAGCAGCTTAATTACGAACCCTAAACCCTAAAAACACAGGATCAGCAAGCTTATAATTACAACAAAAACAAAAAGAGAGGGAGAAGAGTACTCGCCTTAGATAATAAAGCAGGATTTCGGAGAAGCAATGCAGGAGGATGAATAGCCAGCCTGCCGGTCGTTGTGGGTGTAAAGGCCATCATTTTCACTGAAATTGGAGCGGAATCCCGCAGAAATATATCACCAAACGATTGTATGTTATGTTCTGGGATTTAAACCATGTACACGTCGCTGCTACTCTATATTGTAACTATTCAGAGGGCCATGCCGTTGATTGCTTGTTAAATTAATTGAGAAATGAGGGTTGGCGACTTATGAGAATTCCGAGTTTGAATTTTACCTTATCCTGATGACTGTGCTAAGAGGACTACAACGGGGCTTGGTAGTTCAGATATTTTGTCTCAATCTGTATATGTGCTAAGAGGACTACAACGGGGCTTGGTAGTTCAGATATTTTGTCTCAATCTGTATATGTTTATAAGCATAGTTTTCAAACCAGCAAAAGGGAATACTGAATACATCAAATTTTGAAATATTACTTATAAAATAATTTATAAGATTAAATTAATAGCAAAATTTTAATTTTAAGTTTATCAAATTATTTGGAAGAATTAAATTTCTTAAAATGTAAGAATTTTTTAAATGTAAAATTTTAAAACTTCCAGAAATTTAATTTCTTTCTTTTAAGAGATTTTCTCAGTAAATTTGAAATATCTCTTAATTTTTCTCTGTAAATTTGAAATTTATATTAATTCTTAATAATATTATATATATTTATATAAATTTCACATTTATATATATTATTTTTTATTTTATTAAAATTTTAATAATGATGATTAACTTCTACCCAAAATAATGAGGTTTATGAGACCTTAAGAAAAAAAAAAAAAATTTAAGACTTTCTAATATCTTATTTTTATGATCAAAGAGGAGGGAAATAAGTGTTGGTAGATCACTATAGTTCTGTTAAATGAATAAGGCAAGGAGTGTGGTAGTGTGGCAGATGAGCACTGATGTAAATAAGAACTGTGCAATCCTAGAGAAAGTGTTTTTCATCTTCAACCATCTTAATATGGCATAGTTGACAAATTCTCTCATCCCAAGGTATTTTGGGAAAGACCGATGCCCGTTTTCACTTCCTATCTCATGGGAGTTAGTTCTTAACTTTGCAATGTTCACTTTCTTCTTAGCACTAGTCAAGACAGTAAGGCAAGGAGTGTGGTAGTGTGGCAGATGTTTTGGAAATGAGCACTGATGTAAGTAAGAATTGTGCAATCCTAGAGAAAGTGTTTTTCATCTTCAACCATCTTATTATGGCATAGTTGACAAATTCTCTCATCCCAAGGTGTTTTGGGAATAGACCAATGTATGTTTTCACTTCTTAGCTCATGGGAGTTAGTTCTTATCTTTGCAATGTTCATTTTCTTCTTAGCACTAGTCAAGACATAGAGATAATTCTGGTTAGTTAGCTGGAGTGGGCTCTATCACCTCCTTATAATACCTTAGCTTCATTTTCCCCTCTAGCTCTTTATCATCCTATATTTTGTCCTTAAAGTTGGAAGAATAGTATTTTTAATATTATCTTTATTCTCTAAGATGATCTCCTCCATTAAACCCCAATAGTCCAGCGGCATCCTTGTGTCAACCACACTTGAGTCGGAGGTGGGGTTTTGACTAGAGTTAAAAGCAATTTTGGGGAACCTCTTGGCTTCCATGTTGTAAATCTTCTTCTTATACATCAGATGGTGAAACACGGTCATGCTTTCAATGGGGGAAAGGCTAGCTTCAGTCAAAGTATAGGATAAGGAGTATTACTTTTAATCTCATGGTTGTAGGATAAGGAGTATTACAAATAATTATATGTTTCTTTAACATGTTTTACAAATTTTTAAATTTAATTTTTTTATGTGATTTTCGTAGCATTGATTAGAGAGAGAGATAGGGGGGGGGGGCTAGGGAGGTTAGAAAAAGAAATTTATTGTATGTTTTTTTTTTTTTTGAACTTTGAATCTCATAGGTTACACAATACCTTCTAACACAACAATCACTAATTAAGCTACCCTCTTACTATTTATTATAAGTATTAAGTTTTTATATGTTTATTAATTAAATTTAGATATGAAGTTCTTACTATGAATATGAATCATAATATGACTATGACTATTTATATATTATATATAGTTTTCATTTTTATATAATAAAATACTCTTATTAGTCCCAAGACTCTAGAAATGGATTTCTTTGTTGACCTCGATTAATTTACTGTTGACCAATGCAAGTTATAATGTTTAACTTTGAAAAACAAATATATTTTTAATTATTATTGAAAAGAATATTTTTTCAAACATTTGATTGGACCATAATTTGAAGGTCTTATTACAACCATCTCACAATACAATGCCATGTGGGTAACTGCCTCAAGTCTTTCTACCACAACTTTTGGATGCACTTGCAATATCTATGTCATGATTTTTCACAATTAAGCTTCATAGAAAAACCACCTAAATTAAAATCCTTGAAAATAGTTCATACTCATGTAAATAACATATTTACCATTAGTTACTACCCACCATAATTTAAGCAAGTGTTTGCATTAAAAATGGATAGGAACAAGATGTAAATGAATATACTTACCTAGAGTTACTGCCCACCATTATTTTTGTGTTCTTGAACACTTTAACAAATGTATTAGTGGTTACTAGTCACCAAAATTTATGCAAGTCCTTGTCCCTTACTAGGCAATTAAGTTTTCCACTTAGTATATCATTTTTCAAATTTTCTAGAAGCATAATTTTCACTTTAACGGCAAGGACTATGCTAGCACTTGTTTCTAATTATATGTTATTTTTGTGTTCTTGAACACTTTAACAAACGTATTAGTGGTTACTAGTCACCAAAATTTATGCAAGTCCTTGTCCCTTACTAGGCAATTAAGTTTTCCACTTAGTATATCATTTTTCAAATTTTCTAGAAGCATAATTTTCACTTGAATGGCAAGGACTATGCTAGCACTTGTTTCTAATTATATGTTTATTGCACTAAAAGGCATATTCTAGAACCTTTATGAGGGATACATGTAATATCTTCTATACTCAATTAAAAATATACATACATACATACATATATATATATATATATATCCAAAACAAAAAAAATAATGTAGCCTATAATAAAAGAGCAAAAATAAATATGCATATTTGGTTGGTTTTGATTAAAAGCATTAAAAAACATTAATAATCTCACCCTTGCTTTACTCATTCACTTGGTTGTTGATATTAGAACATGTGGTAAAAATGTTTCACTTTCAATCTCAACTTGTCCATATGAAGTAACATAATTATATACCCCCCCCCCATGGAAGGTGCCCCAACACGAGCCCTCCCCACCTGTTGTGACATGGTGATTGATCACATCCACAGGCATTGCAGCAAGAACGCCATTTGCATGGCGGTTGACTTGCACATCACCCTGACGACTCGCCCCAAGATGACATTTTGGCTCCAACACTACACATCATACCAGGCCAATACAAATTCACATAGAACCATTTGATGGCAGATGGTGAAGGATGTGTATCATTATGCCAATATGATGGCCAACTTTCATTTCCAAAACACCCTTGATTAACTCTCCAGGGAAATAGACGCCATGGGAACACTTCGTAGTAAGAGCACTTGCATGCAGCACAATCTCTATAGCAATTTTGAGTTGTGTGCAATGCCCTCAAATCATGCCTGGTGTGCCCCAAATATTGGTAATGTAATTTCTTTCGATCTCAACAAAATTGTGCATACCAAGACTCTCTTCTGCTCTTATCAGGACCATGTAGAGTTATTTACGAACAACATCTCGTTTGGATAGATAATTTTATTCAATCTGTGCTACCATCCATGTTGCAGACTTAGTTATTCGGCTTCTCGGCGAAGGCCCCTCGACCTTCATGGTAAGATTACTCTCGCTCCAACTTAGTTTCCTTCGCATTGAATTGTTCTTATTTGGGCTTTACTCTGGTTATTATGGTCTATGGATTGACAGATCTCTGGAAAACACATCGATTTGAATTGGCCTTCTAACCATTTTCTTCCTTCCATAGCTCTCCCTTTCCTACATTTTATTCAACATTTTTATTGCCCTCCCTTTTCTCATGTACCACCTCCATTAAGCATTTTGCTAAGCATCTAAACCCAATTGCCTTAGCCCTCATTCTTGTTTCCAATTACCCCTACACCAGAGTCATCCCCCCTCTAACCACCTCTTCTCTACCCCTTTGCATCTGTTAATTCAACCTAACAATCGCCATCCTCTTACCTATCTCAACCCATTTACTTCCCCAAGCTAGCTACTTTGTTACACCATGACTCGCAGAAGACAAATTGCTCCTCGTCGAGGAAGGGGCAGAGGTCGCCCCTCTGTCACCACTCTAACATCTAGAAACTCGGCTTCAACCCCTCAACTGAGAGCCCAGATGCAAGCAAGAGATTCCCTGGCTCATTATGAACATTTTATCGTTGAACTAGTTTGTGAGGAGATTGAATGAATTGAGCCTATTGTTGGATAGGAGCATCATTACACACTAGACCATCATGTTCAAGTTGAGACCAAGGACTGAGTCTCAAACTTAGGCACCTCCACATGCTCTAGATATGTAGGCTACATGCAGGTCGTTAATGTCTATTGGCACACAAAAATACTTTAGGGGCATACCTTCACTCTAAAATAGTGTCCAGTAGGAGAATGCTCACAAGCTAGTTGAACTGGAGGAAAAGGTGGGTGGAATGGATCACAAGCTCAACATACTGCTTAGCAAGTGTATCAACAACCTCTTCCCTAGAAGTGTGGTTGTTCCTTAGAAAAACCCCCAAGCAGGACAATTAACAATAGCTACCATGCACAGTCAATTTTTTTTGTAGTCCTTGTAATTGATTCTCTAAGCTTATCTTTAGTCATTCTATGTTTAGCTAGTCTTTGTGTAGTCAGTTTATGTTTTTTAATTTTTGTTTAACAAATGTTATTATCAAAAGAGGTTTACACGACCTCGAGACTTTGTTGCTCAACCTCTAGTTTGGTTTCCCATTGGGTCGACCAAAGGTGGAAATTTTTTTATTATGTAACTTTTTGAATTCGAAATAGTAATACAGAGTGCCTTAAAAAAACATAATTTTATATCAAATTTAAATAGCGATAAAGTAATTAAGAGTAAAAATATATATATTTTGGATTAATGAAGAATTGATCAGGCATATTTTTATTTCTTGTTTAGTTATAGTGGAAATTTGGCAGCTTGTTATTAGTTTTTTCAATTGAAATCAAATTGGTTTGGTTTGTCTTTAGAAGCTTATTTGTGGAATTGGATTAAAAATGATTATTGTTCGAGATTCCATTACTGGTTAGCCTATGCTTCATGGGGGATATGGAATCATCAAAGTAAGGTTTTGTTTGAAAACTCTCAAATTAGTCCCTTTATGACCGCCTTCAACATTAGTAATGCTTTTAATGAACAGGGTCCTAATTTGATTTTAGCTAAACAGAAATTGAACAAAGTTGTTATTATTGTGGATGTCTATCCAAGAGGCTTCTTTGATGGAGCAAATGTCAATGGAAACTATGGAGGTGGTATGGAAATTGATATCAACCCTTATTATAGCATGCAAATGAAGTTAGGAATTGGGCATGGTATTGTTGTTAAGGCCAAGTTATTGGCTTGTTGGGCCCTTCTTAAGATTGATGCTCATGAGTGGGGAGGTTGGGGGGGGGGTCATTTATGGCCCTGATGAAAAAATAAAATGGTTTCTCAGTTTACTTAGGGCCTTGGAACACATCTCATAATCTTGCAAAATTTCTTGCTCTTTAGAAAGGTTTGGAGTTAGCTAAAAATCTCAAAATTGCTAAAGTCAATGTCTTTGGGGACTCCATGTTGATCATTAACCAATTCACCAAAGCCAAGATGACAATTAGTCCTAATTCTCCACCCCATTGTCAAAGGATTCTTGCCTTAATTTCTCAGTTTGACGAGGTACATTTCTACCATGTTTACAGACAGTGAAACTCATCCGTTCTTCTTAAACTTTCCAAAAAGGACTCTTATATGAATCAAATTGATATGGAAGTTAATATCTACGCTATTCCCTAATCATGATCGGATACTCAAATATTTTTAATCCCCTTTGGGATACTACTTCATGCCCTCCTCCTTGGCCGTTCATGACTTCGTGCTTTGGGAGGAGATTACATATGAAATTTCCAATGTTTCTCCATAAGTCACTTTTAATTTTTCGATGGACGAAGCTTCCCTTGCAACCTTCTCCCTCCTCAGGTGTCACACTCTGAGGAACAGTTGGTGCTCTCTCCAACTTCCTTCAACCTCGAGTGATCACATCCATTTATTTTGCTTCAAGCTGGATTTAATGCACCTTCTCTCGTCTGTAGTGACCACAACATTTCAAGAGAATAAGAATTTAATTTAGTTTTCCTACTGTGATCTTGTCCCGTCGTCTCTCAGCTTAAGAGATTTATATATGGATTTTTGAGATAGTTTGGCTCGTATTGGTGTCCCATCTCGTCCTATTTGTAAAACTCCTCGAAGAACACGCTCTTATCAAGGTGCCTCTATGTGTTTGTTATTTGGGTTCTGACCAAGGTGATGGCAAAACTTTTGCGCCTGTTTCTGGAGCTCAGGGATCTCTTCATGCGAATGAAGAAATCTTTATTCCTCTGGAAAATATTTATCCCTCTGACATTATCGAAATCATTTTCGATTCTTCTCAAAGTATGATAGCCTCCATTCAAACTTAGGAAGATATGGTGGAACATCAAAGATGCTCCTTCCAATTTTTTTTGGAAGAAAAATTGTTGGTTCATCATGCTGAAATGGGGTTCTCTCTCAACGGGATGAAGGAAGAAATTTTGGAAGAATAATTGTTGGGGTTCTCGCTCAACGGGATGAAGGAAGAAATTCACCAGCTTTTCTCTCATGTTGTCACGCTGGAAGCATCCCCTCATTTGGTAGCAGAATTCTCCTTGACAACAACGAGCCTAGGGTTCCCACTACTCGTAAGAGGACTCGTCGTCCAACGAAAGTGGCCCTATCACCTAATGCAGCCGCTGCTCTTTCCAGAGGTCTTTTTTGGTCCTGTAGCTCATTTCTACTCTCCTTTTATGGTCTATAATGTATTTTTGCAAATGTATGCTTCTCTTCGGGTGCTTATGTAAGGTTTATAGTTGTCGTTTGTTATGTTATAGTTGGTCATATCGTCATGCTAACAATAAACCTCGTGTTTACTTGTTGAAGTGGTTTTAGTATATATTTTCATAAAACAGATGTAAGGAACCACTGCACTCTCCCTATTTTGTATTAATCCTTGAAAAAAAAATGGTTGCCGATGAGAACCTTGTATAGTTTTTCACTTTGAGGGATTCCAAAAGCACTATTAATTGGATTAATATGAATGTTATTATGTGTGGACTTCATCTTGAATGATAATAGAAGAAGATAAGGGCATTACAAGAACAATATGATGATTTATAGGACATACATATATAGAGATTCTAATAGTGTTGTTGATATGCTATGGAAAAAAGCAATGCTCTTGGATGTTGGTGAATGTCATCTAAATTATTATTATACGGATATTTGTATATCAAGCATTGTTTTTTCCATGTTTTGACAAGTCACCTCTAGATTATGTTTTAATGGTAGTGTAATAATACAATGATTAGTTGTGTCTTGAAAAGTGCATGTGTGTTATTCCTTAAAGCCAAAATTGTTTGTATCTTCTCATTTAACAATAACAAAGATACTTGTTTTGCTAAAGAGTATATATACATGCACTTTTCAAGACTCAACTAATATATATATATAGATATGCTCTTTTTGTACCCAATATCAAGTTGACACTTGTCCCTTTTAAAATAAATATAGAATATTCTCTAAATAAGAAAACAATGTGAGCTATAATAAAAAAACAAATGAATATACATATTTGGTTGGTTTTAATTAAAGCTTTCTAAATCATCAATAATCTCACTCTCAATGTTAGAACATACGGTAAAAATATTTCACTTTCAATATTACCTTAGCCATAGGAAGTAAAATAATTTTATAGCAACTTTGGAGAGAGATAAAGTAATTAAGTGCAATAAAATTCTTATATTTTCACTTAATGTATAAATCTTATACTTTTTAAAAATATTTCAATACATGACTTAAATAAATCATTTAATTCCATGTTAACTAATTTATTTCAATATCAACTTCACACACATATACTATGCTTATGTTTTTTGTATTTGAGTTATTTTTAAAATCTCAGTGAGTGAATAAAGGAGTGTCACCTTTATAAAAATGCGTAGGGAGCTTAAAAACATGCCCTAGGAGGTTGAATCTTTTCTGTGACTCGAAAAGATTTCAACATTTTTTGTGACTATACCAAGGATATGAATGATTTGATATTCTATTTCTAGTAGATGACTCGTCCTAATATAGTCCAAACTCATATTCTATTTGGGTTGGAAGATCAAAGAAGTATATTCAATCAATTATATGATTTGGTCCTAAAGACTGCAAGAAACAAAGAAGAAATTGAAATATCCCAAGAAGCTCTTTCCCAATAAGAACTCCATGCTATGAAGTCCAAAAAGATGACCTTAGTAACTTAAATACTTGAGTATGGAGGAGCCAAAGATTCCCGAAGGTCCTTTGACAAGAAGGAGAAGAAGTAAGAAAAATTCCCAAAGAAACAAGCAACGTAGTGAACGAAGGGATATCACTCTTCTTCCCACCTAAGAAGAACCAAATGGCGGATAATGAGGAATTACTAGAAAAAAGGCAAGAGGAAGGAAATAATGCAAGGTAGAGGTACCACATAAGAAGACATTGGGTAAGCCCCTTAGCCCTCAAAGGTGAACAACATCCATTACCAAATTTATTTCAAGGAATTAGCTTGTGTCTAATGAGGATGACATCATGAACCCAAACAAACACATGGGTCGATTTTTGGCCATTTGTGATATGCATGGAATAGTACATGAAGAGGTCACAGCGAGGGTGCTCTTGCAAACCCTATTTAGACCTGTGTATGATTGGTACCTTTCCTTGCCTTCATGATCGATTACTTCATTTGGCGATACAAAAATTTCCTTCATTAAAAGATACACCCAACCAATTGTATATCACACTCTCCTTAGCTAGTTCACTAAGATTCATTTGGAGAAAAATGAAAAATTAGATATTTTAATCTCATAAGTTTGAAAACTTTGCAAAAAATACATTAAGAGTCTTGTCCTAACGATATGATTATTTTTGGATGGTTCAAGAATGTGACTCTTGTTAATATCAATATGCATTAAGTATGTACATATCAACACTTTGTAGGAAGGCATGGTAAAAGCACAAGATATGGAAGAATATATGTTGGAGAGTAATTTGGGTCCCAAAATTATTTTAGGAAAAGTATAAAGAGTAATGTCTTCTTTGACATTTTCATAAATGAGACAACGACCATCAATTTGGAATGCACAAGATATAGAATTTGGGAGAAGTATTTTTCATGGTGTTCCAGAAGGTGTGAAACATGTTCCTATAATATAAGAGTTTTCCTCTTCAAAAATAGAATCAAATATTATTCAACTCAACAAGACTATGAGACAAATGTAGAATGAGATAGTCTTATTGAAAAAGGGAGAAGACCAATGACCTGGACAACAACAAAACTGGTGGACCCACATATGGATTTAGAAAAAGACAAGAGAGAGGTTAGAACCTAGATAGCATACCTCGAAGGGGACCAAGGCCCCCTCGATTCAAAATATGAGTGTTATAGTGATGGATGATGATGAAGAGCGAGAGGATGAAAATTAGTTGGTTGAAGTGCCTCTAATCAATAATGAAATGTAATTATTCTAGAGTTTATGGAAATGGGAGATGATACAATATCATTTTTCAAAGAAGAATGAATTTAGGAGTATTAGGAATTTATTACCATTGAGCAAGACACTGCAATTTAGACTAGAGCATAATTGAATAGGATGAAATGGAATGGCCTGGCTACTCAAACCATGACAAGACCTTGAAGGGAGACTTTTATTCAAAAGAATTTCAAAAGTGGGTAGACTCTAAATACAAGCATAGGAGTTGACCCAGGCAAAATGACATACAATGTCATGGATGATTTAAATAAGGTGCAAATCACATTGTCACTTTTAGTATTGGTAAAGATCTCTCAACAAAGATAGAATCTCCTCAAAGCTCTGGAAAATAATGATGCATATGGCACAAGGATAAAATAAATGGTCATCAACAATCAATAGAAATACCCTGCTCCTCCTATGAACTCTCAAGGTAAATTACCTCCCTTTTATGTATCTTTGGAAACACCAAAAACTATATTGCATTTGGTGGACACTGGTGCAACAAATAATATTATGCCACTTCATGTTAAGAAATCAAATGGTGTAGATTGTACTAAATATTATGAGATGTAAGAAAGAATTTGTGTAATTGATTGAAGAAAAGTGTGAGCATATGGAGAAATCAAATATTTTTGTGCATCAATAAGTTCAACAACCCATATAACTATTATCCTTACAATAATTGTGGTGGACTTGCATGTTGCATATGGATTATTTTTGGGAAAATAATGGAGTTTTCCTTTAGGAGGGTATATGATGAATGATGATAGTTGCATGATGCTCCCATATAAACATCGTAGATGTTGATGCCTGGAAAATGTCCCGGTATAAAATGTTGAGAAATCACTTTATCAAGGTCCCAAATTAGACCTGTACTCATTTTGGTTGGTGATTCTCACCAATATGTGGGCCTAGTTGCCACTATGGGATTGGTCATTGAGAGGAGATTTTTGTTGTTGCTTTTATAAGTCCTAAATGTTATTTAATCTACGAAGAAAAGATAAATTGACTAATTTATCTTATTCTAAAATATAAATATCTCGATATCATAAGTGTGATTTATGGTAGGAAATGGAAGAATTAAACTATTTACTTTTTGAAATAGTTCTTTAAATTACACAGTGTGTTAAAATAGCAAAACAAATTTATTATTATAAATAGTTATATGAAATGATGTTAATTGGTTTCTCTTGGGAGGCTGGAAGGAATTATTGGGACCCTCCCCCCCAAGGTTCAATTCTCGCAAGTGACATGAAGAACTTTGATGTAGTGGCTTCAAGCCCTATTGTTGAGAATGGATAGTCTTTCGAGGACCAAAATATGTATATTCCTCATATAGAATATAAATGTATTTTCCATGTGTAAAAAAAGATAAAAAGAAAAAATAGTTATATGAAATAATAAATTTATATGCTTTCATAATTTATTTTTTATCAATTCATTAAGATCTATTCAACTCAAGATATTAAAAATGAAATGAGTTAATTAATCATAAATAACACAAAAATTTAATAATCCCCATCGGGGGTGGGAAATAGAAACAAATAAGTGTTTAGGGGTATACCCGTCATCCCACCACCTCTTAATGCATTTAAGAGGGGGGTGGCCTCACCACCCCCTCACATGCAAAAGAATGTGCCTATTTATTTGTAACTTCGTGTATAAGGATTTCCCCATCTTTGGATTATTCTCCATGTTTGAACTTAAGCAACTATGATTTTTATGATGGTATTATGCCCATCCGTCGTCACAAGTGGGATATCTAGGAAAACATTACTTTGAGAAACCAATGTATGGAATTATTTCTACCTTTTTGGAGACTCATTGTCTAAACCCATTAGCATGGCATCTGTTCGTCCCTGACATTGGAGGAGGGGAAGTCCAGCTCTAAGTTTGGTCTGTGGTGGTGTATGGCATCTGGTTGGTGGGAGATCTAAGTCTTGAGCAGGAGAGCTTTCCATCAGCCATAGATGTGAAGGCATATGGTGTTGCATGGTGGCTACTATGTCTCCCTTCGAACCTGGACAACAATTGGATAGAGGTTACCACTCAAACTTCTCATTAGCAACGGTAGCAACAACTTCATAGGTCAAAAATTTTAGGGTAAATATAATCCTATTGGTTTGAATTTTGTGCATTCTTATGGCAATCTCATTGTTATCAGTCTTAGTTATTTAGTAGTTCTCTCTGAGGTTGAGTTATATTTCTGGTGGAAGCATAGCCAATAACTGCATCTCCATTGGACTTGTCATACTCTTGTAACTCCATTGTTTCCTAGTATATCCTCCCCACCTCAATATTTTATACTTAGATTTCAATCCAATCCCTAGTTGATTATGTTACATAACCTCCCTTTCATATGGTTCTCTTATTTTTACCGTCGATTCTCTGCCCCTCTACTAGCTTCAGACCTCTCTCAGACAACATGCCTTAGCAATACATGTACAATCGACAAAGTAGAGGAGGTTGTGGCCCTCAAGGAAGAACTTGTACCTATGTTGAAGTAAAGGAAGTTACATCCACATATAATCTAACTAGCCCCTCTAAAATTCATCTTGAAATCTGCCACCTTGATACCTTAGCCATTGTCGATCATCATGCATTTTTTTATTATGATAATAATGAGGAGGTTTCCCAATTGGTTCTCGGCCTTGATCATACCAGGGGAATACAAAAACAATACCTTAATTCTATCAACCTTCATTGGTAGCTCAGAACACTTATGGGTAGAGTCTTTAAATAAAAGCAATGATGCAGGGGCATTAGGTAAAAACAAATTCCATGTGTTCTATTAGACTTAGGGGTTTTTAGCTTCAAGAGAATTAGATCCTTTTGTAATGAAATCAGTAGGTCTTAATTATTTTTTATTAAATCTAGAAAGAGTTGTAACTGTCCTCGAATGATTAGAGAATAGGAGAAGTCAGTTCAGTTTCAGTTTGTTAGGCTAATTTTAGGAATTTGGGAATATGAAGAGTTTTGTTTAACTGTTAGAGGAACTGAGTCGATTCGTTATTTTTCTTGTATAATTGTAAGCCTCAAGGGCATTCATAGGAGGAGACCTGCAGTAGAGGCAGAGTAGTGTAATAGAAGGGCCACTGAATTTGAAGATCTGGCCGAGGACCATAAGGTTGTAAGTGAATTCACCTGAGTATATGAATGAATTTGTTTCAGTTCTACATGAGCATTGATTGATTTAAATCCTGTGTGAATGGGTTTGTGTTTCGATAGACAACTGTATAGCAGTGTGGGATATCTACTCAGTAATTGGGGTTTAAATAGGTCTTGTATGTTGAAAGAGGGTCTAATTCCTTTTCCTGAATTATTAGCCTCTGTGTGAGAGGCTTAGTCTTTCCCGAAACCATTGGCTATTAGTTTAACTCTGTGTAAGGATTGCCGAATGATTAAAATTGTGTGTAATCGAATGAATGTGGAACTCTGTGGATAGTAGTGATAGAGGGATAAATCTATCGTGAATGGGGAGGATCCTTTATGAACAATAACCATTTTGTTGGACAACAACCAGCGAAGGGAATATCACGCTTGAAGTGAAGTTGAAGCACTCTATGTGTGATAAATCTCTGTGTTATGCCCCTTTGTATTATGAATTAATATCAATGTGTTTATTCCTTGTGAAGAAGCGATATAAGATTGAAGACTGCAGGGTCAAGGCGAAGACGGAACCATGAGAGCGGAACCCGACTTAAGGAACAATGAAAGTGGGTTGGAGGTTAAAACCGGCGGTATTCGCATCTTTTAAAAGTGGTAAGCAGAGTTGGTGAAAAAAACGCGATACACTCCAGTGCTCGACACGTAAGGGGGAGGCGGTTTTTGAAAACCGCGAGTTTCGCGTTTTTTCTGAGCGTTAAAGCTCGGTGGCAAAAAAAACGTGATATGCATTTATAACCGTCAGATCATCGAAGTTGGCGCGATGTCGATTCAGCTGTCGGATGCGAAGGTTGATTTAAACACTGGGCCCCAATTCATTGCATAAGTCCTGAGTATTAAACCTTGTGCAAATTGATCGCGTGACTATCGTTGGATTCGTTAGGGGGAGCGCGACGAAAGCTAGGCCATCAGATCCGTTCGACACTTACTGCGAGGTAATATGTTGTGGGACTGATGGTGTTTATTGATTGGGGTTGTTTTAACTCAATTTCGAGGCTTATAAAGTTCCCATAAGGAGAATATATGTTGGTGCCAAGGTTTTAAATATGTGTAGGCCCGAATAACTTTATGTGCCGGCGTCTGAATAGTTACCCAAAGTCTAAAGCCGAGCCTTGTGTGGTTAAGTGAAGGGCGCATTCATTTATATTTGCTGATGTTTGGTTTTAACCCAAGGTCAATATTTCATACGAAGTATGGAATGATTATGTGGTAAAATGTTCTGGTTGAGGTGAGCGCGAACATATAGTAAGACCATGAGGATAATGTGTTGTGACATTATTACATGAAGAAAGGTGCGGTTAGATTGGGTTTTAACAAAAGGGCCTATTATATGCATAGAGGGTTTTTACAACCTATGAAGAAATAGTGGGATATTAAATTTCCCGCACTTATTTAAATTGCCAACTCAGACAATAAGATGGAAATGCACTCTCATATGAATTGAGAGGTATATATTGTCTTGGAGAAAAAATTTGGGATGCAATTTGTATGCACAGCTAAAGAAGAAAAATACAACATCTTCACTTCCCTGGAGGATGTCAAACGCGCTCTCAGATATCAATGTTCGTACTTGGAGTGTCTTGATCTGAATGGAAAGTGGCATCCACCCATGGTATATATCCACCCATGGTTTTCATCCACCCATGGTATTTATCCACCCACGATATTGTAAGTGGCATCCACCCATGGTATTCATTCACCCATGGTATTGTAAGTGGCATCCACCCACGGTATTTATCCACCCATGGAATTTACCCATGGTATTGTAAGTGGCATCCACCCATGATATTCATTCACCCATGATTTACCCACCCATGGAATTTATGTGTGGCATTGTAACTAAACAAAGACTATAAGTAACAAGTCACATTTTATAAAAGGACATATTGTCGACTGCAATATACCTTTTACAATTATTCTCTATTTTAATAAAAAAAAATATTTCTCGTTTTGTTTACTGTGTGTTTTTTCCTCTTTTTTTGACATTTCAATTTTTCAAATCTTGGGGGTCTCCCCCCCAAGATAGGGATCAGTGGTATCAAAGCAGGTTACGGCTCCATGGGAATGAGGGTTTGAAGCACAATGATTAATTAAACATAGAGAAAAAATCTTCAAAAAATTAATACAAGTTACACGACCTCCAAAAAGTATTTCAGAGGGTTCCAAATAGCTCATTTGAAAGTATTCTCTGTTATCTCAAATGGGTTTTTTATGAAATTTTATTTCGTTTCCCGGTTTGAGAGATATGAGCAATTGAAGTTACATATGTCTGGACCATTGCGCGATCGCGCGTACCATGAGTTTCAAGAATCATTTTCTCACTCCACAGGTCATCAAAGTTCAAGTGTCTTATATCAACGGAAATATATCTTCAATACCTCAAATGTGTCTTTGATGAAATTTGATTTCATCACCTATAACAAAAGTTATCGGCAAAGTTGCAACAAGAGGTCTACTTCTAGAAAAAAAAATGTGAAAGAAGCTTTTACAATTTCTCATTGGATATGAGAATATACCAGACAAGCCACCATACTTTTACCAAGAATACTGACAAGCACCACAGTTATGGTTCACCCACAAAACCAAGGTTATGGGTCAACTGCACATAACCCTTGTCATCGAAGTCCATTTGTTAGGCCGCATACTGTTAGTATCACAGTTGGTCACAAGCATTACATGGTATCTCTATTCCCAGATCTTCATTTTTCATGGTTATGTGTCATCCACAAACCTACGCTTCATCAAATTCCATTTACTAGGTCGCACATTATTAGTATCACAATTGGTCACAAGCATTACATGGTATCTCTATCCTCGGTTCTTTGTTCATCATGGTTATGGGTTAACCACACAAAACTCTTCTCTTTAGTGGCTCTTCATATTCAACAAAGGCTTCTAAGGAGGGAACCTCACACAATGGGGACCATTGCTTCTTAAGGAGGGAGGTATGATCCGAATGGAAAGTGGCATCCACCCATGGTATTCATCCACCCATGGTATTTATCGACCCATGGAATTTATCCATGGTATTGTAAGTGGCATCCACCCATGGTATTGTAAGTGATATCCACCCATGGTATTTACCCACCCATGGAATTTACTTGTGGTATTGTAACTAAAAAAAGGCTATAAGTAACAAGTCACATTTTGTAAAAGGACATATTGTCGACCACAATGTAGCTTTTACAGTTATCCTCTATTTTAATAAAAAAATTCTTTGTGGTTTTGTTTACTGTGTGTTCTCCCTTCTTTTTCTGGCATTTCAAATTTTCAGATTTTTGGGGCCTCCCCACCCAAGATCTGGATCATGTCTAGACACCAGAATAGCTCGCTTAGAGAGCCACCTTCAATGTGAGGAAAAACCACCAACTCCTCCAGGTTCCAGTGCCAAAGATCCTTCTCGTGTCACACCATTGGATTCATGATATTTATGATGTATTCTTGTAGTCTTTATATATGTAGTTTTGCAGTATATAGGCCTATTTTCTTTCAACTGTTGATGTATTTTTCTTAGACATTATTGCCCATAGGTAGTTGACATAAATGGTTTCCCTTGTGGAAAATTGAAACTACTTATGGATGCGTTGGTTAAACTATGAAAATATAGTTGATGTATGAGTTTTTGACTTCTTAAGGAAATACAAAATTAATTCACAAAGAAAACACAAAAATCTAACAACAATGCAGAGTTTCAATATACTTATAATCATTCAAGATAAAAATGACAAAAAAACAACAATGATTCAATAAAACCTGTAATAAAAACATGAATAGTAATACCATACACTTGAAAACAAAACATCAATTCACTTCAAGGCCTCAAATCCTTCAATGACAAGTCTTGGGAATAGTGCACAAGTTTGTTTTCTTCAAATCATTCAACCCCCCATCTCTTAATAAAAAGATCTATAAATACATTTATAAAATAACATACAATAAAAATCTCCATCTGGTCAAGAAATAATGAGAAAATAGAGAATTTATATAATAAGAAATTCTCATTATAGGGTTTAAGGGCCTTTTCCTTGGATCTATTACCTTCTATTTTTAACCTCCTCAACATAAATTTCCCAATTTCTACTCAATTTGTATATACGTCCTAGTTCCTTTTGGCAATATTTTCCCAAATCTTGTAATAATATTCAAAATAAACATAAATTTATAACCTTGCAAATAAAAAAAAAAAAATTAATTTACTTCCAGATAATCTAAACAACTTGCAAGATTATTCGAAAAATTAAACTAGTGAAACAATTTAGACAAAGTGAAAAAATATCATATATAACGCAATAGCTCATAAGTCGAACCTAATCATTGACATTAATTACATTAAATGTCATAAATGACATTTACTTACCAAATAGCCATAAATAGGCATCATATCGAAAGTTTATTAAAGTTTCAAATAAAACATGAAAACATGTGAAACATGCTTAACGTTGCTTTAAAACCAAAACCATTGATTTTAACCAAAACAAATTAGTGTTAGCTCAATGTATAGTTATGATTAAACTGATTAATGCTTTGATTAGGCCCTGCTAATGATATTGAGATATCGACATATGACATTTTTAATAAGCATAGCAATTGTGAAATTCACCGATATGTTGATATTCTAATACATGCATATTAGGGCTTTTAAACAATTTATTAACATGGCACTACTAGGTGGAAGACATGTGTCAAGAAAAAAATAATTTTCGACTTTAAAAAGCAAGAAATGAGTGCCATATATTAGATGACATGTTAGCATTTTCCACCTGTCAAATGACATGTCAAGATTGGCCATGTGTCACTATATAATTCATTATCAAAGAATGAGGTGGCATATGGACTTGGCATACTGACATATCAATACATTAGAGTTATAGAAAATATTTGATATTTCGATATTAAAATACCTGAACATCAAGATATGGGAACATTGGCATATCAATGTTTTCAAAAAATAACAATTTTGTTTCCATCCTTGTATGATGATAATAGTTGACAAACAATTCCCCGTCAATTAACGTCATTAGAGAGTTAGGCTATTAGAATATGAGTTGTTTTAAGTGTGATTTTTTGGAATTTGAGAGGTTGGAATTTGGTGAAAAAAATTGAGGTAAAATTTTGATTTATGTTATTTAAACTGGTTTTTTTTACTGTATAAATAAGACAAAGAATTTAAAACAGATTTGAATTTAACTTTCATTGAGAGTTGAACCAGCTTGTAATTTTGAATTTTGCTTTCAATGAGAGTTGAACTCATGACCTCCCGCTTACTAAACGGGTGCTCTAACCAACTGAGCTATGAAAGCAGCCGACATTTGGAATTGTACAGATGTCTAAAAAAATAAACGCGAAGCCAACCACAAAAATTGAATCTCAGCCAATGCTGTGGGAGGATCCGAAACTGTGCGGGCCAATGAATTCCAGGCATGCCCGATAAATATCGAGTTCATTGGGTTCATTACTATTGTAAGCCGAATATTTTTTTTATAAGTACCTTCATATTATTATTTCCTACATGGTAATGAAATATCATATTTAATGTAGGTAAATATATGTTATTTTAAATTTCAATGAATTTAAATTTGGTAGGATTATTGTTTTTATGTTTATTTTTATATTTAAATCGATGTTATAACTTTTTAGTGAAGTTATGATTTTTTACAAATTAAATTATATTTTTAAATATATAAATCCATTTAATATTGTGTAATATTTTCAAATTATATAAATTCAATAATTTTAATAATTTTTAATCTAATTTTAAATAATATCAATTAAAATATTGGCTAAAAATTATATTTAAACTACAACACTATTTAAACATCAAATTTGAGTTTAATAAGATTATATTTGATCTTATTACTATATATATTAAAAAAAAATTATTATTAAAATGTAGATAATAAATAAATATGAATTAAAATTGTTTTCTTAAAATGATTGGTTGAGAAGAGGACACGATTAAATCTCTCAATTAGAGGAACAAATCTCTCAAGGTGTAAACCTCTTTTTAGAATGCAAAACTTGAGGAAATGTTTCCCCTAGAGAAATTTGATCCCTCTATGTGCTTGATAGATCTGGGATTAAAATGGGTTCAAAATGGTGTAATTATTAATAATTATAATTATTAATTTTATTCTAATTCTAAGGATTGGAGGAGGACGGATATTACTAAATCTTGAAGGAAACATTATGGACAAATTTTCATGGGGCCTTGGGAAAAATCTAACAACTAGGTAGAAATGTATGGAATTTTCTGGGGGTATCTCTAGCCCAAGATTGAGGCATCAAAGACATTATCATTATGGGTGATTCTTTCATAACTATTCTATATTTGAGAACTGGCACCACTCCAAAAGATAATAACGTAAGTCTTTTATATCATCGAATTAAAATAGCCCTTCTCTTTTTCTCTAGCACTTCCTTCTTCCACATCTTAAGAAATCTTAACTCTGAGGCAGATCATCAGGTCAATAAGGATTTCCTTCTGGCTGAAGGGAAAACAAAAGTCAATGGTATAAGAGGGTATGTCTCGATCCCTTAAGAATTCATGTCTTTCTCCCTAATGTCCCTCCCCCTTGAGCCATCATGCCTCATCCCATGCTCGTCCCTCCTCTCTCATCCCAACTATATCTATTTGATGGATTGCCCTAATTCCCCAAGCCTCTTCATGACTATTATTTGTTAGATAAATGTGACAAGAATTGGTCGCATGCTCCATGAAAGCGTGCTTGCCTTAATGCCCCTTATGTGGAAGAAACTTGCTCGCAGTCTCGATCTCCTGGACAATTACAGTTGCAACACCTCAGATCACTTCATGATGATTTATCTGCCTCAAGGTACTAGAACCAATTATGTTGAAAGGAAAGCTCGAGTGCGACTCCTATGGTGCGATGAGAATAAATATGGTTGTGGATCTTAGCCTCATTCGTGACCTGCAATCAGAGTTGGTTCAGAATTTAGAATTCTCTGTGGATTTTGAAGTGGGTTTCCCTTGTTCCAAGGGTGGCGTCCACACATTAGCATAATTTGAAGATCTACAATGAGCTTGAGGTAACCATGAGGGCATCTTTTTGTTGTGAGAATCTAGTGCGGGTGCAACACCACTATAGCTGGGTGTTTTGGTGATTTGACCTTTCGGGGTTGGAGGTAAGCTTTCCAATTTTTTTATATTCTCTACTCCATGAGACTCTTGTTCCAACGTCACTAAATTCTATGTCACAAGTCTTAGATTTGTCCTCATCCTAGTTGGTCAATTGGTGGTGGCTTACTCCTTCTTACCATTTTCTCATCCTATAAGTTGTTTTTCCCATTCAAATTGTGTCAATTGGTCATTGTGTTGGAACCTACCAACTACTATGCCCTCTACCGGTTATCTTTGGTACTCTTCCCTCCGTCACTCAACGTCTAGTAGTCTTTTTTTCTCAATTCCTGCATAATTCTGGCCCCTCTATGGATTCTAACTCCTCAGACTCAAACTCCACGACTTCTATGATGTGTGACCATTGCAGAAAAGAGGATGAAGCGATTAATTCATAAATATATGTCTTGCATGTCATGATGTACCAAGAGCATGCCTCCGAGTGCAACTCTCATGATATAATGATGACTTTGTAGCAAATAATTTCTCATGTGAAAGACAAGGTGGATGCACTGCAAAGTATTCTCATGGGCCTCCAACTACAAGATTTTCAATGAGCCAACCCACCCACAGAGCCCTCCTGAGATATCGACCTCAACATGCCAGCATACCCTACAGATTAATCATAATCGTAACGTTTGGTTTCAAATGCTTATGTTTTTTGTTCCAATTTTGCCGCATATACTCTTCTGAGTAAATAAGAGTACATATGTCATTGGGGTTTTTTGTTATAATGTGGGTAAGGGAAATTATACGATTTGACATCCTAGATGTTTTTGAGCAAAATGTTCATATAATTCTCTTAGGTATTTGCCACGACCGGATGCAAATTTAATACAAAACAATACTCATTTGTGTTTAAAAAAATAATTTTAATTGTAATTTTATTTTTATGTAATTTGATCGAGTTAAAATTATTTACTTATATATATATATATATATATATATATTAATTCAATTTTATTTTTATTTTTATTTTTATGTAATTTCACTTAATCAAAATATTTACATAACATTACAACTTCTTTTTTATATTAAACTGGAGAAATTTTTTTAGCAGAATAACATTTTACATAAAATTAATCTAATACACAAACCTTCATAAACATGTGATACCTTTATTATTAATTTTTTATAGACTGGTAGTACATTACCCATAGAAAATTTAAACCCAAAACCTCAGAAGACCAAATTCCTCACTTACATAACCAACCATCGTTAGTCAAAATAACTCACGTAAGTAATACCTTACCTTTTTTTTTGTAAATTTAGTAGTACCTTACTATTTTCTATTTATCAAAAAAGAAGAAAGTTGCAACTTATAAAAAATCGATGGCCTCAACCTGCCCGAAGGAAAACAGGTTTGTTGGCCACCTTAGAGAGTTAAATGCCATCCAATATTGAAAAATTTTCATCCGTCTACTAGCCGCTATGTCCATTATACTATGCCTAACAAAATCTAACTGAAAACAGTAAATGCTAGCTGCAAAATACATTGGAAAACAAGAAAATCATTAGTCAATCATCTGAATATTCGATGGGAACCGGGTCTTTAACATTAGAGCCCGACATGTCTACTTGTTGCACGGTTTGAAGCTATCGCCCAATTCTTCCAAGACGAGTTGTAGCATAATGTTGAGACCCTCGAATCTCCTGATTCTCTCTTTTCATTTCCTGCAGAACTGAAACCACTTGGGGGTTTCCTTCCATTTCCTGTAAACTCATAATGGCCTTGGCCAACACACATTTAAGTGTCCAGTAAGTATGAATGGACTGATGAAAAAGGGACAATCTCCCTCTTGTATTCCTTGGGTCCTTTATGAAGTCCATGGTGTCCTCCTGTTGTTCGATTTCCTCTTCTTTGTTGTTGCAGTCTCTCTCCTAGCCTTGAATTACATTGTGAACCTATGGAGGGTTTCCTATTGAGTAAACATCAAAGAGGTTTTCCATAACCTTTTTTTTTTTTTTGCCCTCGCTTGCTAGATCCAACTATGGATTTTGGAAGCTTCTGCTTCCCTTTTTCCTTTACCCGATGTTTAGCAGGTTGACCTTTTACCATGTTTGTATTCGGAAGTACAAACCCTTGACTATTCTGTTTCAATTCCTCTAACAGAGACTAAGCAATACCTATGATAATTTTAAAAAGGCATGTATATGGCAAGAAAAAGTCAATAACGGTTTGCATGGAGCAACAAATGGGGCCTACAGCTGCCTCTAAAACAATTGATACCAAATAACAGATAGCCTTGCTATCGTTGTTGTAGGTGGTAGAATTATATAAGATAAGCTTAGATAGAGAGAAGGATGAAGATGGATAGCGCAAATCCATGGCACATAACCCATGGAGACAGAGGTGCTGGCTAACCGAACAAAGGCTCCTATTGCCCTCCCGAGTAATTGATTGACCAGACTCGTAATTAGAAGCAGAAAGAACTGACTTACAAACACATACATAAACCCGCATGCCCTGCAACAGTGTTGTACCCTGACCGAAGAAATTATGATGAACAGAGACACGAAAAAGCCTCTCTTGCATTGCCATGCATGAAATCTCATAGGCTTGAGACGCCAGGGGTCGCAAATTTTCCTTACAGACTAGAAACAGAGCCCAGTTTTGGTTGAAGGCAATATGACAGGGGGTTTTAAAGCAAGGATCAACAACAGGGGCCGGGAAAACCAGAAACAACAGGGTATCAAACAATGTAGGAATTTACATGGTAAGTAAGTTCCATAGATCAAGAACCAAAGGTCACCGCTCACAAACAGATCAAAAATTAGTACACCAATATAATCACGTGGTTAAAACCCTCAAAGAGGGAAACAGTCCACGGCCTAAGCCAACGCGGCCACTTCAGGCAATTTATTAATATAAAAAGAAAAGTTACATATGTTTCTCTCATAAATGGTTACCGGACAAATGACCCTCCATGCTCTTTAAATAGAGATCATGGACCAATCGAGTGTTAAGCCACGGATCAAGTGTCATTAATACCGAGAAGAGAGATAACCGTCGGATCACTACAAATCGTGACCGTCAGATTATAAGTTACAAATGTACATGGTAAAGAAACACACTTTACCTAACTCTACACTAGACTAAGTTATTCTTAAATATTTCCTATGTGTCGGAATATCCTAACATCCCCCCTTAAGAGCAACTTGGGATAGGATTGAAGGATTTACAAAGGTGACACAAAAGGAGCCTATTTCCTATGTGTCGAAATATCCTAACATCCCCCCTTAAGAACAACTTGAGATAGGATTGAAGGATTTGCAAAAGTGACACAATAGGAGAAGGAAGGAGGCATTAGCGCCTATCCCCCCTTAATGACAACTTTCCTGAACTCCAAGCATGGATCGAAGTTTGGTAAACTTCGCTTCTGTGAGAGCCTTTGTAAAGATATCGACTACTTGATCATTGGCTGGACAATCCTGCACTTCAAGAACACGACCACGAATGAGCTTTTTGATGAAGTGTATGTGGAGTTCAATGTGTTTCATACGCTGATGCTAAACTGGATCTTTATATAGCTAAATGACACTCTGATTATCACACCAAAGTGCAGTTGGATGCTGCTGCTGAAGACCAAATTTAGACAAGATCTGACGAAGCCACATGGCTTCCTTGCTGGCTTCAACTGCACCATGATATTCTGCTTCTACTGAAGAAAGAGAGATGGCACTTTGTTTCTTACAAGACCAAGTAATAGGTCCTAAACCAAGAGTGAATACATATCCTGTAGTAGACTTTCGATCATCAAGGTCACCATCCCAATCAAAATCAGTGAAACCAATCAACAATGGAGATGCTCCTGCACTGTAATGAATCCCGAACTAAACTGTACCTCGAATATATCAAAGTATTCTTTTAGTTGCTTTCCAATGACTTTCATGAGGTTGTTGCATAAACCGAGTGAGAAGACCAACGACAAAGGAAAGGTCAGGACGGGTATGGGCTAGACACATAAGTTTACCAACAAGTTGATGATATAAGGTAGCATCAACTTCAGGGGTAGTACAAGTGACTAAAATCTTGACTCCAGACTGAAAGGGAGAAGGGGTTGGCTTACAATCTTCCCTGTGAAAGTGGTGTAGAATATCACAGACATACTTGGACTGAGAGAGGGTAATGCCTTCCTTGGATTGCAAGACTTGAAGACCAAGGAAATAATGCAGGTGTCCTAAGTCTATCATTTCAAACTTATTTTTGAGGCTAGACTTCACATGGTTTATATGGTTTAGATCACTACTAGTAAGGATAAGATCATCAACATAAAGAACAAGGATGGTGAATGACTTACCCACTTTCTTGGTGTAGATAGTGTTGTCAGAATGACACCTAGAAAAGCCATTATCTAATATAAATCTATCCATTTTGGCATACCAAGCCTGAGGAGCTTGTTTGAGACCATAAATAGACTTCCTAAGGCGACAAAAAAGGCTAGAGTCGTTTTGGATAAAGCCAGGGGGTTGTTCCATGTAGATTTCTTCATGTAAATCTCCATCTAAGAAGGCGAATTTAACATCCATATGATGGGCTTCCCATTTAAAGGAGGCAGCAAGGGAAATAACAAGGCAGATAGAATTCATTTTGGCAACAGGGGAGAAGGTTTCAGTATAGTCAATGCCTTCAACTTGTGAAAATCCTTTAGCGACAAGACGAGCTTTATGTCTATCCACTTTTCCATCTAGTCCAAAATTGTTTTGTAAACCCATCTGCATCTAACAAGTTTTCTTCCTTTTGGAAGAGGAGCAAGATCCCAAGTATCATTCACCAATAAGGAATGATATTCTTCATTCATAGCGTCATCCCAATCTGGATGACCGAAGGCTTCTTCAAAGGTTTCTGGATTAGGATTTTCTGGAACTTGAGCCAATAAGGAAGAGGCTCTTTCAAACTGAGAACGTGTACATCGTCGATCGGCATGGTCACCTGCAAGAGAACCTACTGCATCTTGAGTAGAGCGAACCCATCTTGGAAGCGGTGGAGTAAAAGGAACAATTTCAAGAGGTGGAGGAGGATTGTCATCCTCGTTGTCATCATCTGAACTAGAAGGAATGCTATTAAAAATAAAATAGAGAGAGAGAGGTCGCCCATATGCCGAATCAGGCTCGCAGGCCGATATATTTTCATCAAATTTTACATCTCTTCTAATGATTATATTTTTGGATTTTGGTTGAAGAAGTCTATATCCTTTGACATCTTTAGAATATCCAACAAAAGTGAATTTTTCACTCTTAGGTTCCAAGGCTTTATGTTTCACATCTGGAATATGGGCCCAAGCATCACTTCCAAAAACACGAAAGTGACTTACATCTGGTTTGATTGAGCTCCAAGCTTCTTCTGGAGCTATATTCTTTAAAACCTTAGTAGGAGTGCGATTTACTATGTAATTTGCACAATTAATGGCTTCTGCCCAAAAATTGAGACCAAGTCCTTTAGATTGAAGCATACAATTAGCCATTTCTTTTAAGGTGCGATTCTTCCTTTTAGCTACACAATTTTGTTGTGGAGTATATGGAACAGTATGTTGCAATTGAATGCCATGCTCAGTGCAGAAGTCGATAAATTTTTTGTTGACATATTCTCCTCCATTGTTTGATCTTAACTTAAGAATTTGATGTCCAAATTGTTTCTCAACAAAGGCCTTAAAGGCCAAGAACATGTTAAAAAATTCACTCTTGAGTTTTGAGAAGTATACCCAAGTGCATCTGGAAAAATCATCAATGAAAGTTAAGAAGTACTTGCAACCAGAGAAAGAAACAACAGGAAGTGGACCACATAAATCACTGTGAACAAGCTGCAAAGGGGCTGAAGCGTGCCAAGAAGCACGTTTGTCAAAATTATCCCAACGATGTTTTCCAAGTACACATCCGGAGCAAACACCATCTCGGCAGGATACCATAGGAAGACCCGTCACCATATTTTCCTTACATAGAGTTTGAAAAGAGCGATAGTTTAAGTGACCAAATCGCTCGTGCCAAAGTTTGCTCACTTCATCATTATTAGCAACAAAAATGGAGGGAAGACATGATGATCCAAAGTTATCAAACTTATACAACCTTGTGGAATCATCAACAATGCTAGTAGCTAAAATATGTTTAGGATCTTTGAGGTCCTTGATTACAACATCATGAGGTGAGAATTCTATTATTTTCCCTTCACCTGAATGAGTTATCTGATAAACAGAGAGAAGGTTGCATGACAAGGTAGGAACACATAGTACATCATTAAACTGACCATTATCGAGATGAATGGTTCCAGATCCTACAACACTGAGAGATCTATCATCACCAACATAAATATGTTTGGTGTTACAATCATTTAAAGAAGAAAACATGGCTTTATTTTTTGCCATGTGATAAGAAGCTCCAGAATCAATGAGCCACTCATGAGAATGAGAAGAGAAAGATACATTTAATGCATAACCAAATCTTGATGCTTGACAACCACAAGCAGAAAGTGCCATTCCTGAAGATGAAGGTGAAGAGTGCTCCAAATTGATGTTGTGCTTCTTCATTGCTACTTCTAATGCTTCCATCTTCTTAAAATATTTGGACTCTATATGGCCATCACGATTACAAAATTTGCAATGTCTATCGGTCTTCTTCCCTTTGTTTTTATTTGCCTTATCATTTTGGTGAGCTGCTTTTTCAATTTGCGGCTGAAATTGCTTAGGACCCTTGTTTGGTTTCATACCATATTTTTTAGGATACTGCTTCTTGGGATTCTTTTGATATGATTGTTGTTGGGTTGCTAAGGCTTTCTTAGAAGCATTTCCAGGAGTGATAAGACCAAGGTGTAAGAGTTTTTCTTGTTCTCTTATCAAAGAATCACAAAAGGAACCAAAAGAGGGATTCTTGTAGGTGGTTCCTGAAGAAATGATGGCTTCCCTAGTGGAATGGAAGGCTGAAACAAATACAGAGTATGCAGGGCCAAGATTAGCAAGAGTGCAATAGATGAGGCTACTATCTTCATTTTTGACCTTACAACCTTCTAAAAGAAGTCTAAGGGTCTTGAATTTGGAAAAAAAGTCTTCAATAGAGGAGAAATTATTGGGGTCCAAAGTAAGCAACTTATTTCCAAGCTGATAGGCCCTGATTTGATTTTGAATTCCAAAGACAGTATTTAGCTTGTCCAAGGCTTCATGAGGGGTGTCAATGTCAAGGATATGAAATCAAATATCTTGAGCAATGGACATTCCTATCAACCCTCGTGCTTGATCTTGTTTATTTTCCCGTTTAGCGACTTTATCATCATCGGAAGGTTTAGTTTCTACTCTTGTGGCTATTCTATAAAGCCCTTTACTTCTAAGTATATCTACCATGTGAGGTAGCCATTGGAAATAATTGGTGCTGTTAAGAATAATCGGGCATGCACTTTCCATTAAAAAAAAAAAAAAAAAAATTGAAGCTGAGAAAAGCTAAAACTAACTGCTCCAATGGAAATATCTTGAAAAATTAGACTGATTAAAAAAAAACGGCTTGAAAAATGGCTTCCGGATGAAGAAGTTATGCCTTTTTGAAAAAATGAGTTGTAGATGCCGAATAATTACGGGAACGGATTGAAATTTGATGATGAAGTTCAACTTTTTAAAAAAATCCCGGCCCTTTAACAATTTTTTTTTTATAAAAAGAAGTTTGAGAAAGAGATTTGAACCCAAGACCTCTATTTCATAAACTAACTCCTCACCAAGTGAGATAGTAAAAGGATTATGTTATTGTTTGAAAGGAGGAAGGGTTTTTTTCTTTTTTTCCTTTTTACTCTTAGGTGTGCGTGCCTTTTCCTGCACAAAAAAATACAAAAACCGAGCCAAAAAAATGAAATGCAAGCCTTACGACAGAATGTTAGATTTTCAGTTAGCCTTACCATTAACCATTAATTTTTCACTATTTCCGATTTCCCGAGATCGCACAAAGACATGGGGAAAGAGCATACGTAGCAAAAAAATCCATTTTCCTATTTCTGATTTGCCGAGATCGCACGCAGCACAGAGCAAAGAGCATACACAAAGAAGAGGGTATAGATCCAGTAAATAAATAAAACCGAAAAACCGAAAATAAACAGAGGGAACCAAAATAATTAGAACTATTAACAAATATAACTGCAAAACAGATGCTTTATACCTCCATATCTAAATTGTCATAACTTGGGTAGCCGGAAACCTTTTCGCATAAAATGAAAGGCGTTCCTCATTGTAACAGATGCTCCGGACACAACAGAGTAGTTCTCCAAGCCCAAAAATGTTCAGAAATAGTAGATCTACAAAACGGAATTCGCATGCAGTCCGGCTTTGGATTTTGATCAACAACGAATGCGGCCCTAAAAATAGCTCTGATACCATGTAGGAATTTACAGGGTAAGTTCCGTAGATCAAGAACCAAAGGTCACCGCTCACAAACAAATCACAAATCAATACACCAATTTAATCACGTGGTTAATGTTTGGTCTCAATCTAGTCTCCTAAATTGAGCTCATTTAATTGTCAACCAGGGTTGGTAAACTGCTGAAGTGAAGTGTAATGTATGTACCTCGATGTTTGTTTCTTAATGCGTTGTGTGTAGTGTTTTGTGATGTTTTTGGTCTTTTGTGATGATTTATGATGTTTTTGGTCTTTTGGTGATTTTATGTTCACAAGAAAGATGACTAGAAAGCTAATGGAAGGAAGCTAGTGATTAAAAACAGAGTGAAATCTAATTGGTTGATGTCAAATGGTAAATGCAAATGCAATATTAAAAACAGAATCAAATCTAAACTATGACTAAGCAAAAACAAAGCTTGATAATGACTTCTAAGGAAATGATTCAAAACATAAACTCAACTTGAGAAATGATCAACTAAACATGCAAATCCTCCTAACTAAACAGTTTAAACAACTAACTTATAATGATGCAACATTTTGTCCTTGATTAGAGATTTGTTGAAGTATGTTTGGAGTAAAACATTGATACCATCATAAGATGTTCTACTCTAAATCTAGTTCTTAACTCTATTCTGCAACTCAGTTTTATAGCACTACACTTCTCTCAAAGGTTATAGATTTTTGAAATAGTCTTTTGAGGAAATGTTTGTTTGTGAGATGATAAGGATGTTGCAGAAGTACTTCAGGCCTTAAAATGATATTGTCTTCTATTCATATGTTTATGAATCAATTATAGATTTTAGAACAAGAAGAGGTTTGTGAATAATGAAGGCTGTTTTGTTAATTTTAACAACTGAAGTAATCTAATATGCAGTGAATGGCAATTGAATATGGAGTGCAAATGCAATGAGTTGAACTACAACTGAACCTAAAATGTCACTAGCCTAAAACAGTGCTGAACTACAAGTCATTATCAAACTTAAAGCAAAACAACTGAACATGAGTTAAGTGCAATTAAACTCCGGAGTATCCTAACTATGCTATGCAAACATAAAGACTGAAAGAAATTAAAAACTAAGATATCATGGCTATCTCTCACTCATCATTATGATATTTTGGACAAGAGTTTAAGAGCAAGAACAGCTATGGTACTTAGTGAAAACACACAACTAAAGCGTGCAAGATCACAATCATGCTTAAGACAGTATAAAGTTTTCTTGGAAGATTTTCTTCTTGTGGAAGAGTGCTTATCATAAGTATAACTGTGATGGTGAATAAAAGAGACTACAATTAAATCCTACAATACTATAGCCATTCCCCATTCATCATTATAATCTTTTGGAAGAGCTTCTTCTTTTGGAAGAGTTTTTAGAATGAGTATAACTACAGTAGCTAATGAAAAAAACTATGAATTCAACTTCAAATCCTACAATACTATAGCCATTTCCCATTCATCATTATAATCTTTTGGAAGAGCTTATTCTTTTGGAAGAGTTTTTAGAATGAGTATAACTACAGTAGCTAATGAAAACAACTACGAATTCAACTTCAAAAACATAAAGGTAGCTAGAATACTTATCTAAATTACGCAAATAAATCCGTGCAAGAGGCAAGGGCCCTCTACCACCTGACGGAATCTAACTCCAAATCAAATCAACGCTTTCAAAACAACACTGTTTGCTTCATTAAAAGGTGAAATAACTTGAACAGAGCACTCTGCGTCTTCAAAAATGTAGCACAGAATCTAAGCAAAATCTAGAACAAAATCTAGCCTAGCTCTCGGTTTCCCAAGTGTTTATATAACAAATGTACATAACAAGACTTGCAACAATTTCAGGATCATTGTCTTTCCTTATCGAATTCACATTAGGACTCTTGAAGTGGCTGCGTAAAAAGGAAAAAGACATCTGGACTGAGACAGTCCTAATAGAAGTCTGCCTTCTTAAATGTGTTCCCACGTTCCAAAACCATACCCAGAATTTGTTTCTTCCTTCATGGTGAACAACGAACCATGTAGACATGACGTGGAATATGTCCATATGCGTTTTTTCTTGAGAGGCCACCTGGAACATACCCAAACGTGAAGGCAGCTGCAGAATCGCCGATTAGCTACGGAATGTCTGCATTCTGCAGCTAGTTCCGGTCAAAATGCTTTACAATGGCAAAAATCACAAAACTTAGCAAGTCAGTCATGTAAATCATTCTAAAAGTAATTTTAACTAAATTCATTGATCAATTGGGTCTAGGATAGCAATGGACAAAGGAAAATGAGGTAAATTAAGATGAAAGAAAGCACAATTTTGAGGCTCAATAGTTAAAACCCTCAAAGAGGGAAACAATCTACGGCCTGAGCCAACACAGCCACTTTAGGAAATTTATTAATATAAAAAGAAAAGTTACATATGTTTCTCTCATAAACGGTTACTGGAAAAATGACCCTCCATGCTCTTTAAATAGAGATCATGGACCAATCATGTGTTAAGCCATGGATCAAGTGTTGTTAATACCGAGGAGAGAGATAACCGTCGGATCACTACAAATCGTGACCATCATATTATAAGTTACAAATGTACATGGTAAAGAAACACACTTTACCTAACTCCACACTAGACTAAGTTATTCTTAACTATTTCCTATGTATCGGAATATCCTAACAAACAACTGAATTAAAGAAAATTGGGAATACCCTTCAAACCAGCCCATACCATTATAAAAAAGAAAATTGTAATTTATGCTAGAAGCCATACTTAGACAGGCACCCGTAATGAAGAACCACATGCAAACCACCCATTAATTTTAGGTTGCCATTATTATGATTATGACAGTGAGCAGGAGCAGGAAAATTAACAGTGTTACTAAACAGACACATCACGTACCAAATAACCATTAGAAGTCGTAGACCAACAACCTTCGTTCCCACTGCTCCTCCTTCAAAGTTCCGCCTGAGAACAATGCTCTTCTTCCACACCACAACATGCATTAACCCATTCTGCCTATGCTGATGTTTCCCAAGTTGGCCTGACAACCTTAATTGGCATCCAAAGTTTCCGTTGGAAGTCATTATGTTGCGGCGTGTGAGCGTACCTTCTACCGGCGAGTTGCGGGCCTTACACTTAAATGACGGTGTGGTGTGCGCTGCCGCATGACACCACCAGTCTCCCATCTCCCTCCACTTGGCACCCCGATCGGGGGTTTCTAGATGTATCCTTATCTTTGTCTATGATGAGATGTAGTGGATGTAGCTCAATGTCCCATGCCCTGTCATCTTGGTTGATGTCTGGCTGGCGACCCTCATTGTTACAACCCTAGTTGGCTAGATAGTCTGCAACCTCATTCCCAGCTCTGCGAACATGCGATGGGATAAGGTAGCCAATATACTGAATTATTAAGCTGATCTCTTGGACAAGTCTTGTTGTCCTCCAACTTTGACTTATTTTCTCCCATGGGGTCCCCTGCTGCAGCTTCCGTAATAATCCTGTTACCATCGCTGAGTCCCCTTCAACAATGACTCAGTGGTAATTTTCCCAGACTGTGATTATCAACCCTTGTTTGACTGCCATTAACTCTGCTTCATTATTCATAGCAAACCCTAGATCCATCGCATATACCCTGCACGCTGAACCATGGAAGTTCCGACCGCTTGCTCCTGCATGACCTGGGTTTCCTTTGGATGCCCCATCATAATTGAGTTTTAGAAACCTTGGTTGTGGCATTTAAAAATTTTCACGCGAGTTTTTCCTACGTTGTTTGTTTGTCATAAGGGCCTAGCTAGAATTTGGGGTTTTAGATTCAACTTGGAAAGGATGCAGCCTTCATTTCAAGTCGCAGTCCAGTCTTCCTCATTCCATTTTTTGACTAAGATGGTCTCACGAATGTTTTCCAGAATTACCTACTAGATCGTCTTTCTAGCTTCCTCCCTGAAGATTCTGCAGTTCCTTTCTTTCCAGATGCCCCAGAGAAGAAACCCCATCGATAGCCTGCATGCCATGTTAAAAACTTCACAATTGTATCCCCCTTTTCTCCAGTTTATGATTGTCTGATTGATGCTGGTATTATCCTTGTCAGTTTGTTGGAAGACCTCAACAGTGTTCTTCCAAAGTGTTTCAGCTAGCTCACAGGTATTGAGTAAGTGCTCTATAGTTTCATCATGCCTATTACACATGTTACAGAGCGAAGGGCCCTGCATTCCTCTTCTCTGCAACTGGTCCTAGGTAAGAATCTTACGATGGCTTACCAACCATAGGTAGTGTTTGATTTTTGGCCAGTGTTTGGCTGCCCAATTTTTTTTCCATAGTGGAAATATAATAGTATGTAGATTGTTTGATTTAATATAATATCCTTATTTTATGGTAAACATCCCTTTATTGTGGTATCCACATCTCATGATATCTTCTCCATTTGCTGAAACCAATTTCTTGGTTTTCATTTCCTTTTAAAAGTTGTTCCATTGAAGTGTTCAGGGGCATTCAGCCATTGTGTTTGACCCTTGCATTTTTGCCATTGCCCCTCATCCGCCCTGTTAGTATGAATCCTTTGTCGAAGTGTATGAAAAAGGACCACTTTAGCTACGCATAACTAATAGCCCTAACAACAAATGTGGCTGCCAATATCTTCAGATCTGCAGTTAGTTAATCAAGAAAAGAGCTGCAAAAAACTAGATCTATGCATAGAAAGACATTAAGCAGTAAAAAGAAGGGTTTGCTCCATATACCAATAGACAAGACAAGAACAATTTTTGAAAGAATTTTTGTATTAAGGGCACCTAGGAGGAAAACAAGAAGGCGTATCCAATTCTCCTCAATGGGATGGGTTCTTGGAAGTCCTCAGCACTTCAGATCTAGAATCTCTCTCTCTCTTGTTGGTGTAGAAAACCCAGACAAAGATAGAACTCAAAGGGAGCTCACACAGCAAATAATGTAGAAAAATGTGACCAAGTGTATAGATCCAAAGTGATCTAATAGGCAACAAAAGTTGAAGAATGGTAGGAAAAACCCTCCTATTTATAACAAAATATTGGGTCATTCTAGATCTTGGTGCATGATTAAAATAATGTTAACCAAATCTAGATCCACCTTTTATGGAATATTTTATTATATTTGTTGGAGGAAAAAGGTATTTGACTTGGGTCAAATCCCTTTCTTTGTCAAAAAAAAAAAATAAATTATTTATTTATCTTTTTAAGGAAGTGGTTGAAGGATAATTAAATAAATAATGATTTATTTAATTATTTGTGGGTGATTTGGTCATATTTAACAAGGAATATTATCTAAATAAGATTTAAATAATTATTCCTAGAAAATAATAAGATAAATAAAGGTTTATCTAATTAATTTCTTTGTTTTTAGGTTAAACATGACTGGGAATAATAATTAAATTATGGTTTAATTAATTATTCCATGAGGAAAATCAAACAAATATAGGTTTGTTTAATATTTCCTTTTGGGGTTTCCTGTTTAGACCATAAATAACCTAATAAATGTGGTTTATTAAGCTATTTAACATAGTGAAGGCAATTTTACTTAGGGTAAAATTGGTCTTACATGGTGTACTTGGGTCCATCTAATGATAATAGGTTAGATGACCAAAAAATGATGTAACAGATTGCCCCCCAGCGTGCGAGTGTTAGGAGCAAATCGTATGACCGAAGTACGTTGTAAGAACTCAATCACCAGACAACAAAAGGGAAGTCAGAGAGAGAAATGTGAGGTAGACTAAGGTGCTGAAGAACTAGACCTTGAGGAGACGAGACTTACAGGTGCAACAAGTCTCTTTTTATGAGAGGGTACCTGTGCTAAAGGCAGCGGGGGAGGCATACCTATGCCCGCCGAGACAAAGTACAAAAGAATAGCGTGTCTAGTAAACAAGGGACCGAACCATAAAGTACAGTCGGCATAATCATGAGCCAGATAAAAATACAATGAGGAATCCCACATACATGCTGTGCCTGGGATAACAGCCAGGACTTATACAATAATATCTGAGTACATGAGATACAAATACAACCCAAATGCCCCCTGTGAATGGGGAAGGGCTCACAAAATCTGACTGATACATGAAAATCAAAGAGGCGTTGCAAGTGGCTAAGGCCAACATCATCAAATATCTGGAGCCGCATCGAAGGATGCAAGGAGGAGGTCATCCAGGCATGTGGGGGGCTACCTGTAGGGCCACCCCCTCATGAGGGTTGAGACATCTCACACACACCCAGGAATCATCAAGAGTTGCTGTTGTATCACTGGACCATCAATTATACGGATCTCGGTCATGCTGAAAGGAGCTGGAGTGGAGAAACAATCAAGTTAAAGGGAAATGAGAGATCCCTTTGCCTGATCCGCGGCACCGAACAAGAGTGGAAGCTGGAACCAAGGTACACCGCCCTCTAGACTTGGCTTTTGGAATGAATGAGCTGACGTCGACAGAAGGAGGTCCGCCATAGGTGAGGCACTGAGAGATCCCCAACTAGGGCACGAGAGAAAATAGTAGAGCGACGGACAGACTGACACTAATGATGATGGTGAAATGGAAGGGACTGAGGAGCGAATGGATGACTTCCCTTGTTAGAGCATAAAGGGCATGAATGACATGGCAGCGACTGACGCAATATCATAAGGGATAGGGGACAGTGGGACTGAAGGCCATAATGTGCGACACAAGAGAGAGACCAAGAAATGAAGGAGGGAGGGCTATAGCGGGGTACAAAGGGACTCGGGATAGACTCCAAGAATGCGATGATGACTCAACTTGGATGCTCTAAACAAGGGCGACTCGATGGTGCTTCCACACAGTAAAGGCCCAATGGGGGACCATGAAAACATGAGCACAAGGTGGGAAATCATGACGATAATCGACACGAACATGGGCAAGTATGGAGGTGAAGTGGTGCCCCAAGTACAAGTGTTGTAAGTGAGGAAATTCGATTTAAAGGGGAGGTGAAGTGACCCTTCTTGGAAAAAAAGGGTCCGGGTGAAGTAGCAAATCACAAAAACGAAAAAAGAGACTGGCTATCTAAAAGAAAATAAAACATGCATTTTAGAAGGGAAATGCTAAGGGTAATATTTCTTAAGATAGAGTGCATTGCGAGGATTAGGAAGGGGATTGCCTTCGAAATCTTCTAAGAGGTATGCCCCCTTACCGAGATCCTTACTGATGATGTAAGGGCCTAGCCATAATGAGTCGAACTTCCCATGACCAAGGACATCATGGGCCTGGTCATACACTAGAACAAGGTCACCTTCATGAAAAGTGCGAGGTTGGACTTTTCTGTCATACTGAGCTTTGGTGCGTTTCTTGGCCGCTTCCATGGTTTGCAAGGCAACACGGCGGTCTTCGGAAGCGTGCTCAAGCATGATAAGTCATTGCTCTAGAGGTTGGGTGTCAGGGAGAAGTTCAACGGCTAGATGCAGGGAAGAAATTTCACACTCGATCGGTGAGACTGCCTCCTCTCCAAAAACGAGGTGGAAAGGAGTAAACCCGATGGCGGTTTTAACAGAAGTTCGATAGGCCCACAAAGCAGGGAAGAGCATAAGATGCCAGTTGGTTCTATGCTTATTCACCGTTTGTTGAAGCATAGTCTTGAGGATTTTGTTGACTGCTTCAACTTGGCCATTACCTTGGGGGTAATAGGAGGAGGAATATTGGTGCTCAAAACCCAACAGTGAGGATAGCGCACACCATATCTCATCTTCAAAATGTCTGCCATGGTCAGAGACTAGTTGTTTCGGAACCCCGAATCGGGCGATAACGTGGTTAAAGAAAAAGAGGGCTGCGGTAGCTGCCGTGTTGTTAAATGTTGGCATGGCCTCGGCCCATTTTGTGAAATAGTCGATCGCCACGATGATATATTTGTGGTTACCAACGGATGGCGGGCGACACTCCATAAAGTCGATGGCCCATTTACAAAAGGGACCAGTTGAGATGACCGGATGGAGGGGAGCTGGGGGAGCTCGCGCCTTAGGGGCGAAATGTTGGCAATCGGGACAGTGTTTGACTGCCTCAATGCAATCACTGAAGAGGGAAGGCCAAAAATACCCAGCGCGCATGACTTTCTGGGCAGTAGCAAGACCGGAGAGGTGGCCACCGCAAGCGCCGCTATGACAGGCATTAAGGACCTGTTCAGATTCAGTGTGTGTGAGACAATGACGAAGGACAATATCAATCCCGCGACGATAGAGGTCGTCACCGATAAGGAGGTATCAGGGAGCCTAGTGTCGGATACGTCAGCGAGCCTCACGATCAAGGTGGAGGGCGAACTTTTGGGTTCGCAAGTAAGTAAGAATATCACCATACCACGGGTCATCGGAAGTAATGGCAAATAAGTGTTCATCAGGAAAATCATCATTAACTGGGGGGTCTTGCGATCCGGTAGGTAATTCAGAAATGAGCTCAGCGAGGGCTAAGCCTTTCTTACTCTTTGGTGTGACAAATTCGAGGTCAAATTCCTGAAGAATAACGACCCAATGGGCGTACTTTCCAGTGAGGATACGACGACTCAACAGGAAAGCCATGGGGTTGGAATGAGTCACAACCTTGGTGGAGCGCATGAGGATATAATGACGAAGTTTTTGGACTGAGAACATGACAGCCAGCGCTAATTTTTCTTCATATGAGTAGGAAACAGGAGGCCCTATAAGGTTCTTACTGACGTAGTAAATCACATGCTCGATACCATTGTCATCTTCCTGGATAAGGACTCCAGCGACCGAATAGGTGGAAGCGGAGATGTACAGGATGAAGTCCCTATCAAATTCGGGAGGGCGGATCAAGGGAGCGGATGTGAGAGCCTGCTTGAGGGCATCGAAAGACTCATGAGCATAGGTATCCCAAACAAATGGGATATTGGATCGGAGGAGTCTAAGGAACCCATGTGCGGTGGTGGCATAGTGAGGGACGAACCGACGAAGAAAATTAGCTTTGCCTTGGAGACTTTGGAGCTGGCGTAGGGTACGCGGAATGGGAAGTTCAAGAATGGCTTGAACTTTCAAAGGGTCAAGAGTGATACCATCCTTAGACACTATGAAGCCTAAGAGACGGCCGGCGGGAACGCAAAAGATGCATTTCAACGGGTTAAGGCGGATATTATACTTGCGACATCAGAGAAAAATGGTACGCAAATCATGTAGGTGCTGCGCCCGATGCTTAGAATGCGCAGTGAGGTCGTCTAAATAAGCAAGGATAATATGAGCTAAGTCATGGAAACAATAAGACATGGCCCGTTGAAAAGTGGCGCCGGCATTTTTAAGGCCGAAAGGCATGACCCGGTAAGCAAAAGTTCCCCACGGACTAATGAACGCGGTTTTTAGTTGATCAGCAGGACGGATAACAATTTGGTTGTATCCGGAGAAACCATCCATAAAGGATAGAACCTCATGCCCCGCACACTCGTCAATGATTTGGTCAATGAACGGTGTGGGGAAGTTGTCTTTGGGACAAGATTTGTTCAAGTCGGGAAAGTCCGTACAGACACGGATGGTGCCTTGCTTCTTGAGAACGGGAACTGGATTGGACACCCAAGTGGTGTATTCAATGGGGTAAATGAAACCAGCCTGCTTTAGCTTATCGATTTCGGCTTTGATAGCGTCACGTCTGGAAGGATGAATGGGTCTCAACTTTTGACGGACCAGATTGGCATCAGGCCATGTGTCGATATGGTGTTCGACGATGGCGGGATCGAGTCCGGGCATTTCAGAATAGGACCAGGGAAAAATATCGCAGAATTCTTTGAAAAGCTTGGTTTAAGCTTCAATTTCTTCCGGGGTGCATTGGGCGCCCAAGGTGACATATTGTTCGATTCCTGGTTTGATTGAAATGTCAATTTTGATGGTAGGAGAGATATTGGCCATGTTTCCTTCTTCGAAAGCATCAGGTGCAGGGATGGGATTTTTGAACCAATCGACTGCATTGGGAATGAAGTCTTTGGTTTCCACAGCATATTGGTCATGGGACTGCTGTGGGAGGAAGTATGCGCAATGGTGCATATCATCCCATGGAAAGTCAGGGTTGGTCATGGCTTCCATAATGTCTTCATCGGACTGGAAGATGGGAAGACTGGAGGAAGAAGGATCACCCGATGAGGTAGTGATGTGTGACGGGTCATCTTGTGGAGAAGGGCTCAGATGCGCAATGTCAACAGATCCAAGGTCGACTGAGGGGGAACCGAGGGTGTCTGCAGGTCGAAGGTTAGGTGAACTATCTCTCAAGGATGATGATAGGTACAAAATGGTGGTCGAAGGCTCCATTGGTTCGATAGTGGGAGGAGGAATGTGAATGGGAGTAGGAATATCCTCTGGTCTTATCGAAGTAGAAATCGCAGACAAGTGAGAAGGTATCTTGTCGTGCGTAGCCTTGAATTGGCGGTACGTGTCTAAGGAGGAACGATACTCGTCAAGGAGGGGACAGAGGTGGGTGTAATGGCCGTGGAAATCACACAAAGCACAAGGGTGATTTGTGCACAAGGTTTTTAGTTTCGGGATAGAATCCGGGATAATGACGTAGACTTCGGGGATATCAGAGTCGGGAAACGTCTCGTTGACTAGGATCTTGAGGTGCGGCAATTCAGGACACATATGGGTGGCGTGACCGACAATATCGCACAAAGCACACTGGATAGCGGGCTTTGGCGGTCGCGGAGGGGTAGGGTTTGTCGGGGCGGCTTGGTCCTGATTGGTTGCCCCCTTACGAGCTTTGCCTTTCTTTCCCGGGGCTATCACCACAGGGACGAGGTCCTGGGGAGGTGCGGGGGGCCCGGAGGAAGCGAGGGGGACCGGGTGAACCGGTGTCAAAGCAAGGTAGGGTTTGGGGTGACCGGGTGGGGTAGCGGCTGGAGGGTCAATGTACCAGACGGGTATGCCTAGGGTCAGGTTAGGGAGAGAGAGGGTGGCCATGACCGATACCGTGTACACTCCTGGTGGGGGAGCTAGGAACGGTATCTGACCAGAGGGGTAATGACCAGGTGGGACGGCTCCTAAATGGCTAAGGCTTGGAGGAACTGTGCTAGGAGGATAAAGAGGCTCATGACTACCAATTGCAGGTGAAGGGCTAGGAGCAGGTTGTGGAGAGCATGGTTGCTGACTAGTCGAAGCAGGTTGCTTGAGAGCAGCCCGAGACGATTGCATCATGCAAACATTCGATGAGCTGGGGTCAGAGATAGGAGGAGGAGGAAGACCAGGGAAGGTTCCGAGCAAATAGGAGTCTTTGTAGATGCCACGAGAGACACTGGCCAAGGAATCGACGGTTTGCTTGTTGGCTACAGAAGAGATGGTCGTCTCAGGTGAGGTCTGAGATTTTGGCTCATGATATGTCAACTGGTCAATGGTGACTATCTTTCCATTATGGGGGAAAGACATCTTGCGGAAAACCGCGGATGGGACAACAGACATAGCATAGGTGTAGCTTTGCCCCAATAGAATGTTGTAATCTAGCGGGGCGTCGATGACTTCGACGTCAACGCAAACAGTCTTACCGGCGAGGGTGATAGGACAATTACGAAACAGGCCAATGGGCTGGGAGGCATGGTCGTCCCACGCTCGAAGGGTGATCGTGGAAGGGGCCAGCTCAGGAGATCCGAGTTGCTTCCAAACCGAAGCGGACATCACACAGGTGGATGCCCCCTCATCAATTATACACCGAGAAACGTTGGCGTTCCGGATTTTGACTGGGATTTGGAAGGCGACAGAAGCAGGAAGAGGAGGATGGTCTGATTGATGGGCGTCGAACACAATCATTTGGTCATCAGCAGGATCTACAGCACCCATGGCAGATAGTAGAGCCTTCTTTTGGGAAGGGCACGCCTGGAGGAGTTCCAGTGTGGAAATGGCAGCAGGAGATTGCGCCAAATAATCTACTATGCTATACGAATGAGCAGCTCGACCAGAAGCAACATTTCGACGTAACGGTCCTTTAGGAATCTTGGGATGGACCTCAACTTTGGGTTGAGGGATATGTAATGGACGATTGGTTGTCGAAAGAGGCTCTGTAGAACCGGAAGAAGGGGACTCGGGAGCAGACTAAGCGGGAGGCTTGGGGTACTGGCGAGACCGAGTTTGAAGGTGAAGGTCGACGGTTGGGGAAGGATCAGAGTTCATCATAAGGATCTGGTAATCAGAGGAACCAGAAAGGGAGGGTGGAGTGGCGACCTGGCTGTCAGGCGGTTGGGTAGCCACGAATCCTTGCTGAGGGAAAGGATCAGTAAACACAGCTGGTTGGGTAGTGGCCACATTAGGAGGAGCATGAGGGGAGGCGTGCTGTCCGCGCAATGTGGCTTGAGACTCCCACATCTGCCGCATCTGGGGTAAGAGGGGACAATCATGGGTGTAATGACCATAAACACCGCAACACAAACAAGGCTTATTTGTGCGAAGCGGCCTGTCCGGCTTGGGCTGAGTGCCCTGTTGCTGGTTGGCAGTGTTAGGGTCAACACCTTGAGGATTAGGTCCACGAGTACCAGGGGTAGATTGGTTTGGATTGCCTCTTCGCCTTCTTTGAGAAGAAGGGGGATTAGTCGCACCCTGTTGTGAAAATACTTGCCCTGGAGGGGGCTGTAGGTGTTGTTGCGGGTTTGGAGGAGGCAATGGAGATGGAAGCGCATATGCTGGAGGAGCTGGCGCACTAGGCTGCGGATAAAGGTAATGGTTAGGTTGGGCAACATTGAGGTAAGCAGGAGGTTGGGCAAAAGGAGGAGGCATGCCGTATCCTGGATACATGCTACCGGGAGGGGGAAGAGTGCTAGAGGTGCTGGCCCCTCCCTGAGGGAGACCATAGCCCATAGGAGGTTGAGCATACGGATGAGAAAGGGCTCCAACGATACCATCGGCGGAATGAGATGCCCCTGGGGCGTTAGCGCCTCCGGGCCTGGGGAGGTCAGGAAGGACGGTATAAACATAACCAGACTGAGCATAGATCAGGTCATATTTCAAGGCTATTTGGAGGGCGGCTTCTTCGGTTTGAGGGAAATGGGAGGCGACATCTTTGCTGATGGGAGCTAAGAGAGTGCGAAGGAAATAGTCGATATAAACCCGATATTCGAAGGGGGGGGCTCGACATAAGCTCCGTCTTCTTCGCCATTCTTGGACATGGGTAGAAAGGCGGGTCGAAGAGGTTTGCTTGAAGGAAGTCAAGAGCTCCGTACCAGTATCGTATCGGAGAGGGAGCTGGAAATAAGATAAAAAGGCTTGGGAAATGGTCGCAAAGGTGGTATGGGAAGAGGTGGCTTGGTCAACATACCATTTAGAAGCTTCGCCGGTAAGCGTGCGTTGGAACAATCGAAGACGGATGGAGTCATCGGTAATGGAATTGGAGGAACACCACATGTGGAAAGATCAGACATGATTGGTTGGATCTTCTCCAGCAAGGCCTTCGAACTTAGCGATGTCGGAGGGGAGCTTGGTTGGCATAGCAGGCCAACCAACATCGTGGCGGATAGGGTCATTGATCAACTGATTGAAATCGGGGAGGCTGAGGCCTGCGATGTACGGAAGCAAGGGTATGGCTGAGGTAGTTCCTGTGGCTTTTCCGCTAGTAGTAGTTCCGGAATTAGGGCCGGGAGCACCGCTAGTGTTAGGCCCTGGACCAGACATAGTGAAGGTGACAGGGGGAGAACCAGAAGGAGAAGGAGAACCCAATGAATCAGAAGAGGAGTCGGAGTGCGGACTCGGAGGAGGAATGGCTTGACAACGGCGGGACGGAGCAGGTTGATCGACCGGAAACTGAGGGTGAAGGCCAAGAAGTCTCCGGGAAGTGCGCCTTGGGGGTGCAATAATGACAACACAAACACGGCACAAGGGGAGGAAGAACGACCACAAGGGCAAGGAGGTGAAGAATCAAGTCGAAACAAGGGCAGATAGGTGCAGTGTCAATTGATTTTAAAGTCTTTGCCTGGCGGTGTAAACCAGGCTGTTCTTCGCTTAGGGTGAGTGTGTAGCGTGCGTTAATTTTAATTTTTAAACCCTTTTTGTTTTTAGAGCAAGAGAAAAAGTGTGTTGCGTAACTGAAAATAAATCTGCAGAGACCAGTATATAATGCTGAAATAACAGAAAAATAACAGCTACTAGTGCATCGATTCAACCCAAGAAGGCGGGTCACTCAAAACTAATCTAAAAAAGGGCAAAAATCTAGTCAAAAAACACTTAAAAAGAGGCCAATAGATCTAGGGTCAAGAGGGACAGGGATCTAAAGGATAAAGCTGCTGAAAAGAGGTGCAAATCACAGCCAAGAGGCAGAGGCAAGGTGGCTGGAAAAAAGGAGGAAATTAGCAAAAAGCAGAAGGAAGCGAGAGGAAGCCTAAGGCGGTCCATTCAAATCTTCGGGGAGGTGATCGTGAAGGTAGAAGAGGGCGATTAAAGGGATGCGAAAAAAGTATCGGATGCGGAAAAGGGGAGGGTGGAAACTGCGAAAAATCGGACACAGGCATTAAAACTCTTCCACCAAAAGTGGAGAATCACACAAAAACCCTAGAAATTTGGGATCCCCCGCAGATGAGCGAAACGGATCGAGAACGGGTCGAAACGGTGGCGAGACGGAAGGCAGAGAAAACCACGACGAAGCCGGAAAACCCAGAAAAATTGCAGAAAAACAGCTGAAAAATTGGCAGGTCGCAGGTTCTGACCTGTTTTCAGTGCAGGTCACAGAAAATGGGCAGAAAAGTGCGACCTGGAGGTCCAGGTCGCAGTTTATGGGCTGAAAAGTGCGACCTGAAGCTCCGGGTGTCTCAGCGGCAGATTTCCGGAAAAGTTGCTATCTCAGTTGCGGCTGATGTCGCTTACTTGCGCAATAGGGCCAGAAACACACGGAAGTTAGAAATTTTAATGTTTTAGGGTTTTATAGGAGAAAAAAAACATGAAAATAGGAAAAAAAAAAAGCTGAAAAGAAACCCTAGGGTCTGAAGTAGCTGGATATGCAGGAATATGAAAAAAGACAGCGGTCGTAATTTAAAACCCGTGTGGAGTCGCCATTTGTTAGTATGAATCCTTTGTCGAAGTGTACGAAAAAGGACCACTTTAGCTACGCATAACTAATAGCCCTAACAACAAATGTGGCTGCCAATATCTTCAGATCTGCAGTTAGTTGATCAAGAAAAGAGCTGCAAAAAACCCAAATCTATGCATAGAAAGACATTAAGCAGTAAAAATAAGGGTTTGCTCCATATACCAATAGACAAGACAAGAACAATTTTGAAAGAATTTTGTATTAAGGGTATCCGTGAGGAAAACAAGAAAGGTGTTTTCCGGTTCTCCTCAATGGGATGGGTTCTTGAAAGTCCTCAGCATTTCAGGTCTAAAATTTCTCTCTCTCGTTGGTGTAGAAAACCCAGACAAACATAGAACTCAATGGGAGCTCACAAGGAAAAAATGGAAAATGTGACCAAGAGTATAGATCCAGAGTGATCTAATGCAATGAAAGGTGACTAATGAATGGGGAAAACCCTTCTATTTATAACAAAATATTAGGGCGATCTAGAACTTGGTGCATGAATAAAATATTATTAATCAAATTCTAGAACCACCCTTTATGAATATTTTATTATATTTGTTGGAGGGAAAAGGATTTTTGACTTGGGTCAATTCCTTTATTTATAAATAATAAATAAATAAATGATTTATTTACTATTTTAAGGAAATGGTGGGAATATAATTAAATAAATAATGATTTATTTAATTATTTAGAAATGATTTAGTCAAATTTAACTAGGAATATTATTTAAATAGGATTTAAATAACTTATTCCTAGGAAATAATCAAATAAATAAGGATTTATTTAATTGATTTCCTTGTTTTTGGTTAAACATGACCTGGGAATAATTTTTAAATTATGGTTTAATTAATTATTCCATGAGGAAAATCAAACAAATATAGGTTTGTTTAATATTTCCTTTTGGGGTTTCCATGACCATAAATAACCTAATAAATGTGGTTTATTAAGCTATTTAACATAGTGAAGGCAATTTTACTTAGGGTAAAATTGGTCTTACATGGTGTACTTGGGTCCATCTAATGATAATAGGTTAGATGACCAAAAAATGGTGTAACACACCCCACTCCAGTAGTTGAATACCGATCTTTTATTTGGCAGATTGGTGAAGAGGAAGATTTCGCTTAAATGTAGACGACTGAATAATTTCTCCCTATGCTGCCACGAATCCTCCCAAAATAGAGCAGTACTACCGCCTCGAATTTCCCAGAAGTTATGCTGCCGAATAAGATATTTGTTGATGGTTGCTAGATTCCAAATATTAGATCCTTTAGGGGTGACATCTGTTTTCAATTTTCCTGCAGTTGTTCTGGGCATATCATATTTTCTCTCCTAGATAATTTTCCATAAGTCTCTTCCTCCTTGGATCCATCTCCACCATATTTTTGCTCCCATCACTTGGTTTAGGACATAGGGGTCTCGTAGTCCCAATCCGCCTGAGTTTTTGAGTTTAATGAGATTATCCCATGAGAGGAGAGCCCATTTCCGAGTTTGTTGAGCACCCTTCCACATAACATTTTTGAATATCTTAACCATATTGATGCAGATGGTTTTCGTGGTAGCTCGCCCTGATAACTAGTAAATGGGAATAGCTTGGGGAACATAGCGCAGTAAGATCACTCGACTAGGGGCATTCAGAGCACAGAGTGCCCAATTTTGAAGATGATTCTAAAGACGATTAAGGAGGTCCTTCCATCCCGAAACCCTAAGGGAGTTGAGGCTGAGGGGAATACCCAGATACTTCATAGGAAAATAACCTAGATTAAAACCTAAAGTACGGGCTAGGAATCTCTGGGAGACATTATTAGTATTAAAAAAGTAGACATTAGATTTATCATTGTTTATAAGAGTCTCAGATGTTTCCATGAAAGCTTTAAGAATAGATAAAATGGCCTTCACTTCACTTAAAGATACTTGACATAAGAGCATGATGTCATCTACAAATTGTTGATGCGAGAGGGTTAAATCCGGTCCCCATAGGTTTAGACCTTTTAATTTCCCCCTAGTAAGCTTAGATTTAATAAGACGACCTAGACCCTCGGCCGCTATAATGAACATAAAAGGGGATAGAGGGTCCCCTTGGCGAAGACTCCTAGAAGCATGAAAGGGGTGAGAAGGAAGACCATTGAGCATTATTAAGAAGTTCGGTGATGAAATGAACGACATTAACCAATGAATCCATCTTTTATCAAAACCAAAAGCTTCAATAACAACTTTTAAATAAGCCCAACTTAGATGATCATAAGCTTTAGAGAGATCAAGTTTGATTAACATACCTTTCACTTTTAATGTACGAACTGAGTGGATTGCTTCCTGCAATATGACTATGCCATCCAGGATTTTTCGACCCTTAACAAAACCTGTTTGTTTTGGAGATATAAGACTCAAGAGGATTGGTTTTAATCTGTTAACCATGATCATTGATAATATCTTATAAATGATATTACATAACGCGATAGGTCGGAATCCCGCTAGGGTATCAGTATTGTCCTGCTTGGGGATGAGAGAGATAAAAGTAGAATTCAGGGCTGGGTAAACCTGTCTTGAGCGCTAGGATTCTTCTAGCAGTTCCTAGATATCCTTTCCCATGAAGTGCCAAGTTGCTCGGTAAAATTCAGTTGTAAAGCCATCAGGTCCTGGGGCTTTATTTTTAGGCATATTTTTAACCACCTATTCAACCTCATCTAAGGTGATTTACCTGAGTAAGGCTAGGTTCTGATCTCTGCTAACAATTGGAGGGATGTTTCTGGTTATTCTGTCAATAGCTGCTATTCTGTTTTGATCCGGTTATGTGAGAATGTCACCGAAATGATTTACTAACATGTTTTCCATATCGTTATGTTGAAGAACCTTATTTCCGTTTGGATCCTTATCGAAAAAGATTTGATTATGCTGTCTTCTTTGGATCAACGTCTTATGAAAGAAGTTTGTATTTTTTTCCCCTTCTTTTAGCCATTGAACTCGATATTTTTGTTTCCATAATATTTCTTCTTGCTTAAAATAAATGATGATTAGCTAAAATACTCGTCATTATTAGTTTATTGAAAAACTTTGGTCTTTCTAGTCCAATATTTTTAGAGATCTTCATTGTATTAGAACTAAAACTCTTTTTATCAATGGTTTATTATGTAATATACAATTTATCTATTATAGAATTGGCATGTTGTAATTTATATCGATGTTAAATATGATGTAATGTTATTTGTCCATGGCAAAGCTCGCATGTTGTTATTAAAATCGATACTAAATATGATGTAATGTTATTTGTCCATTGCAAAGTTTGCATGTGGTAGTTTACATTAATGACAATGATTTTCTTTTTCTTGGTTAGAGATAAGTTGGTTTACTTGGGAGTGCCTACTAGAGTGAGCTTTCATTTTAATTTAAGATATTTTTCTAAATAAATTAGGATATTTTTGAAAAATTTAAAACATTGTTAAAGTAAAAAAGTAACGAAATATGGACTTGGAGTATGTTTTAAAATTGCTTTTGTTTGGTTAAGAGCTCATCTTCTTTGGACATAAAGAAATAGGTTAATGATCCAAGATCTAGAGGTATCTAGCAGGAGTGATAACCTGCTCCCTTATGGACCACTAGCGAGTTATTTCAGGTGGCGTGGTTTTCCTTAAATAACAATGATAAATCAACTTGCATTTGCGAATAACAACTAGTGATGATTGTCCTCAATGCTAGTTTGACAATTAAATTATGATAAATTTTCCCATCATATAAAAATAATAATAATAACATAATAATAAAATTATAAAAAAATAATCTCAACAATTTTGTAAAAAGTGAACTAAATATGAGTTGTTTATTTTATTATTTAGCTTTAGTTATATATATTTCAAAACCATGTAAATGCATGATGAAAGCTCCTATGTGAGTCCTTTCTTATCTACAATACCTTAACATTATTCCCCATGTTGCACATTGTTTCGAGCTTCAATAAGGATAATTGACGTAGCCACTTAAGTCGTGGTTGAGGATTGCCAATATCGCGAGAGATCAAGGTATTTAATCTTTGTATACGATAATCATGTCATCTTCGTGATTTGATTGACCTTCCTACTCTACTTATTAGTTTTCTTAAATTTTGATTTATTAATTTTGATATAAGGTTATAGATGAAGTACATTTTAATATTTTTATTAAAAGTAATAATTAAATTTTAAATACTAATTAATAATTTATTAATTATAATATTTATAATACTTACTTTTATTAAGAATAATGAAAAATATATTTTTGAGCATTTTCAATTTTGACTATATAGGGTACTCTTCGAAAGTAGAGATGTTTATGCATGTAATTATTATTTTTTATTAAAATAAGTTATATTTGCATGACTTGTGGTGGCTTTGGAAGAGTAATTGTCATTGTGCACGTCTTAACGTCAAAGCACCAACTAAATAATGAGAGCAAGGATGCTAACTTGTGTCAGATTTTATTTTATTTTTTTTGGGAGAAAAATATGTTGGAAGTTCAATTAGAAAATTAAAAATTTAGTACATATATCACCAAGTATGCCCGTCATATGCACACCAAAGTACTACAGTCTAAAAAAAAGACATAAAAAATCAATATTATGATGTCATCGCATTAGGAATGTATGTTCTACAAAATTCTAAAAACACTGCACTAGACAGATTAAAGCCTCATACACATTCATATTGTAGAGCTATGCGCTCGATTAGATATCAAAAAACAAAAATGAGGAATCGGGAGAAGCGTCTGTCCACACTAAAAGAGTGATCAACATAAAACAATCTTGCCCTCATCCTGCACTCTACCATCATATCTAAAACTACAATGAAAAAAACTCAGAGTCCCCACCAAACCTTTCTTTTACATCCCATCCGCCACGTTGTTTAACTCCCCGTACACATGTTGAAAGGAGATACCTGTAAAGGATTGTTTTAAAATCTCAACACGAGTCAGCAAATTGACCAAATTCGGGGGTGACAAATTTTTCTTTCTTGTAGCCCAATCAATAATAGTCTCGGAGTCTCCGTAGATAGAAATATGATCCATTTGATGTTTCCTGGCCATGTATAACAATCCCCAAAGGGCAAGGGTCTCTACTCTTGTATTTGTGTCGTCACAACCAAACTAGAAAAACTGAATCTGAACGCGTGAATTGATCACCAACACAACCCCACAATGAACAAATGAAGAGAGTGTTATTGTCGAAATATCAGGAATATTGTAAAACTAGAGATATTCAAGATGAAATCTTTACTATCATGCAAAATGATGATGAGACTCTAGAGGACTACTTAGAGAGATTCTTGTACATCCTACAAAGGTCAAAGCACAAATTTGATCTAAGTACCATTAGAACCTTGTTCTTACGTAGGCTTACTGATGATGCTAGAAATAATTTAAATTTGTTAGGACAAGGGGATATTGCTCAGAAACCTTTTGATCAAATCCGAGATTTGTGCAGGAAATTCTCCAGGAACAAATATAGATCCGGTAAAGGAATTCAGAATAGAAATAAAAAAACCGAATCTACTGATGCTATGATCGTTGGATTGGAGAATAAAATTGACAATATGAAAATAGAAATAATGAATACTGTTAGCAAACAAATAGACTCCTTAAAATTTCAACAAAAACTTGTAGAAGAACATGAGTCATTATCTACTTTTTGTCCTAAGTGTAGGAAAAATCATCTTTTAAGGGAATGTCCTCTTGATATAAAAGGAACTAATAAATGTACAATTTTTGCAGAGAACCATGCCACTGAAAAATGTCCCTCCATACCTGGGATGAAAGCTGTACTTGAAGGAGGACAACCTGAAGCTGAATCATTGCATGCTATGGGAGCACGAAGAAACTAGCGTCAGGTAAGTGCAGGTATGGCTCTTGAATTTCCACCACATTTCTTTGGTTATAATGCACATCCATATTCTTATCCTAACAATAGTCACTCTCAACATTGGCAGCACAGGAACCAATATCATTATGGGCATCCCTCCAAATCTTGGCATCAAGGATGGAAAGGGCCAAACCATTCACATCATTCCTATCCTGCATCTATGCAATCATAACCACCTACATATGCACCTTACCCAATGCCGCAACCATCATTACCTTAGTTGAGTCAACCAATGCCACCATTGCCTTTACCTCCATCGTTTCGACCTCCTCAGCTGCCTGCCCAACCCTTGCCCAACCGTAATAATAAAGCGGTACAAATGATACATTCCATGAACACGATTTCCTTACCTAGATATCAGTCCATGCCAGTTGGAGTCAATGATCTCTAGTTGAGATCAGGGAAGATAGTAGCCACAGGAAAACAGAAGCAACCTATGGTGATTATCGAAGAGAAAGGTGAAGAGGAAACTCCTAACCATTCTGAAAATAATTTCACCATTCAGCCTATCCCCGTACCCTCAGAGCCTTTACCATCTTCTTCCAACCAGCCTCCCTATCCAAAGAGGCTAGTTGTGGAGAAGAATGACCCCATTCCTAAGTCTAGCCTGGCTTCCGAGCTTAGGCACCTTTTCATAAAGGTACCTTTGCTCCAAGTTATTAAAGAGATCCCCATCAGAACAAAAATCATTAGGGAACTCTACCTCAATAAGCCAGGGAGGAGAAGTTGGGAACCTTAAACCATTCAATTTGTCGGGAGAGCAATAAAGTTAACGACGGGGTGTATGCACATGGAGAAATATACTGACCCCAGAAATCCTATTGTCTTTGTTCAAATAGGTGATGTCCTTGTCTCTAATGTACTTATAGACTTGGGGGAAGCCATTAATGTTATGACCAAGAAAACCATGGATCAACTTGGATTGGTTCATATTCGTCCTACTCCCACTATGCTTGAACTAGCAGACAGATCTAAAATCAAGCCAGAAGGGGTATTGGTTGATGTGGTCGTTTCTTTAGATTCTTGGGAATATCCCGCAGAATTCATTGTGCTTCAGCCAAAGAATCCTATGGCAGGACATCCCTTGATCTTGGGACGACCATGGCTTGCTATGGTCGATGCTTATATTGGATGTCGTTCTGGGGATATGTATATTTCCCATGGAGAATATAGGAAGAAGGTCACCTTGTAACCACCTGCAAGATCCATTTAGGAGCTCAAAGATACTTTATGGTTAGAATACAATAGTGATGAGGAGAATAAGTTTGTTTCCATGATCCATCAATATGTTGAGTCCTCACAGGAGGGTGAGATTCAAGACTTCTTGAACAATCTAGACACTATGCCTAATTTTGAGTCATTGAGTCAAATTTTCAGTCTAGATTTTCAGGAAAGTCACAACTCTCTACCTTCCTCACCACCATATTTAGTAACACCTCTGTGTATTCTTGAGCCTGATACTACTCTTGTTGAGATTAGTCCGGGAAAATCTTTACATATCAGTTCAGACTTGGATTCATCTAATCAAGAACAACTTGTGAATTAGTTGCAAAACCATCTTTACGCCTTTGCATGGGGCTATGAAGATATGAAATGAATCCCTGCTGAAACTTGTACTCACCATATCTATATTCAGGATGGAGCCCTACCTGTCCGACAACCCCAAAGGCATATGAATCCAGCTCTAAGAGATGTTGTAAAAGAAGAATTGCAAAAACTCTTGGATGTTGATTTTATTTATCCTATTTCCGATAGCCAGTGGGTCTCTCCATTGGTATTAGTACCAAAGAAAGATGGGAGATGGCACATTTTCATTGACCATAGAGAATTGAACAAAACCACTCTTAAGGATTACTTCCCCCTTCCTTTTATTGATCAGGTACTCGATACCCTTGCTGGTAAGAAGTACTTTTATTTTTTAGATGGCTTTAGTGGTTATAACCAGATACAAATTGCACCCGAGGATCAAGATAAAACCACTTTTACATGTCCACGGGGCACATTTTCCTACCGAGTACTCCCCTTTGGGCTATGTAATGCCCCAACTACCTTTCAAAGGGCAGTCTTGGCTATTGTTGCTGACCTTGAGTGTGTAGAAATCTATATGAATGATTTTTCTGTGTTTGGTGATTCATTTCAAGGAGCCCTAAAAAATCTAGAAAAGGTGCTTCTTCGTTGCCAAGAAGCTCATCTTGCCTTGAGTGAAAAAAAAAGTGTAGATTAATGTGCAAGGTAGGAGTGGTTCTTGGCCATCTTATTTAAGACAAAGGTATCCAAGTTGACCCTGCAAAAATAGAAATTATTTTGAGTATTCCTATACCCAAAAATCAAAGGGAAGTGAGAGGTTTTTTAGGGCATGATGGCTACCATATGAGATTCATTGAGAACTTCTCTAGGATAGCTACCCCCCTTTTTTCAACTTTTGGCTAAGGATAATGAGTTTTCTTGGTCCACAGCTTGCCAACAGTCCTTTGAGACATTGAAGGAAAAACTAGTTCAGGCACTAGTTTTGAGAGGACCAAACTGGTCCCTGCCATTTCATATTTCCTCTGATGACTCAGATACTGCTATTGGCACAGCTTTAGGACAAGAAGAAGATAAAAAATCTTATGCCATTTACTTCATCAGTAAAAACTTGTCACCTGCTGGATTAATTTACATATTTACTGAGAAAGAGTTTTTAGCTGTAATATTTTCCATTAATAAATTAAGACACTACATCACAGGATATGAAGTCTTTGTACATACTGATCATTCCGCGATAAAACATTTAATGAATTAACCATTAACTAGTGGTAGAGTGACTAGGTGGTTATTATTGTTGCAGGAATTTAACATTACTATTGTTGATAGACTAGGAAAATATAATGTGGTAGCAGATTTTCTTTCAAGATTAAATAATCTTGGTGAAGCGATTCTAGTTGATGATGATTTTCCCGACGAATATCTATTTTCTGTGTCAACAGAATCCCTGAGGTTCGCTGACATAGCTAACTATTTAGTCACAGGAAAAACACCACCTCACTTATCTGCTCGTGAAAAGTGGAGTATCATTCACAAATGTGCTGCATATTCTTGGGTTCAAGGATACCTCTTTTACATTGGACCAGACCTTATCATCTATAGACGTGTAAGAGAGGAATAAGTGTCTGATATCTTAAAATTTGTCGATGATGAACCTTGTGGAGGTCACTTCGCTGATAAGCAGGCTACATACAAAATTCTGCGAGCTGGCTATTTTTGGCCTTCCTTGTTTAGGGATGCCAAGCAATATGCCAAGCGATGTGATAACTGTCAGTGAGTTGGCCAACCTAATCAAACCAATGAAATGCTTTTGTGTCCTTAGGTTATGATTGAGCCTTTTGAAAAATGGGCCATTGATTTTGTAGGACCAATAGATCCAACATCATTAAATAAAAAACATATTTTGGTTTGTACAAATTTTGTTACAAAATGGGTAGAAGCTAAAGCTGTTTCTTTTGCTGCTGAAAAAGTTGTTGTTGATTTTATTTTTATTGAGATCTTTAAGAGATTTGGTGTGCTTAGAGAGATTGTTTCTGATAATGGTCCGCAATTTATTTCTAACATAGTACAGGGTGTGATGGAGCAGTACAAAATTCGGCACAGGAAATCTACACCGTACCACCCGCAAGCAAATGGTTAGGTGGAGTCCAAAAATAAAGTAATTGAGTCCATCCTTACAAAGACAGTCAATATCCATAGAAAGGATTGGGAAAATAAATTACCGGAAGCCTTGTGGGCATATCGAACCACTTGGAGGAATAGTACAGGACATACACCATATGAGCTAGTGTACGGGAAACAAGTCCTTTTGCCGATAGAGTTCCAGATCAAGACTTTCAGAACTACAGTTCAATTAGGGCTAGATTTCTCTGAGGCACAAAAACAACATCTCCTACAGTTGAATGAGTTAGATTAATTTCGAAGGGATGTTGTTCAACAAAACATATTGGTTCAACAACAACGCAAGAAGTCACATGAAAAGTCTATTCGGAAAAATTAGTTCCAACCAGGTGATTGGGTACTCCATTATGATTCTAGATTTAAATATTTCAAAGGGAAATTCCATATATGCTGGATGGGACCTTATGAGGTAGTTAAAGTGTTTGATAATGGAGCGGTAGAAATGAAAACCATTGATGGACGGAATTCTGTGTTCCTAGTAAATGGGCATAGATTAAAGGTATATTTTTAGCCCCTTACTAAAGGATATTTTATGCAGCAAGACCAACAACAATTTGAAAAGGAGATGGTAGGTGGCAACACTGACCCATTGAAGATTTGATTCTTTCTTTTCCTTAAAAAAAATGACAAAAAGAAAAAAATAATAATTTTTTTTCCTGTAATGAAAACAAAAATGACAAAAAGAAAAAAATAATAATTTTTTTTTCCTGTAATGAAAAAAAATGCCAAAAAGATATATATATATATATATATTTTTTATTTTTTTTCCTGTAGGTGGGTGATGATGATGTTGGGAGAATGTCTCCCTCCTCCTTGAGTCTACCCAAGACTCTCAGTGCTGTATCATGGCCTCCTAATGCTCCCATTCCTCATGGATCTATGAATGGTGCATCATGATGTGAGACATGTCTCACCAAATCTGGATCAGGTGGCCTCCCAGGTGGTTTGCCACAAAATAATAATGTCCCATGGGCCAAAGTCATGTGCATGATAGATGGGACTGTTAGGTACCTGCTTCCACTTCACAATTCCATCTTTGATTTCTATGTGGAAATTGTATGTGAGGGATATGTGTGCATGCCCTTAATCATCTGAGTTTTACCACTCTTTCTATCCACCCATTCCATCTGCAAAGTCTCCCAATATGTGGTGACCGTCCCCAAAGTAATCAACCACTGCACACCCAATATCAAATTGGTGTTAGGTATGTGAAAATCAGTTGACTAACATGATTGCAGAAGGATCAACCTGAAAACCAACATGCTGGCAGGAAGATCGAAATTTCAAATAAAAAGAGAATGTTGCTTGATTTTTAGATATGTTGGCTATCACCAAGAAGAAGCAGGTTCAAGGAACCGAGCCCTTACCCAAGTTTGGGATAACTAGCATGGAAATTTTTATCCAAGTAACGCTTAATTCCCACTACATTTATTTTTCCGGCACCAGTGCAGGTAGGTTTTCAAGGTAAAAATTCTGCCTTTCTTCTATTTTCCGTTTTGTAAATTCCCAATATCTTTCTTTTCTTAATTCCTGTAATGAATTACCCTCCTCTTTCTTCTAAGGAAATTACCCTTACTCGATTTCGAAAAATACCTCTTTCTCCCTTGAATTTTTTCCTGCATCCCGTTTCACTTATCCCCCCTGGTGATATTATTCTTGGAATCCATGTTGTAATGTTCCTTCCCATTCTGAAAACTACCCCCTTCCCACTTCTTTATTCCCTCTTAAATTGATTGCATGATTTGATGCAGTCAATCCAGAAGGCATGCTCATGAAACACCAAAGGATGGCGAATAAATTTTTTCTTGTATATTCAATCAAAATTTTTTAAGTCTAGCTGAAGAATTGTGTTCTATCAAAATTTTTATTTTGGTAAAGTCCCTGGTGCAAAAACGCGCAGTTCAAGCAGGCTCAGTGCAAGCATAATGAAGTGCAAGATGGATCAATGCATGCACGATTAGTGCAAGAACGCGGCTGGCTGTGAAAGCACAGTGTAAATTTTTTTTAACACAGTACAGTAGTGCTTCATGCAAAATGTTTATGGAATTTTATCTTTGCACATGAATGATTACTGCATCGATAGATCATAGCATTGTATTTTTTATTAATACTTTGTTTTATCATTTACTGACTTAGTAAAATTTTTGAATTGCAATATATATTGGGTTTTGAAATATAATATTTTTAATAAGTACCGAAATATGTCTTAATTGAATTATGAGGTAAAAATGTGGGATAGTACAGATTGTCCAAAATCCCATACTTACCCCCTTTGAAAGGATCTTATATCACTTGTTCATCATTATCTTACCTCATAACCTGATCATCCATGACCGTTACACTGCCGCTGTATATGCCTCCGCCACATCCAATTATTATTGCTTGCCCATATCAGAGTGATATGTGTATGCATTCGATCCGAGGAGCCTTTTTTAATCATTAAACATGATTGGATGGATGGGACCGAAAAAATGGTGGATGGATGAACCTCCAGCGTAAAATTATCGGCAACCTTTGAAACTTCTCACAGTGGAAACCTTTTGAGGCTGTGACAGGGAATTGAAACGGATTCGAATATGGAACCTATAAGAAATGAGCCATCGCCCTTGAGGGAGATAGAGCAGACCGTGGAATACCAGAACAATATTTCCCTATTGCAAGAATCCGGGTCCCTTTCATTTTTGCAGAAGTTTGATGGCTTCGACATGGCCGTGGTTCTAGAGTTTGCGAAGACATTTGAAGGAGGCCGAGTTAGAATCGGCTCATTAGAATTGGAAGTCATGGAGGAGTCCATTGCGCGAGCCACAAGCTGTCCAACTACAGGGGAACAATGGTTTAAAAAAGAGCGGCTTGAAAAGAAACAATGGCGTCGGTTTGTGGTTGACAGAAAGATCAAGGTTGATTGGAATAAGGGGATTCCACGCAGCTCCATGATCAGAAAATGGTGAGACCTCCTCTTCATTTTACAAAGTTCCTGGCCCGTGAGGGAAGTTATTCCTTAAGTTTTGTATATCACCTTCGGTTATTGCTGCACTTTGAGTCGGGGAAACTTATTGATTTTCCCTACTACCTGCTCTAAAGTCTCGAGAAGAAGGCGAAAGGTGTGCAGAGTGGGGAAGCAAGCCAAGTTTCACATAAGTTATATCATCATGGGATCATTGAAATCCTCATCAAGAAAGTGCTGGAAGAAAAGGGAGTGACCTGGAAGGCATTCCTGAAATATTTTTGGGCAAGGAGTGCAGGGAAGTTTGCTGGCATGAGTGCAAGCAAGAAAAGGAAGGAAGAGACATTGTCCTCTGCCAAGAACATGAGTAAAAGAAAATCGGTGCAAGCATAAAATAAGTCTGTCGAAGAAACTCCACCCTTGGAAAAGAAAATAGTGATTAGAACCCTTACCAAGAAAAGTATTGTCTCTTTGAGGACAAGTCAGCATCCACCAAGCTCTCCGATTATGATCGATGAATCACCCCAGGTTTCACCCGGAGATAATAACCTTTCAGTTCTTACAAACGCGACAACTCACACCATGGTGAATGAAGAGAATGTGGAGAGGGAGGATAACATATCCTTATTGGCCTTCATCCACAAGTTAAAAAGATATAAGATGATACTGAGTGCAAGAGAAAATCAGGCAGAGGGTCAAGAAGACCATGAGGCGAAATACATAGAGACCCTCGACAATTTTGATGAACATGGTACTAAATTCCATGATGGTCTGAATGAGCATGGTACTGAAATCCCTGATGAGTTGGATGAACAGGGCATTGAAGGCTTGATGAATTAGGTGCGCAATGTATTGAAGCCCTTGGCACAAAAGATGTGGCGGGTGCTGAAACCCTCAGTGACATGGAAATCCTTGGTGCAGAAACCCTTGGTGATTTTGATTTTCGCAATGACGGGACTTGCTTCGAGTCCATTGCAGAGAAGGTAGTCACACCAGAGGAGCTGGGCATGGAGACCTCTTCCCTCTACCTCAATAAATAGATAGTAGAATTGGAACAACAAGTTCATGACTTGGAGGCTTTAAACCAGGTCATGAAGGAGAAAAATTGGCAAAAGCAAGGCCGGGTAGGGTCGGTCGCAGAGGTTGAAAAACAGAAACAACAAGTGAGATTATGGAAGTTTCGGGCTTCTCAATGCTACAAGCGCCTCAAGAAGGTGAACAAACAACTAAAGAAAGCTCGAGGTAAAAATACAAAGGTAGTGAAAGCTGGAATCAACATTGAAGTGCAGGATTGAAAGATGGCCTCCTTTTTTTATTGTAGCAGGTAAAACGTTGTGTGAGGACACACAAAATATTAGGGATGGGGGGATGTTGGTGTCCCAGAATGCCCTATTTTTACCCTCTTCCTATAACCATTAACCTTTGTTTCCTCTCTATAAACCTTGTCATTCCTACACTAGTCCAAGATAATCGTCTATTCCTACATATACTTCGTATTTCATAATTAAGGAATATTAGGTGCCTAATTAATTATTTTACATGGATTTCATGATTTTAAGTATTTATTGTAACTTACTATTACTTTCCTAAAATTAATTGAAAAACTAAGTGTTAATTATTATGTAGCATGATCCAGTGCAGGCAGATTCCTGCACCGCCAACAAATATTGCTCTATGATCTCCACAACAGATGATCATTCCACGCGGACGTTCTGATCCACATTTATTAGTTCGGGTGCGAATTATCTAAAGATGGATATAGGCAGAGTCTAGTCAGGGATAATTGCCAAAGATATGGTCTATGACCAGCAAAGCTCGTGCCTTGTTATAACTATTAGCCGATTTTGTAATGTTGTTTATTAGTCTGTTTAGCCAAAAGGCTCGAATTGGAAATGGCTCTATAATTAGAAGATTTTGGCTATAGGCCGAAAGACTATATATGATATAGATCTTAGGTAGAGCCAAGTGGGAAATATCACGAGACTGTAATTTTGTTTACTTTGTAATTTTGTATCGCCCTCGTTTTGGGCTGGACTTGCATTATCATGTATGTTTGTTGATCAAAGTTAATACAAGGAACTACGCCATGATTTCTTCACGTTGTGTTTAAATATCATTTATGCATTGATTAAGTGCTGAATCGTTTCATTTCCTAAACGGGAAATGAGCTGGTTGGCTAGGGCCCATCCAACCCAACTCGTTTACCCTTGTGCTTTCGTCATTTAAAAGGTTCGTGTGTGTATTTATTTATTTATAGATGATTTTTTTGAATCATTATTATTTTCATTTATGAGTTCTGAGTTAAATTCATTCCATAGTCAAAGCGTGAACGGATCCGTGTGTGGAAGTTTTAATTAAGTTAATTTATTTCCTGCAATTCTTTCTTGCAATTTCTTTATTGTAATTTATTTCCTGTAATTTCTTTCTTGCAATTTCCTCCTTAGTTTGCTTCCGCTCGGATTGTGCAGGAAGATTCTTCTTGCACCAGTGCATGTAGGATTCTGCACTTCGGTTTACTCATTTATTTCACAGAAAGTGTTTTGTTCCTTTTCCCCATGATTTCATTTATTCTTGAAATTAAAGCATTATTAATTCAAGTACCCATTCTTAACATTAAAATTAAAACTTCTAAAGGTTATAAGAATGACTACGTGAACTAAGAAAGGGCGACATTGTAAACATCACACTTTATACTTGCATCTCATGACTTAAGAGAAAGGATCAAAAGTAATCTGTAACGTTATAAGTGAATTGCTAAAAGATAGTTCGATTGCATGAAAATTACTTTCACTATTGCTTTGATTGTTAAGGATTGATTTTTCCTTGCGAATTTTATAAGCATTCCTTTTTCGGTGTGTAATTTATCTCAATATTTAACCTGTAATTGAAATTCTTTTTAGCACGTCTTTTAATTCTTTCAAAAGTAATTGGAAAATTTGGTGAAGGAAGCTCTGTGCCTGTGCAAGAGCTAGTGTCTTGTCACAGGAAAAGAGTTCTCTAAGCCTTAAGGCTTAGAGAACCTACACAAAGACATAAGTTTTTAGTAAAGAAGGAAAAATATACTTTTTTCACATAAGTTCTGTACCCGCACTAGTGCAAGCAGATTGCAAGAGTACAAGAACGATTGCATAGGGTAGTAGGAAAATCATTTGGAAAGCAGACCTTTGAAAGGGCCCACTTGTTAAGCTGTCAGCCATCTATATTGAAGATAAACATAGAGTTCATTTCAGCATTTAAGATTGCTTTCAGTTGTGTGAAAGTTCGTTTACTTGATTTCCTCGCAAATCCATTCTTTTACATTCCAACACTAGAATTGCTTTGGTGTCAATTATCTTTGGAATTGTTTCTATTTAATTTTACAATATTTCAAAAGTAGGAATAGGAATAGGAAAAGTTCATACCGCTTCTGGAATTTCCTGTGCTTCATCTCTAAGTTTACGAAACTCCCGGGTTGAAAATTAAGTGTTGAGGAGTTTGCTTAAGTGCAACTCCTGCACCCAACATGAAGATGTGAAGAAAGGAAAAGATCATGAAGTGAAACCATGTCAAGAGGCAGTTATCATCCGGAAGCCAAGAAGATGTGACTAGAATTTCCCCTGGGAGGATATGTAGAATCTGATAGAATTTTGGTAAAGAATAAGACCCTTGACAAAACATATCATTAGGAGATGTGTCAATCTGAATAAAGGATGTTGATGCCTACAGGAAGATGTCATGGTGAAAGATCATCACTGAGGTAACTTTTGTTTTAAAATTTCATATGTCTATGTTTATCTGGATGAATTTGTGCAGGGCTGATAATCGTGAGAAAGGATGTATGATTCGAAAGAAATCAGCATGGCATATAAGCTGGACTAGATAAGAAAGACATATGAACCAATTTCTGGTAGATGACATGACTCGTGAATGAAAGTGATGGATGATCTATGCCCTATGGAGCTGAAGTTGAATATTCCTCAAAGATCGAAATCCATGACATCGAGGGGAGGAGTTCTTCATGAGAAGCTGGGTGTCTCACCATTGCTACTGCAGGTCCTTGATTAAGAGGGAGCATGGTGATCAATTTATTACTTGGAAGAAACATGGTAATTCCTAAGAATGAGGTTAGGTACAATCCTTATACAGGAATGAGTAAATTCCCTTGTGGAATAGGTCCTCCCTGGCTGAGAGGGAGAGATAGACACATCATTCTGGTCTTCACTTGGGAAGACAAAATGGAGGATTGGGTAATCATCTAGCATTCGATACTTTTTGAGAATGTATTAGGGAATTCAAGATAAGAGTAGTTAGGGACCGATATTCTTTGAGGGCTAGCTACCCAAGAGAATAATAGTCCAAGAAGGTCATACTTTGGGAACACCCGGGTGGAGTATGTACCTTGGAGAGACAATGACTATGGTGTCTATAAGTCATGTGTCTCACCAGAATTGTAGCCCATTGTCTCGTTGAGAGATGGGGTTGTTAGTCAAGGCCTTGCACTAGGACAATGCTAGTTGATATGATGCTATACATATGTGATTACCAATCTGATTCTTCTTATGAAATTCTTGAATTTGAAAGTGACCATGTACCTGTATGAATACCTCCCTAGGTAAGAGGGAGTGTTGAAAAGTGTAACTAGGATCGGTCTACATATTGACTATGTAATTATGTATTTATAAGACAAAGATAATAAAATGTAATTTTTGTATTTGCTTCATGGGTTTCATGAGAAAGATTTTATTATAGGTCAATAGACTTCTTCTTGATGTCTATTAAGGTTTTTCATATGTTTATAAGTGTATTTAAGAGTCAGGTATATTAAGTGCCTAGTATGAAGGATATGCTCCAATACCATGTGGAAGAATGGCTTATGACAACCCTCATAACAACCCTCATAAATGCTAGAATAAAATCTCTTCATGTCGGCCCTTAAACAGTGATGAAGTCGACCTTCAAGTAGAATGTAAGGCCGACATAAAAAGGAGGGACTGTACCATATATAAACACATAACCTGTGGCTCATTTGTGATGCAAAAGATTGCAGATTTCTCTAGGAATAAGTGCGGATAAGAAGTGCGGTTTCTCTCTGAGAAAAGATAGTGTTAAGTTCGGGAAGTAATGCATATTTATTCATGGTATAACAGTGGTTGTATGCAGACTGTTCTGTGCAAGAAAGTGCGGATTTGAGAGACCAAGAAACAGTGGATTTGAGACAAGAAAACAATGCGGATATATCTATGTTTTAAGGAAGGATACAACTTCGGTCAAGTACAGGGTTTAGTGCATATAACTCTAAATAGATATATCAAGATAAAGTCTGGTTTAAATGTGAAGTCAAGGCAATGTTTAAGTGTGTCAAGATGCAGATTTATTTAAGAAGTGTTGCAGATGGATTTGAGGATAAAAGATACGGTTAATTCTGATATGAATGTGGATCACAGATGTATAACAAGGATACTCTATGCCATCACAGAATTGAAAGGTCTATTTCAAGAGTAAAGTGTTTATATCACAAGAAAGAATCATATACACCCAGAGAAGGAAGAATAAGAGGAGAGACCAAGCTCTCTAGCCTTGGTGTTGACAGGTGTAGTTTGGTGTAGGTAGGTGCAGGAAATAAGGAGCCAATGAAGAAGCAATGACAAGGTCTCAGCAACATATAAAGGTCTAGGGTTTGAGTCTTGGTCATGGTACTTGTCATATGAAAGTCTATAAGAATAATTTCTTGTGGGTTTTCCTCTCCAAGAGGGAGAGGTTTTGCCCTGGCTCTAGGAGCCTAAATTTGTGTCTTGTATTTTGGTAATTGACTTGATAAAATACTAAATAAGCTAAGCAAGAGAAGACATAAGTAACTCAAGTAAGCTCACAAGTAATTATCAAGAAGCGAATTTGAATTAATCACTAGCCCTCCAAATTCTTAAAAGCACGAACCCTGTTTTCCTCTCCTATATCCTTCACGAGACTCTTAATGACAATATCACACACTTATTCTTCAGGATGATGAATAATGACAACTTTAACCCAATTGACATTTGTTCCCTCTGATAGGAAATTATTTAACCCATGGAAGCAAGTTGGCAAAGACATCCCTGGAAGTGATCACCTTTTTGCCTCCTCATTGATTGTAAAAAGATGATAAAGTTCCAATCCACGTAAATTAGATATGTACTTTCTCAAGCTATCGAAATAGACATCCATATTTTCTTACTCAACTGATTTATCAAATTTTATTTGCATGTTCTTAATAAGGTTGTCGGAGACGTCGAGGTCCTCATCATATATTTATTTTCCTCCTACTTCCATATCCTTCATCATTGACTTTATGAATTATTTTCCTATTAGAGATTGAAGCCCTAACATCTCTGTGAGAGAGTCGATAGCAAGTTTTTGGATCCAATCGTGCACGTGAGAGTTGAAAATGTAATGGAGGTCACACATGTTCCATACTTGATCCTCACACATTGGACGCTCCTTCCAATCATGCCCATTGAGACACAACAAATAATATTAAATTGAACACTACAACAATTGGAAAACAAACACTCTCACACACTATTTAATCTATGTATAGAATAGGAATTCAATCCTCAAATATCTTCTATTTTCCTAGGCCCTCACTTGTGGGAGTCAAACCCATATGGGATCTAATACCATATTCTATATTTGAGGAGTAGACATAGACCATAAATTAAACACAAAAATATTTGTAGATTACATTTCAAAATTAGAATGCATCACACTAATATAGTGAATATGAGATCCAACAGATTCTAAGCTAGGAGAATATTATTGAGAAAATATATTAACAAGCTCCACCTATCCTCAAACTAATAGCTAAAATAAAAAATATTCCTAATGATTGGAGACCACTAATTGATTATCTAACCCCAAAGGATTGAGCTAAATAATTATATTTTTTTTCCAAGGAAATCCATGAGCACTTCCCTTAATTTTGCAATTGGTACATAGTGTAAATCCATTGGCATTTATTTGGTGTTAGTGTCAATAAGGACATTGAATGAGGCACACAACAAGGGTAGTCAGTTTAGGGGATCTATTTGAGGACCTCCTACATGAAGCTTAAAGAACTCAACCACTAAATGTATCCCACAAAGCTAAATTTTTGGAAACATCATCGTGACAACCCCGACCATGTTCTCTCATAAAATAATGAAGCTTAAAGAACTCAACCACTAAATGTATCCCACAAAGCTAAATTTTTGGAAACATCATCGTGACAACCCCGACCATGTTCTCTCATAAAATAAAATGTAAATATTTTTGCAAAAAAAAAATAAAAAATAAAAAATTATGGGCTGAGTAATGAGACACTGATTCTAGAGATGAGGAGGTTACTACTTGGGATGAGTCAAGTTTTCTTTGTTGTAGGAAAATATAGAAAACTTCATGACAATCATTGAAGGCTAGTTGGTTCATTTTAAATAAACTAATCTTCTGAATTAAATTGGGCAGCAGGAGAAGGACAAAGACCATGCTTGGTTGGAATAGTTAACAAAGCAGATAAGGACAAAAAATTATGAAAAGAATAGGAAAGCAGCTAGCTTGTGAGAATGTGCAAGCCACATACTGCAACAAGCCAACAAATAACAAATGATTATGGGAAAAATATAGACAAGCGACATAATTTTGATTGTATGACAAGGCTTCCTGTCAGGGAGGTTGTATGAATGCTTCCCAAGGAAAATACAAGCCAAGTATTGACTGGGACAACATAGGGAGATCAGGAAAAAGAAAGATAGATAAAGGGAGTTCGATACTCATTCATAAGAGAGCAGGGGAAGCAGGGGAAAAAAAAGGAAAATTAAAAGTTGTCTCGGAGCGAAATATGAGTGGAGTTCCAACATTCATTAAGGAGAATAGGTTTTATAGTTGGTAGAAGTTTGGAAGGAAAGCTTTCAGATGAGGAGGAAGTTTCCTCTCGAGTCCCCAATGACCCAGAGGGTGGAGATGGAATTTCTCAGAAATTCCTGAGGTATGGGGTGGAAGAAATTCCCTTGGAAAAGTTCTAGAATTTTTCTGAATATTTTCTGTTGTGTTTACTGTTTTGGTTTTAGCTCTCGAGTCCTTAGTTGTGGGAATAACCTCAATGTCTATGTGAACTAGTCAATTTGAAACTCAGTTGGAGGGAGGAGATGGCATAATCTATAGTTCTTCATTCATTTGGTAGTTGCGCTTTAGTCCCTAAGCATTAACCCCTCATACTCTGGAATATGGCTTGGGGGTGATATCTGTAAGTAAGGATTGGATACAACTATATATGGTTGGGTGGAGATCTCTTGTCCCACACTCAGTTGCCCAAATTTCTTAATATAAGTGTTCTTCTTATATATGTGATGTTAATGAATGTATGTTTTCCCTTTCTGTTTTGAAGCAATGGTATTAATATATGATGAATACATGTGATAATACTTTGATCACAACTCATGGTAATCTGGTTGGAATAAAACCTATTTAATGGTTCTATGGCATCTATTAATGTGTGCATCTATATATAATTCAGAGTCCAATGAATATAATGACTTTATCGGTTGTAAAATGTAACTCCAAGACACATATTTCGTGGCGTTTTGTAGCATATCCTTGCTCATTCATCACAACAGAGTGACATTGCATACTAATTATATCTGAGTGATATAGTGATCCTTCCCATCCCAAGGGGTTTGTCATGGTTAACTTGGTAGGAAGACATATCTTGCCCCACACCTCAATGCTTATAGCCACGTTCAAAGGCTAATATCTGAAACCATAACCAGTGTCATGAGGAGAGTGACGTGGGAGTGGCGCAAATGCGCCGACACCATGACATGGTGGTAGTCAACAAGTGTGGATCAATGTGTGTTGATCAACATTGGAGATCAACTATATGAAATCAATGGTATGTACGACCCCTCCCTTGTGACGTCGAAAAGGAGGCTACCCCCCATGCATACCATCGATCTAATTTTTGGGGTGAACGGTTAGGATCACAACAAACCCCCCCTCCCTTGTAACGTTAGAGGGAATGCTACCCCTCGCAAAAACCATCGAGTGCATCGTTCAATCATGACCATTGGATTTTCAAATGGTGTGGGAACCATTATGAGTGTTGGCGCCATTGAAAATCAACGACATGTAATTGTGGGTTCCATGTAAGAGGGTGCCAAGTGGCACAAAGAAGGTGGATAGAGTGGTATATTCTTTTTCATGTTGGCTTGACAAGACTATGGTATGGATTCCATATATATATATATATATGGAAAATATATTCATAAATAAATAAAATTAAGCGATTAAGGTTTGAGTTGTTGTGCTCAGGTGTAAAAAAGGAGTTGTAAAATTTTCATTGGCTAAATTCCAATCCTTGATGAGGAGAATTGTTAAAAGAAACAAAAAAAAAATGTATCCCATTTTTCTAATAGTATAAGAGAATTTGGATTAGTAGTAGACATTCCACTGAGGTAAGTGGGCTGTATATAGATGGTATCATAGCATCTAGGTTCAACACTTATACTAGATGGGCTCTGTTTGGGGAAAAGTAACAACACATATTTGTAATGGAAATTCAAGATGATTTCCAAAAATTTAGTAAGATAAGTATTAGGTGTTAAAAGTTGGCCAAAAATACTTTATTACTTTCCTAATTGATATATTGACTCTGTGATTTATCTAAGTAGAAGAAAATTGAACAATTGACATGTTTTATTGTCACAGATAAATTAGCAGGTGTGATTAACAATTAAAACATTTTGTGAAATTCTGGAAGCCTCTATATCATAGTTAATGATTTGTTGCTTTGTTGATAATCATGTACTAATTTGGGTTGTTTTGTTGCATGGGCATCATTTTTCTATTTCATTATTCATTACATGCTAACAATTGTGTGTTATTGATAACACATCACAAGAAATAAACGACAAAAAAATAAATGAGGACTAGAATGGTGTAGTATAGTTCCGATCAGTCACAACATGGAAATGAAGAAGTTAGGACAAATGAATAATAAAGATCAGTTGACCAAGGGGGAGAGGACTACTCTCCATATTGGATGGATACTTTTAGGAGCCTAAAGGCTGAAGTAAGAAGCTTCAAGGAAGATAATGAGAGGCTAGTGAGAGCTCAAGATAAACAAGCTAAGAAAAATGCAGTCATTCTGCAAAGTCTCTCATATTTACAGAGACAAAGGAAACATGAGATGAGGGATATCCATAGAGACAGGGGGAGCCTTCAAGTGTTAGAAGAGAAAACAAGTGGGGTAGATGATAGTAGGTCCAGGAAGAGGCATAGGAATGAAAGTGAGAATATTGTGCGGGGAAATGCACCATTGAGAACATTGAGAGAAAGAACCAACACTTATGTGCATCAATCTAGCAGACCATCTAGTTCTAATACCAAGAGGCACCACCACCACTCTCATCATCACCATCATCATCATCAGGGAATAAAGGAAAAGGATTACAATCCTGAGTAATTCAAGAAATCCAGGCCACCCACATTTGATGGGGATATGAAGAAATCAGAAGAGGCAAAAGCTTGGTTTCTTGGCATGAAGATTTTTAAGAGTTCATGATTGTTCTGAAAATATGAAAGCCAAGATTTACACCTACAACTTGAAAGGAAAAGTAGACATATGGTGGGAATATTTGAAAAGTGTTAGAGGCATTGCTAAGGGAGAATATAATTGGAAAGAATTTGAAAATCTCTTTAAAGATAAATATTTGTCTAAGCATTACTAGATGGCAAGGAAAAGTATTTCCAAGTGATGGATGGTGAGTACATCACTAAGTTTGTGGAACTATTGAGATATATGCCATATTTGCGAGATGAGAAAGTTGAAATTCAGATATTTATTAATGCGTTTCCTATGACATTCATAGATAGAATTGAGTTGTTTGAACCTTGGAAACTAAAGGATACCATTAAGAAGTTGAAACACTGCTTTGAGCAAGAAAAACATAGACCAAGAATTAAGGGTGAATGGAAGGCAAGGAACTATGTCGGAAATAAGAAGAAATGACCCAAGAAAAGTTTAGAAATGAGGGAAAGTAAGAACCAAACCCATAAAAATAAATTTGAACAGAAAGTTAACATTGATTCAAGGGAGAAATACACAAGAACTAACATCAAAGCAGCGCAGGCTTGAAGGAAGAGAGAAATTAAAGTGCTAGACGTGTGGTGAAAATAACATGAAAATAGATTTCCCACACTAGAGAAATGCATGACCAAAGATTTCAATGCCTAGGAGGCTCGCACAGTGGGCAATGTAGCCTAGAGTTTTCCCCGCATTTATGCATCTGTAGACAATTTCTAGGAAGACCACCGAGCATCCATCATTGAGATGAAAGGTAAGTTATGTAATCAAATTGTTTCCATTTTAATTTATCCCAGTTCTAACTATAATTATGTTATCTCAAAGCTCGTGGAAAAATTCAATTTTGTCAAGGAATTGCAAGAAAAGCCATGGTTGGTTCAATTGGAAACTGAAACAAAAATAAAAATTTATCACTGGGTGAGATCATGTGAATTTAAGCTAAACAACATGCCCACAACAAAACATTTGAATTTATTACCATGGGTGCATACAACATATTATTAAGCATGGATTGGTTGTACTTGCACATGAATAAAGTGGACTACTATGAAAAAAGAATTGAATGCTTGGATGATGTTGGAGAAAGAAAAGTTTTACTGGGAAAGAGAAAGCCAATTTTAGTGAGGTTGATTATAACAATGCAGGCCAGACACATTTTCCAGAAAGGCTGCAAACTTTATTTTGTACAAATTTTCAACAATGAAGAAGTTAGTGAAAACACAGGGAAGAGGAAATCAAGATGATAAAGAAGTATCCTGCATTGTAGTTGTTTAAAAACGTGTTTCCAGAAGATATTGAGCACACTTGAGATGGTTGAGTTAAAGCTACAACTGAAGGAAATTCTTGATAAAGGTTACATTCGGCCAAGTGTGTCAATGATGGGGAGCTCCAATACTTTTTTGAAGAAAAAGGATGGGATACTCAAACTTTGTATTGATTACCAACAATTAAATAAAGCGACCATCAAGAATCAACACATGTTTCCACGAATAGATGATTTATTTGAATAGTTGAGGGGAGAAACAATATCTCCAAGATAGAATTGAGGTTTGGGTACCATAAAGTGCACATCAAAGAGGAAGATATTCATAAATCTTCTTTCCACACAAGATACGAGCACTATGATTTTGTAGTGGTACCCTTCAGGCTTACTAATGCTCCTGCCACGTTCATGTGTTTAATGAAAAATGTGTTGCGACCTTATTTGGACAAGTATGTGATTGTCCTCATTGATGACATATTGGTGTACTCGAAGGTTGAAGAAGAGCATGAAAAGAATTTGGCTGCAGTACTATAGTTGCTGAGGGAACACAATATCTATGTAAATCTCAACAAGTTGGACTTCTTCCAGTCACATATACACTATTTGGGACATATTGTCTCCAAATAAGGGATCTTAGTTGACCTAGAGAAGATCAAGACCATAATGAATTGGCCAACTCTGAAGAATTTGAGTGAGATCATATCATTCATGGGATTATTAGGTTACTAAAGGAGATTCATCCAAAACTTCTCCAAGATAGGCCATCCTATCACATCCTTACAAAAAAAAAGGAAATAATTTTGAATGCACAAATGAGTGCCCAAAAAGTTTCAAAAAATTGAAACAATTTCCCGTGAATGCACCAATCTTGAGGATCACAGATCCTGATAAAGAGTTTTTGGTATGTAAAAATTCCTGCAAGGAAGGGATCAATGGAGTCCTGATGCAGGAAGGACAAGTATTTTTCTATGAGTCAAGGAAATTAAATGAACATGAGGGAAATTATGTGACTCATGATCTAGAGTTGGTTTCCATCATTCAAGCATTGAAGACATGGAGGAAATACCTCCTTGATATACAATTCACCCTTACGATAGATCATAGTAGAATCAATATTTGTTCAGGAAACCTGAGTTAAATATAAGAAAGGATAGATGGTTGGCCATACGTAGCAAGTTTGATTTTGAGATCAAGTTCAAAAAAGGCAAAGAGAAAAGGGTTATTGACACACTTAGTAGGAGGATTCAAGTGAATCACTTGGAAGCCATAAGCTCTTATGAAATGGACCTAGTATAAAGGGTCAAGAATTCATAACATCATCATAAAAAATATCAACAAATGAAAGAAAATATGCAACAACATGGTGTGGATGAGGAATATCATCTCACTGATGACATCCGAATTAGGTTCAAGAACAAAATATATGTGTAAAATAATGATGAATTGAATTGGATCATAATGAGAGAGTTCCATGTCTAGCCATATTTAGGCCATCGTACCAAAAGAATCTCACAACCATGAAAACGTTCTACTATTGGCCAAATTTGAAGAAAGAAGTGGCTTATTTTATGGCTAAATGTATAGAATGTCAGCAAGTGAAAGCGGAATGCAAACATCCATTAGGTATATTGCAACCCATTCCCATTCCAGAATGGAAATGGGATGTGAACTCCAGGGATTTCTTCGTAAGTTTACCAAGAAAATCGAGGCAGAATGATGCAAATATGGTAGTGATTGACACGTTGAGAAATGTGGCTCATTTTATGGAAGTTGAATCCACCAATCCCACTAGTGAGGTGGCCCAAATTTTCATAAAAGAGTTCTGGAGGTTGCATTGAATTCCAAAGAAGATAATCTCAAATAAAGATGTTAGTTTCACTTCAAGATTTTGGAAGGAACTGTTTGTAGGTTTGGGGAGAGAGTTGGCATTCATCACAACACATCATCCAAAAACAGATGGGAAAACAAAGAGGACAAATAGGATCCTCAAAGATATGTTGAGGATGTATGCGATGCATTAACCAAAGTAGTGAGAGGAGTATGTTCCACTTGTAGAGTTCACATACAACAATGGGAACCAAGACTCCATAAAGACGAGTCCATTTGACTTTGAGATCAAGTACAAAAATTGCAAAGAGAGCATGTTTATTGATGCACTTAGTAGGAGGATTCAAGTGAATCACTTAGAAGACATAAGATCTTATGAAATGGACCCGGTAAAAAGGATCAAGAATGTAGAACAACATCATAAAAAATATCAACAAATGAAAGGAAATATGCAACTATATGGTGTGGATGAGGAATATCATCTCACTGATGACATCTTAATTAGGTTCAAGAATAGAATATATGTGCAAAATAATGATGAATTGAAGAGGCTCATAATGAGAGAGTTCCATGTCTCGCCATATTTAGGCCACCGTACCAAAGGAATCTCATAACCATGAAAAAGTTCTACTATTGGACAAATTTGAAGAAAGAAGTGGCTTATTTTGTGGCCAAATGCATAGAATATCAGCAAGTGAAAGCGGAATGAAAACATCCATTAGGTTTATTACAACCAATTCCCATTCCAGAATGGAAATGGGAGGTGATCTCGAGGGATTTCATTGTAGGTTTACCGAGAAAATCCAGGCATCATGATGTAGTTATGGTGGTGATTGACAGGTTGAGAAAGGTGGCTCATTTTATGGCAATTGAATCCACCAATCCTGCTAGTGATGTGGCCAAAATTTTCTTAAAATATATCTTGAGGTTGCATTGAATTCCAAAGAAAATCATCTCAAATAGAGATGTTAGTTTCACTTCAAGGTTTTGGAAGGAACTGTTTGCAGGTTTGGGGAGAGAGTTGGCATTCAACACAAAATATCATTCAAAAACAGATGGTAAAACAAAGAGGACAAATAGGATCCTCAAAGATATGTTGAGGATGTATGCGATGCATCAACCCAAGCAGTGAGAGGAGAATATTCCACTTGTATAGTTCACATACAACAATGGGTACCAAGAATCCATAAAGATGAGTCCATTTGAGGCAATGTATGGGAGGAGTTGCAATATTCCTATCAGTTGGAGTGATCCAATGAAAAAATTCCTTATTGAGCCTAACTTGGTAAAGGAAATGGAGCATAAAATTCCGATCATCAAGCAAAATTTGAAGGTGGCACAAGATAGGCAAAAAATATATGCAAGTCAGCATAGGGTGCGTAAATAGTTCCAAGTTGGGGAACAGTTTATATGAGAATCAAACCAAAGAAGAGTTCCTGGAATAGTGGGTCATGTGCCAAGTTGGAACCATAGTATTATGGGCCTTTCAAGATCCTTGAAAGGATTGGACGAGTGGCCTATAGGTTGGATTTACGTCCATCGATTAAAATCCATAATGTTTTTCATGTTTATTTTCTTAAAATATATGTGAAGGATTCTAATCATGCGATTTATTGGTTTGTGATACAGGTGAAATCAAAGGGATAGTTCCAACCAAAGCCAATTTGCATACTAGACCAGAGGAACCTCATGCTCCAGAATCGAGCAATATAGCAAGTCAAAGTGCAGTGGAGGCACTTTGGGCCCGAGGAAGCCACTTGGGAAACACCTAACTCCATTAGGGAAACACGTCCTTTTTTGTTTACTGGTTGAAGCAAATTTGTATAAAATTGTAAATATCGTATAGAGTTGTACATATAAAGCTCCAAAAAATAGTATGTGTATCTTTATAATGTTTCATGTGTTGCATATGGATAGAGAACACCGAGGATGATGTTCCCTCAAAGGGGAGGGGTTTGTGATAGCCCCAACCATGTTCTCTCATGAAATACAATGTAGATACTTTTTCAAAAAAAATATATGGGTTGATTAATGGGACACAAATTCCATAGTTGAGGTGGTTACTTGCTTGGGATGAGTCAAGTTTTACTTGTTGTAGGAAAATTTGGACAATTTCATGACAACCATAGAAGGCTAGTTGGTGCATTTTAAATAAACTGCTCTTCTGAATTGAATTGGGTAGTAGGAGAAGGACACAACTAATGCTTGATTGGAATAGTTGACAAGGAAGATAAGGACAAAAATTTATGAAAATAATGGGAAAAATGCTAGATTGTCAGAATGTGCATGCCACCCACTCCAACAAGCTAACCAATAATTTAATTCTGGGAAAAAAATAGATAGGTGGCACAATTTTGATTGGTTGACAAGGCTTCGTGTCAGGGAGTTTGTCTGAATGTTTCCCAAGGAAAATGCAACCCAAGTCTTGACTGAGATAGTGCAGGCAAATCAGGCAACAACAAGAGAGCAGAAGGGAGTTTAATGATCATTTAGAAGAGATCAGGGGAAGCAGGGGGGAAAAATGAAAAGAAAAATTTGTCACAGAGAGAAATAAGAGCGGAGTTCCCACATTTATTGAGGAGAAGAGGTTTTCTAGAAGTAAACGTTTCAGGTGAGGAGGAATTTTCCTCTCAAGTCCCTAATGAACCAAAAGGTGGGGATTAAATTTCTTGATCCAGGTGGATATTGGTGGTCACCCACCTATTCCACTTTGGGCCCTACCATTTTCTCTTTCAGTTTTTCAGTTTCGGCACAACTTACTATTTTTAGCAGTTTTTCGGGTCCTGAACTTCTGGAGTCGTTTTGAGGCCCTAAATGACGTTTTTTGGGCATCGTTTGTTCAATGAATATGATTATGTTTTGGAATTTATATTTGTGACGAAATTTGTAGTCCTCGGATAGATTTTGCTAATGATGTATCATGTGCGTCAAACGGAGATAGTATGCCGAAGTTACGTCCCCGGGAAGTTGAAACACCAATTTACCCAAACGGGGCCCATAGTTTTGACGCTTCATCTCCTAGGGTTAGGTTTTTGGTTGTTTAGAGTTCTCCATTGTTTCTCCATAATAAATAGGCCCTTGAGCCTCATTGTAACACAGTTCAGAGGTCTATAGCCGCCACATCTCTTCTCAGATATTCGCTACCAGCACCCTAGCTATTTTATTTCCATTATGTTTGTAAGCATATTTCTGTTATTTGATATTAATGGAATGAAGCCTTATTTCCACTGCATCTCTATGTTTATGGTTATTTCTATATTCTGTTGCATTCCTGCATAAATCCGGATCAGTGGTATCAGAGCTGTATGCTTTTTCTCGATCCTTATTTGCATGTCCCCAACGAGGTCGGGGTATAAGGAGTTAGGGCTCGATCTGGTGGAACCTTTGCAAGATCAGCCTCGCAAACCCCAACGAACACCCATGGGGGATGAAAAGGAAGATGAGGGAGCAGGAGATCCTATCAAAATATTGCTCGAGGAGGCCCTCGAAAAACAAAGGAACGCGATGATGGATAATTTTGCCCAGATCCTTCAACGGTTGCCCACCAGCGGCGCAGCTGCATCCAGCAGCCACTTTGGAGGTGCAACTCCGTTTAAGGTACAAGTAAATTTTGACATTCCCATATTTGAGGGTCAAACTGATGTAGATGCCGTAGATAGATGGTTGAATCTATTAGAAGGATATTTCTCGGTTCATGATTTTTCCGACCGGGAGAAGATTATTTGTTCACTCCTCAAAGCTACCCCTCATGTCAAGGACTGGTGGGAAACCTACTGTGAGAAAAAGGACGATACAAACCCTCTCTGTTCTCGGCCGTACCCACTTGGAATTTTTTTCGAGACGCCATCAAGGAACAATAATATCTTGTGGGGAGCTACGAGGACAAGTACATACAATGGACCACGCTGCGACAACAAAGGGATCAAGATGTGCATGAGCTGATGAATCTGTTCCATACCCTGCGCACAAATTTGGGTATCAAAGATTTAGAGAAACATCTGGTGCTAAAGTATCATAGTTGTCTACACAGATACATTCAGGAGGAAATGGAGTTCCTCGACATCTCCTCGCTTGGTACGACATATCGGTATGCTGCCAAGATTGAGCAGAAATTCAAATAGAAGAAACGAGACTTTGGATCTGCGAATCAAAAGCAAGGGAAAGGTGCTTCCAAACCACAAAAAAAAGGACAGAGCCAAGGCATGGTGGCTCAAGACAACTTGTCAAAGCCACAAGAAAAGAAAAACACCGCAAAGCCAAAGAAGGACATGGGGAAGTGGTGTGAGTTCCATAAGAGCTCCACTCACAACACAAGTGAGTGTCGGGCCAAGCAGTCACTGGTGGCCGAGATGAGGGCTTCTGAGTCAGATGCATGCTCTGACTCTGAATCAGAACCTGACAAGGGGAATGACAAAGGGAAACAGATTATTGATGTGGAGCCCAATGCCACTGTTTCCACTACGAAGATCCATAAGGAGGAACCGGAAGATACAGAGGAGGAGGAACGTCTCTTCCACTCCCAGATGTGGGTAAAGGGCTCCCTGGTACAATTCATTATCGATAATGGGAGCCAAAAGAACCTCATTTCAGCATATGCCGTGAAGCGGTTGGGCTTGCCGACCACAACTCACCCACATCTATACACCATTTGGTGGCTTCACCAAGGACGAGATCTCTGCGTCAACCAGTAGTGCCGCCTTCCATATAGCATCAAGCCCTTCACGGATGAGGTATTATGTGACATTGCTCCTATTGATGTTTCTGATGTGTTATTAGGACAACCATACTTGTGGAAGCATCATGTTGTGTATGAGTCTCGGCCTCGCGCTGTTATTGTTACTTTGGGAAATAAGTTGTATAGAATACCAGAGGTACCACCTCCTGCCGCTATCTCTTTGGTTACTGCAAAAAAATGCAGTAAGCTCATTTCCCAAACTAGGAAATTCGTTTTCCTAATGATCCATGCACAGGGAAAGAAGAAGACTGTGGCCATGACCTCCAGACAGGGCTCCTCTACACAACAACAACAAATGGACAAGGTTGTGGAGGAGTATGGGGACATATTCACCTCACCCACAGGGGTTCCTCTGCATTATAAGGTCAAGCACCTGATTGATCTAACCCCAGGTGCGCCGCTACCCAATGGACCGATCTATCGGTGCTTTGTTATGGAGAACGATGAAATCAAGAGGTAGATTAAGGAGCTGTTGTAGAAAGGTCACATCCGACCAAGTTCATCGCCCTGTGGGAGCTCGATCGTGTTGGTACAGAAGAAGGATGGGACGTGGAGACTCTGTATTGACTATCGGGCGTTGAACAAGATCATTGTCCGGAATAGGTACCCGATCCCATGGATTGATGACCTTCTAGAACAACTCAAAGGGGCAAAATATTTCAGCAAGATCGACTTGAAGTCTGGGTATCACCAGGTACCAATCGTACCCTCCGATGTGTGGAAGACTGCCTTCAAAGCCAAGGAAGGCCTTTTCGAATGGCTGGTCATGCATTTCGAGTTGACGAATGCTATTGCAACCTTCATGAGGTTGATGGACGACATGTTGCAACCATTCACCAACTCATTTGTAGTGGTGTACTTAGATGACATTATGATCTTCAGCCAGACTTGGGATGAACACCTCCACCACATCCGACAAGTCCTCCAAACACTATGGCAACACAAGTTGTGTGCCAATTTTGAGAAGTGCACTTTCGTCATGGCCCAGGTTCAATATCTAGGATACATTATTGATGAAAGGAGGTTGCATGTGGATCCAACCAAGATCCAAGTCATTCGGGATTGGCCAGCCCCAACCACTATAACAGAGCTTCACAACTTTTTGGGTCTTGCTAATTTCTACCGTAGGTTCGTGTTGGGATTCTCTCATATCACTTGGCCCTTGAGTCAAGTCACCGAGGGAGGAGTGAGAGAAATTTTTTTTTGGTCGGAATCTCAACAGAAGGTGTTCACATAATTGAAAAATCGCCTCTGTTTTGCCCTAGTTCTCACATTACCAGACTTGCAACAACCATTTGAGATCGAGACAGATGCCTCTGACTATGCTATTGGGGCAGTTCTTACTCAACAGGGACATGCAATGGCATATCACAGTGAGACATTGTCTGACACAGTTTGCAAGTATCCCACTTATGACAAAGAAATGTATTCCATTGTGCAAGCTTGTCGACAATGGAAGCATTACATTTTGGGGAAGGAAACAATCATCCACACAGACCACCGGCCCCTGCAGTTCATACAGACACAAGGGAAGTTTCAGAATGATCGCCATCAAAAGTGGTCCACATATCTGCAACAGTTTCATTTGAACATCAAGTATAAGAAGGGTAGCACCAATAATGTTGCAGACTGCCTTAGCCGACCACCGATCGTGGTGCTCACCACCGTTCTCAACTCTTGTGGGCATGAGATTTATGATTGGCTGTTTCTCTACGAGAGCGACCCAGACTTCGGCCACACATACAAGGCACTCTTGGGGGGTACGTAAGTTCCAAATTTTCACCTCTAAGATGCAATTTTGTGTCACTTGGGACACCTTTGTGTTCCTTCAAGCGAGCGTGCCAAGATGATATGGGAAGCCCACTACAATTGAGTCACTGGGAATTTTGGGGTAGAGAAAATAGTAGCAGTACTGCAGAAGTATTTCTAATTGCCAAACCTTCGAAAGGATGTCGGGAAGCACATCAGATCCTGCACTGCTTGTGCCATTACCAAAACAACCATAAAAAAGCAAGGCCTATATACTCCGCTACCTACCCCTAGTTGACCTTGGGAATCCATATCCATGGTTTACATGTCGGGCCTGCCTTCTAATAAGCATGGAAATGACTGTGTTTTCCTGGTCGTCGACAAATTATCGAAGATGGCCATTATGGCGGCCTACAAGAAGAATATCACAGCAGAAGCCACTGCTAAACTCTTCTTTGAATGAGTGTGGGTGCACTTTGGGATCCCACAGTCTATCATATCAGATCGGAATAGCAGGTTCCTCAGCACATTTTGGTCCAGCCTCTGGTCAATGCTGGACACCAAGCTCACCAAGTCCACAACTTTCCATCCCCAAACAGATGGCCAGACAGAGGTCATCAACAGAATGATTGTACACATTCTGCGTATGTACAATTCAAAGCATCCGCGCACATGGGACGAGAGCCTCCCCTATGTACAACATAGTTATAACCGGGCTCTCCACAGCTCAATCGGCCACAGCCCCTTTCAGGTGGGCTTGGGATTCCAGCCACTATGTCCCATTGACATAGCCATGCCATTTGCGGCTTCTCAGGTCGATTCGGCTCATGTCCAGTCTGAAGTTGACAAAGAAAATAGCTTCATCGAGCGCATTTAGCACATCCACCAACAGGTTCATGACATATTGGATAGAGCCAATGCTAAGTACAAGCAACGCCATGATCAACATCGGGTGCCACACAACTTCCAGGTGGGCGACAAAGTGTGGCTACATTTGCAGAAGGAGCGCCTCACTGGACCCCATCACAAGCTTCGCCTGCTTCGATACGGCCGTACACCATCACCAAGGCTGTAGGGAACAACGCCTTTGAGCTCAGTATTCCACCATTCCTTGGTTTGCACCCAGTATTCAATGTGGACCGCCTTCGTCCTTACTTCCCACCTCTACTGGACACCTTTGACATTGCAGAACAACTCACACCAACGGAGTTAAACCCAGAATGCATGGAACAGGCCACCACAGATTGTATCATGGACATGCAAATCAAGAAAACTCGCCAAAAAAATATCCAATTGTATCGGGTTGTCAAAGCTGGCCAACTCCTGCACCAAGGAAAGTGGTTCACCAGGGACCAAGTTCAGCAGAAGTTTCCTCATCTCATGGAGGAACTTAACGCAATGGGGACCATTGCTTCCTAAGGGGGGAGGAATGATCTAGGTGGATATTGGTGGTCACTGGCCTATTCCACTTGGGGCCCCACCATTGTCTCTTTCAGTTTTTCACTTTTGGCACAACTTACTATTTTTAGCAGTTTTTCGGGTCTTGAACTTCCGGAGCCAGTTTGAGGCCCTAAACGATGCTTTTTGGGCATCATTTATTAAACAAATATGATTCCATTTTAGAATTAATATTTGTGGCGACATTTGTAGTCCTCAGATAGATCTTTCTAATGATGTATCATGTGCGTCAAACAAAGATAGTACGCTGAAGTTACGTCCCCGGGAAGTTGAAACACCAATTTACCCAAACAAGGCCCATAGTTTTGGCGCTTCATCTCCTAGGGTTAGGTTTTTGGAAGTTTAGAGTTCTCCATTATTTCTCCATAATAAATAGGCCCTCGAGTCTCATTGTAACATAGTTCAGAGGTCTGTAGCCGCCACATCTCTTTTCAGAGATTCGCTACCAGCACCCTAGCTTTTTATTTCCATTATGTTTGTAAGCATATTTCTGTTATTTGATATTAATGGAATGAAGCCTTATTTCCGCTGCATCTCTATGTTTATGGTTATTTCTATATTCTGTTGCATTCCTGCATAAATCCAGATCATTTCTCAAAAATTCCTGAAGGCTGGGGTGGAGGAAATTCCCCTGGAAAAGTCTTGGAATTTTTCTGAAGACTTTATTTTGTGTTTAATATTTTGGTTTTGGTTTTGGAGTCCTTAATTTTTGGTGGAGCCTCAATGTTTATGTGCATTGGTCGATTTTCAACTTAGTTGGAGGGAGGAGATGGAAGAATCTCTAGTTCATTGTTCATTTGGTAGTTGCTCTTTAGTCCTTGAGTTTTAACCCCTCAAACTCTAAAATATGGCTCGAGGGTGATAATTGTAAGTAAGGATTGGCTACAACTATCTATGGTTGGGTGGAGAGCCATTGTGCCAAACTGATTTTCCCAAAGTTCTTAAGATAAGTGTTCTTCTTATATCTATATTGTTAATGATTATATGTTTTTCCTTTCTATTTTGAAGCAATGGTATTAATATATGATGAATACATGTGCTAATGCTTTGGTCACAACTCATGGTAATCTGGTTGGAAGAAAACATGTTTTAATGGTTCTATGGCATGTCTTAATGTGAACTTGCGAAATGTATACCTATATATATGTAGGTTTTAACCCTGAACATAAATTATCTACACACGAATCTTATAACAGAAAATAAACAATAGCGAGAGCATAAAACATAAAACAGATAAACATAGAGATTTTCCCCTGGATCCCAAATCGGGACGACCAACTTATTTTTTCATTATATTCCTTTTAGTGTTACAACACATATATATACATGCCAAAGCATACATAAATCCCAATCCATTAACCCTGGATTAGAACATAACCGTAGTTCCCTTGACCAGATCTACAAAATAACAGGGGCCGAAAACCATCGTACCCCAAAACCATGTGCAAACTCATGCACAAAACATGGGTGGGTCCGCACACCAAAACAATGTGCAAACTCATGCACAAAACATGGGTGGGCCCGCACACCAAAACCATGTGCAAACTCATGCACAAAACATGGGTGGGCCCGGACCCCAACAGTGGGGGCTGCCTCCCCCCTTGTGACCCCCCTGTTGCGCACGACACAACGTACAACGTGTGGGGCTAGTCATGGAAAGAATATAACACATACCCAACATTCTCCCACTTGTTGTTTTCTTTCCACAGGGGGCCACAGGAGAGCTTAGTCATTGGCCCAATTCTTCAACACCCATTGTTTCTCTACACCAAGAGAACTTCTGAGTGCTCACAGACTTCGTCAATGCATCTGCAACATTCTTCAAAGTGTCCACCTTTACCAGCAACACCCTTTTAGCCTCAACCATATCTCCAACAAAGTGATATTGAACATCAATGTGCTTTGTCTTTGAATGATAAGCAGGGTTCTTAGCCAAGAAAATTGCACTTTGGCTATCACAGTCTATCCTTATAGCTTGTTGTACCAACCCCATACTTGAACACAATCTCTGCAACCAAACTGCTTCCTTGCTTGCATGAGTGGCTGCTATGTATTTTGCCTCTGTAGTTGAAAGAGCCACTATAGACTGTCTTTTACTCATCCAACTGACTGCGCCACCAAATAGGCTAAACACATACCCACTTGTAGATCTTCTTTGGTCCAGATCTCCAGCCCAGTCTGCATCAACAAAACCATGAATGTCCAACATTCTTTTCAATCCTGGTCTTCCCTGGTAGCACAAGCCATAATCACTAGTGCCACGTAAATATCTGAAAACCCGCTTCACTGCTGTCCAATGCTCCTTCCCCGGGTTTGACATAAACCTGCTCAATACTCCCACTGCATGTGCAATGTCTGGTCTAGTACAGACCATTGCATACATCAGGCTACCCACTGCACTTGCATATGGAACACGAGACATATCCTCCTCTTCTTCTTGTGTCTTGGGACACTGTTCAGCAGATAGATTTACACCTACATGAATAGGAACATTCACCGGTTTACTATCCTGCATATTGAACCTCTGCAATATAGTCTCGACATACTTCCTCTGGTCTAACCAGAGCTTCCTCTTTGCCCGATCTCTCTTAATTTCCATGCCCAAAATATAGTTTGCAGCACCAAGATCCTTCATGTCGAATTTGGAGAACAGTTGGGTCTTCAAATCTTGGATAATTTCTTTGTCATTTCAAATCAACAACATATCATCCACATACAAGACCAAATAAATAACACGGTCACCAATTAATTTAAAATAAACACAGTGATCCTCCTTGCTTCTCGTGAAGCCAAGTCCCCGTATATAGGTATCAAATTTCTGATACCACATCCTTGGTGACTGTTTTAACCCATACAGAGACTTCTTCAACCTGCATACCAGTTCTTTCTTACCCTTCACCATAAAGCCTTCAGGTTGCTTCATGTAGATCTCCTCTTCTAGATCCCCGTGAATAAATGTTGTCTTCACATCCATCTGTTCTATCTCAAAATCAAATGCAGCAGCAACAGATAAAAGTAATCTAATAGAAGTAACTTTGGCAACAGGAGAAAAAATATCACCAAAATCAATTCCCGGCACCTGGGAATAACCTTTCGCTACCAACCGAGTTTTGTATTTCTCCACCTTGCCTTCTACATTCATCTTCTTCTTAAACACCCATTTGCTCCCAATGGGCTTCCTTCCAGCCGGCAACTCCACCAAATCCCATGCATCATTTTTGTGCAAGGATGCCATTTCATCAACCATGGCCTCCTTCCATAGTTTTCCATCCTCCGAATCTACTGCCTCCCTGACAGTTCTGGGTTCATCATCAGTTATAGTTAAGGCAAAACCTGAACAGAAAGCAGATGGACTATACCTTTCTGGTTGCCTTCTTTCCCGAATTGATCTTCTCAAAGCTGGAGTTTGTGGCTCTTCATCTTCTGAGTCTTCTTTTGTTGTAGAGTCTGATTCATCCTCCTTTAGCTCAAACTCTATCTTCTCAGGTTCCTTTGGTAGGACTTCATGTTTAACAACATCTTTCACTTCTCTAAACACCACATCTCGGCTCTACACAACCTTCCTTGTTTCTGGGTTCCAAAGCTTGTAACCCTTTAAACCATCCTTATACCCAATAAAGATGCACCTTTCAGATTTATTATCCAACTTGGTCCTATTCTCCTTTGGAACATGTACATATGCATCACATCCAAATACCCTTAGATGTGAAAGAGAGGGTTTCTTACCAGTCCATACCTCATGTGGAGTCTTATCCTCCAACACCGATGAAGGTGATCTGTTAACTAAGTAACATGCAGTCTCCATTACCTCTGCCCAGAATTCTTGTCCTAACCCGGTACCACTGAGCATGCTTCTTGCCTTTTCCATCAGTGTTCTATTCATTCTTTCTGCAACTCCATTTTGCTAAGGTGTGTATGGAGTAGTCTTCTGCCGTGCTATACCACACTTCTTACAGAACTCTTCAAATTCCTTCTTGCAGAGCTCCCCACCATTATCTGTCCTCAACGCCTTTATCTTCTTCTCTGTCTGGTTTTCCACCAGAGCCTTAAATTCTTTAAATTTGTCAAAGACTTCAGATTTCTTCCTCAAGAAATATATCCATGTATTCCTTGAGAAGTCATCTATAAATGAAACATAGTACACAGACTTTCCCAGTGATGGAACTGACACAGGCCCAAACACATCACTGTGCACAAGTTCTAATATCTTGTTCGCCCTCTTAGCACTAGAAGGAAAACTCACCCAATTCTGCTTTCCATATACACAATGTTCACAGAAATCGAAATCCAGAGAGCAATTAGACATACCTTCTACCATACCATTTCTATGTAGTATCCGAAGGCCCTTCTCTCCAATATGTCCAAGCCTTTGATGCCATAACATGGTCTTTTCTCCAGAGACAACTAGGCTTTCCGCTCCACTTTCAGGAACCACATAACTGTTACACCCATCAATAACAGTGCTACCTTGTAGCTTGTACAGAGTTCCAGTCCGAACTCCCCGCATTAATACCAGTGCTCCCGGAACCATCTTGCAGGCATCTTTCTCGAACACTGTTTTTACACCTGCATCATCCATCTTGCTTACAGAAATCAGATTTCTGGCCAATACAAGAATATGAAAAACACGAGGAAGTGTTCTAATCCTTCCACCTTGCAGCTTCAGCTTGACCTTTCCATGTCCGACGATTCTGGCCTTCCTATCATCCCCCAGGAAGACATCACCATCATATTTCTCATACTCGCAGAACCACTCCCTATGGGGAGTGAAGTGAAAGGATGCACCTGAGTCAATCAACCATGACTCATGATCTACATGTTTATTTGAAGAAGAAGCCAAATACACATCCCCACCTTCATCCGAGGTGGTTTTTGCCTTTGCAGAAGGAGCATCATCATATCCCTTTCCTTTCTCAGGAGCTTTAGATCTGCAGTCCTTTTTGTAGTGCCCTTCCTTTCTGCATTTCCAGCATACCTTTACAAACTTTCCAGGAGATTTAGATCTCCCTCTAGATTTGGATCTCCCACTCGAAACCCTATTCTTGTTTTTGTTTTGTGACCTTCCTCGTACAGATAAGGCATCTCCATTCTTGCCCTCCATATTTATCCGTCTCATTTCCTCCGACAGCAAGTTTGAGACAATGTCATCAAAATTCAAGGTAGTTGTATTGCTACCTATTGCAATAACCAGACTGTCCCACGAATTTGGTAGAGAACACAAAAAGCCGGTGCATGTATCTTCATCTAATATTTTAATATCAACAAATGAAAATTGACTTACCACAATATTGAAGGCGTTCAGATGCTCTGTCACCGAGTCTCCATCCTTCATCCTCAGGTTATACAGATTTTTCCGCAGGAACAACTTATTCACCAGAGACTTAGATTGGTACAAAGTCCCAAGTTTTTCCCACAAATTATTCGCTGTAGCTTCCCCAGATACATTCAAAAATACTGAATCTGAGACACATAACCGTATTGTGCTCTTAGCCTTCCGATCCAGTTTCTTCCAGTCTTCATCTGACATTGCCGTTGGTTTAGTACCCGGATCTACCGCAATCCACTGATATTTATCCACCATCAGATCCTCCATCTTGAGCTTTCATAACTCAAAACTCTGACCATTAAATTTCTCGCTCTCTATCTTTCCGCCGTTCGCCATCTTCTTTCACCGCAAGAATTGATCCCGCAGATCTCCCACTAAACAGGGTATACCTCAGGCCCGAGCAAAAAACCCTCAGCAGCAAAGGTGTCCCCTTGAAGCCAAAAAAACTCTGATACCAAATGTAGGTTTTAACCTTGAACAGAAATTATCTACACATGAATCTTATAACAGAAAATAAACAATAGTGAGAGCATACAACATAAAACAGATAAACACAGAGATTTTCCCCTAGATCCCAAATCGGGACGACCAGCTTGATTTTTCATTATATTCCTTTTAGTGTTACAACACATATATATACATACATACATAAAACCCAATCCATTAACCTCGGATTAGAACATAACCATGGGCTTATAGGGTCCATTACGGGCAATACTGTGGGCCGAAAACCATCATACCCCAAAACCATGTGCAAACTCATGCACAAAACATGGGTGGGTCTGCACACCAAAACAATTTTCGCCGGGGCGCTGCCCCGGACCCCAACAGTGGGGGCTGCCTCCCCCCTTGTGACCCCCCTGCTGGACCCGGCGCAACGTACAACGCGTGGGGCTAGTCGTGGAAAGAATATAACACATACCCAACAATATATAGATATGAACATGAGTAACAAAAATATATCCACATATATACGTACAATTGAGACACATCCTCGTGCCTAATCGTCGTTCAACCTTTAATATACACATTTTGTAATATTGCCATCATGAGGACATGCATATATTCTTACTTTGCCTCTGATGGTGCAATTGTATAGTATATACGCTTGTAAATAGTCCATTTTATTGATTAAGGGAGACTGTATAATATTACCACGTTCATATGCGTTACGAGGCCCTTTGCTAGGCTGAAAATAATTTTTGTTGTGGCATGCTAAGTCATTCCAAGGCGAATTTTATTTTCCTGTTGTGGCATGCTACAACATGCTAAGTCATTCCAAGTTGAAATTGAGCGAAGTTGTGGGATGTATTTTGGCAAGCGTAAACCACCGATATATATATATATATATATATATATATATATATATATATATATATATATATATATATATATATATACTCGTTCCTCACAATAGAGTGGCATTTCATACTAATTATATATCAGTCATATAGTGATCCTTCCCATCCCAAGGGGTTCGTCATGGTTACCTTGGTAGGAAGGCAGATCTTGCTGCACACTTCAACGCTTATAGCTATGTCTGAAGGCTGAGAACCAAACAATAACCACTTCCATGAGGAGGGTGATGTGGGAGTGACGCTATTATACTGGCAACACGACATGGTGGTTGTTAATGAGCTTGGTCACCGTGTGTTCATCAACGATTGAAATTGGATAAATTGGATTAGCTGTAGACATCCCATTGAGGTAGGTTGGGTGTTTACAATCTTATCTCATTAATGAGGGTGACATTGTTGATACCTTTCTAATTTCATTGGTACAAGATTGGTACAAGAGGGGAAGACATATCAACAATTAGATTTGAAATTGGGTGGGGAGGATAACAACTTCCCTTTACATAAAGATAAACTCAATTAACAAACTAGAGCATTATATATATTTGAAGGACAAAAAAATGTGAGAAAACTCCAAGAGATACTTCCCCATATTTATGGAGGGCATCCTTATTTAATGTTTCAATCATACATTAGTGTGCCTAACCCAAGTGGATTCAAACTAGGAACCTACTGGCACAAAACTAAATAATTCCAAATATATATCTTTTTTTATGTTAAATGACATCATTTTTCAATCTTCTTACAGGTTTGGTTAGCTCTAAGGACCTATGTGATTTTTCTTTGTTTTCCTTGTAACACTTCTCTCTATGCATTTTATTGTGCTATGCGGATATTTAATTCCTTCCAATAGAATTGTGTTCAAGAACCTTAATCTCATTGTACTAAAATCCCCTAGAACCTTCCCTCTTGAACCATCTTTCCCCTTCCATGATCTCAAAATAGTATTGACCCATTGACTTCATAGACCCCTTTGAATTCTTTGATCCTTATAAGGAAGTTCCTTTGGATTTAGAATTACTATTGACATAAAACAAATTTTTCCACTAAGATGTGTCAATGAATAAAAAATAGAATGTTGAATACTTGGAAATATTTTCCCTTTCAATGAACCATTAGGGTTTAGGGACATGTTTTTCATGATTTCCCAAAAAGACTCAAAACCCAATAATCTATTAACATTGTTTCTAATGAAATGGGTAAGAAGAGCACGATTGGACTTACCTTCACAATTTCCTATAGTCTTAATTTGTAGAAGTTTGAGATCCTTTCAGATTTGAGACTCCTCCTTTGATGAGAACATCTCCACAAGTCTTTTTTCCTTTATAATTTGAACTTTTATTACCAACTTGGGATTTCAAGCTCTTTAGATCATTGATTAAAATGCTAAACTTCCCTTCTCCCTTTAAATTATATTCATTAATTTGTAGATTTTCTTGCTCACTTACTAAAAGCGCTTTCACTATCTCATACTTTCTTCTCCATGCCTTCTTAAACATAAGTTTGAGCATAATATTTATGTACATGCCCATGCAAATGACACTTCAAGAACCAACATGGAGCATTGCATTAATCAAGGATTTTCTTATGGATTCTTTGACCCAATAACATGTCCACACTCCAAAAATCCCTACTTAATAATTATTTCCACAATTTTTTTATTATTATTATCCTAAATACCTTGATTTTGAAGATGAATCCACCAAAAGAAACTTCCCCATTTTATTTTATAACTACATATTTTTTTTAAATTACTCTAGAAAAATGTTTAGTCCAAAAATCCAAGCGAAGCACCAATATTTTAACTTAGATTGGAATTTTACATACTAATTTTCATCTTGAATTGAATCTTGCATGCCAAGGCTTCAATGATAGAAGAAAATAATCCCAAAACTCATTACTATTAAGAATTCTATAAGTATCCTCTCTAGTTCAAAAGAGAAACATGAGCCATCACCTGGTCATGATGTAATTGACTATTCCATAACATATTATTGGCTTCTAGAACTCTTTCATTCATGAATTTATGTTTTCTTTAGTTATATGTCTATTGTTTTTTATTTGATAAACACTTTTCTAAATGAATCCTTACTTGAGCTACCTTGAAATCTTCTCCAACAACTATATTATCATTAGTTTCCCTAATCACCTTCCTTATTTTCTTATTATTCCTTACAGATTGAGTCTCTATTTTAGATTCCTTTTCCTTGTGATTTCTACACAACAAACCCTAATACAAATGATCTTCGATAACCCCTACACTAATATTATTTAATTCAACATAAGATTCTTATAATGATTTTAACACTTGATCTTGTCTTAGGTGAGCTGGATAATCCTAATATGTTACTTCTTGAAGACACATAAACCTTACAAGGAGACAAGTACGCTTCACTAATTCCAAACCCTTTCCCTCCAAACCAAAATATATTATATCCTTATGTCGTTTCTTCAATTATCACACCTCCTAGACCCAATATAAATTACTCGGATAGTAATGAGATGCATTAATACCTCTAACAAAGCATCCTCCCCCAAAATTTAAAACCACACACTCAACCTCAACCTTATGCCCATCGTACTAGTCACATTTGTTGGTCCCAAAAATCATATATAAATAGGATTCAAAATATGATTCTTCTAATGGTTTTAACACTTGAACTTGTTTTAAGTGAGCACCATACTCATGAGGCACTACCTCTTGAACACATAATTACCCTCAAGGAGAGAAGCTGGCTTCACTAATTTTAAATCCTTTCCCTCCAAACCAAAATATAGTAAAACCTTTTCAACTAATTCAATGTGCATACCTCTACAACTTGATATTTATTTATTAAATAATAATGAGGCCCATCAATACCTTTGACAAAGTTTCCTTCCCTAAAATTTTAAACCATACACTGATCCTCCAACCTCATGTCCATTGTACTAGTTATGCCTATTATCAAGTAATGATTCAAAGGTTTAAAATATCAAAATAAACTAGAAGTACACATCATGTACACTAATGTAATCACAAAGAATAACTCCAAGATAGATACTAGAGATCATGAGCTATGCAATAACTCCTTAAATAATAGGATGATCTTGTCTCAATACCCAATACATTCAAACATCCAAATCACTTGTCCCACAATTATGACTACATGATATCTATATATACTGATTCACACATTTCACACGTGGTCCATTTCTTATTATGCTGACAACTATTGCATATACATTTACCCATTACATGTGCATTTAAATCCATATTTCCTCACTTTGGGTCATATCATATACATTTAACCTCATATGTGACCCCTTTGGGGCCATACCATGGTACCCTCCTTGAAAATGTTTTCCTCAAAGCCTTGCAATTAGGGGTGTTACATGTGATGTATAAGTAATATGATTTCCTTATATTGCTACTTTCTTGTTGTGACACCCCTTTCATTACCCAGGATTTTGTAATGTAATTAAGAACTTATAATGTTGGGGTACCAACATTGATGTTATGATGTCAAACTCTATTATATGATATAATGTGTATTTTTATTATTAAAAATTCTAGAGCTAAAGAAAGGGGATATCCAGTAGATTATGATGCCATGGGCAGGGAGAAAACTTGGCCTAAGAGGAAAATGCATATCTTGATTTAATAATTCCCTTAATGTAATGGTTGGAAAGATGAAGTGTCAAGGTGTGTTTATAAAATGAAAGAGAAAATCCATTGAGGAAATTTTAGTTTTTGCCTTTTTTCACTGAGCATTACTCCATTATTCTTCTCATACACTCATTTTTTCCCTCTCACTCAAAAATTCAAATTGGCATGAGAACTGGTGACAACTTCTATAACATGAATTAAATGTGTTGCATTTATTTTTCCTTAGATTGGATAGCTCTGATGATTGGGAGTAGTCCTGTTTATGTGTGGAATAGAAAGCACTGAAGAAGGGAGGGTCGAGGGAATTTAGAGGTCAGAGAAGGACCACTTGTGTCGTACAAACCTGCATTGTCATTTGTGAATGTCTACATGCCTGGTCAAGGAATTGAAATATTGGAACTAATATTATTACCTGTGTGTGGAGGAGAGCAACCTTCACATTTTTTGTTAAATATGGTATGAAAACTGTGTGTTCAATCCCTGAGTTTAGTTTCTCCCTCAAGGCATCAAAATCTGGTTTGGGAGTGTCTAGCTACGAGAAACACTGTAGCATAATTGAGCTTATGGTTGGGTGGAGAGTGGCTCACCCTTCTTAATATTTATATTGAAAAATATTTGACTCAAGATAAGTATCTCGTGTGCATGATTATTTAGTTTCTCTTTTCAACATGTTTATATTTACATGTAGTTACCCCTCAACAAATTTATCATGGTTATACCTGTTATACTATTTGATTGTAAATTTTTACATGTATTAAATCTTGTAACAACACTAGTTGAGAAATATAGGCTTCCTAAATTATTCTTTAAACATGCCATGGTGGAATATTTGCTATAAATTTTCTTATGGGAGGTTCGAAAAGCTGAAACTTGGATCATAGTTAGGGGAAATCTTGTTGATCCTTTGGACCATTTTTTAGATTGTGGTTTGCAAAATTTTAGAGAATATGATCAAATAAAGTTGGGATTCCTAAATGAATCTTTAAATAGGCCATTTTGGATCTTTTACCATAAATTTTCTTATGGGAATTTCCATACGCTAAAATTTGGATCATAGTGAGGCGAAATCTTGTTGATAATCTGATCCAACATTCAAATTTTGGGTCACGATATTTTAGGAGATATGATCATAGGAAGTCAATATTCCTAGATGATCCTAAAATCATGCATTACTAGGAATTCATTGTTGAAGACCAATAATTGCAATGGTCTATCCCCATCACGATGCAAATTGAGAAGATTTCCCGATCCTCTCGAACCAAGAAGAAAAAATCGTTGGCTGCATCGGTGTAGTGCGCGTGCAGCCCAGAACATCTAAGGGCATCACAAACCTGTTATTGCCTCAAAATTCCATGGCCTAAATAGCCATAGTCCCTCTAATAAGTTGGCCAGGAAGGGGAACCTCCGCGTAACTAGTTAGCAGGCTAAGGTCTTGTTCGTTATCAGAATTAACCAGAAAAATCACTCCACCAACTAAGAACGACCATGCACCACCACCCATAGAATCAATAAAAAGCTCTTAATCTGGAAATCCTTACTATGTCTGGACCTGGTAAGTTTCCTCATGTTGAGTCAAATTAATTTGCAGGCTCTACTCCTGGTGGTGCCCTTCCGTCAATTCCTTTAAGTTTCAGCCTTGTGACCATACTCCCCCCGGAACCCAAACACTTTGATTTCTCAGAAGGTTGGCATTTCTACAATAAATTCTCTTTTGGGAGGTTCTAGAAGCTTAAAATTGGATAGCAAGGGGAAATTTCGTTGATCATATGGTCCAAATTTTAGATATTGGGTCGTGATATTTTAGGAGATATGACTATAGGAATCAAGATTCTTGGATTATCCTAAAATCATACATCAAACATGTCGTGTTGGCATTTCTCCTATAACTTTTCATCTTGGAGGTTATAGAGGCTTAAACTTGGACCATAGTGAGGGGAAATCCCATTGATTAATTAGTTTGGTTTCCAAAACTTGGATTGCTATAATTTAGGAGATATGCCCTATAAAAGTTGCTATAATATTTTGCATACAAAGTGTTTTAAGAAATTCCTAAATGGTTTAATGATTCATTGCATATAAACTGTTTGATAAAATTCCCCAATGAAAATGCATTTTGTGGATGAGGATAGTTTTTTTATATGTTAGAATTGTTGTATGATAGTATTGTAATAGATGATATATGCCTATTTGCATGAAAAAAATTTGAAGAAATGTGTTAAATTTGTTTTATTGTAATTTTCATACAAACTATTTGATAGAATACCTCAAAGATAGAAATCAAAAGTTGCATGATTGAGTGGTATATTTTAGTTATTATGTTACAAATGGAATTAGAGCAATGTTTCTTATTTGATTTCAATCAAAATGTTTGACAAAATATCTACAAGAAAATGACTACTTAAGTGGTTATATACAAAGGATTTAAAGAAAGGTTTACATGTAAAGTGTTTGACAAGATGTATGAGAGATGAAAATCAACTTTTTTCAAGTGTATGTGACAAAGTGGTATCATCTTATTTTCAAGCTAGTAAAAGAAAAATAAAATTTTGGGTACCCCATTATTCCTATAATTCATTGACGAATTTGGTTATGTGACACTTGTTCCCATCAGTGATGGTGAATCCATCCAAACTCTATTCTTTTTGGTCTTAAGCCTTGAGAGCTAGTTGTTATAGAATTTTTTTCCTTTGATTCCATGCGTTGTTGTGACTTCCCCCATTTGTTGTAATTGGTGGTATCTGATAAATCCCATTGGATAATATTTTTTGATGTCATTTTACATGAATATTGTTGATCATTCTATCTTCTTAATTGGTAATGTTGTTGTTGATCTTATTGAAATATTTCTTAGTAATGACGGTGTTAATATGACATCACATTTTATGGTTTCCTTCACTTTGCAGACCCATTTCCTCCATATTATTTTTCTAAATAATGACATCCTTTATTCTCTTTTCTTAGTATTTGATTAATCTATCCTTAGAGATAATATCATCGTATTTTACAAGCACATCCTCTAGATGGAATTCAACTTCTTTAAGTAGCTTATGGTGACCTTCTTGCATATTGTTTTATTTTTCCTTTTGAAGCTTTAATCTCATCCCATCTATGAAATTATGATGTGCTTCTTCATATCTAGATAGAACTTCTGATTTTACTACATTATTATTTACAGATTCCTCAACCTTCTTATAATTTCCTCTTTAGTTATGTTGGTAGTCTCTTCATCCAACATCCTTGTTTTTTCTCACTTTTGGCGACACTGTTTTTTTGGCTTTCAATCTATTGACCTCATCTAGTATTTTTATTTTTTAATCTACATATTTTGTCATATTTCTTTTTATTTTTTCTCTTGACTCATCTTTTTCCCACATCTCTTTGCTACTCTTTCCCTATTTTAATTTTTGGACATCCTTATTTAAGGTCATGTATCTTAGACAACCCACCACCCTTATTTTGGATATCTTCTTTTTCTTCCTTCAACTCATATTTGATTTTATACATTGCCTCCATTTTTGTATCCCTAATCCATTTATTTGAGACTATTGGACTTCAAAATGTTTTTTATATGTCATGTAATCTAGTATCTTCATCAAGGTTTTTCCACCAAATAGAAGATTCATATTAAAAAGAAAAATTTACTCAAAAAGGACTCAAATAAGTTTTCTATATCATCCTAAACCATTCCATGGAATTTATTTCATATTTATCCTCATCTCCACTAAATTTAGGTATTGGCATTGATTTTTAATTGAGGTATAACCCAAACCCTCAAATTACAACCTCAATATATTATCAATATTTATCTCAAAGAGTTGTTATACTTTTCCAATTATAATATCCTCTTTTTCCTTTTCCAATATTTTCAAGCACCTCAATTGGAAATCCCAATCAATAGTTCTGATATTTTTAGGTTAATAAACCTTTTAAAAATGCAATTTATAGACTATCTTGTTGGTCAACATTTCTCTAGAAATATCTAAGATCCAACTTAACTCTGGATCTATCAAGCGCCGAGAGGGATCCAACCTCTCGAGGTGCAAGCCTATTTTTTGAGTGCAAAACTTGAGGAAAGGTTTGCATCTCGAGATATTTGATCCCTCTCAGCACTTGATAGATCTGGAGTTAAGATGGATCTAGGTTGGTTTCGGTCATGTGCGGCCTTAGATTAGGATTTATTTTCTATTTCTTAGGTGTTTGTTCTAAGTTCTCTATTTTTTTTTAAGTATTGACTCATATTCCTCTTCCATGGCTGCCCTCCATTCACCATATAGACTAGCTTATTTATAATTAATCCCTCTTAGCACTTGATATATCCAGAGTTAAGATGGATCTAGGCTAGTTTCGGTCATGTGCGGCCAAGGAAAATCTATCAAGGATATGACTAATTTGATCAATAATATGTAAATATATCTAATATTAATATAATCATGTTAAATATGTCTGAGATTAACCTGATCATTTTAATTTTAAATTTTCTTAGTTACCTTAGTTTTTTGAGATGATAAATATTGTTAATAACTTTAGTGATGAAAAATTATGAAATAAAAATTTTGAATGAAAAGTGACAATAATAATGTTGAATGATAGAAAATGTGAATAATAAGAATGTAGTCAATTACAAATAGTCTTCATTGTGATCAATCTAAAACTCTTTTATTCTACTACTCTTATTGTCACACTTGTTAGTTTTTTCATCTTTTCATATCGATTATATGAAAAGTATAGTTGAAATCATAAAACATTTAAATCTTTAACTTGAGATGTTGTAGTAAACATCAGACCTTGTCTCTCTTGCTCTCCAATATTAATAGGTTGGATTACTATAACACAAAAACCAATGTACATTGTTAATAATTTTTTGTACTTACACTGAAATCAATGCACATTGTTACTCCAATCACTTTAAAATTAATGTACCATCATACATCCAACTACATCAAATCAGAAATCAACATCTACACTAAAATCAATGTATCCAATGCAAGCAATCAAATTATATTAGAAAAAAACTTCTACACTGAAATCAATGCATATAATGCAAAGAATCAAATAGGATAAGAAATGAACATCAACACTCAAATCAATGCATATAGTGCAAATAAGAAAATAGCATTAGAAACCAACATCTACATTGAAATCAATGCATTTAGTGCAAGCAATCAAAGAGGATTAGAAATCACCATATACACTGAAATCAATGCATCTAGTGCAAGCAATCAAATAGGATTAGAAATCACCATATACACTGAAATCAATGCATTTAGTGCAAGCAATCATATAGGATTAGAAATCATCTACATTGAAATCAATTCATCTAGTGTAAGTAATCAAATATAGTTAGAAATCAACATCTACATTGAAATCAATGTATCTAGTGCAAACAATGAAATAGGATTAGAAATCACCATCTACACTGAAATAAATACATTTAGTGCAAGCAATCAAATAGGATTAGAAATAATATACATTGAAATCAACACACCTAGTGCAAGCAATCAAATATTATTAGAAATCAGTTTCTACACTAAAATTAATGCATCTAGTGAAATTGATCAAATAGGATTATAAATCACCATCAATGTACTATAACAGAAAAATCAATGTACATTGTTAATAATTTTTTGTGCTTACACTGAAATTGTTGCACATTGTTAATCCAATCACTTTAAAATTAATGTACCATCATACATCCAATTACATCAAATCAGAAATCAACATATAGATTAAAATCAATACATCTAATGCAAGAAATCAAATAAGATTAGAAAGCAACTTCTACACTGAAATCAATGCATCTAAGGCAAGCAATCAAATAGGATTAAAAATAAACATCTGCACTCAGATCAACGCATCTAGTGCAAGTAAGAAAAAAGGAATAGAAAACAACATCTACACTGAAATCAATGCATTCTGTGTAAGCAATCAAATAGGATTAGAAATCATCTACAGTGAAATTAATGCATCTACTGCAAGCAATCAAATATAATTAGAAATCAACATCTACATTGAAATCAATGCATCTAGTGCAAGCAATAAAACAAGATTAGAAATCACCATCTACATTGAAATCAATGCATTTAGTGCAAGAAATAAAATAGGATTAGAAATCATCTACATTGGAATCAATGCATCTAGTGCAAGCAATCAAATATCATTATAAATCAACATATACACTAAAACCAATGCATTTAGTGCAAGAAATCAAATAGGATTAGAAATCACCATCTACACTAAAATCAATGCATCTAGTGCAAGAAATATTCTTCCCTCTCTCCCCCATCCATCTATATCTACATCTCCCTCAATCTCTCCTTCTTTGTCTCTCTATTTCACCCCCCCAAACACACACTCTCTTTCAATCCATATATATCAATCTCTATGTCCCTCCATCCTTCTCTCCATCTCTCTCTTCTTCCCTCTCTTCACCTTCCATCTATATCTCTATCTTCCCCTTCTCTCCCTCTCCCCTGATTCCATCTCTCTTTCCTCCCATTGTCCTCTATCCCTCTCTCTCCATATTCCTTATCACTCCCTCTCTCCCTCTCTCTCTCTCCACCTTTCTATATCTATGTATTTCTTCTTTCCTCCCTCTCTCTCCCCCTCCAACTCCATATCTTTATCCATCCCTCTCTCCTCCTCTCTCTCCACCTTTCTATATCTATGTATTTCTTCTTTCCTCCCTCTCTCTCCCCCTCCAACTCCATATCTTTATCCATCCATCTCTCCTCCTCTCTCTCCCTTTCTCTCCTACCTCCCTCTCTCTTCCCCATCACTCTCCTCCTCTCTCTCATCCATCCTCTCTCTCTCTCTCTCTATCTCCAACTATGTTACTATATCCCTTCCTATATCCTTCTCTCTCATTATCTCCCCCCTTCTCTCCATCTCACCTTCTTTATCTATTTATATCACCCCTAAATATACACACTCTTTATCCATCTCTCCCTTATCACCCCCTCTCTCTCTCCACTTCTCACTCTCTATGTCTTTGTTCTTCCCTCCCTCTTTCCCCCTCCAAATCCATCTCTCTATCCATCCCTCTTTCCTCTTCTCCCTCTAGTCCTCTCTCTCATCCTTCCTCTCTCTCACTTACTCTCCTACCTCTCTCTCTCTCTCTCTCTCCTCCAACCCTCTCACTATATCCCTCCCTCTCTCGTTCTCTCTCTACCCCCTTCATCTTTGTGTCTCCCTCTCCTTCTCTTACCCTTATATACCTCTCTCTCTCTCCTCTTCCCTCTCCTTAATTTTATCTTCATCTTTCCCTTGTCACTCCCCCTATCCATCAACCTTTATCACTCTATGTCTTTGTTCTTCCCTCTCATATATATCTAGAGTTAATATATATCATGATATATTAATATATATTATAATATAACAAATTTAATATTCTATTAATCCAAAGTTATTAAATTTAATAATATTAATATTACAATATATTAATATGAATATTATTAAATTTAATAATATTAATATTACAATATATTAATATGAATATTATTTAATAATAATAATAATAGTATTATTCTTTTAATATTAATATTAGGCTTAATAATGTTTTTTTTGCATGGTATTAATAATACTTTGGACCATGGTATTTGGCCCATAGGGTTCACCTAAATAAAACCTCTTTTTTGAGTGTTAGTAAATATAAAGAGGACTATGGAGTAAATACAAAAAAAAGTTTTATTTATTTACCATACATAAGATTTATTTATATTTTTATTTATTTACCATACCTCTTTTATTTACCATGGTATTTGGCCCATAGGCTTGGTATATAATTATATGTTGATTTCTAATTCTATTTGATAATTTTTTATTTATTTACCATAACTATTAATACCTCTTTTATATTTATTTATTTTCCATAACTCTTTTATAAATATGGTATTTGGCCCATGGTTACGTATCCCATCGTATTAATAATAATTTATCCCATGGTATTTGGCCGGTAGGCTTCACCTAAATAAAACCTATTTTTTGAGTTTTCTAAATATAAAGAGGTTTATGGAGTAAATATAAAAATAGGTTTTATTTATTTACCATACCTCTAATTTATTTGTATTTTTATTTATTTACCATACTTATGGGGTAAGTATAAAAACATGTTTTTATTTATTTACCATATCTCCTGTTTATTTATATTTTTATTTATTTACCATACCTCTTTTTTGAGTGTTCTATGTAGAAATTTGAATAACTGATATGTCCTGATCACACACTATTTTATCTTCATGCACAATACAAAATCTCTTCTACCATTGATCATTACATGCGGAAATAAAATCAATTGCATGCACACATTAAAACCATAAACAATCACACATATGAACACAGTATTTCATGGGAAAGCTTAAAGCTGAAAACCCCCAACTATCTGTATATTATATGTCATGGGGATTATGTAACAATCATAGTACAAAGCTCCTCACAAGCTCTTAGCACTACCTCAAATTGCTACACACTATCAAGCTAGATCTAGCAAAACACATGCTCCAATCTTTTGCCACTTGATAGCCAACCTCTATTGCGTAATAAATGCTATGGGATGGCTTCATTAAATAGATAAACCACCTGGCTTGTACTGCGCAATCCTCATGGGCTTCTCCACCTATCTGTGTGTTGCAAATAGCAACTGTATAGTCACAACTGATAGTTAACTTGCTCTTTCACCTATTTCTGCACTGGTCTCCACTGAAACTGTCCATGCACTGAAGTTAACTGATGTATTCTTTAGTTGATTAATGAGTTTATAATTAGTGAATTAATTAATAATTAATTCACACCACTCTCACTTATTGTATCAATTAGTTAAACTGAATACAAATAGCTCAACTATGTTTAGATTAGTTAAACTGAACACAACTCCATTAACTTCCTCAATCAACTCCACCAACTCACTCACATGAGTTCTAACTGAAGTATCCATGCAATAACTCCACATAACCCTCAGGAATAGCGTAATTCCTTCTGTAATTCCCGTGCCACATCTGTGCACTTAACTGAAGTGCTCCAAGAGAATAAGATAATGTTTAGAGTCTAAATATTATTAAGAGCTAATAATATTCGACATATCTATTTTTAGACCGGCAATCTAAAAATAGATTCCGCCCAATATGTCTAAAAATAGAAGTCCATCTATTTTTTCCGACTTGACCAAACATCCACAAATAACATCCTGCAACTCATAGAACATGATCCATATGTCTAAAAATAGACTTTGCGCCAAAAATAGCCTGCGGGCCCACTTAGTGAAGGCAACTCTTTTCACTAAGCTCATCATCTTGTTTCACTCTCAACATTCGAGGCAAGGATAATTATTACAAATATATTAATTATTAAAAATATATTGATTACAATTGAGCCGACATTACAAATGTTTACAAACTTTTTTACATTACATCTACACATGTTCCCTATACTTGGCTGCAAATAGCCTCTTGGCCCAATAAAATTTTGGCACTTATGATCTTGAAATTTTGGATTGTAGTACTTTGATATATATATATATATATATATATATATATATATATATAGAAAAAACCATGATAACTTACCCAAAACTTGTTGATTTTTATCCCTTTCTAGAGAGAAAACTTATATAGAATTTCACATGTTTTAGATTTTTAAATGTGCTTCTAAAATTTCTACTTGAACTACTATGGTTTTTATTCTTTCCAAAGGAACTAGTGGCACTAAAGTTGAACTTTCCTAGCTTTAAATATAATAATTTTACTAAGATCACATGTTTGAGACTAGTTTTAAGACTAGTCAAAAATCTTAATTTCCACTACTTGTATTTTTAAAAAATATAGCAACTTACAATATAAAATTTCTCCACATGTATTTATATATGTCTTCTTATAGGCCTAAAAGTTTAAGCTTCTGAAACTTTACCCAAAAACAACTATGCCAAGATAACTTATTTTAAAGGGAAAAACCTTATGATCATAAGCTTTGAAACCAAATGTTTCATCCAAATCCTTAAAATATTGCCGGAAACCAAAAGTACACATCTTGTACTCCAATTTAAGCATGGAGAACAAATATAAGATAGAAAGTAGAGATAATTTACACGATAACTCCTTAATTAATAAGATAACGTTCTTAAAATACACACTATATTCATATATCCAAATCACATGTCCCATACTAATGACTACATAATCTCTATATATACATATTAACACATTGCACATGCAGCCCCTCAATCATTAGGCCAACCACTATTACATATACATTTACCTATTATACATTTAACCTCGTATATGCTCATGTTAGTGTCATATTATTTCACTAATTTTAGTCCTTTCCCTAAAAATCAAAAGATAAAAAAATCCTCTCTAATTATTTCAATGAGAAAACCTCTCCAACTTTATATAAATTACCTAGAGAATAATGAGGTCCATTAATACCTTTAATTAATTTATCCTTCCCCAAAATTCAAAACCACACACTCAACCTTCAACCTCATGCTCATTGAACTAGTCACATTAGTTGCTTGACATATCTTGATTTACAATATTGGTTTCCGATTTCATCCACTTTGGCATCAACCTAGAGTTCCAAAATTATTTTTGAAACCTCCCTTGTTTGCACCCACTTAGTGATCCTTTTTTGTAGTACCACTATATGTCCAAACCATGAGTAGGATCCTCCAAGTAATTTGCAGGTTGATTATCTTCAATTATTTTGAGGAACCCATGGCACAAAATCCCATCCTTTATTTTATGAAAGTCCTTATATCTTGTTATTTTTATAAAATTTTTCCAAGTCTTTGAAATTGTTCTTTATTCTAATTTATTTCAACATCACTTTTATTTTTAACCATCTCTACAATTTTCAATCATTCTAGATTTTAAGCATCCAACTATTTTTTTTGAAATTTTAATGTAATTGCCCATTAATTTACTCATTATGAGCTCAACATGTCACATGTAATAATTGAATCTTGGTATAATCCAAGGAAAAAAAAACGGCATTGGGTATGGCCCAGGGAAGAAATTCAGCCTCCCTCTCAGCCTCAAGGAAAGAGAGAGGTTGTTGGTACTAGGCCAGTCCTCAGTATATAATCACTTAAGATTTCAATAAAGTTACTTGATTCCAAAGTGTCAACATGTCAACTTATGAGACTTGAACCTGGGTGGGGAGGATAAAAATTATTCTGACCAACCACCCAAGATAAATTCAAGTGAATTATATATATATATATATATATATATATACGCAAGAAAAATCCTTACAATAATTGTGGAATTATAGAAATTGTACAAGGTTCCATGTTGTTGAAACAAAGTGGAGAGAGAGAGAGAGAGAGAGAGAGAGAGAGAGAGAGAGAGAGAATTTATCCTTTGCATTTTTCTTTCATATCTTCATCAAGAAAAATAGAGGGGTTTTGTCTTATGGGAAGGGTTCTTTCTATCATGGATTCTTACTAGTAGGAATTATTGCCAAAGGTTGAAAGATTTCTAATTGAAACTACATATTTTTATCATATTTAATAATAACATCATAGCCTAAATCTTTTTGAAAAAATATTATGAATTGAATATAATGTTTTATTTTTCTACATTTTTGTGAATTATACAAATTTATCATTCATGCTTTTATGTGAAACTATTTTGATAATTCTGGTAAATTCTTTAATTTGATCATACATAGATACAAGAGTATGTTTATTGTAATTTTCCAAATAACGATTTATTCAATAAATAGATATATTGGTACCTGTGATTGATATATTACTAAATGAGTGAACTATTTCCTTATATTCAATAATAAATTATATGGTCTTGTGTTTGATATCAAATAATTTTCTCCTAGATATTTAGGATATATATTAATTAGACACAATATTTATAGTTGAAATATACAATATAGGTAGTATATTTAAAATCTTTAGACTAGATATTTTCAATCGAGTCCACTTTTAGTCAATTCGAACCCTTTTTGGTGGAAATCGAGCCTACATACCAATGTATATCACCATGAAAATGAGTATATAACCAAATGGGGATTAGATCAAGTGATACTCCCTCATTGTTAGTGGAGAAAAGTTTCCACATATCAACACACCAATCACTAAACAATGACATGTAAACTAAGAAGATGTGACTCAATTGAGTAAGAGACAAGCCATGACATTCGGCATATAACCCCTAATTGATCAAGAATGACCCATAGGACTTGTGGAAAAGATTCTACTAATTTTTGGGTTGTGTATGGGATGCTAACAGTCTACAACCAACAAAATAAACCTTAAAAAGAAACATAGCATGTGGCAACCATGACAAAAAAATTCCATATTTCCATTCTCCAACAATTAATTAAATAATAGACTTCATAATAGAAATCTCTCTACAATACTACAATAACCATATTATTTGGGCCATTGATCTTGCAACTCAAAGATAAACCAGTGACATGTATTTGAGAGTTGTTTGGATTCTTTAACAAATATGAGGAATGAATACATGAATAAAAGCTCAAAGCATTTCGATTAAATGAAACTTTAGACCATTAAAATACTAAGCAACCATTATAATTTAGAGTAGCTTCATTTAAAACTTATAGAGAGAAAAATATCATTATAGAGATTTGTCACGCAAGAACTTAGTGTTTACATTGGAAACCCAAATGGGAAACCATCATTCAATTGGATTTGGCTAGGTTCTTTATTTCTTGGTAATGTGTGGGTTAAAATATTGTTATGTTCTTTGGTCCATTCTTAGTTCATATGGAAATTTGGACTCTCACACTTAGTCAAATAAGCCCTCTTCCATTAAGTTACAAGAGAAAAATATTAGCTAGGAGGTTAGTTAGAAGGTTGTGTCCCCAATTGTTTAGCTTTCTCTAAGCTCAACATTGGCTTCATCTCTTTTTTATATTTTCAATTACATTAAATAAATATTGTATCTTGTTTTTATTTTTTAAATACAAAATTATCTTTTATTTTTTTTCTTCTCACTTTTTATTAACATGTTTTTCTTTTCATTTATTTAAATTCCCCATTCTTACATTAAGAGTATTATATTAATGTGTGCGTGGAAAGAGGTTGGGATGACATGGGGCCATTTACACCATCAACCCTATTTCCTACCTTGTCCATATCCTTGAACCTTATTTGTGTAAATCCTTATTGAACTTGAGACGATATCCAATTTTCGTAGGGAAAATAAAATTAAGATTGCATATTCATATTGGGAGGATTTTAGTCCCCAAAAGCTTCCAAATATAGGTGAGGGAACTTACTTACAATATAGTTACACTTTTACCATTTTTCTTTCCTTAGAGTTTACCCATTAAGGCCAATCTACCATATTTCTTACCATCTTCTATGAGTTACCCATTCTCATCATTGCAAATTTGTGTCTTATTTCAATTATTCAAGTGTCTAAGAATAAAAATATTCAATAGTGGGGAGAACCTAATGTTCCTCATCTCCCTCCAACATGGAGGATTTGAAAAATGTCAAATACTCCATATTATTTACTGAGAAAATTTTCATATAAATGGCAAGTCTCAACTTGAAATAAATCCTAATGTTTACTTTCTTAATGAAGTCAAAAGGTCTATATCTATTTTGCTTGATTTGATCATTGATTATTGCAATCATTATTTGTATAGGTAAATCCATAACTTATCTCTAACATGAAAATTATGATCTCTATGTTGATCATGCCGAGTCATATCCTATTGTTGGATTCTCTCAAGCTACTTTTCTACCTTTAGATGTATCTCTCTGATATTATCCACAAATGTGCTTACCTACTTCTCATCTCCTTGAGGCTCTACTTTCTCCTTCTATTATTCGTATACAATTTCAAATGGCAAGGGAGGAGAATAGTCAAAATAAGTTTCAAATGGTGATTTTTTGGTGGAAGAATGAAATTCTCATTGTATGAATGTCAGATGTACACCAATTTCTCATCCCAAGTCCTTAGATACTTGATGCTATACCCTCTTAACTGTTGGGTGTGGAGCTTGATTATCTTCTTTAATTAGATGTATCGCCGTGTTGGATCCCTGTTCTTAATGGGGCAGAAATGCCACCCATCATTTGATCGTTGTCAGGGGGGTCCAGGGGGGGTGGCGACGACCTTTTGGAGCCCTCCCCTAGTGGGGGGTTTTGAGGGCAGTGCCCCCGAAGCTTAAAAAAAAATGTAAATTTTCCTTGTAAAATATTGTAATTTCGTAGTCAATCTAGGCTATTCATTAGGTGGATGATCTGATGGTAGAAGTTATGTTTAATTTAGGATTTTTTGTCCTAGAAGGGATCGAAATCTGGATTGGGGGAAAATTTTTGCCCAAAAATAAAAGTGCTCAAAATTGCACCAAACCAAAACAACCAGATTGAGCCTATCTCCCAGAATCCGTCGCAATTTGTTTCACTGAAAATAGACCCCATATGAGGAATTTGGAGCCTGCTGATCACCGTGCCAAACAGACGAATTTAAAAAAAATGGTCAAACAGGGTCAAAGGCCAAAAATTTAGGTTTTCCTCCATTTCACCCAATTACACCATGCCAAGTGTCAGACTATGGATGGTTGCTAAGCGGGGTGAATTTTTTCAATTTTATTGGAGGTTTTAAGAACCAATGGCATGAGGACACGTGGCTATCCCAAAGGCCACCACATGCCCCCTTTCCAAGGTCCAAATTCCTAATTTATATGATGGGTCGAATTTTTATTAAAAATGATCGAAATTTTTAATAAAGACCAAAGTTCAAACTTTATATTATATGTGTGGAATTTTTTATTACCCTTCCAAGGTCCAAATTCTAACTTTGGTTATAGTCCAAATTCCTAATTTATATGGTGGGTCGAATTTTGATTAACAATGATCGAAATTTTTATTAAAGACCAAAGTTCGAACTTTATATTATATGGGAGGAATTTTTTATTGAAGTCCAAAGGTTGGTTGATATGATATATCAAAGGTTGGATTGAATATATATATTGGTGCAAAAGTTATAACGGGTGGAAGGGTGGAGGTCGGGGCTTGACCCCACGACCTCCCCCACACCAGCACACCCACATACCACTACGCCCAACATTGTCACTTAATATTCATAGCATCAAATATATATTTGAACTTTAAAACGGGTTCGGGCGGAGGCAAGAAGGGCAAAACCTTGCCATATAACCGTGGTCCATGACCTATGGCGGGGGGCCAATACATTATGTGTGGGTTTAAACCATTAAGTCAGGATTAATTATCCCATAACCAAGGATTTAGTGCTAATTAAAAATTTTAAATGGATTTTTGTTAACTGCGCGCTTAGCACCTAATCCATGTTTAAGTCACACTTATCCACAGTTTAAAACAAATCTTAACTTAATTAAACGCCAGTTTAATATGACGGCGTGTTTTGCAGAGCCCCCAATTTCGATGCCAGCTCCAATTTTGGCAGACTTAATTGGAGATGTTCTAGATTTGGAGGAGTTTTCCTAGGGAAAACTGAAGAAGCCATAACTTTGGCATTTTTCGACCAATTTTGGCTCAAGAAGAGTCATTCCTAGATGATTTGGATACTATGAGCATGAAAATGCAGGTTGCAGAGGCGTTGGAGCACTTTTGTAAGTGATTTTGTCCACTTTGAAGATTAAAGAAGCTTAGGGCCACCAGGAGGGGAGGCCATGCCTAGATCATCTAAAGACCATTTTCAGAGCTTGAAGAGTCTATTTTGAGGTTTTTGGGTCTTATGAATCCAATGGATAAAGTTGCAAAGACATTGGAGCATTTTAGGTGCATGAAATCAAAGAGTTGAACATTAATCCAAAGAGGGCATAACCAGTTGAAGCAAGTCCATAGAGATGTAGCCCAGGAGGGGTGAACTCCGTTATCAACTATTGTGTAATGTGTTTGTTGCGTGTTATTTCTCTGCATTTTATTTGTTGTACACGAGTTTTTAACATCTAATTAACTCATAAATTTCACATAAAAGACACTTAAAGTTGACACATAAACTCATTCACAATTGGCTAATTTGAGACGATCCTAAACACATTTATTTTTAACTGATGAGGGAGCTATCAAAACAAAACTAGTTTTCCCATATTCAGATCAAGTTGGTATCAGAGCACAATTTAGCTCATTTTAGCCAAGGCTAGCTAGAAGAATCAACTAATGGTTTTTCAATTTGTGTAAGGAGAATTTAACTGTGTGCAAGTTTATGTGTGAAGGAGAAGGTCAAGGTTGAGAGCTCAGTTCTCAAAACACAGAAAAGAAGCTTTTTATGCATTACAAGTGTGATGGCATCTTCGTCAAGCATTGTTTCTAGTCCATATTCCTTAGCAAAACATTTTGATAAGGAGATGTTTCAGAAGTTCTACATCATGAATGATATGGTTCAAGATATGTATGAAGATAAGAGGGAGAATACTATACTTCAAGAGAAGTTGATTTCCATGAAGGAAGAGAAGCAAGAACTTCTTAAAAAGATGCATGAGATGGAGACTTAGCTCCATGTTGCAAATGAAAACCTATCAAGGTTGCACGCGATGGAGATTCAACTCCATGATTCCAAGGAAACCTTAGCCAAGTATGTGCATTAAAAAGAGGTATACAATTCATTTTCATCTCAAGATGAATTTTTTGGTGCTTTTGAAAGACACACTAGAGGAATAGGGTCCAAATTATTGATGAAGATGGGATATGAAGGTAAAGGGTTAGGCAAACATGCACAAGGCATATTTGAGCCAATTGTTGTTGAGGAAAGGCCAAGGCATTTGGGTCTTGGTTATGGAAAACATGATGGAGAATGCTCCAAAGCCAAGGAGGCAGATGAAGGTGTTCCAAGAAGGAATTTCATTACATGTTCATTACCTCAAGCTTGTGAAGTTTGTGATCATGAGGAATGCAAAATTTTTACACCCACTTTGCAAGAAGATGTTAATAAGCAGGCAACTAAAGTGAATGGAAAACAAGAGGATATTGAAAGCTCTAAAGTCATTGAATTCATTGTTGGTATTCCAAATAGAGCCACTACCTCATCAAATTCACTTCCTCAAGAAGGTGACAAAGGTGAGTGTTAAAGGTATAAATCTGCTTTTCATCAAGTTGCTTTTGATTATGATAAACACGGTAAATATTCACATAATATTTGGAGAAAGTTTGTATGTTCCTTTTGTGGTTTGAATAAACATAATGGTTCAAGATCTTGGAAGAAGATATCCATAAACATAAAAATTTCTAAACAAAGGAGGCAGAAATCTAATGGTCCATTGGATAAGGAAAACCATGTTGAAAAGAAGATGCAATTGTTTTGCACGTATTACCATAAGCAAGGTCATCTTGTATACAAGTGTTAGACTTTGTATCCATCAAGTCATCCACGGCATTTGAAGAAGGTGGATAGAGATCTTGAAAACAATGGAAAGGAGGATTCCATAATCGATGTGGGTCAGGATGATTCGCATGATGAAGTGCTGTTGAAAGAAGTGCCATTAAAATGGTTTGGTAAGAGATGGTTAGATTTATTAACCAATTATGGCCTTGCATTTGTTTTGATGATGGATGCATTTCTTTGCCAATTGAATGCATGTTGCATGTTTACACGAGGAAGGTGTTTGAAAGTGGATTATGTTGACTCACTTTGGTTATCATATATGTTTGTCAACTTTAGAGTGTTGATCATTTTCACATGCATGGGTGTCGACTTGTGTTGGTCGATGAGTTTATACATCGAGATGTAAGAGTACATGGCGATGTTCACATGATCTGACATTTTTTGCTTTGAAGGAGAAAAAATATATGTCGTCAAGTTGTATTTCTTGCATGATGTGTTTTTCAGATTGATGGTTGTGTTTGTGACAAGATGCCATGGGATTTTTTATGGTCCACTCTTGAGCGAGAGGCTCATGATTAGCCTTCATTCTCAAATCATGGTATGAGAAGCATGTCAAACTGGAGGATGATGGAATTAAGAATTGGAAAGTGGTCAAGATGCTAAAAATATTGCAGCCAAAACAACAACCATTGTAGACCATTTGATGTGTTGACGCCAAGAAGCAAAAGAGATGGCGAATGCATTCTTCCAGATGCAAAATTTGGAACTGTGGAGGTAAAAAGAATGGTAATTTATTTTCTTGTTATTACCGATGTTGGAAATCATTGTTGTAGTTCACTTAGATGGGCTTAACTTGGAAAAGTGGCTTCCAAGGGGAAGGTTGCATCAAATGCATGTTTGTGCAAAGGAGGAACATGATTCTCAGTGGGAAGGCCATCAATCAGTTTTCTAAGCACTGAGGGACCGCTTTGTTACAACAAGGTGTTTAGTCAGTCAGCAAGCATCCAACAAGTGTTAGATGGGGTTAGTAGAAAAAGGAGGACATTGGTTGAAACGCCAAGCCATTTTCAAGGCAAGGCATATCAGTGAACCCAAGTGGTTGTCATGGAGTTTTTTCCAAGTAGAATCAAATTGATAGAAATTGGGAAATATAAGTGTTCAAATCATATTAGATAACCATCTTTTGTGGGTCTAAAATCCTGTCTGTGGGAAGGAGTGATCAAAATCTAGATTGGGGGAACAAATTTGCCAAAAATTCAAAGTGGCCAGAATTGCACCAAACCAGAATGACCGGATCAGGCCCGTCACTAGTAATTCGGTGCAATTCGATTCACTCAAAACAAACTCCGTATGAGGAAGTTAGAGCTCGCTGATCATTGTGCCAAACAACCAATTTTTTATAAAAATGGTCAAACAAGGTCAAAGGCCAAAAATTTGGGTTTTCCTCCATTTCCCCCAATGATGCCATGCCAAGTGTCATACTATGGATGGTTGCTAAGGGGGTGACTTGTTTCAATTTTATTGGAGGTTTTAAGAACCAATAGAATGAGGACACGTGACTAGCTTGGAGGCCGCCATGTGCCCCCATCCAAGGTCCAAATTCTAACTTTGGTTATAGTGCAAATTAAAAATTTATATGGTGGGTCAAATTTTTATTAACAATGATCAAATTTTTTATTAAAGACCAAAGTTCAAACTTTATATTATATGGGTGGAAATTTTTGTTAAAGTCCAAAGGTCGGTAGATATGATATATCAAAGGTTGGATTGGATATATATTGGTGTAGATGTTATAACGGGTGGAAGGGCGGAGGTCAGGGCTCGTCCCCGCGACCTCCCCAGCACTCGCGCACCCACATACCACTACGCCCAACATTGTGACTTAATAGTCATAGCATTAAAAATATATTTAATCTTTCAAACGGGTTTGGGCGGAGGCAAGAAGGGCTAGCCCTTGCCACATAACCATGGCCCATGACCTATGGTAGGGGGCCAATACATTATGCGTAGGTTTAAACCATTAAGACAAGATTAATTATCCCATAACCAAGGATTTAGCGCTAATCCGAATTTTTAAACGGATTTTTGTTAACTGCACGTTTAGTGCCTAATCCACGTTTAACTCGCACTTATCCACAGTTTAAAACAACACTTAACTTAATTAAACCTCAGTTTAATACGACAACATGTTTTGTGGAGCTCCCAATTTCGGCGCCAACTCCAATTTTGGCGGACTTAAATGGAGATGTTCCATATTTGGAGGAGTTTTCCTAGGGAAAACTAAAGAAGCCATAACTTTGGCATTTTTCGACCAATTTTGGCTCAAGAAGAGTCATTCCTAGATGATTTGGATGATATGAGCATGATGGTGCAGGTTTCATAGGCGTTGGAGCACTTCTATAAGTGAATTTTCCACTTTGAAGATTAAATAATCCTAGGTCCGCCATGCCTAGATCATCTGAAGAACATTTTCAAAGCACGAAGAGTAGATTTTGAGGTTTTTGAGTCTTCTGAATCCAATGGAACAGGTTGAAAAGCCATTGGAGCACTTTAGGTGCATGTAATCAGAGATTTGACCATTAATCCAAAGAGGGCCTAGCCAATTGAAGCAGGTCCTTGGAGATGTAGCCTAAGAGGGGTGAACTCTGTTATCAGCTATTGTGTAATGTGTTTGTTGTGTGTTATTTCTCTGCATTTTATTTTCTATACATGATTTTTTAACAACTAATTAACTCATAAATTTCACATAAAAGACACTTAAACTTGACACATAAACCCCTTCACAATTGGCTAATTTGAGATCATCCTAAACAAATTTCTTTTTAACTGATGAGGGAGCTAGCAAAGCAAAACTAGTTTGCCCGTATTCAGATCAAGAAGGAAACCCCTATGTTATATGAGGGTATTGTATTTCGGCTATGTATCGTGTGTATATTAAGAACACGAAATAGAAAGAGGGATTGTGTGAGAGAGTAGATGATATTACAATGGATCTACTGTAGGTTGTGTCTCTTCATTTTGCTGGATAATAAAAAGGAAGGATTGGATGTTTCCATGGATGTAGCCCAATTTTGGTGAACCAAATATATCTGTGTCTCTCTTTTTTTATACATTATTTCTGTGTTTGTGTTTTCACATATTTTATGTCTTCCATTTCTCTGTAATATATAATTTTCTAACATTAAAATTTTTACCAACATTTGGTTGACAACTTATGTTTGTCGATTGGTTTGGGCATGAAATGAAATGTGATACCTTAGCTTGGTATCCATTCTCTATAAAATTTTTATCCAAAACCTACCCAAAAATTTGATTTCTTGATCATATATGATGGGGCTTGTTATTCCAAACTATACCTAAACATGACTGAAAAATAGCTTAGCTAATTATCATATAGAGATTATATTATTGTATGGAATTATCAGAAACATCTTGCTGAAGTAGTAGACCATGAAAAAAAATTAGTCATGGCTTATTTGGGACATAGGAAACCCTCCAAAAAATCCCATAAAAATTCTTTCTCAAGTTCTACTTGGTAGTGGAAGTGGCATATAGAGCCCAAGCTTTATACTACTTGGATTGCTTGTGCTACAAAGAACATAGACTCTAAAAATCTCACCACCTACCTCAATATAGTTGGCCAATACATAATCCTTAATAAATTTTCCATTTTCGTCGTTAGTCCAAAATGTCTAAGAATCTTGGAAGTGTGAGCTCACATCATTAAATGAAGCCTTTTGAATTGTGGTATGTGCAACTTATACAAATTTTACATCGAATTTTCTTGGAGGTGATATTTGTTTCCTTCCAGGGTAGGGATAATCTCTCCTTCAACTAAATATATACTTCTCCAAAATATTCTTCTTTCTCATAGTATACACTTAGCAATTCATGAGTGAAGGTATTAAGCTACATGATCAATCTATCTAGTACTATATTCAATTATGGTTGTTAAAGCATATCATCTAGCTATTTTGTAGCTCTTTTCTTGGTCCTAATAAATATGTGGAAATGTTGCAAGGATCTCAACCACTTGTAATACCTCACTTATTGCATATTGGTTTGAATTATATAGGGATTGGTGATTTGTGTGTATTATGGTTTGTTTCGCCAAGAGGTGTTTCCAATTCTTCACTACTTACACAATTGAAAATATCTCTTTATCGCATATGGGGTAGTGTTACAAGGATTAATCCCTCTCGTGGACAAGAGATATCTCCCTAGTACTCCAGCGAGTAACTAGAAACAAAGATCCATTTGAATACCTATTTATCTAGATTAATTGTATTTTAATATCATTATAATATTAAAGTAGAGAGGACATGCTCCTACCTTGAAATCCAAACATCTGATGTAGCCCTTTGTCCTGTCGCTCCAAAGTAGATCTCCAATGAGTAGAACCTGCAATAAAATACAAGACAAATAATCAAAGCATCTACAATATATAATAATAAAAAAGTACTAATACAACTTAGTGATCAAGGAGTCTAAGTATTGAAATTATTTCCATAAATATAGAAACAAAACAATGAGAAAAAGAGAACCATATGTTTTATCTTAAATAGAAAGAGCAATCTTACAATCAGATGCCTTGATGTTGTACAGATTTCTCCCGAGGTCTTGAGAAATTATTCTCCTTCAGTTTGATAAGCCTTCCTCTTTAGAAAAACCAGCATGAAGTTAGGGACACAAAGATGTGATCTTCAGTGTGTCAACAACAACTCACTAATATAGAAAGTATGCACTCTATGAACTCTCTTTAGCTTAGAAACTATATAGATCAGTCTATAATCGCATTGGTATCTACCCTTCAACCTGAAACTTGAGCTCAATTTACAGGAAAATGGAGGTAGTTTCAGTTCCATGAAGAGGGTGATGGATTCATCTGATGAAGGGATTTTAGTTCCTTGGACTAAGGGATAAGCTCCATGAGTAGAGGGATAAAGCTCGAACTGGCGCGACTTTAGAGGCTTCTAGTTGGGAGAATATTCGACCAACTAGGCTTCTAGAAGTTAATTTTTCCTTTTACTTACTTTTCATGGGGGTGCGCAAGTTTTAGTGGCAAACAGTGCAATAGTTGCCGCAACTAATGGAAGGAAAATCAACGCATGTGCAGGGAAAGGCTAGAAAAACCACGCATGTAGACTTTTAAGGGTTTTACAGAGATTTTCTCTAATTTCCAAGACTTGAGTCAGGAACATGAGTGTTTTTTACCTCTAATGGAACATGATATGGATGGTGATAGACCCATATGAATAGGCAAATGTCATGGTGAAAAAATGACGTGTAACAGATTTCCCCCTAAAGTGCGAAGTTTGGGAGTTTTTCTAAAGAGTGAATTGCTTTATCATTTCGAGGATTGGATTGGAGACGCCGGTCGAAAACCTGTAAAAACATTCAATGAAAATATATATCATCACTGAGGTAGGCATTCCCATACTCAGATCAAAACTAACTAAATGTTCTGGTACATATATGGTTTCAATATTACATCAAAAGTAGACACAGTATGGACACAACCATCCATCATAAGTAGTCTACTGTATCATGAATGATAAAACTCTTTGTAGCCTGGATGGTGTAAACTAGATCCAGGGTCTTGATTTCCGCTTCTGGAACTAGTACGAATCTATCCATGCGATTGATTGTGTTAAAGTCGAACATGGTAGAAACTATTTGATTTCCGGTCGATGATGAGAACATTAACAAGTGTGAGAGAAACCACCAATAATGAAAATGGCTCTCAAAGTACTTCAGTACAATCTATGAAGTGTGAATGAATGATTTGCAGTCGAACACTCATAGAATTGTTCGATCGAAGGTCAATGATGAAAACCTATCATCAAAGGCAAGAAACCTGCCATTAGGGCATGCAGATCCCAAGGTACTGATGTGATTCTAGATCAAATTTCTAGATAATGAGCTGATGTCGATAGAAAGTGATTCGTCGTAGGAAAACCTACGACAAGAAACCACTAGATCAAGTTTTGAAGAAATATTTTGCAAGGACTGACTCAGGGATGGTCAACGCGAATGGAGACAAATGTTTGCAATGAATGGTTTATTGAACTTTCTCTTGAACACATAACGATACTGTAGATGGCATAGAAGCATTTGAACTAAAGCTAATACCTAGAAACCGGTTGAATACTTTCAATGTGGTTTGATTAATTGTTAGAAAAAGGATTTCCCAACCCAGGTACAAGTGTGACAAAGTGTCGTGTTCAAGAGTTACATGCTGCTTTCTAAAATAAGGACGACAACTGGATTCTTTTTCTCTTTCTTTTCCCCACCATTACTAGAAAGTACCTATTTATTTTTTTTAAGCTTGAGGAGGATAAATTTTCTTGTTTCTGTATGCTCATCCTTCAGATGAGTCCATCTTAGTATTAAAATCGAACCATAAGAAGGAGTGGTTCAGTCCTGTTGTGATTGACAGGTCCTGTACTGTTAAACTTTAATGAGTGCAGTATAGGAATAACTCGACACTTTTTAGTTTTAGGGAGTCAGAAGAAAAATATAAGGAAACTCCATGGTTTGTTCTTTTTCGTAATTTTAGTCTCTCAAGCCCGAAAAAGGATAAATAATGCATGAGAGAACTCTATTGACCATGATTAGTCAACGTATACCTTTTTTGTAATTAGTCCAGTTCAGTTCGGAAAAGGGTAAACTTACACTGAATGGACGATTGTTCATTTACTTTAACGAGTTCGAATAGTCAATTACTCGATGATATTTTAATGTTTCTAGAGTCCGAAAATGGCTTAGAAGGGGACTCTAGGGTTTTTATTTTTGGTATTTTTACAGAGCCTGAAGAAGTGATAAAAGTGTACTCGATGTCAAAATAATTCTTTTCAACAAAATCCTGTATCCTGCACAAAAACTCAAATGATTACAAATATCTGCTTTCAAAAAGTAAAAATATTTAGACTTGCCTTTTAAAAGTAAAAATAAATAAAATAATAATATTTTATTCATTAAAAACTATAAAAAGGACTGAAAATAAGTCATTTTCACCTTTTGTTTTTTAGAACAGTGCATTGAGAGCTTTTGACCAAAAAATTCCGGAGTTGATATCAGAAGAACCCACCGTTCATTTCGCGAACCTTCAGAACCAAGTAATCCACATCATCCTTGTTTATGTTTTCATCCATTTCATTTATTATTTTAAGCTTTCATGTCATTTTTGAGGAGAAAATATGTTTCAAAATCCGCCCTCAGGGGTGCGTGGTTTCTCCATGTGAAAACCGCGGACCCCGATGAATTTTTAAAAGAAAAATCGTCGGGCCGCCGCGGGTTCTATGTGGTGCGTGTGCGGAAAAATGCACTGTCTGCACACAAAACATGCGTAGGTTCCATGAGATTTTGAAACACTTATATTTCTTCATAAAAAATGGTTAAAGTTTCCTCCAAATGATTTTTATTTTTTAATTTGTTGATTTGTAGAACTTTAATCATGTTGGAATGGTGGGAACGAGAACATGAGCTCGTGGATAACAAAGCCATGGATGATCAAGAAACCATGTGTGCATTAAAAAATTGTGGGTTGTACAAGTTCTGGTCAATTCACGACGTGGAGGCACAAGTTGAGCTGATGACTTGGCTTGTGAATGCATGGGAAGTGAAAGATCAATGTTTCATAATTGGTGACCATTGGCTTGAGATTGAGTCATAGGACATATACATCCTTACCGCATTACCTCAGAGAGAGAGAAACATTTCCTTATTTGGGACTAGACAAGGAGGTCTTCCCACTGCTAGCTACAAGGCTCAATATTGTAGCAATAATTCAGAGTTAAAGGATGGTCACATAGACATCAAAACCATCTTGCGACTAGAACTTAAATCATAGCATTCACAGTGACCAGGTTATGCGAGAGTGCAACTCCTCATGTGGCTACCAAAGCACAAATGCAAACTGCAGTTGAGTGTTTTGAAGGGATAATATTCAACTGTAGTGAAGGAGTATTGGCGAATATGAAGGGCCAAATGACTACAACAAAAAATGGGAAGTTGAAAAACTTTGGATACAATGCCATTCTCATCCCATTTGCTCTAGAGAGAATCCCACTCCTTGCTCCTCAATTGATTCCAGTGGATTCTGGAAGTCCTCAGGAACCTTGTATGGTGCGATGGGTAGCACTAATGGCTCGCCATGGTGGCAAGGGTGGTTCAGTGGTTCGGTTCACTCTAGCTTATTTCATGTGGATCAGGAACCAGATCTTCACTATTGAAGATTTTCCTTATGCGGGAATGGACTATAGAGGTGATCCTGAAACATCCTTGCCACCAAGGGCACAATGGGATGAGATAGGTTAGTGAATCATTTTGAAGTATTTAATTTAATTTATTTTTTATTTTTTATTGTCCAATATTGATAAAAATTTTAAAAGTAGATGTCGGTCTGACACGACCAACAATGCTTCATCAGTTTGACAGGCAAGAGGCACAACCCGTAGCACCCCCACAAGATGATGCAACATAGATCCTAGCAGAGATGGAGCACAACCTTGAGAGGTTGACCATTGATATTCTTGAGACAGGAATCGATGATATCCCTCTCGGGCTTTAGAGACACGTGACTGGTGTTCCAGGTCCACTCAAGATATTTCTGCGCAAGGTGGCATGTGCTGTAGTTTGTTATCATGAACATCATCATGAATAGATGATGGTAAATGTAGATAGACATTTTGTTTTTTTGTATTGGTATCTTTTAGATCATAAGGTGTTTGAACCTATGATCACAAATGATGTAATATTTTGGACATAAACGTATCTATCCTAATGATATTACTACTTTCGTTCTCTGAGTATCTTGTTCGAAATGGATTGAATTTTGTTTTGATTTACTTTTTTAATGTTGCAGATGTATATTTAAACTCGATTAGCTAATGCATCAACCAATGTGTTTAAATTTCTTTAAATATGTTGATATTCGATATAATCAAATTGTCATTCCAAGAGACGAACCTTAAAAAATAATCTTAATAGCACTAGAGTTCTAATAGCATAAATTTTCTTTAAGTGTAATACAATGAGTTGCAAATCTAACCTAATGATCAAATATCGAATACCAAATTTAATGGCATTAGATAATAGCTCAATGATTGCACTATATTCTGCAATATTGTTCGTTGTTTGAGCAAGGCATATCCCAAGAATATAAACTAACTCATCGGTGGGTGAATAGATAACCCAAGATGCGAAAGATATGTTCTGTGTACTACGATAGGCGCCATCAACAAAACCAATGTAATTTTGAAGGGATGTCGACATATGCAATATCAAGAGTAATCAAGATAAGCAACGATAGTAGTAACAACAAAAACTAATCTAGGCACACTTGTCTAATCTAAGGCACATTGTTCTAAAATGTAACTATTGTACAAGTGTGATCTTCACACCAAAAGTTATGTATAATATCTCTTAAGGTAAAGACCATTTCTGGGTTTATCTAAAGAGACCACGTCATAATCAATTAATTCATAGGCTCCTTTTGCAAGCACACGCTTGACAATATAGGGACCATGCCACATCGGTTTGAAATTACCAGCGCCTAGCTTATCGTTCGCTTGATCATATACTAAAAATAGGTCACCTTATGAATGAATGCAAGGGTTAAAAATTTGATCATACTGAGCTTTCACCCGTTTCTTTTGAGCTTTGGCAACCAATGTAGCGGTGCACTGAGTTTCATCTAATTGTTCTAGGTATAGAAAGCATTTCTCCTCTTCATAGGTAGCTAGTAACAATTCAATGGCTAATTTGAGTGAAGTTATTTCACATTGGGTAACACAACTTCTAAACCATAGAAAAGTTGAAAATGAGTGAAACCTGTAGCAGTTTTTACAGATGTAAAATATGCCCATAATGTCAAAAAAAGCATGGTATGCGAATTAGATTTATGAGTCCCGACAATCCGTTTAATCATGGTGGCTTAAACCTTGTTGACGACCTCAACTTGACCATTATCCTGTGGGTAATATGGTGTAGTATTATCATGGCGTAGGCCAAGTTGATCAGAAAGTTTGGTCATCATAATATTTTGAAGATGGCTCCCATGGTCCATAGTAATAGCTTGAGGGACAACGAATCGAGCAATCACATGATTGAATATGAAAGTAGCTGCAATTTTGCCATCAACCACGAATGTAGGCATCGCCTTGGCCCATTTGGTAAAGTAATCTATGGAGAGAATAATATACCCATGCCCCTCGGCCGAGTGAGGGTTACATGTAATGAAATCAACACCCCATTTGGAAAAAGGACCAAAAACAATGATTGGGTGAAGAGGAGTTGGAGGTGCACACATATTTCTATAATTTTTTTGTAGTTGTGGCATTTTTGAACTGCGATGATACAATATTTGAATAAAGACAACCAAAAATAACCAGCGCACGATATATTCTGGGCTGTGGCAAACCCAGACATATGAACACCACACGCTCCTTAGAGGCAATTATTCAAAACCCTTTCAGCCTCTTTGTGAGTTATAGTACATCAAAAAACTGAATCCGCACCACGACGATAAAGAGTGTACCCAATAATATTGTATTGCTAGGATTGGTATCAGATTCTCCGTCGATCTGATCGTGAAAGCTCTAGGCGAAAGGTTTGGTTTTGAAGATATATAATGATCTCTTCATCCCAGGGATCTAAAGTACTGATTAGAAACAAAGATTCATCCACGATAGGATTCTCTGCCACCGTTTCGGACTCAGTATTGGGAAAATCACACATAAGTTTGGAAAACACTAGTGATTTCTTTGACTTGGACTTCTTGAAATCCAAATCAAACTCTTGCAGGATAACAATCCATTTGGAGTATTTTCCCCTGAGAATTTTTTTGTCAATATTTACATCATTGGGTTACAATTAGATATCACTGTAGTTTTGCGTAACAATATGTAATGATATAATCGTTAGATAGCTTGAACCACCGCCAAGGCCAATTTCTCCACATGTGAATACTTGATTTCCGTCGGGTTGAGATTCCAACTTAGGTAATAGATCACATGTTCATTGTGATATTCATCCTCTTGAACGAAAACCATTCCAATCGTGGAATCAAAGGCAACTAAGTATAAAAAGTAATCCTGGTGGTAATTGGGTGGATGCAATAATGGTGCATGGGTTAACATGTTTTTAAGTGCATCAAAATATTTTTCGGCAATCTCATCCCAAATAAATGGAACATTTTGTTTCAACAACCGAGTAAAAACTTTTGTTAACTCAACATAGTTTGGGATAAATGTACGTAAAAAGTTTGCTTTCCCCTACAAACTCTGGAGTTAGCAAAGAGTGGAAGGAGGAGGTAAATTGATGGTAGCCTCAACCTTCGATGGATTGACACGAATGCCATATTTCGAAACGATAAACCCAAGTAATCGTCCTGATTGTACATAAAAAACAAATTTGTGTGGATTCAAACGAATTTTGTAATGCCTACATCTCATGACGATAGCTCGTAAGTGTATGGGATGATCTTCTCTGCGTAAAGAATGAGTAGGTAAGTCGTCCAGATAAGGCTGTACAATATGTTTGATATCATGAAAATCATAAGACATAGCTCTTTGAAAAGTTGCACCAACATTTTTTAGTCCGAAAGGTAGCATGCAATATGAAAATGTGCCCCAAGGACATATAAATGTTGTTTTAGGTTGATCGGTAGAGAGTATGTTGATTTGATTGTAGCAAAAAAAACCATCCTTAAATGAGAATAATTTGTTTCCGGAAAAATCATCAACAATTTGATCGATATAGGGGGTAGGATAGTTGTCTTTTGGACACGCCTTGTGAATGTCTCAATAATTGACACATACTATAATAGTCCCTTGTTTCTTTGTAACGGGAACTATGTTAGATACCCAATCTGTTAAAGGAATAGGATAAATAAATCCTGCTCGTAATAAATTCACAACTTCAGCTTTGATTGCTGCAGCTTTCCGCAGATGTATTGGACGTAATCTCTTTCTAATAGGCTTAGCATCCAAGTGTGTCTTAATTTCATGAATTACAATCTTAGGATCGATACTTGGCATCTCTTCGTAAGACTAGGAAAAAATGTGTCGGAATTCTTGAAATAGGGCTTTGTAAGTGTTAATATCTTCCATCGAACAAGAAGCACCTATATGAATGTTTTCAATAATTCCAGGTTTAATCGATATGTCAATAGGAACTGTTGTAGAAATATTTCCCAAATTTGTCTCAAAATCCAAATGTGTAATCAATGTGGGATCTTGTGGTTCCTTGACACAAGAATTTGTAAAAATAGACGAAAAGTCATTTTCAAGCTTATCAAGAGCAGGCAAAAAAGAAGATCAATGATGTAGATCATCCCATGGTAATTCATCCGATGAAAAAATTTCCCGAATACTTTCATCAGTTACAAATACATGTTGAAAGGGATCCAAAAATGATGTCAAGGTTAAGCTCGATAGAGAAGATGATTCTTCGCTGATCACATTCATTTGATCAGGAAAATTTGATGGGGTGTTGGAATACGATTGTACTGCTACATATGCTGATTAAAAAGGACTTAAAGGCATCTCACCATTGTAAGAGTCCAATTCCAATTCTGAAGGCACAGTCCATGTGTCATCAAATGGTATTCTGCTTGATGAGATCATATTGATATTGGAATTTTTTCGCGGTACGTTGGGTGGGGGTATAGCGAAAGTTCGCATGAGAGCAGAATCCTTCATTAATCCTACACCAACATCTTCCTATGGGATAACCGATTTTCTGACATGCTAAATTCTATCTGTAGAAGTAGGGTCTGAAGAGAAGTATACCAACTGATCGATTTTAAAAATATTTCCTTTGAGAGGAAACATGATTACCCGAAAGACTGATGAAACAACAAAAGTCATTTCCTAAGACCAACTACGACCAAAGATAAGGTTGTAATCAAGAGGGGCATTTGTTACACGTTATTTTGTCACCATGAAATTTTACTACCCATATAGGTCTATCACCACCTATATTATGATCCCTTAGAATTAAAAAACCCTAATGTTCCTAAACCAAGTCTTGGAATTGGAGAAAATCTCATTAAAACCCTTAAAATTCTACCTCCGCACTTTTTCTAGCCTTTTCTGGCGGGTCCACGGATACTTGTTCTATAAACTATGGCAGCTCCCACACGTTCTTCTACTAAAACCCTCAGACCTTCGTAAAAAGTATAATTAAAGAAAAAGTAACTTCTAGAAGCCCAACTGGTTGAATATTCTCCTAATTGGAAGCTTCTAGAGGCGCGATCAGTTCAAGATTTATCCCTAAACTCATGGAGCTTAACCCTTGGTCCATGGAGCTAAAATCCCTTCATGAGAGGAATCCACCCCCCTCTTCATGGAACTGAAACTACCTCCATTTCCCTATAAATTGAGCTCATGTTTTAGTCTCAAGGGTAGCTTGTATATGGTAGTTGCTGAAGAAATTCCCAAGAGTGCATAATCTCTACACTAGTTGTTGTTGGCATGAGAATGATCACACCCTTATGTCCATAACTCCATGCTGGTATTCAGAGAGGAAGGCTTGTCAAAATAAAGGAGGAACGATTGTTCAGGACCTCGGGAGAAACCTGTACGACATCAAGGCATCAGGTTGTAAGGTTACTCTTTTCATTCAAGATAATACATATGGATATATTTTTATCATTGAGTTGTTATTGTGCTTGTTGAATAACATCAATACTTAGACTCCTTGATCACTAAGTTGGATTAGCTTTTATTAATTATTATATGTTGCAGATGATTTGATTCTTTTGTCTGTCTTTGATTGCAGGTTTTAATTATTGGAGAAGCCTCTTTGGAGTGACTGGATAAAAGACTACATCGAACGTTGGATTTCAAGGTAGGGGCATGTCCTCTTTCTTTGTTTATAATAATTCTAAAATGAAATTAGTCTAGAGAAATAGGTTTCCAAATCGACATTTGTTTCTAGCTATTTGTAGAATACTAGGGATGTCGCTCTTGTTCGCAAGAGGGATTAATCCACTTAACAAATTGGCGACTCCACTGGGGAAATAAAACTTAGTTTTATTTCTTTATTTTCAGTTTGAATTTTGGAAGTTTTCTGATTTTGACTTATCTGAGATTGGGTTGGGTAGATAAATTTTAAGAATCCCTAAAAAAGAAAAATTGATTATTTTTTTTTTTGGATTTTTCCTTGCCTCCGCGGTTTTTAGCAGAAAACAGTGCGGAAACCTTCGCAGGTTTTAATTCAAAACAGTGCGGTACCGCTCTGTTTTCCATTAGGAACTGCGAACCCCTAGAAAATTTTTGAAAAAATTAAAAATTGTCTTTTTTAGAGCTAGATAACCTGATTCTTCAAGTTTTCCCTGATTCATTTATAGTCTCATCAGTCTCTGTTAAGTTAATTGGGTGTTTTGAATCTTCGTTTTTGAAAATTCTTAATTTGATATTCTTTGGTCATTATTTCGAGGTTTGTCTTAGTCTCTTAACAATTTTTCATCTTTTTTCTTTTGTGTTTAATCGCCTTTGAGTGTTTTTACTTTTGACCTTTGAAATTCTAATCCAATTTTCTTTACTTACTCTTGATTGGTTCCTTAGATTACATTAGTGAAGGATAATAGTCTTGTTGTTCTTTCACTTATTTGGAATCATCTTGTGTACGAGAATTCTCTTGCATAGATTACATTTTCATAGTTAGAATTCTCATTTTCAGAATATGAATGAAAAATGTGCATAGATTACATTTGCATAGTTTTCAAGTGAATTGTGCATAGATTACAACTGCATAGTTTACATTCTGGAAAAATCAATCGTAGATTTAGATCAGTTTTTTTGATTCTAATTTACATGTTTTTATCCTTGTTTTAAAAACATAAAAATAAAAATTGGAATTGATTAGCATTAGTTTTTCTTGTTGAAATTAGTGCATTAGAGAATTTGTTATATTTTCTCTTATTTATCAACTTTTGCATTGTTGGAACTGAATGAAAACTCTCTCTTTACTTTAGTTAGGATTCATCAAATTGAAAAGATTACACTATCAGTTTTGGGTCAGGTCATAACACCACTGGTTTCATATCCATTTACCCTTTGAGTAATAATAGCCCAAATAACACAGCGCTAAATAAAATTCATTTAGAATTTTTTACATTTTTTAGGGCTATTTACACCAATCTAGCTTAGGCTAGTGCTTTGGAATAGGTTGTAGTTAACATTCCAAAGCAGTTAAAACAAAAAATAATATCTTGTGGTAAGGAAAAAATCCAATTGTTGCATTTTTTCTCTGGGAAGCTCTTCTTAAAAGAGTCAAGCACGAGATCATGTCGGAGCTAGTGAGGTAATCATACCTATCTCATTGGAAAAAATAGAATATGTGCACGTAATACAAATGGTAAACCTTAGATTAACCATTGTCGAGGAACTTGGGGTCACTTGTTAGCAAACCTTGTATTTAGCATGTCGAGGAGCTTTCAAGGGGATTGAGATTTGATACTCTTCCCTTGCGTGTATATCGGATCATAGACTGTTCCCCAAAGTGCAATTATCTCAGTTGGTGACCTTAGTGGAAATAATCTTTAGGATTTTTCCCAAGGTGACGGTGGAGGGAAGGTCCCACTGTACTTGGAGCAGACATTGACTAGACTCACTTGGACTTTATGGAGGGTACTTTCACTTTGAGATGGCATAGTGGAGGTACTTGCACCAGACTCTTTCATTAAGCAGGTTGTTAGGGTAACTGTTCCAACCGCCAGTTTTCCACATTAATTTCCGTGACGTTGGATTTCATCACCAACTAGTGTTTTTATTGTGGAAACATACTGTTTGTGTGTGTATTAACACCTAGATTTGATAGCGTGTGTTCATTTGTTTGTTTTTACTTTTTAGAGACCTTATGTGTGGATTGTGAATTTGAATTGTTAATATTTTTAAATTGTTAATTCACTGAATTTGAATCTAATGGAAAAAAGTTCCAGAATTTACCAACCAAGGAACCCCTCTTAACAAGAATCCTAGTACTTTTCCTTGCTTTGGAAATATTGGTCCTCCTTATATGGCTACATTGTCATTACCTGGATTTACCATAGGTTTACCGGTATAGTTCTTTTCAACTTCATTGGCCTAGAATACTCAAATTTTTCCACCTCAACCGGATGCTTCACCTCAACGGATTTCACCATCTCAACATCACCAACCTCATGTTGACTCTTTACCTTCTTCGCCCAACATGTCTTCCTCCCTTTCTTCTTATTCTCTTGGTAAAAACCTTGATGCTAGTAACCAGGTGACTAAGAATAAGAAGAAAGGGAAGAAGAAGAAGAAGAAGAAGAAAGATAAGAAAGAAGTCAACCAACCAACCATGGTTGTAAGTGTTAGTAATGTTGAGGAAACCTCCAACATGCATCGCAAATCCAAATAAACTTGCAAGCTTTGTAAGGGTGACCACTTCCTTATCAATTGTCCTGGTATTCCTAAGGTCTTGGAAGTATGGTCAGAAAAATCCTATCAACTTACCGTGGATCCATCAACCAGTGATTATTAGGTTCCTGGGAAAAAGGGTAAAGTTAGGTTTCCTTGTAGGTTATGGAAAGGGAGTCATCAAACTCACATTTTCCCTTACATGGATGAAGCCTCAAAATTGTTGGAAAAAATTATTGTTCCACAGCAACAACTGTCAACTGGTTACTGTAAACTTTCTCCCAACCTACCGTCAATTGACGAAATGATTGATCTAATTCCAAGTACAACCAATCCCACTCTTCCTTTGGAGGGTGAAACTCATATCACTTAGGCTGATGATCCTTTAGTTGATCAAGTGGTCGACTTGATTTCTCATTCGGTCGATCCCACTCTTCCTATAGAGAGTGAAATTCATACTGCTTAGGTTCTTCTTGTTACATTAGATTCTTCTACGCCAGGGGGCGTTTCACCTGTTTCCACAGAACCCCCTCCAAGTACTGAGGTCTTTTCCTTTGATTGGAGTATACTGACATAACTTCGTCTTCCTTCCTCCATCCCTTTCCAAATCATTGTGAAGGTTTGTGGTAAGAATGTACGTCGCACGAATGTAGATGAAGGTGCTTCTGTTAGTATTTTATCCTCAACTGCTAGGAAAGCTTTGGGTTCCCCTCTGCTTGTGCCCGATACACAGAATCTGTCAGCTTTTAATCGAACCATTAGTGAACCTTTAGGGATCCTTCCAGAGTTTCCTATTACCTTGGAAGTAAAAACTATCTGTATTGATCTTATGGTAGTTCGAGGCCCATTGAATTTTAATTTACTCCTTGGGTGAGACTATGTCTATGCAATGAAAGCTGTCGTATCGATACTTTTTCGCGTGATGTATTTCCCTCACAATGGAAAAATTGTGACTGTTGACCAAATTTCATTCGTTAGTCTTGATTCGACTACCAATAATACGACACCCCTGAATTTTCCTTACACAAAAGTGGTATCTACCCCTCCACGGGTTAATTATGTGGCAAGAAGTCCCATGTTTTCAGTTACCAATGCAAGCGAGCCTCTCACTGTTTGCTCGACTTAATTTGAATTAGATCCAGTAATTGACATGGTAAAGCCTATGGGATTATATGAACGTGATGTTCTTATCCCTATTGAGTCCCTTGACATGTGTTCCTTCCATAGAATGGTTCTTCTTTCTAATGAAGGCCTCTTGGAGGCCATGATCGAGGTGCATCCCTTGACATGTGTTTCTTCCATTTGGAAGCCATGAACAAGGTTTCATGAGGAGAGTTCTTGTTACTGTGTCAACCTCATTAAAAAATGAAACAAATTCCCATGAGGATAGTTTATTTTCTTGTGTCAACCTCATTAAAAAATGAAACAGGTTCCCTTAAGCATAGTTCATTTTCTTGTGTCAAGCTCGTTAAAAAATGAAATAAGGTTTCATGAGGAGAGTTTCTTTTCCTGTGCCAACCTCGTTAAAAAATGAAACAGGTCACCTTGAGGATAGTTCCTTTTACTGTGTCAACCTCATTAAAAAATGAATCCGGCATGAGCATAGTTATTTTCCTGTGTCAAGCTCATTAAAAAATGAAACAAATCTTCTCCTAATTGAGTCGAGTCTTTCATCTGATCTCGTAAATGAACCTTCATTCCATCCACCTATTATTAATCAGTAGTCCACTTAGGTGAATGAAATGAAGCTTAGGGGGCATATGCTCTTGTAGGTTATGCTTGGGGGGCATTGAAACGTATCTCAAGTATGATTTTTTCCTTTGTTTCAAGCTTGTGTAAAAATGAAACAAACCACTCTCAAGCATATTTTTCCTATGTTTCAAGCTTGTGTAAAAATGAAACCACTCTCAAGCATAAATTTTCCCATGTTTCAAGCTTGTATAAGAATGAAACCTATCTTGAGTCCATTTCGGTTATTATTTTCAAGACTCGATAAACTCATGAAAATACCGAGATTATTTTGCTATCTTCATTCTTGTAAAACACATTAAAATACCGAGTTCTTTCCGTATTTTCCTAATTGTAAATTAAATTGAAATTCGGCCAACTGAGTATACTTTTATCACTTTTTCAAGCTCTTTAAAATTACAAAAAATTGAAACCTTGGAGTTGTCTTTTAAGCCCTTTTCAGACTCTCTAAATATGAAAACATCACTGAGTACTTGAATATTCGAACTCGTTAAAGTAAATGAACAATCACCCCTTCAGTATAAGTTTACCCCTTTTCCAGACTGAAATGGACTAATTATGAAAAAGGTATACGTTGACTAATCATGGTCAATAGAGTTCTCTCCTGTATTATTTTATCCCTTTTTAGGCCTGAGAGACTAAATTTACGAAAAAGAATAACCACAAAGTTTACTTATGTTTTTCTTCTGACCCCCCTAAAATTGAAAAACACCGAGTTTCTCTTATACCGGACTTGTTAAAATTTAACAGTAAAGGACCTATCGATTACAAACATGACCGAACCAATCCTTCGTAGGGTTCAATTTTAATACTAAGATGGACTCATTTGAAGAATGAGCTTACACAAACAAGAAAATGTTATCCTCCTCAAGCTTGTAAAAAATAAAGAGGTACTTGCTAGTAATGGTGGGGGAAAAAGAGAGAAAACGAATCCATTTGTCATCCTTGTTTAGAAAGCAACATGCCACTCTTGAACACGACACTTTGTCACACTTGTACCTGGGTTGGGAAATCCTTTGTCTAATAGTGAATCAAACCACATTGAAAGTCTTCAGCCAATTTTTGGGTATTAGCTTTAGGTCAAATGCTGCCAAGCCATATACAATGTCGTTATGTGTTCAAGAGAGAGTTCAAATAAACCATTCATTGCAAACATTTGTCTATTCAATCCTTGCAAATATTTCTTCAAAACTTGAGCTAATGGTTTCATGTCGTAGGCTTTCCTGCGACAGATCACTTTCTATCGATGACAACTCATCATCTAGAAAGTTGATCTAGAATCCTATCAGTACCTTGGGATCTGCATGCTATAATGGCTGGTTTCTCGCCTTCGATGACATGTTACATCATTGACCTTCGATCGGATGATTTTATGAGTGTTCAACTGCAAATCATTCGTTCACACTTCATAGATTGTATTGGAATACTTTGAGAGCCATTTTCATTATTGGTGGTTTCTCTCACACTTCTTAACTGTTCACATCATTGACTGGTAATCAAGTGGTTTCTACCATGTTCGACTTCGATAGAATCAATCACATGGATAGAATCGTACTAGTTCAGGAAGCGGAAATCAAGAACCTAGATCTAGTTTCCACCATCCAAGCTGCGAGGAGTTTTATTATTCATGATACAATAGACTACTCATGACAGATGGTTGTGCCCATATTGTGTCTACTTTTGATGTAATATTAAAATCATATTTGTACCAGAACATTTAGTTAGTTTTGATCTGAGTATGGGAATGCCTACCTTAGCGATGATATATATATATATATATATATATGCTTGCATTGAATGTTTTTTTTAGGTTTTCAACCGGTGTCCACAATCTAATCCTCGGAATGATAAAACATTTCACTCTTTAGTATAACCTCAGACTTTGTACTTTAGGGGTCAATCTGTTACACGTTATTTTGTCACCATGACATTTGACTATCCATATAGGTCTATCACTACCTATATTGTGCTCCCTTAGAATTTAAAAACCCTAATGTTGCTAAACCAAGTCTTGGAATTGGAGAAAAGCTCATTAAAACCCTTAAAAGTCTACCTCCACACTTTTTCTAGCCTTTTCCTCCGAGTCCGCGGATACTTGTTCTATAAACTGCGATAGCTCCCGCACGTTCTGCTACTAAAACCCGTGGACCTCCGTAAAAAGTCAAATTAAAGAAAAAGTAACTTCTAGAAGCCCAACTAGTCGAATATTCTCCCAACTGGAAGCTTCTAGAGGCACGATCAGTTTGAGCTTTATCCCTCCACTCATGGAGCTTATCCCTTGGTCCATGGAGCTCAAATCCCTTCATGAGAGGAATCCATCCCCCTCTTCATGGAACTGAAACTACCTCCATTTCCCTATAAATTGAGCTCATGTTTCAGTCTCAAGGGTAGCTTGTATATGGTAGTTGCTGAAGAAATTCCTAAGAGTGCATAATCTCTACACTAGTTGTTTTTGACATGAGAACTATCACACCCTTATGTCCATAACTCCATGCTGCTATTCAGAGAGGAAGGCTTGTCAAACTGAAGGAGGAACGATTGTTCAGGACCCCGGGAGAAACCTATACGACATCAAGGCATCAAGTTGTAAGGTTACTCTTTTCATTCAAGATAATACATATGGATCTCTTTTCCTCATTGAGTTGTTCTTGTGCTTGTTGAATAACATCAATACTTAGACTCCTTGATCACTAAGTTGGATTAGATTTTATTAATTATTATATGTTGCAGATGATTTGATTCTTTTGTCTGTCTTTTATTTCAGGTTCTACTTATTGGAGAATCCTCTTTAGAGCGACTGGATAAAAGACTGCATCGAACGTTGGATTTCAAGGTAGGGGCATGTCCTCTTTCTTTGTTTATAATGATTCTGAAATGCAATTAGTCTAGAGAAAGAGGTTTCCAAATGGACATTTGTTTCTAGCTATTTGTAGAATACTAGGGAGATCACTCTTGTCCGCAAGAGGGATTAATCCGCATAACAACATCAAAAACTTCAACCTCTAGGTTAACAGTTTTTCCTTCTACTTCTATAGGAAGATCCTGGAGTATTCCGTATGGATGAAAACCTCTTCCATAAAAGGCTTTCAGGATAGCCAGTGATTGGTTAAGTGCTAGAGAAATTTTCCAACAATTTAACGACATTATACACGTAGATGCCCCCTCATCAATTAGAGTATGAAAAACTCATCTTGATTTGAATAATACTGAAATATGAAAAGCCATTTGATGAGGGAGTCTAGGTACAAAATTTTCGAGATCAAAGACCATTAGGTTCGAGTCTTGAGGATCAATAGCTCCGATAGGTGATAATAGTACTTTCCTTTGTGATGGACATGATTGTAGCACTTCTAAGGTCGACATTGCTGAAGGGGATATCACCAAATCTTCAACAATGTTGTAATTCTAAGCGGCTCCCGCATGTGGATTGAATGCTGATTTTTGAAGTATACCTTTAGCAGGCAGTTTAATCACTAAATTAGGTTTAGGTTTCTCTATCTAAAGTGGTTCAGAAACTGAAGGAGGTATGGATGGTGTTTGAATAGAATATTCAGTCTCTTTACCAGTTACAGGACTCTTAGATCCATAGTCTTGAGATAGTGTCGCAACCATGACGTGAGACCACATTAAAATATCTGCCGATGAATTGGAAGAAGATTCGATCATTTTACTATCTTGAGAGGGAAAAGGATCCTTCAAGACAGCAGGTGTTGGTGAAAATTTGACAAATTTGGATACCTTAGCTCGATGGGGACACTCTTTGGTATAGTGATCCTTGTCACAAATAAGACAAGGATAATGAGGTTTCTAGTTTTCATCAGTTGGTTCAGGTTTTTCTGTTTTCTCCTTAGGAGATGTATTTTGTTTATTTTTATTCTTTCCTTTTTTCTTATTGCCAGTTTATCTTTAGTCGTGGATGAATCTACAACGTGAATGTAGCTAGATGTTTCAAGGGAAGAATATCCTTTAGGTGAATTTGGTAAAGTTATTATGGGAGAAGTAGGTTTATATGACTTCTTCTTACTCTTTGTAGCACTAACTGTACCAATTACACCATCTGCAGAATGAGAACTAAAAGGAGTTGCAGTAATTTGACCTGGGTGTGACAAGTCAAGAATTTTTTCATATAGAGTACCAGACTGTGTGTATACAAGGTCTAAGTACTGTGCTTGAGCTATGACCTGTTCTTCTGTAACAACACCTCCCTTGGATATGTCTTTAGTGATCTTTGGAAGTACTGATTTAATGAACCATTCTGCCAAAATTTGATTTGGAATGAAAACCTTCACTAAACGTCGTCTACGTCTCCATTCATGTATGTGATCTGAAATTCATGTAGACTTACTCTATTTTAATGAAGTTAAGAGTTTCGTGCCATTGTCATAATGGATTGGAAACTGAAAGTGAGTTAGGAAAGATGTTGCTAACACGTTGAAATTATTGAAAGAGCCACATGGTAATTTGATATACCACTTTGCAGCTAAGGCTATCAATGTTCTTTGAAAAAGTTTCAATCGAATGGAATCATTGATTAAGGAGTTGGATGCACATCAAAGATGATAAGTCATCACATGATTTGAGGGGTCTTCTCCTGATTTTCCTTCAAATTTAGGTATATCATCGGGAAACTTAGTTGGCATTGCTGGCAAAAACGGAAGATAATAAATCAGATCATTCATGAGGCGTGACAAATCTGGAAAGTCTAAAGGTGCAATAAATGGTAACTGACGGCTAGGGTCTTGTTGAGAAAACTAATAACCTTGAGGAACAATACCAATACCCGGAGGAGGATATCCAGGATAATATGGAATAGCCTGTGTAGATGGGATTGGAATACCTTTGGGGTATCCAGGGTTAGCCATACCAAACTGAGGTTGAGCTTGTATTTGATATGTATAACCAGGGTATGGTTGACCTTGGTAGACTAGATTTTGTCCTGTTGGTCCATATTGAAACTTCCCTTGAAAAGGTTGATTCACAAAATAACCTACAAAAGGTTGGCTTGTTGGAATTGTAGCTGCACTAGGTTGTCTTGCAGAGGTTTGAACATTAGACTGAACCACATGTCCAGTTTGATGAGCAGTGACTTGAGGGATTTCCTGTGTTACAGTTGATGTCGTTGTTTGAAGGGTTGTAGCAACAAAGACTTGGGAAACATTAGGGATAGGTGTACTTGGTTGTTGAACATAAGTTTGCACAGTAGATTGGACAGGAGTTTTTGGAGTAATCGGACCAGCTTGCTGACCAATAGGTACAGATACTTGAGGTGCAATTTTAAGTGCGGGCTAGGAAGGTTGCTAGACTTGGGTATAACCAAATTGACTAGTTAGCTGACCAGGTTGATTATAAGGTACATGTATAGTAGGTTGCAAATGCTGTTGGTTTAATGACATGTTCCACACTATATTAATGCTGGGATAAGGAGCTCCCATTAAAGGTTGTGGTGCATAAGTTTGACCATATCTAGTTTTAGGTATTGGAACATAAGTTTGATAATTTTCTAGATAATTTCTAGTAAAGGGTTAGCCGACGGTTGCTGTTGATAGAACTATTGCCCTTGAGGAGGCAGTTGTCCTTAAATAGGATGTGGCCCTGGCATAGGGTACTACCCTCGAAGAGATTGTCCTTGAGGAGTATACTACCCCCCAGGCGGTAAATTACTACCTTGAGGGCCAATTGAAGGAATATTTTCGGTCATCATATAAACTTGCTCCATTGTCAAATTTTCGGTATTAGATTCATTAAGACGAGTTTATTATGTAAGATTTTCAGAAGAGGGAGATGCTCCTGAGAAAGTACCAGAGAGCGATTGGTATCCAGAAGGAACTGATGGACCACCATACACAAAAGTTTCTGGCAATGAAGAAAGCATGGATGATTCACCTGACATGCTTGATGAAGACATGTAACTACCTTTGGGTATGGAGTAAAAAGGAATGCAACCTAGTGAATAATTGAGACCACTAATTTGTAGAAAGTCAGTAAATTGTTGATACCAATGGCCCGATTTAAAAGGACTATAAGGGTAAATCGGTTCACTATACCTTAGATCTAAAGATTCTTGATGCGAAGGAATTGTGATCTCTTGTTCCATTTTAGTAATCTCTTCGATACTAATCATGCCAGGAGGAAGGTTCTTAGTAATGCGAAGCTTCACTCGAGGTGAACGAGGATGACTAGGAGTTCAGGCTATGAACTTCGAAGTTGACTCAAACATAGTAGATTCATATTAAAGATCAGATATTTTGGGTTCAATAAGTTGCGTATCTAATAATTCACTAGTCGCAGACTCAACTGTGATTAATTATGAAATTTCCGGTTGTTCTTGATTTCTTCCTACTATCTGAGGTTGATTTACTTCATAATCGAGATGTATTATTACATATGTTTCCCCTTGTTCAGTAGACCTGGTTCCTGATTTTTGACCTCTTTTAAATTTAAGATTTTCTAATTGACTCTGTGTATACTTAGGGGGTTTCCCCTGCATTCTACGAGAGTGTCTCGGTAATTCAGCCACGGTTAATATTTAACACACGAAATCAAAAAATGTTTCAACAAAATATACCTAAGTGTTGGGGCCCTTGTTTTGTTTAGTTTTGACATCTTGGCCAAGACATTTTGAGTTTTGACCCTTTTTGAGTCGCGGAATAAATACACATGGCAACCGCGACCGCGCCGCAACTACCAGGAGTTGCGGAGCTATCAAGGTGGCGCGGAAGCACTCGATAGCTGGAGATAGCATGGAGATACGTGTAGATGAAGGAAACACAGCAGAAAACAGAAAGTGGAACACGCAGACATCAGAAGAGAAGCTGAGAGAAGCCAAAGTGAAGACGCAGAGGAGCCGATAGTCGCGAGAGCGGGTGAATAAATAACAGTCACCCGGCTGAAAAGGTTGTTGAATGCATAGAGTTGAATGCGTACTGAAGAAGTCGCGAGGCCAGAGACAAGGAAGGACGTGCAGAGCAGCTTCGGAGGATTCATGCATGTGCTTCATATGGTTTCTTATCTTCTCTATTCTACCCTTCTGTTCTGAGATTCATCTGTATCAGCTTTGAGAGCTAACAGGAAGATTGCCATGTAATCATGTATTGGGCCAAGAGAATAATATAATGGAAGGTTTCTGTCTCAATAAGGTGTTCATGTGCATGTAATGCGTTTACGCTGGTTTAAAATTTTATTTGTGAATGTCTGCAATGCTTATTAAGTAATCTTGCGCATATAACTTTATATATGAATGGATGAACCGTCTTTCTTTAGTTGCGGGTTTGTTCCTTGCCCTTGATCTCATCCCCTTTTGCATGTGGTTGTGGCACGCCTCGGGTGAGACGCACTGCTCTCCTGAGCAGGGTGAAAATGCCGGCGTGTTCCTAGACTACACCGGACCCCTTTGTTGGCCACAACTCTTGAACCTGGGTCTTGTCTGCGAGACCTGATTTCTCGCCAACAAATGGTTCCGTTGCCGGGACCTGCATGTTCTGAGGGGATCTAGATCATGGTATCGAGGATTTTTGAAGGAGCAATACGACGATGGTGGGATGATCATCTTGACCAGTTCATTGCTCAGCAAGCAGAGCTGACCAAGAAAAAGGAGGCGGCGATCAAAGAGCTTGTTCTTTTCTCTGATGCAGCCAGTGATACGTACGAAATTTTCTGGGGAAGTTTCCCTACAGACCTTTACAATTGGTTGCGGAGATTACGAGCGACGCTGCCCCAAGAAGGCTTGCGGAAGATAAACCGCAGGTGGACGCACGAAGATCTGGTGGCACTACATCGGGTGGATACTGACCTAACCCGCGCAGTGGATTTTTGGGTAAGGACCACGTTGGAAGGATATGCTGTGGAGTTTGCTGCTGAGTGCTACCAATCCTTCTTGAAGGCCGAGGCTGTTTTTCACTCAGGGCTAAGGGGGAAGCTGTTGAAGGAGATTCCGCTGTGGATCAAAGCCCTGATGGTGGACGAAGGGTTGATTGAATTCCGCAAACGAGTATGGAAGCGTAAACCACCCGTACTGGGGGAAGGATTGAGGGGACCGATGCTGTGTAGACTGTGAGAGTGGGGAGCGGGGGATGGATGTTGAGGTCGCATGCAAGTTGCGGGAGCTACGTGCGCATCGGCGGGCACAGATCGCCGATAGGTGGCGAAGAAGGGTAATGAGAGATTTGAAGAGAAGAGAGATCGCGAGGAAGAATCAGAAGGAGGCACCTCAGAGGACGAGAGTTATGGGATTGGATACCCGGAAAGAAGACGGGACAGCAGTGGAAGTGCAGTGGGTGCATGGGAGCCCAGTGACGCGAGAAAGAGAAGTAACGACTAGCGAAGATAATGGAAAGATGCAGCCCGAAGAGAGTTCCGATGATGAATGGCACGGCGTGATGCAGCAGATGTTTCAAGATCAGACGACACCCACCCCTCCAGGCAGCCCTACTTCCCACCTTCCGCATGGCCAGGATCCCGACCTTCCCCTGGTACTTTATCAACCTTTAAGAAATATTTTTATTCAGTTACAAGCATTAAGTCAGTCATACAGTAGTTCGGCAGCGTCGGTAACGCCTAGTAACAGCAGCGTTGCTAGTAGTAGTATTTTCCCTAGTGGGACCGTTACGCAACCAGGACCAAAAGGTTTTATCCTGGTTAATTCTCCGCAAGTACACATGGATGGATCTTTCACCCGGTATCCAGAGTTCTCTGGCCGGGGCAATGACGACGTAGAACAACACTGGTATCTGTGCGAAGCCATCTGGAGGGCTCGACAGACGCCGGATGCAGGGAAGTTAATAGAATTCCAAACCACGCTCAGAGAGAGGGCTCTGCGTTGGTTCATCAAGTGGTCCGAAGCGCACCCTAACCCTATAATTGCGGACGTGAAGCGGGATTTTGTCCGCGAATTCAAGCTTCCCCAGACAGACCAGCAGGGCCTGTCCGAGCTGTGGGAAATTAAGCAGAAGGAAGGTGAGACCGCGTGGGAGTTGATGCGGCGATTCAAGGACGCGATCGGGAAACTCAGCTACCCGATCGATCCAAACCACCAAAGGGACTGGTTCATCAAGGCTCTGCTCCCCTTGACACGAACCCCTCTTACTCAGCAGAAGATTGATAATCTGCAGGACGCTTTGGAGCAGGCCATGAAGATTGAAGCCATGGCGGGCTACCCCCAGGAATATCGGGGGGGGGGGGGTGGCCCCGCAAGACCCTTCTTTGGTAGGGCTGCAACACCAGATCGCCAGCTTGACCGAGAAGCTCAAGGAACTTCAGCCGGTGAGACCAGCGCGACCCAATGTTTGGTGTACACATTGTCTGGTCGAGGGCCACGTCGCAACCGAATGTCCTCGGTTGCGCGGCGCAGGAGCAGGACCCTCGGTCGCAGCTATCCAGGGAGGTCCACCACCAGGGGGTGGTGCGGGGATGAACCCGCAGGGATTCTACCAGCCACAACAGACCTTTGCGGTGTTCCAACTGCAACCGGGGTCCTCCACCACAGAGTACTGTGAGATTTGCCGGACGATGGGGCATCCTCCTCGGATGTGCCCGATATTACAGAAGTACTCCACGGTCCCGAATAATGTATACTGCGAATTCTGTGTGTCTATGACCCACAACACTGAGCAGTGCAGGGCGCTTGACGCACTTGCGGATCGATTGGATCGTCCCTCGTACAGGGTGAACGAGGCTCCAAGGGGAAGAGGGGGCGGCGTGCGGGGAGGCCGAACAGGCGGACGCGGTCCGGTAAAATGCTACAACTGTGACCAGGAGGGTCATGTGGCTCGAGAATGTCCCCTTCCGCGACGACCCTGGTGTTCCCAGTGCCGGGTCAACGCCCATGCTACAGAAGACTGTCCGGAGCTCATCAAGAAGTGGGAAGAACGGGTGCGGCAGAGGGGAGCGAATCTGATAAACTCAGAACCGCGGGGGGCCGCAACCCCTGACATGCAGAACGTCGCGATAGTAACGCGGGGTGGAAAGAAGACTGGAGAGGATGCCCACGAGAAGGAGCCAGCACGAGTGGTTCGGCCGACATCCCCAAAGAAGTTGATTAGGCCCGAAGTACAGAAGAAGTATTTCCAGGAGGCGGTTGAGGCATTCGCCCAGTTGCGCAACGAGGGAGGGTTGGAGGAGCCCAGGCAGCCAAAATCCGGAGCGAAGAACGTCGCAGATACTGTGGTCGAGGATTGGCTCCGGCTATTCCTCAGGATTGTCGATAACGCTGTGCTGCGGCAGCAGCTCAAGCATGCTTTGGACGGAGCGCTGCAGGGGCGCGCAGAACCTAGAGATCCGGCGGATGCTAGCCCTCAATACGTCCCTCAATACGTGCAACGTGTCAAGCGGAACAAGCAACGAACAGGAAAATAATTCCGGCTTAACACGCAGGTCGCAGGCCGCTTAGAAAACAAGAAATTTGAACACATGCCTACAAAATCTATGAAAAAAAACCATGCACAAATAGTATGTTTCCACACTAAAAACACTAGTTTGTGATGAGATCCAACTTCGTAGAAGTTAATGCGGAAAACTTGGCGGTTGGAACAGTTACCTCGACAACCTGGTTAATGAAATAGTCTAGTGCAAGTCCCTCGAATTATGCCATCTCGAAGTGAAGAGTACCTTCTAGAAATTCCAAGTGAGTATAGCCGACGTTTGTTCCAGGTACAGTGGGACCTTCCCTCCACCATCATTTTGGGAAAAATCATAAATATTATGGCCACTAAGGTCACAAACAAAGACAAATGCACCTGGGGTAACAGTCTACAATTCGATATACACGCAAGGGAAGAGTATCAAGTTCAATCCCCTTGAAGGCTCTTCGACATGGTAAATCTGAGGTTTTCCAACAAGTGACCCCAAGCTCCTCGATAATGGTTAATCCGTACGTGCACATATTCTATCTTTTCCAATGAGATAGGTACGATTACCTCACTGGGTTAGACATGATCTCGTGCTTAACTCTTTTAAGAAGAGCTTCCCAGAGTACAAATGCAACAAATGGATTTCCCTACCGCAAGATTCTACTTGTTTGTTTAAGCTGCTTTAGAACTTTTATTACAACCTATTCCAAAACACTAGCCTAAGCTATGTTGGTGGAATGAGCCCTAGAAAATGTAAAAAATGTCTAGATTGATTTTATTAGGCGTTGTATTAATTTTGCTATTATTTAACACAAAGGGTATGGAGTTGAAACTTTGATGATTTTGTGACCCGACACAAAATACTCTAAATGAATTTATATGAGAAATGCAACTATTTATTTTCAATGAATTATATTTAGGAGAAAGTTGAGAGATTTATTGATTTTCAAAACACAAACTTCTTCATCCATAAAAAAAATCCTTTTTGAAAAGAAGACAATATCATCAAGAACTAAATTTCCAAGAATGATCAATTTCTATTTTTGAATGAAATTCCTTGAACAATCAAATCAAAAACTACAATTCAACAAACAAATAATTCCCAAAAGAAAACAATTCCTAAAAAATCTAAAGTATAAATTTCAAAATCAAAACAAAATTCTAATTACGAATTCTAACTAGGATACTTATGAATGTTGCAGATGATTTATCTTAGTTGTGATCGGACTAAGAAGGTTTCCACTTATCTCAGTAGAAATTAAATCATCTAAGAGTGCTTGGTGTTGAATTAGGCTTTAGTTAGCTAGAAGCTCTTCCAGGATTGCAAATGAATAGGGAACAAATTCCTAAAAGTAAGGTTGGCTACAATCTTGATGGCTCAAGAAGAAGAAATCATAAAACCAGTAAGCTAAGGAAAGTGAAGGTATCTTCTATACATAGCAACAATAAACTAGGGAAAAACCTAACTTGTAAAATGCAAACAGAATGAAAAATCACACAAAACTCAAAATTTGTTGAAAAGGAGTTCTCACACAGGATCTGACAACTGGGATGGATTAGAGCAAACTTGAAGAATAAGGTTATCTGGCTCTGAAAAAGAGAAATTTATTTTTTTCAAAATTTTCCAGGGGGTGCACAACTTATGAGTTGAATACAGTGTGCATGCGCACTGGATCGAGCTAAAATTTGTGCAGGTTGCCGCTCTGTTTGCTATAGAAAACCGCGCAGGCAAGGAAAAATTTGGAAAAAATAAACAACAATATTTCTTTTTCAGGGATTCTTAAAAGCTCTCTACCCAACCCCACTCAGAGAAGTCAAAATTAGAAAACTAAAGTTTCAAACTGAATACAAACAAAGAAAACTAAGCTCTAGATCCCTAGTATGGTCACCAATTTGTTACGAGGATTAATCCCTCTTGCGGACAAGAGCGATCTCCCTAGTACTCCAGCGAGTAACTAGAAACAAAGATCCATTTGAATACCTCTTTCTCTAGATTAATTGTATTTTAAGATCATTATAATAGGAAAGTAGATATGACATGCTCCTACCTTGAAATCCAAACGTTTGATGTAGCCCTTTGTCCTGTCGCTCCAAAGTAGTTCTCCAGAACTTGCAATCAAAGAGAAGACAAATAATCAAAGCATCTGCAATATATAATAATAAAAAATTAATAATCCAACTTAGTGATCAAGAAGTCTAAGTATTAACATTATTCCCATAAATATAGAAACAAAAAAATGAGAAAAAGAGAATCATATGTATTATCTTAAATAGAAAGAGAAATCTTACAACCGGATGCCTTGATGTTGTACATATTTCTCCCGGGGTCCTGAGCAATCATTTTCCTTCAGTCTGATAAGACTTCCTCTCTAGAATAACCAGCATGAAGTTATGGAAACAAAGATGTGATCTTTAGTGTGTCAACAACAACTCACTAGTATAGAAAATATGCACTCTATGAACTCTCTTCAACTTAGAAACTATATAGATCAGTATCTAATCACATTGGTATCTACCCTTCAACCTGAAACTTGAGCTCAATTTATAGGAAAATGGAGGTAGTTTCAGTTCCATGAAGAGGGGGATGGATTCCTCTCATGAAGGGATTTGAGTTCCTTGGACCAAGGGATAAGCTCCATGAGTAGAGGGATAAAGCTTGAACTGGCACAACTCTAGAGGCTTCTAGTTGGGAGAATATTCGACCAACTAGGCTTCTAGAAGTTACTTTTTCCTTTTACTTGCTTTTCACGGGGGTGCGCAGGTTTTAGTGGCAAACAGTGTAGTAGTCGCGACAACTAATGGAAGGAACATCAACGCATGCACAGGGAAAGGCTAGAAAAACCACGCAGGTATAATTTTAAGGGTTTTACAGAGCTTTTCTCCAATTTCCAAGACTTGATTCAAGAACATGAGTATTTTTAACCTCTAAGAGAACATGATATGGATGGTGATAGACCCATATGAACAGTCAAATTTCATGGTGACAAAATGACGTGTAACAGGTAGCCAGGGAATACTCCATGAAATAACTCTAAATGATAACATATTGATCTTCATCCTTGCATATGAACGAGGTCCTAATTCATATCCATTAACATAATCCATTAGTTCAAATGTTTAATGTAAATTGGGCATGATGAGTATTGGAGCATTATTGATCTTCCACTTTAGGTATTTAAATGGTAATTTTTGTGGCTTACCCTAATGAAATCTCCACATCATGGTATTTAATGGTGTTGTTATCATGGAAAAGTTTGCAATGAACTTCCTCAAATTCCAATCTAGTGGGAATATGCTATTGGTTTATTCTTATAATATTGTCCACATCCAACCTCATCTCTCCTCCAGTGATCATGTGTCGAAGATAAATCAATAACTCCTTACTAAACTCACACTTCTTGAAATTTGTAATAAACCAATTCTTCTAAAATGTCTCTAGTACCTACAACATTTTCAGATGCGATCTGGCCAAGTATCACTGGAGATTAGTATGTCATCCAATTATACTATTAAAAATTGTTGAAATAAGTTGTCATTGATGTCAAAGGTTGTCATAATGAAAGCAAAAGTTACATATTCAAATAACATATTTCGAAATAATATTTTTGGAATTTTGATGCCCCATTTGGATACCTATATTTGAATGATTTTTCACTCCATTAACCTATCTCAAGTGGAAGCATAACATATGGTACATGACACTCCCTCTAATTCCTCATGATTGAGGAGAAATGTTTTTTTGAATATTCACTATACATTCTTCCAGTTGCAGAAACTAGTCAAGCCAGTGGACAATTCGGCGTAGTCTAGATCCTGAATACATTATAAATAAGCACGAGAAGGAGAATTTCAAGTCACTCGCTCAAGCAAGTTCGGATCTGTTGATACAAGCACAAAAAATGAGGATTTATGAGGTTCGTACCTAATGAACCATAAATGAAGAGGATTTGATTTGGAGACTTTTTGGGGAAGGGTTTTTGGCTTATTTTGGAAGGATTGTGAAATAAATTTTCAAGGTTTCTAACCCTGGTTAGAAGTATTATTGTAGAAATTTTCTTGAGGGCTGGATTTTGTCCCCTTTGAAGTCCAAATTTTATACCTATGTAGGGATGAATTCAAATTTGTAATGATGAGTTTTATGCTTGTATTGAGAGCAATGAAATATCCCTAAGTTCCTGTACAAAGAAGGCGAAACTCATGCGTGTTTTGAGGTCCAAATCCCAAAGTGTTTGAAGGAGTTTTTCATGTATGTTTTGAATATCTAACAATATTCTCTGTTGAGGAGGTTGAATCTTGTGGAGGAAGTAGAGTTACGGAAACTGAGTTCTGATTGCTTGAGGGTTGAGTTTAGGTGCATTAACATCCAAATTTTAGTCTTGGTTTGGGGCCTATTGAGGCCAATTTTTGTTGATAAGGAGGTAGATTTCAAGGATCATTTGATGAGGGGAGTTATGTTGCTAATAAGGCAATGTTTGGGAAACCAAGTGCTTGCGTGAAGGATAGAGGAGCAGCTTCCAAGAGGTAGAATTTATTTGACTAATATTGACTCTTGTACAATATTTGGTGTTGATAAATCAAGGAGTGGGTGTCTCCATTGAGTTGGTGCTGATATGCATTCCATGGTTTTCTTGCGCTTTTGGATTCCACATAAAAATATATCTTCTCTCTATATTTATGTGCAAGTTTCTTTATATCTATAAATGAATTTACAAGTCTTTTTGAAGTGAAAAAATGTTAATATTATTCACCCTCTCCCCTCTTAGTATTTTTGAATATTCCAACAATTGGAATTAGAATGGGTTCTTTCAGAAATAGTTTGACCACTAGAATATATATCTTAGTAAGACTCATGGAAAAGTAAGCAGAATACATCAAACATGGTCTGTCATTGTTTGATGGAAAAAAATATTCCTTTTGGAGCATAAGGATGAGATTTTTCTTACAAGCACAATGGTTTTATTCTTGCAAAGTTGTTCTAAATGAATACAAGGTACCAACATCTACCCCAACAAATCCGATTGGAAGAAGACTCTATGAAAATAATTCAAAGGTTATGTATGCCATTTTAGGAGGTATGAAAGGATCATAATTTTTCAAGGTTATGCATTATGAATCAACAAAATAAATATATTGCAATTTCAATAATGTGTATGAAAGAGATGATAAGGTTAAAGGGGACAAACTTTAAACTTATAGAGGATAGTTTGAACACCTAAAGATGAAGGAAGATGAATACATTGCAACTTACTTTCTTCAGGTTGATGAGATCATGAATACTGTGAGAGGATTGGGAGAACATATCACATATGCAATCATCATTCAAAATATACTAATATCTCTCCCAATGAGATTTGATTCTAAAATTGCAACTTTAGAAGAAAGACAATATCTAGCCATGCTGAGTATGGATGAGCTATATAGAATTATTAGAACATACGAATTGAAGAAAGAAATAAAAAATACATCCAAAAGGGAAGTGAGTTATAAGGTCTCCAAGAAGAAAATGAAGAAAAATAAAAGGTAAAAAAACAAGCTCTAGTTGTAGTGTTGACTGTAATGTTCCAAATCTGGAACTTGCTGCTCCATCGGGAATATCCTAAGATATTCCATTTTTCCTTCTTCAGTGAGACAATGCAAGTCCATTTCAGAGATTGACTGTTGGGGCATTTACAGGATATGTCTCCTTCAAATAAGGGAGAGATCTTGAGGCTAGCTGGCCCTTCATAGACTCTGCCGATGGATATGCAATATTCCACCTCAGGAATTCCTGCTACAGGGTCCTTGAGGACACTGTATAAGGAAGCTGCTGCATAAATAAGACAAACCACCACTGGGATGCCCTAGAATAGATCATATAAAACTCCCTTGTAGAAAATGAGCTTAAATAAATGCATTTAGAGGGGTTATTCAGATCTCTCCAATATAGATCTCTGAAACAATGCTCAACGAGTGAGCTATAGCAATACATGAACATGAACATTAACTCTGCAAATATGAAATACATCATAAGAGGGGAAATAGTACAGCCAACATTATATTATGATTTCAGCATGAACATACAAGAAATAATTGAGGGAATAAACCTCTCAATCCTCTAGAACCAACTCCAATGAATATACCATGTAATGTCAGAGTAGCTGCAGCTACACAGAATGCCGGGAAACCATAACTGCGTAGTATCTATGAGAGATGCAGTTGCTGAATACATAATAAATGATAATGTAGCTGAAAGATACAAGTAAAATGTCCTAAGAAAGGAAAATGGGATGAATAAGGGATTTATAGCCAATCTCAGGGAGATTGCTAGAAATGCCGGATAAAATACAAAAGTGACAAACAAATTGTCACTACAACTGAAACCAAATGAATATGAGGCCATGGCTGATCTGAAATGATGATTCCCTCCTCTGATAATGCCCTCAAAGGAAAAGGGGCTGATCCCCTTTTACTCAAAAGCATTCCTCCTGATGAGCACAAGAATCTCCCTCAACACTGCCCTCATGGAATAACGCAGTTTCTCCAATTGAATGTGCAGTGGGAGATGGTGAATGAGTGACCTGATTGTTGGCAATATGATGCAGAGTGTTGTCCTTGATGGCAACCCACTTGATGAAGATGATGGCAACCTTCTTGAAAAAGTTGTTCTTGACTTGATGAACTTGTTAAATGATGTAAATCTGATGATGGAAGGAATGTCAGTATGTGCCAGAACATGATGAAAAGAGTATGTCTCAAGGCATACGCGGATTTGTCTAGACGAAGTAGCGTATGCACGCAATGCGTGCGAGTCGCGTATGGGAAAAAGCGCTCTAAATTTATAAAACCGGGGGTAACTACCATGGTATTGACCATTGTATTGAATGATAGTTCGCCTATGTGATCCATATCTGAATACCATTGCGATTGTAGAAAAATTGACTCATGGTATTGATGAAGGGTAACCCTATATAAGGAGAAGAAAATCATTGTGCAAAAGAGTGTGCATGTGTCTGGGCTTTGATGAATACTTCTCTCTGAAGTATATCTGTATGGTTGAACCCTGTTCCTAATTGATAGATCTGAATCTATAATGCACCTATGAACATGATGAAGGCTCAAGATCTCTAGATCTAGAAATGGTGAATGTCAAGGATGATCTGAAAAGAAGTGAAGAAGACCTGGCGCAATCCTGTTGAAGAGATTGAAGAAATATGGGTAAGTTTATAGATCTGGTATGTACTGCAAAGTTTATATTTTATAGATCTATACGCAGGTTCGTTTCATGAAAAGCGCGTGTATATGCGGGTCTGTGGAAAGAAAAGCGCGTATGCGCAGTTAGGGTTTTTCCCTGAAAAATGCACTGAAGTATACGCGGGTTCGTCTTTTGGAAAGCGCGTATATACGCGGGTCTGATTAAACAAAAGCGCGTATGATTTCTGATCTAATGGTTGCTGAAGGTTGAATGTGTTTCTGCATATATATTCTGAAGTCTGGGTTATATATGATATTCTGGTTACAGTGGTCTCACTGTTCTGTTTGAAGCAATGAGCAAGGTATGATTGTTGATAAGTGAAGGGTTGTGTTGAAGCTGTTTGATCCAGTTTGAAAATTGATGAAACATGGTTTGCAGTGGTGCTGAGGGTCGAAGCCTTCAGTCAGGGGGTTGTAGCTCCCTTCCAGGAAAGGTTGGTAAACGAGTTTAGGGGGTCGTAGCTCCCTTCCAGGAGAGGCTGGTAAACGAGAGAAGGTTGTAGCCTTCTGCAGGTGGGTGCCTGCGTGCTGGTTTGAGTCTGCACCAGTACATGATTGTAAGAAGTTTTCTTAGTAATAAATTTTGAAGGCTGAAACAACGGCAGCGGTGGTTTTCTCCCGAATTGGGTTTCCACCTAAAAATTCTGGTGTTCATGTGTGTTGCATATGTGTGATGATTATTCTGTTCTGTCTGCACCTGTTTACTGTTTCTGAAATATCTGATGAATGAATAATGCAATGATCTGAGTTAAGATTCAAACACATAATTAGATCTCTGGACATACGTGAGTTCTGTAAAGGATATCTGCGTATATACGCTAGTTTCCTTCAGTAAAGTAGCGTATGGGTTTTTAGAAAGGAAAAAGTAAAAGTTTGATTGTCTACACTAAATACTGATTCACCCCCCCCCCGCTCTCAGTATTTTTCCCAACAATTGGTATCAGAGCAGGTCCTTCTGAAAAATCTTAGCCGCTAGAAGGAAGATCAAGCAAGATGAGCAATCATGAGGGAACATCGTCTATCAAGCCCCCGCTCTTCAACGGGAGCAATTTAATCTTCTGGAAAATGAGGATGAGATCCTATCTTCAGTCTATGGGAGCTGATGTATGGGCCATTGTTGAACAAGGATATCAATATCCAGCTGCTACACCAACAGATCCAACTGAAAGGAAGAATTATGAATCAAATGCAAAAGCGGTCAATGCTATAACAGGAAGTCTAACAGAATCAGAATTTGTCAAATTCATGCAGCTGAATACAGCAAAAGAAATATGGGACAAAATCATTCTAAGTTATGAAGGTGATGCAAAGGTAAAAAGTGCAAAACTCCAAACTCTCAGAATTGAATATGAAAATTTAAAGATGCATAATGATGAGAGTATTGCCAGTTTCTTTTTACGTCTTGATGATGTTGTAAATCATATGAAAAATCTGGGAGAAACAATAACTGAAACTACTTTGGTTGAGAAAATTTTGAGATCGCTAACGGCAAAATTTGAGTCAAAAGTCTCTGCTCTTGAAGAAAAACAGGATCTTCAAAATCTTACTGTGGTGCAACTTCATGGCATACTGACTACATATGAAATGAGAAGAGGAGGACCATCTGAAGTCAAAGAAGTTGTTTTTAGAGCTTCTACAAAAGGGAAAGAAGTACAAGAAGCAGAAGGATCAGGATATATTTCGGAAGAAGATGAGGAAAATTTTGTAAAGAAACTTCAACTTGGTACAGGACGGTTGAGAGGTAAGCTTCCTTTCAAATGTTTTAATTGTGGAAAAGTTGGTCATTATGCTGCTAAGTGTCCTTACAAAGAAACACCTGCAAAAGGAAAGGAAGTAGCTAGAAATAAGAACCGGTCTAGCACTAGAAGAAGTTACTATACTCATGATGACAGTGATGGAGTATCTGATAGTGAGGAAGAATGTGAACAAGATCTTAGACTTCTCATGGCATTTGAATCAAAAGAAGAAAAGGATACTTTTGTGGATGCTCTAAAGGACAATGATTTTCTTGAAGAGAACAACCAACTCAAAAGACGCTTAGAAGAAAGAAAAATTCTCTTAGAAGAAAGAAAAATAACCATCGAGACTCTGGAAAAGCAGGTTGAAGAAGCAAAGAAACACAATGAGAAATTAGAATGTGAAGTGGTAAGTGTAAGAAAAGAATTTGAGAAAGTAAAGACTCTGAATTTTAGATTTGCTAAAGGATCTGAAACCTTAGATGAGATTATCAGGGTTCAACGTTCTCCTCTTATAAAGACGGGTCTTGGATACACTGGAGAGTCCTCTCAAGCTTCAACACCAAATTATCTAAAAGCAGCTACAACTGGTTTACAAAATTCTGCCACTCAGCCAGGGAATAAAGAATATTTACAGGTAAAGCATGATCATCCTAATGCAAGGAACACTAACAGGAATATCTTTCAAAAAGGAACCAATCAACAGGTAAATTCAAATAGAAGATTTTATGATCACAAAAATTTATTCTTCAATGGACAATGTTTCTCATGTCACAATTTTGGTCATAAAGCTGCTCAATGTGTTGCATATAAAACCATCATGACAAGAGAAGCAAGAAAGAAAAGGATTGATGTTGAAACAAAGAAGAATACCTATACCAACTTTTCTCCTCTACTAAATGAAGTAGAATGTGCTTATTGTAATAACTTTGGCCATGAAGATTCTGAGTGCAGGAGCAAAATGCAGCCAAGAGAGCATCTTCCCTCAAAATCCAAAATATGGAAAAAGAAGGAACCACAGGTTGAAAATTGTGGCATAGCGTTATTTGCGGAAGGTGAAGAAAATCAATGGTACATTGATAGCAGATGCTCAAGACACATGACAGGTGATAAACACAAACTTCGTGCATATAGTGCTCTAGAAAAGGAAAAGAAAGTTACTTTTGGAAATGATACTCCTGCTGTAATTAAAGGAAAAGGGTCTGTGTTTCTAAAACAAAAGGTGAAGGCTAATGATGTCATGTATGTGGATGGATTAAGGCATAACCTGTTAAGTGTAAGTCAAATGTGTGATCAAGGAACTGAAGTTGTATTTAGTTCAAAAGAATGTGTGGTGCGTGATCTTGATACATGTAAAACAATTATAAAAGGAAAAAGAACTCCAAGCAATCTGTATGTATTGAAGAATTGTAAAGAACAATGTTACTTGAGTAAATCTTCAGAAAACTTGTTATGGCATAGAAGGTTGGGGCATCTAAGCTTCTCTCAAATCAAAAAATCTAGTAGACTTAATGCTGTTCGTGGTCTTCCCAATATTTCTCTACCTGAAAGTATCATATGCAAATCCTTTCAATTCGGTAAGCAAACCAGAGTGCAATTCAATGCCAAGGAAGGATCGTCAAGTAAGCCTCTTGAACTCATTCATACTGACATATGTGGACCTATGAGGAAAAATTCACCACGTGGTGAAGAATACTATATCTTATTCATTGATGATTTTTCTAGAATGTGTTGGATTGGGTTGATCAAACACAAAGATGAAGCATTTGAAAAATTTCAGATTTTCAAAGCGCTGGTTGAAAATGAATTAGATCTAAAAATCAAGTGTCTTAGATCTGATCGAGGAGGAGAATATACATCAAACGAATTCTTTGAATTTTGTGAACAACATGGCATAAAAAGACAGTTTTCTGTAGTAGGCACTCCACAACAAAATGGCGTAGCAGAAAGAATGAATAGAAAAATTCAACAAATGGCTAGAGCTATGCTTGATGATTCCAGAACACCTGATATTTTTTGGGGAGAAGCAGCTCACACAAAAGCAAATATTCTTAACAAGGCACATGTTCGGGTAAATAGTGACAAAACTCCATATGAACTCTGGTATGGTAATTCTCCCTCTGTGAAACATTTTAGAGTTTTTGGAAGTAAATGCTTTATAAAAAATAATGATGAAAAGCTTGGCAAGTTTGAACCTAGATCAGATGAAGGAATACTTCTTGGTTACTCATCTACAAGCAGGGCATACAAATGTTACAATAAAAGGCTTCAAAAGATTGTTGAATGTATTGATGTTGTTATTGATGAGTCTCATGCAGTCCCTAAAGAAGAAAGACAAACAATAGAAGAAGATGATGGTGACTTTTGTCCTTCTACATCAAATAGAAATGATATAGACAGTGGATCCAATGAAGAACCTGAAGATGATTTATATGGAAAGGCTCCATCCAGATATGTTCAAAAGAATCATCCTGAATCTCAAATTTTGGGAGACAAGGAATTAGGTGTACAAACAAGGAGGACTCTTGTGGGATCTCCTAGCTATTTGGCATTTCTATCCACAATTGAACCACACAATGTCAATCAAGCTAACAAAGATGAATGTTGGATTTAGGCCATGAATGAAGAACTAGATCAAATTGAAAAGAACCACACTTGGGAATTGGTACCAAGACCACATGATAAAAATGTCATTGGAACCAAATGGATATTCAAGAAAAAGCTAAATGAGAATGGGGACGTTATAAGAAACAAAGCTAGACTGGTTTGCAAAGGGTATACTCAACAAGAAGGTATAGAATTTGAAGAAAATTTTGCTCCTGTAGCTAGACTTGAAGCCATAAGAATGTTTCTTTCTTTTTCAAGTTTTCAACAAATCAAAGTTTATCAAATGGATGTTAAATCTGCATTTCTCAATGGTGATCTAGAAGAAGAAGTTTATATAGAACAACCAGAAGGATTCATTTTTGGAAATGATGAAAATCTTGTTTGTAGACTTAAAAATGCTCTATATGGTCTCAAAAAAGCTCCAAGGGCATGGTATTATCGTCTTGACAAATATCTTCATCAACAAGGATTTTCAAAGGGGTCTGCTGATAGTAACTTATACACAAAAATTGAAAATGGTAAACTATTGATTGTGGTTGTATATGTTGATGATATCATTTTTGGAAGTAATGAAGAATCTATGAGTCAGAAATTTGCTTCTGTCATGCAACAAGAATTTGAAATGTCTTTACTTGGGGAACTAACATTCTTTCTTGGCTTACAAGTGCATCAAACTACATAAGGTATATTCTTATCTCAAGCAAAATACCTTAAGCAAATTCTGAAGAAGTATGGGATGGAAGAGTGCAAACCTGTAAGTACACCAATGGTAACCAGATGTAATCTCAGTTCTCATGATGATTCTCCCACGGTGAATCAACCAGAATACCGATCTATAATAGGAAGTCTTTTGTATCTCACTGGGACTAGACCGGATATTATGCATGCAGTTGGGATTGTTGGACGATTCCAAGCCAATCCAAAAGAGTCTCATCTTCAGGCTGTCAAAAGAATATTCAAATATCTACAAGGAACTCAATACTTTGGACTATGGTATCCAAAGAATGTTGATCTTACTCTTCATGCTTACACTGATGCAGATTGGGCTGGAAATGTTGATGATCGGAAAAGCACAAGTGGTGGTGCATTCTATATGGGGCCCCGGTTGGTATCTTGGTTCAGCAAGAAGCAAAGCTCTATTGCCTTATCTACAACAGAAGCATAATATGTGGCTTCCGCATCATGTTGCACTCAACTTCTCTGGATGATGCAAACCTTACAAGACATTCAAATCAAATGTTCACCTCCTATCTCCATTATGTGTGATAATACAAGTTCCATCAGTATTTCAAAGAATCCTGTTATGCATTCCAAGACCATGCACATTCCCATCAAGTATCACTTCTTACGTGAACAAGTGCTTGAAAAAAAGGTGAAGTTGGAATATGTTCCCTCCAAAGAACAAGTTGCTGATATATTTACCAAACCTCTGCCCAAGGAAGCATTCGAATATCTCAGACAGAAGCTGGGAATGGTCTCTGCCTCTCAGAAGATTAGATCTGCTTAATTTCAGAAGATTAAATTGGATACGCGGGTTTCCTGAAAGACAGTCGCGTATATATGCGAGTTCTACACAGAAAACCGCGTATGGGTGGTTGCTGACAAAGTTTCTGGGTCAGCATTCTTCAGCACAAGCTATGGTGTTGTTTTGTATCTCTAATGCTGTATGGCCTCTCTGGTGATGTTTCAGCTCTTATATTTCTAATTCATTCTCTGATATTGGGTGAAGATGCCTTGATGATTGGCTGTTGAAAGTGTTCAGGTTACTCAAACTAAGGAGGAGTTTTGGTCATATGGAAAGGGTGCACAGGTTCAGGGGGAGCATTAGCCTGGCTGAGAATAATGCATTGTTGGCATTATGATGGTTCTGAAACTTTATCTCTTTCTTGAGGTCTTTTTGGTTTTGGTTGTGAAAAGTCATACTTGTAATTTAATGAAAAGGTCATGTTGAGACCCATGATGTAAATTGTAATATTCAGTCATGTAAGGACTTGTTCAAATATGTAAATCCACTTGGTTGGATCTTTGACGTAAGTATGAGTCTTGGTGATAAGAAGGTCATAGAATCATGTACTTCATTGAAAAATATGTTTGAAGATTCAGCATGATCTCAGGGGGAGCATGGTAACTTCAGTGCACATCAGATCTGCAGAGCTGTTATGTCTGCATGAAGGGAAAAACCTTGTGTTGGTTTTGATCCGCCCTTTGCCCTTGATGTCAAAGGGGGAGAGTGACATGGTGTTTGAATATCATGAATAATGGTTGTGCTTATTGTATCTATCTGTTATGGTGATCAAACATCATCATGGTTGCCATCAAGTCCAAAGGGGGAGATTGTTGGCAATATGATGCAGAGTGTTGTCCTTGATGGCAACCCACTTGATGAAGATGATGGCAACCTTCTTGAAAAAGTTGTTCTTGACTTGATGAACTTGTTAAATGATGTAAATCTGATGATGGAAGGAATGTCAGTATGTGCCAGAACATGATGAAAAGAGTATGTCTCAAGGCATACGCGGATTTGTCTAGACGAAGTAGCGTATGCACGCGGGAAATAACGTGCCAAGTCGCATATGGGAAAAAGCGCTCTAAATTTGTAAAACCAGGGGTAACTACCATGGTATTGACCCATTGTATTGAATGATGGTTCGCCTATGTGATCCTGTCCAGGAATACCATTGGAAGTTATGTGGTTTTGACTCATGGTATTGATGAAGAGTAACCCTATATAAGGAGAAGAAAATCATTGTGCAAAAAGGGTGCATGTGTCTGGGCTTTGATGAATACTTCACTCTGAAGTATATCTGTATGGTTGAACCCTGTTCCTAATTGATAGATCTGAATCTATGATGCACCTATGAACATGATGAAGGCTCAAGATCTCTAGATCTAGAAATGGTGAATGTCAAGGATGATCTGAAAAGAAGTGAAGAAGACCTGGCGCAATCCTGTTGAAGAGATTGAAGAAATATGGGTAAGTTTATAGATCTGGTCTATACTGCAAAGTTTATCTTTTATAGATCTATACGCAGGTTCGTTTCATGAAAAGCGCGTGTATACGTGGGTCTGTGGAAGGAAAAGCGCGTATGCGCAGTTAGGGTTTTTTCCTGAAAATGCACTGAAGTATACGTGGGTTCGTCTTCTGGAAAGTGCATATATACGCGGGTCTGATTAAATAAAAGCATGTATGATTTCTGATATAATGGTTGCTGAAGGTTGAATGTGTTTTTGCATATCTATTCTGAAGTCTGGGTTATATCTGATATTCTGGTTATAGTGGTCTCACTGTTCTGTTTGAAGCAATGAGCAAGGTATGATTGTTGATAAGTGAAGGGTTGTGTTGAAGCTGTTTGATCCAGTTTGAAAATTGATGAAACGTGGTCTGCAGTGGTGCTGAGGGTCGAAGCCTTCAGTCAGGGGGTTGTAGCTCCCTTCCAGGAGAGGCTGGTAAACGAGTTCAGGGGGTCGTAGCTCCCTTCCAGGATAGGCTGGTAAACGAGAGAAGGTTGTAGCCTTCTGCAGGTGGGTGCCTGCGTGCTGGTTTGAGTCTGCACCAGTACATGATTGTAAGAAGTTTTCTTAATAATAAATTTTGAAGGTTGAAACGACGGCAGCGGTGGTTTTCTCCCGAATTGGGTTTCCACCTAAAAATCCTGGTGTTCATGTGTGTTGCATATGTGTGATGATTATTCTGTTCTGTCTGCACCTGTTTACTGTTTCTGAAATATCTGATGAATGAATAATGCAATGATCTGAGTTAAGATTCAAACACATAATTAGATCTCTGGACATGTGCGAGTTCTGTAAAGGATATCCACGTATATACGCCAGTTTCCTTCAGTAAAGTGGCATATGGGTTTTTAGAAAGGAAAAAGTAAAATTTTGATTGTCTGCACTAAATACTGATTCACCCTTCACCCCCCCCTCCCCCCCCCCCCCTCCCTCTCAGTATTTTTCCCAACACTGATGCCAAAGATATGAAATAAAGTCCAAGAGCCTTCTCTACAGCTCCTCCAATGAAGAGATCACTCCACCATTGAAAAATCAAGTAAGGAAAGACTCTATGAGTTCCTCTGCTGTTACCCTAGCAACACAACACCATCCTGCTACAGAAATAACGCTGCAAATGAAGGAGTGAGCTTTTCCAAATTCCAGAATGAGGAAATTCAGCTCCAATCCTCTTCTCCCATGAGGAAGAGGTGGGGGATCCCCTCCCGGGAATACCCCCAGTGCTGAAGAGCACTGCAATCCTGCTAAACAACCCGGATATACAAGTCCTTGGCCTCACTACGAAATTTCTCAATCAAAAGATGACCCAAATGAGCTGCTCCTTCTTCCTTATAAAGAAAATGAACTCTCTTTCACCATAGGACCCACAATTAGGGTTTCCATTCACTTTTGAATGCTTTCCCTCCAAAAACTATGTTGTCTTCTAAGACAAGCCACCCCTCTAAGGCAGCGTTGTTGACTTGGTCAAAGATGGCCAACTCAAGGTGATCCTCATCATGTTCACACCATTAGGTGTTTATTTCACATGCTTTATTATTACTCCTTCCTCAGAAAGAGTGTTATTATCCATTAAAAGGGGTTAAGGGGTCTCCTTACCCATTTTATTAAGTGAAAATAAAATATTCCACTATAATGTTCCATTTTAGCTTGAGGCTAAAATTGGGAACATTACAGTCCTCCCCTCCCACATGTTGCTTGTCCCCAAGCAACTGCATAGGGAGAACAAAATTTCTCCCCCTTCTTCTCTTATGGCCTCCTCATCAACAATCTCCACCGCTGCTCAAGATATGCTACAATAAAATTGTCCTCCAATTCCTCCTCCCAAGTATGCAAACCGAAATGGTGTTCACCCTGAAAGATAGAAGGTGTAGGTGGAAATACTCTTGCTGAACTATGGCCTCCTCAAGGTAGGAGTGATGACATGCATGGGAAATATAATCCCACTGGTGATCTCCTCAACCATGCTATCATCCAAATGAAAACTTTGATCCCCGGTTCTGTGCAATGTAATGGGGCTGAATGGAGAGTTTTGTTGCTTCATCCCAATAAGCTCTTCTCTCCCTCTGTAGTACATATGGGGCTGTCTCTGTCCTTGGGCTGAAATGGCCCCACTGAGAATTTACCTCTACCCCCAATGAGTAGGGAAGTGGCTGTGAGGTTCTCTCCACCATAATCAAGTGGGCTATGCATCTCCCTATGCTGATAGGTGCCATGATGAATGCCCTCCCAAGTGAACTCCTCTAGCCAATAAAAGTATGCATCCAAGTGCATAGCTAGGAAGCCCTCATATGCTGCATGCAATTTTTTTCTCCTTGAGACTAGAAAATCTAGCCAAGAAGAGTTTTCCATGATGATAGATGATCATATCATCCATTAAGTATCTGCCATCTCCATCAAGTCCATCCAAGAATCATGCATGCTTCAGGATCCTGGGGAATACTCAACCAAAGCTGAGTTCTCCATCCTGGATCAATCCTCCATATAGACAACACTGATATTCTGCAATATGGTGCTCCATCACGCTGCTTCCTATTACCTTGACATCCCCTCATACCAAATTCATCCTCCAAGTTGCTTCCATGCCATCATGCAGCTGCTCATGCTCAAATAGAAATAAGGATCTCTGAAAATGAGCCTCCCATGAGAGACTATCACCTCCAAAGAATCTCCTGATCCTGGGCAATGTAAGCATGAGTGGCCTCCATCTACTCCAATGCATGAAAGAGTCCTTCCTCAAGGGAAGTATCATATCTCTCATCAAATCCATGGAGTAGTCATCATGCACCATGAAGATGCTGCCCTCCATCTCTGCAGCAACTCTATCTGCGCAGTAAGTCTGATGAGAGTGGGTGGTACTGAAAATGAGAGAGTGCAACCCTCCTCCATGTGCTCATCCCAAAACTCTCTGCGCTGTAATGGATTCCTCCAATGTATCCACCTCCTCGGAATCCAAGAGTGGTGAACCAAATGACATGATGCCCCTCATCACCTCTAACTCATGTGGCCTCCAAAGTGGAAAACCTCCAAAACTGAGACATCAAGATATGAAATAGACTGCATGTATGAGTGGATTGATTTGTCCCTCTCTCCTCTGCGCAGTGCAACCTCTTTCCCTTGTGCATAAAGTTTCTAAAATGGATATGGGTGAATTCACATCACCCCTTCATGCTGATCCTTCTCTTCCTCTTCCTCCATCTCACAATCTCTAGCAAAGGCTACATATGGCTCCGGAATTGTGTCTTGGTACCCACATGCAAAATGATTTGGAACTCCTTGCAAAGACATAAGGGCTCCTCTAGTGGAAGCAATGTCTCCCCTTTCTCCTCCATGTGGTGATGGATCTCCTCCTAATATGACAGCGCTGTTGGTTCTTTCCAATGTATGCAAAGTGTTTTTGTTTATGACACAATGAGTTTCACCAAGTTTTCTTCACCAAACCCTTAGTGAATGCATCACAAGTTCTTGCATTTGCATGTCAATGAAAAATGAAACCCTCAAACCAACAATCATGAGCCATACCTTGAGTTGCAGCGCTGCTCCTCTCATGGCCTCATTTTCTTCCTCTACTCCCTTGCAATGCAAGTGAACAAAGGACTGCGCTGTGGATATGCATGTGTGATTGAATGCTCACACCCTTCTTGAAGTAGCTAGGATTTTCCTCATCAAGAAACCCTTCTCAGAAAATTTCTCCAAATTTCCCTTTCATCAAGATCTGCAATAATCTCCTCAATGGTCTGGAAAAGAAGAAGGGAAACCTCCTCTTCCTTCATTCCTCTTCCCATGTTTCTTCTTTCAATCTCCTCTCCTTGGAGAGAAGCTCCTCTTTCTGATAGCTTTAGATCTTGGGCACAGGCTGAGCCAAGATCATGCTTTGATACCACTATAATGTTCCAAATCTGGAACTTGCTGCTCCATCGGGAATATCTTAAGATATTCCATTTTTCCTTCTTCAATGAGACACTGCAAGTCCATTTCAGAGATTGAATGTTGGGGCATTTACAGGATATGTCTCCTTCAAATAAGGGAGAGATCCTGAGGCTAGCTGGCCCTTCATAGACTCTGCCGATGGATATGCAATATTCCACCTCGGGAATTCCTGCTACAGGGTCCTTGAGGACGATGTATAAGCAAGCTGCTGCATAAATAAGACAAACCACCACTGGGATACCCTAGAATAACTCATATAAAAATCCCTTGCAGAAAATGAGCTTAAATAAATGCATCTAGGGGGTTATTCAGATCTCCCCAATCTAGATCTCTGAAACAATGCTCAAAGAGTGAGCTACAGCAATACATGAACATGAACATTAACTTTGCAAATCTGAAATACATCATAAGAGGGGAAATAGTATAGACAACATTATATTATGATTTCAGCATGAATATACAAGAAATAAGTGAGGGAATAAACCTCTCAATCCTCTAGAACCAACTCCAATGAATATACCATGTAATGCCGGAGTAGCTGCAGCTACACAGAATGTCGAGAAACCATAAATGCGCAGTATCTATGAGAGATGCAGCTACTGAATACATACTAAATGATAATGTAGCTGAAATATACAAGGAAAATGGCCCAAGAAAGGAAAATGGCCCAAGAAAGGAAAATGGGCTGAATAACGGATTTCTAGCCAATCTCAGGGATATTGCTAGAAATGCCGGATAAAATACAAAAGTGACAAACAAATTGTCATTGCAACTAAAACCAAATTAATATGAGGCTGTGGCTGATCTGAAATTCTGTTTCCCTCCTCTGATAATGCCCTCAAAGGAAAAGGGGCTGATCCCCTTCTACTCAAAAGCACTCCTCCTGATGAGCACCCGAATCTCCCTCAACACTGCCCTCATGGAATAACGCAGTTTCTCCAAATGATTGCGCAGTGGGGGATGGTGAATGAGTGACCTGATGCCACAGATCTGAAATGAAGTCCAAGAGCCTTCTCTACAGCTCCTCCAATGAAGAGATCACTCCACCACTGAAAAATCAAGTAAGTAAAGACTCTATGAGTTCCTCTACTGCTACCCCAGCAACATAGCACCATCCTGCTATAGAAATAACGCTGTAACTGAAGGAGTGAGCTTGGCCAAATGCCAGAATGAGGAAATTCAGCTCCAATCCTCTTCTCCCATGAGGAAGAGGTGGGGGATCCCCTCCCGGGAATACCCCCAGTGCTCGAGAGCACTGCAATCCTGCTAAACAGCCCGGATATGCAAGTCCTTGGCCTCACTACGAAATTTCTCAATCAAAAGATGACCCAAATGAGCTGCTCCTTCTTCGTTATAAAGAAAATGAACTCTCTTTCACCATAGGACCCACAATTAGGGTTTCCATTCACTTTTTAATGCTTTCCCTCCAAAAACTGCATTGTCTTCTAAGACAAGCCACCCCTCTAAGGCAGCGCTGTTGACTTGGTCAAAGATGGCCAACTCAAGGTGATCCTCATCATGTTCACACCATTAGGTGTTTATTTCAGCTGCTTTATTATTACTCCTTCCCTACAAGGAGTGTTATTCTCCATTAAAAGGGGTTAAGGGGTCCCTTACCCATTTTATTAAGTGAAAATAAAATATGCCATTATAATGTTCCATTTTAGCTCAAGGCTAAAATTGGGAACATGACACTGACTCATACGATGAAGAAGAAGCCACCTTTGTGAGAAATTTGAAAAGTGGAACTTGTAAACATAAAGGTAAGATTCCTTTAAAATGTTTTGAATGTGGTAGAATTGGTCATTATTCTTCTAAATGTCCTTTTGAAAAACAGTTAGATAGTGATGAAGAAGAAAGTTATAAAAAATAAAAGAAATATTATAAAATATACGAAGGAAAGAACAAGGGAAAATTATTCGAGAAGCAAAGTCTCCATTCAAGAGAAGATAGTAGCTCATCCGATAAAGATGATGATAACGACCATGATTCTGATAGATTGATGTTCATGGCATTAGATACTCAAAATGAAACTCCTAAAAACTATGAAGAAAATCATGAAGAAGAATAATAAGAAGTGGATCTTGAGGTAGAATTGATTAGTGCCTTAAGTGATATTAGAAGAACAAGGAATTTAATACTCAAGGAAGAGGTAAAGAAACGAAAAGAATGTTTATAAAGTCCCAACGGGAACTCTGAAGAGACCAAACAAACTATCATAAATATGGAAGTGCAATTAGAAGAAGCTAGAGTGGTTGAAGAAACACTCAATAGACATATGGAAGAGAAGGAGAGAATATTCAGGAATCTAGAAGTTGAGATAGTGTCCTTGAGGAAGGAATTATAGAAGAAGGATATCCAGTATAACTTTGACAATAGTACAAAAATATCAAATGAAATCATTAACAACCAGAAACCATTAAATGATAGGTATAAACTAGGATATAATCAAAATAATATTGATAAAGGTTCAAGATCTATGATGACAAGAAATTAAGCAAAGAAAGGAAGCTACTTTAATGCGCTCAAGGGTCTTATCAAGAAGGAATAATACAAGCCGCTAAAGGAGGACATACAACAACCAGTAATGAAGAATATCATGGTTGCCAAAGGAAAACACCCTCAATAAGACCACCTAATCTCAGGTACCAAATTTTTTTCTTGGAGTATGTTATTCTTGTAATAATTTTGGGCATAAGGCTATAAACTGTATAGCCTAAACAAGGGGTAGAAATAAAATAAATAATTATGAAAATCCTAAGAATTATTATGAAGGAAATTATAGTAAAAAACTTCGTAAGGTTTTCAATGGAAATTATAATAGTTTTAGCACTCTTAGTATGAAACTGAATTTTGCAAATGCAAAAATTTTAGACATATAGTCAGAAATTATAGAAGCAATTTGATAGTTCCTACAAGGGAAACACGACAAGTTCCTATCCATCATAGCGGGGAATAACCAATGACTTAGAAAAAGAAGTAGGAAGATTGTAAGCTTGAGGAATTTGGCTTTCTCTATAAGCCCAAAGCATATGAAGTCAATGGAATATCGATAGTGGATGCTCAAAGTGTATCACTGAAGGAAAAAATAGTTTTGTAAGATTGAAGAAATAAAAAGGAGGATCTGTCACTTTTGGGAATGATAACTCTACTAAAATTATAGGTAAAGGCACAATTAGTATTGAGAGAAAACATGCAGTGGTAGAAATGTTTTACTTGTTGAAGATATGAAGCATAATTTTCCAAGTGATGACCAAATGTGTGATCAGGGCCACACCGTTCTAGTAAATTCAAAAGAATGTGAAATAAGGAAAGAAGGATAAAACAAATTGGTTGCAATAGCAATAATAACTCTAAACAACATATACATCTTGAATGAGATTGGAAAGGAAAGATGTCGCATGGGAAGGGAAGGTGAAATTTTTCTTTGGCATAGAATATTGGGGCATATACACATTGAAAATCTTGTCAAGATCAACAAGAACGAAGTTGTAAGGGATATAACCAAAATTACAAAGCCTTCAACTACTATGTGCAAGTATTTTCAACATGGAAATCAAGCAAGAGTTGAGTTCTAAACTAAGGAACATTCCAAGAAAAAACCATTGGAACTTGTGCATATTGCTTTATGTGGGCCAAAAAGAAAAAAAGGACTGAATGGAGAACAATAATTCATGTTTCTTATTGATGACTATGCAAGGATGACATGGGTTTCTTTTCTTAAAAAAAGCCAGATTATTTTGAAAATTTCATAATATTCAAGGAACTCATTGAAAATGAAACTAATTTTGAAATAAAATTCTTGATATTAGATAATGGAGGAGAATTTACTTCAAATGATTTCAATGAATATTGTGAAGAATATGGAATAATAAGACACTTCTCAACAACTAGAACTTCTCAAAAAAATGGAGTGGTTGAAAAAAAGAATAAAATTGCGGAAGAGATGGCTAAAACCTTATTGCACAAATTCAAGATAAGTAATATCTTTTGGGTACAAGAAGTAGATACATATATTCACATTTTCAACAGAGGATTACTTAGAAGAAACAATGAAAAATCGCCCTCTAAATTGTGGAAGGGAAGACCATCCAGTGTGAACGATTTCAGAATATTTAGAAGAAAATGTTACATAAATAGGGATGACCATAAGTTAGGAAAGTTTGAATTACGAAAAAATTAAGGAATACTTGTGGGTACTCATATAAAATCAAAGCATACAAGTGCTACAATATTAGACTCAACAAGATATTTGAAAGAATTAATGTAAAAATTGATTAAACAAACTTGTTGAAGACCAAGAAGGAAAGACAAATCCACACATCTTGGAAGAATAGGAAGAGTAAGAAAAGGAAGAAGGGGAACACCAAGAAGAGAAGTAGCCAAAGGTAGAAAAAGAAGAAGCAGGTAATCAATAATATTTTCAGACACCTTCCAGGACACCTAAATGTTTGTATCAGAGATAGCCATCCACCAGAACAAATAATTGGGGAGAAGAGTGTAGGAGTAGAAACTCAAAAAATAAAACAACCTCAAACACTGGAGCAAGGGAATATATGAATATTGTCCACAATTGAACCAAGTAACTTTGAGGAAGCTAGAAATGATGAACTTTGGATCAAGGCCATGGAAAAATAACAAATCAAACTGAGAAGAATGATATTTGAGAATTTCTCCCAAGGGCCAAGAACAAAAATGTGATTGATACAGAATGGGTCTTTAGGAAAATAAAAATAAATAAATAAAAACAAAAATAAATAAATAAATAAATAAATGGAAAGGTGACCAGAAACAAAGCAAGGATAATATGCAAAGGATATTCCCAAGTTGAAGGGATATACTTTAAAGAAACTTTTTCTCTAGTATCCAAATGGAAGCAATCATAATACTCTGGAATATGCATGATTCAAAAGAATCAAAGTGTATCAAATGGATATAAAATCAAAATTTCTTAATGGGGAGCTAGAGGAAGAATTATACATAGAAAAACTGGAAGGATTCCTATTATACAAATATTAATATTCTGTTTGTAGATTAAAGAAATCCATGTATGTAATTACACAAGCCCCTAGAGATTGGTAGTCAATATTGGACAAGTATTTGTAGCAACGAGGATTCATAAATGGAAATGCAAACAATAATCTCTATATACAAGAAGATGAAGACAATATGATCATCATGGAAGTATATGTTGATGGAATCATCTTTGGAAGTGATGATGATAGATTAAGTCAAAACTTTACAAAAGATATGCATAAATAATTTGAAATTTCATTGCTTGGAGAGTTGAGTTTAATTTTGGGACTCCAAATATCTCAATTGTATGGAGGAATTTTAATTTCTCAAACCAAGTACATCAAAGAAATTTGAATAAGTTCAAAATGCAAGACTACAAACCCGTGAGCATTCCTATGGTCACCGAATGAAAATTGAGCAAAGAAGATAATCCAAGGGAGTGGATAAAAAAATCTATAGATAAATGATTGGTATCATACTCTATGTGATAGTTCTAAGACTCGGTGTAATGAAAGAAGTTGGACACGTTGTAATATTTCAAGCAACATCGAAGGAAACTCATGTTCTAGCAATGAAAAGGATCTTCTGATATCTCAAAGGAACAACTGAATTTGAGTTTTGGTATCTGAAAGGAAATGAATTGACACTGGTAGATTAAATAGATGTAGATTGGGAAGGAAGTATAGATGAGAATAATAAGTACAAGTGGAGCAATCTTCTACTTGTGATATTTCTTAATATCCTGGTTGAGAAAGAAGAAATTTTTAGTATCCTTGTCTACAACAGAAGCATAATATATTGTAGCAACAACACGTCATACTAATGTCATTTGGATAAAGGAAAAATTACAAGACATACAATTAAAAAGTATGAGACTATTCTGATACTTTGTGAAACACTATTCAATAAACATCTCCAAAAATCTAGTGATGCATTCCAAGACAAAGCATATTCCTATCAAGTTTCACTTTTTAAGGGAGAAAGCCACATAAAAGAATATCAAGCTAGAGTATGTTGGGACGAAGGAATATATTGAAAACATCTTCAACAAAACACTTCCCAAAGAGAAATTTGAGTATCTTAGATAGAAATTGGGAGTAATTTTCACAATCTTCAACAAAGAAAGACAAATAGAGAAACAATGTCAGGGGGAGCTACCCATTGCATTGATGTTAAAGGGGGAGAGAAAAATCAATAAGCATGAAGATAGGGGGAGTATGATGGTTTCCATTAATGAAAAAGGGGGGTATTGTTAAAAAAAATGTCATTGATTTCAAAGGTTGTCCAAATGAAAGAGAAAGTTACATAATCAAATAGCATATTTCGAAATATTGTTTTTGTAATTTGGATGCCCCATTTGAATACTCTATCTTTTTATAAGTTTTTATTCCATTTACCTATCTTAAATGGAATCATAACATATATTATTAGAAATATTATTCTGATAACCTTCCAATGGTATATGGTTCTCCCTCTAACTCCTCATGGTTGAGGAGAAGCGGTTTTTCAAACATTCATTATACATTATTCTAGTTGCACAAACTCGTCCATCCAATGTACAAGTCGGCCCAGTCTAGACCCAAAATGCACTGTGTGCTAGAAGGAGAATTTCAAGTCACTTTATCATCAAATTTTAGATCTGTTCAAATAAGTGAAGAAAACAAGGAGTTCTAGGTTCATACCCCATGAACCAGAAGTGAAGAGAAGCAGATTTTGAGAGACTATATAGGGAAGGATTTTTGGCTTATTTAGGAATCGGTTTTTGGCTTATTTTGGAAACATTTTTTGAAAAAAATTTGAATTTTTTTGGCTCTGGTTAGAAGGTTGTTTGTAGACCTATTCTTGAAGGCCATATTTTGTCCCTTTTGAAGGCTAAATTTCAGATTTTTGTAGAGGGTCAAATTCTAGTGTGGAAGGTTGAGTTTCAGGCATGTCCCGAGAGTAGTGACTTGTCCCTATTTAGGATAAGTTTGAGTCCTATCCTGAGGCATGTCCTTGTTAAGGTTGAATTTTAGGACGAAATCTATGGTATAAAGAAGGCTGAACTCGTGCTTATTTTTTAGGGCCAAATCCTTTTGTGTTTAAAGGTTAGTTTAAGTTTTGCTTTAAAGATCTAACACTATTCTCTATTGAGGAGGTCAAACCCTATGGAGGAGGCATAATTATAGAAGTTGAGTTTTGATTCCTTGAGGACTAAGTTTGGGTGCATTAAATTCCAAGTTTAAGTAATAGTTTGGGGCATGTTGAGGGTGAGTTCTACTGATAAGGAGGTCGGGTTCATGGATAATTTGTTGAGGGAATTTTTGTTGCTAAAAAGGTTGTGTTTGGGAAATCGAGTACTTATGTGATGGAAATAGGAGCAACTTCTAGGAGGGTAGTCTTTCTTTGAATAATATTGACTCTTGTAAAAACTTTTGGTGTTGATAAATTAGGGAGTTGGTGCTTCCTTTTAGTTGGTATTGATAAATCAAGGGGTTTGTGCTTCCTTTTAGATGATAATAAAATTTGAATGTACTCTCTCTCTCTCTCTCTCTCTCTCTCTCTCTATATATATATATATATATATTTCATGGGTTTCTCTCTCTTTGGACTTCCACATAAAAAATTTCATGCTCTATATATTTATGTGCTTTCTTATATTTATGGAAGCATTTACAAGTGCTTTCGAAGTTAAAATTTTTTCACAGTCTAAATTAGTTAATATGATTCACCCCCCCCTCTCAATATTGTTGAATATTCCACAACAAATAGATTTATAAGAGGAGGAAACACAACACTCATTAATATCATCAAAGGTATAGGTGCATTGCATAAATTGAAAGACATAGCCATTCATACAAACCTTGTCGTGTCTTAAATTTTGTCTTCTACATTTATTCTTCTTCGATTTTCACTTGATGGTAACTTTATTTGAGGTCTGTTGGCGACAAAGGGTGACTTCTGGGCAAGACCCAGGTTAAGGCTTGGGGCCAACAAGATTCCGCTGTAGTCTAGGACAACGCCGAATTTTTCACCCTACTCAAGAGAGCAAGGAGTCTCACCCGAGGCATGCCGTGACCTTACTAAGAGAAAGAGATAGAACCATATTACCGAAGAGAGACTGCTAACAGCTAACCAGACATTACAGTTATACATAACACATTCATCACATATGAATCAGGACACAAGCTACCATTTAGAAATTATCAATAAGAACATCAAAAATTTTGAAATCACTGAACACACAGCTAAGAAGCTAATTGACATACACATCATATAACCCACAACCTCGCATTGCTCTATTATATTATATCATCATCAAAATACATATTATACTTTGCAAAGTTTAGTGTAATACAACAAAATACATTTTAGGCTCCGTAGAGCTCCTAGATCACAAAAATCAATCTCCTTTCCAGAACAGTTCCCGACCCAAAGATCATCGAGTGAACTCTGTTTTCCCTTGCTTATCTACCTCTGTTGACTAGAACTATCAGTCTTCACCCCTTCTTCGCTCGGCTATTCTCCTACACTCCACTGCTTCTAGTCTTCTTTCGCGATTGGCTCTGCCTTTGGGAGTCCCTCTGTTTGTTCACTGTCCCTTGTTTCTACCATATATGCTGCTACATGTCTATGCTCCGCCACCTGTCTGTATATTCTCCGCAAACACAAAGGTTACTTCCATTTCATAATGGCTCTATGCCGCCTGTTCTTCCTGCCACTTGGCCTTCCACAACTCAAAATTGTCTTACTCAAAACAAAGGCCCCAACAGGCCCTGACCACAAGTTATTGACTCGTCTCGAGTAAATTTTATCCTGCTGTTGCGGTCCCCAGTTGACCATTGGCTGCTATCTTGGGCTGATCCTCTTCGGCTGTCTCCTTCTTGAGATCCATCTATTATGACTCCCCATCCTCTAACAAAGGCCCCAACTCCTAAACCTTTTTCATGGCATCTGTCCTAAGCTCCATGAACTCAGTGATCGCTTCTTGCCATGTTTTCATCACAGAGTTTGTTTCACTTACCACCTTGTCGGCATGCGTGGCATCAATTGGCTAGGGTAGATCAGTAAAATTTGCACTGAACTTGGGGTCTGCTTCAGAAACCAATTTATGTATGGTCTCTTCTTTCTGTTTAACTGGCTGCTTGAGATCCACGATGAGCTGCTTCATCCTCGTTGAGTTTTCTTCAATTGTTTGTATTTGTATCTGCATCGCATCAGCCTAATTGTATAGCTGGTTGCAACTTCGACTACACTAGTGATATCGGCCAAAGCTCTTGGAAGTTATCAATGATTTGGTTGAACTGATGTTGGAGGCTATCCCTCTCTCGGTGTAATTTATTGTGTTAGGTCCCTATATCACTAGTATAGTCCCTTATTATTGTTAGTGTAACCCCCTTATTGTTATTATTGAACCCTTGTAACCCCCATTTTGTTATTATTTTGCCCTTAAATTATTATTGTTAGGTCGGCTAGGATTACATTATGGCCCACTAGGATTACATTATGGCCCCATGGACTCCTATATATAGAAAGGAGGTTTTGTAAATTGTATCATCCAAGAATTGTTCATTTATGTAATGTATTGGAGGTTTCCTCCTTGAAGAGGCTCATTTCTAAGGCGTTGATATCTCTTTTCTTCTCTTTTTGGAGCTGGTTACACAACATTTGGTATCAGAGCTTTGGATTCTAGGGTTTCGCTGCTCCAAACAGGTCATCGTGGCATTTTCGCTATAAATTTTTTTCTACAAAGTTTCAGAAGCTGCAATGTTTAGGGTGCGAAGCTGAAATCCTGAGGAAGATTGTCTAAAAATTTTAGAGCTTGGTTCGCAATAATTTCGGAGATATGATCTGTGGAAGTTATGTCTTTTTTCAGGCTCCTAAACAGGTCATCGTGGCATTTGCGCTATAACTATTTCTCTACGAAGGTTCATAATCTAAAATTTGTATGATGCGAAGCTGAAATCCTGAGGAAAGTTTTCAAAAAATTTCAGATCTTGGTTCGCAATATTTTTGGAGATATGATCTGTGGAAGGTAGTGCTTTTTCAGGCTTCTGAATTTCATCTCAAAGAGGTGATCGTGGGAAAAGTTCAATAACTCTCTCTCTGGGCATCGGATTGGAGTGCCGTAAAATTTGGTCACAAGTACATAGACTGTAGTTTCGTGGCTATCAATTTCATAGAAAAAGGACAAAACAATGACACGTGGCAAGTCGTACAAGTTCTCTCTACTGAACCATTCCATAATTAGGTCATTGTGGGAGATTGGACACAACTTTGTCTTGGAGAATCCAAATCAGGTCAGACCTGTGACATTAAAAAGATAATTCAGAGGGCTACTTCAGTGCTGAATTTCAGATATTGAAGATCCCCAATCACAGAGATAATACAATTTCAATATCGAGCTCCTCAAAGCAAGTAAAAGGTGTGTATTTGTTTTTCCGAATTGCATAAGTCTTGTTTGAAGAATCAAGTTGAATTGATTGCAAGGGCCTATTTTAGAATGGATATCAATATTGGAGTCTAAAATGGCCCCAAAAAATAATTCAACACCCAGTAAGCCTTTAGAAGGCTCTACTATGACTCATGAAGACGAAGAATGGAAACATGACATATCAAAATTACAAGAGCAAGTGCAACAAATTTCACTCTCGCAAAGAACAACAAAAAATGAAATGGAAGTTTTGAAGAAGGGCGTGGAAACTAAGATGGATGGCGTGGAAGCTAAGATGAATGGTTTGGAAGCTAAGATGGATGGCATGGAAGTGGGCATGGAAGCTAAGATGGATGACATGGAAGCTAAGATCGATGAAAAAATGAAAGAAAACATGGAAAGCATGAAGAAAGATCTAAAAGTAGACATCGAAGGTTTGGGAAAGTTGATACAAGAAATGTTTCCTAATGGTGAAAAGATAGTAGAGGAAACTCATGATGAGAACAAAATAAATGTTAATCGTGATTTCATAAACTCTACTGTTGGCGGGAAGAACCACCATATTCGAAAATGGATATGAGGAAGTTTGATGGAAAGGATCCTGTAACATGGATACTATAGATGGAGCAATATTTTGATCTCCATAATGTGAAAAACACACAAAAGGTATGCATTGCAACTTTACATTTAGAACAAAATACATTTGTATGGTATCAATGGCTTTGCTTCCGTAAAAAAATTGTCACTTGGTCAATTTTTATGGAGGAAATGATAGCACATTATGAGGATACAAAGAGCAACACCTTCTTTAGCCAATTGATAAATCTCAAACAAAAGGGTTTAGTGGGGCAGCACATTGAGGACTTCCAAAAATTGAATATAAGGGTAACTAATATTCTAGAGGACCACATGATCAATCTCTTCATAGGCACTTTAAAGGATAACATCCAACATGAAGTTCGTGTTTTGGAACCAGATTCATTGGAGAAGGCATTCAGGTTGGCAAGAAAAGTTGAAAGTAAAATAATGGCGACAAGGAAGCCTACCACTCAATTCTATAAAGAAGGAAGTGTTGCTACGTCTAGATTTCCACAACCTACAAGGCTGACACCACAACAATTGGAAGAAAAAAGAGCAAAAGGGCTTTGCTATAGTTGTGATAGCAAATACACTAAAGGTCATAAGTGTGCTGAGAAGAAATTATTTTACATAGATTGTGAAGAGGAAGAAGAAAATGAACAAGAAGAGGATATACACCAGGAACCAGCCCCAGAAGAGGAAGAAATGAATCCAACCATATCGTGTAATGCACTCGCAGGAATTACCACTCCTCAAACTCTCAAGATAAAAGGACAAATCAAGAAGAGAAAGGTAATAGTGTTGATTGATTCAGGTAGCACCCATAATTTTATTCATTGTAAGGCAGCCAAGGAATTAAATTGTTTCCTATACCCAGCACCAGAATGTCAAGTGATGGTTGCAAATGGAGGAACTATAAATTGCTCTGGAAAATGCCATAATATCAAGCTAACCATGGGGGAATATGTATTGACTAGTCCAATGCTTTCCATTCCTATGGGAGGTGCCGATGTTGTACTAGGAGTACAATGGTTACAATCTTTGGGGACGGTAGCTTTTAATTTTCAAGAACTTTTCTTGAAATTTTTTTCAGAAGGAAAGGAAGTCTAATTACGGGGTATTGCGGGGAAGCCAGGAAGGATAATAAGCTCTAATGTCATGACAAAGCTTCTAAAGAAAGAACAGCGAGGCGTAATTGCACAATTATGCTCACTAGAAGTTCCAACATCAAAATCATCTATTTCTGCAGATCTCCAACAAGTCTTGTACAATCATTCCAAGGTGTTTGAAACTCCCAAAGGACTCCCACCTATTCGTGATCATGATCATGCTATTCATTTGATTCCAGGAAGTGTTCCTCCAAACATCAGGCCTTATAGATATCCTTACTTCCAAAAGAGCGAATTGAACGTATGATTGCAGAAATGTTAGAGGTGGGTATAATTCAACCTAGTCAAAGTTCTTTCTCTGCTCCTGTAGTATTGGTACACAAGAAGGATGGATCATGGCGAATGTGTCCGGATTATAGGGAGCTCAATAAGCTCACCATTAAAGATAAATTTCCCATTCCTGTGATCGATGAATTATTGGATGAATTACATGGAGCAATTTATTTTACCAAGTTGGATCTTCATTCAGGATATCATCAAATTAGAATGAAGACCGAAGATATTCCAAAAACAACATTTCGAACTCATGAGGGTCATTATGAATTTTTGGTCATGCCTTTTGGCCTTACCAATGCACCTTCTACATTTCAAGGGTCGATGAATTCCATTTTCAAACCCTTCCTTAGAAAATTTGTGCTAGTATTTTTTGATGATATACTAATCTACAGCAGGTCTTGGAAGGATCATGTTGAACATGTTGACAGGGTTCTCAAACTATCACAGGAGAAACAATTATATGCCAAAACATCCAAATGTTTCTTTGGAGTACAAGAGGTGGAATATCTGGGTCATATTATATCTCACGAGGGTGTTAAAGTAGACCCTAACAAAATTAAAGCTATTAAGGAATGGAAAGTCCCCAAGACAATAAAGCAGTTGCGAGGATTTCTCGGGTTAACAGGCTACTATCGCAAGTTTGTTAAGAATTATGGGAGAATAGCAGCACCTCTAACAACATTATTGAAGAAAGATGCATTTTCATGGACTCCTGAAGCAACTAAGGCCTTCGAACGTCTTAAAGAGGCAATGTGCCTAGCACCGGTCTTAGCTACACCAGACTTCACAAAAACCTTTATTGTGGAATGTGATGCCTCAGGAAATGGAATTGGTGCAGTTTTAATGCAGGGAGGAAGACCCATTGCTTTTGAAAGTCGTCCAATCAAAGGAAAGTATTTACAGAAACCTATTTATGAGAAGGAAATGTTAGCAATACTACATGCACTAAAGAAATGGCTAACTTACCTAATGGGAAGACACTTCAAGGTAAAAACTGATCATGATAGTCTTAAACACTTTTTGGAACAAAGACTATCTTCAGAAGAGCAGCAAAAATGGGTCACAAAGATGTTGGGTTATGACTTTGAAATAATCTACAAACAAGGAAAGCTTAATGTTGTTGCAGATGCACTCTCAAGAAAGAATGAAGAGGTGGAAGCATTGCTTTGTGCCATTTCTATTATCCAACTAGATTGGATAATCGAAGCAAGAGATGAATGGAAGAAGGAAAAAGATGTATGGACACTCATTCAAAAGTTGCAGCAAGATCCTAGTACATCTGATACATTTAGTTGAAAAAATGATTCCTTATGGTACAAAGATCGCTTATATCTTTGTAAGAATTCCCAACTAAAACAAAATATTCTTCTAGAATTGCACACTTCTCCTTTAGGAGGACACTCAGGATTTTTAAAAACTTACCACAGGGTGAAGAAAGAATTTTTTTGGGATGGCCTTAAATCTGATATTCAAAAGTTTGTTGCGGAATGTTTAGTTTTCCAGCAGAATAAAGTGGAAACAATTAAGACCCCGGGACTTCTACAACATTTATCCATTCCAAGTTAACGTTGGGAGGAGATTTCAATGGATTTTATCACAGGTTTACCTAAGTTCGAAGGAAAGAGTGTCATCATGGTGGTAGTTGATAGACTTACCAAGTATGCACACTTTTGTGCATTATCTCATCCATCTAAAGAAACTACAGTTGCTACTACATTTATGGATAGAATTCAAAAGTTACATGGAAGCCCAAGGGTTATTGTGAGCGACAGAGATCCCATTTTTACTGGAAATTTTTGGACGGAGTTATTTTCTTGTTTGGGTACTTAATTAGCTCATAGCTCATCTTATCATCCTCAATCTGATGGTCAAACTAAGATAGTAAATAAATGTTTGGAAGGATATCTTCGTTGTTTTGTATCTGATAAACAAACACAATGGGTCAAGTGGTTACCTCTTGCTGAATGGTGGTATAACACTTCCTTCCATACTGTAGCAAAAATGACCCCATTTATGGCACTTTATGGATATCATCTGTTGTCGACAATTATTGTCTACCCTAGAGACAACCTAGAGTTGCTATAGACCAGTGCCTAGGACATATTAACACAGCAAGGAGCTCATAATATAGCTTGGGTTGTCAATCCAAAAGCTCTCTTACTATCTCTTGCAAAACAAGGAAATTCGTTTAAATGGAACCAAACTCTCTCAGAAGCTGATAGAAAGATAAGAATAATGTAGGAACAACATGAAAAACTCCAATACAAAAGCATCAGACAATTAAGAGACAACTTACTGCAAAGAGGGCCAGTTCAAATAATACGCCACAGAAATCAAATATCAGAAAGTGGATGCAGTGAAGCAACATGAAGAAGATACTAGTTAGCATGAGCCTGATACCCAGATACACAACAAAACCACATATGGGCTTATCCAACTAAGAATCCATACATGACAATGGCGTTTTAAAAGCACCCTCCTCAAGTAACTAATATAGCAGAAAATATGGATGAAATGAACATGGAACAGTATATCATGACTAGGCCTATTTAAAGCGCTTGACTAATCCAAGTATGGGCACCAACTAAGATGAATCCTTACTTAAGACCAGTGAGCCACTCGCATTCTAGAACATGATACAAGAAGATAAATAGCATGAAATGAGATATTATATTAACACATAAGAAAATATTACATACTGTGGGATACCAAAGACTAGAATCCTCATTACAGTTATAACTCCTCCTCACTGAAACCCTACGGGCTCTGAGCCTTCATACCGAAACTTTACAAGATGTATACAAAAGCCTTTCACTGCACAGTTTGCTGATAGAAATCTGGAACCCTTACAATGTCTTTCTTTCTAGTTTTTATAGGAGAAGGAGAAAACTCTAGAGAATGAGGTAGGTGATACATTTAATGATCTGATTTGAATAAAATGGCGGAAAACATTCGCGCCCACACTGTGAATGACTAAATATAATTAATTGTACTTTGTAATCTACCTCCAGAAATAAATGCTGAGGATGAAAATATCCTTATAAACAAGACACAAATAATAAAATATACGAATGTTCTGCCCTTTGCTGAAAGGGAAAAATCTGCTGCCATGAAACCTTGAGATTGCTTGTGATTGTGCATAGTACTCTCGGCACTCTAACTTTGAATTAAAATCCCAAATCTTTAATGCAGGGCGTTGCATTTCTCGATCTTTCACTGATATCCTTATGCTGTGAAATAAATGTCTTCATCTACTAGAAGCTACCTTTTGTATTGCTCCGAAGGGTTTGATAAATTCTAGCCCTGCTTCATTAAATAAAAGTCTTGTCAACAATATTTCCTCGGATCGTTGCTTCATCATCCAGCACCTGTCGAATAGCTCTTTGAAATGCACTCGTCCTCTGTGATGCAAATCCCAAATTATAATGGGACCATGACCATGGGATGATGATGTGGACTGGGAGAAATGGCAAGGAGATGCAGGGCGAAGGTGAAATATGCAGGGAAACGACGATGAATGCATGAGGGGGAGATATGTAATGTAAACACAGTAATATGACACGTAAATGAAATATGTAAATGGTGGAGGGGAACACGGATGACATGTGGACACTGTGACGTGGAGATGCGGCGGACTTGGTTAGCGACGTGTAAATAATTCTAGGCCATACGATCATCACACAATATCAACGGTCAAAACAGAACTGGGGGATGATGTAATGGCGGGCCCGGGGAATTTTACATGGACACTAATAATCGTGCATCTATGGAGAGTGGGAACCGTTAGATGTGGTCCCCAAGATCCAACGGCCCAGGTGAATTCCGCTGCCCGGCTTTCGTCCGGGAGATAATGCGCTAAATGGGCGGTTTTCGAAATAGTACACTCGGACACGCGTCACCCAGCGTATGGAATCGCTGGGTCCACGGGAAATACCGCCAGCTATGGATGGGTGGTGTGGAATGAAACCACCGGTTTTCACACAATGAACGCGGGCGCGGGGACCACCACGGGAAACAGTTCCGCTCCGTCGATTGGTTTTTGATCGGACGGCAGAGATGAACTGCGGGGGGCCAAGGTGTACGGACATGAGACTTTTGGAGCAACCCCCTGTAGTGAATGGCAGCCGTTAGATTAAGTCTTCACCCATCCCGAGGAGTCAACTACGGGGGCACCAAGGTTTGACCCTACGGATAGAGTAAAGCCCCCGCAGGGGAAACACTTCGGTCACGGCGTCGGGTCACATGGAGAGAAAAAGGCGCGGGGCTAGCGGAGAAGGGGCTGGGCCCGATATAATTTCAAATATAGATTCTGGCAATTAAAAATACAATTTTAAAGCAGCGAGAGGGCAACGATAGACAACCAAAGGGTTTTGCAAGACAGGGCGAGGGAATATGATGATTTAAATCAGCTGGCTCATGGAGATTTTCATAAAGAGAGGATAGTGAACAACATTGGCTCCATTTGGGGACGGCATGTTCACCCTTGGACACGTCGAGAACCCGCAGACCATCTGATCATTTTGTGCGAATTTTGCTCTTCGACACCTCTAGTTTTCATTTTATAATTCATCAGCACACACACATTATTAAAAGAATGATGAAACAAAAAGAAAACTAATGTACAATATAATACACCAGGTTGTCTTTGCCTCCTGGGTCCCATACTTTTCTTTGCTAGTATCCATTAGTTGCATTATTCTTCAACTTTACCCTTCTATGTTTCCATATTTTGTTCTGCAACTTGCCTCCAGCTATGCTTTCACTTTCTATTCTTGTTATTCCATTGCCAAATTTTCTCTGCTTTCTTGCTGCTATCTGCTGTTTCTGAGACACCTTCATTATCAGTCTTCTGATGCTTTCAATTTCCATGTCCAACTTTTCTTTTGTTTGGAACTTACTCTTCCCACTGCTGTCTTCAATATGGCTCTTGAAAGCCTAATCGCCTTCTTCTTGTATTTCGAAAGGCAGTGGGATCTCTTCTTTTTGTTCCACAATAGCAGCTTTGAAAATTTTTCTCTCTGCTAGCAACATGCTGCTAGAAAGGCCCCTTGATCCTTCTTCAAATGTTTGCAGGAAATGCACATAAGGATCATGAAATGATACCTGGTTAAGAGTATCTGGCAGGCAGGCTTCAACCAGGATTTTATCTCCTTTCACTGGATCGAGAAGAAGACTCTCTTGAGAGAGAGAATCTCCTTCATTCTCTAAACTGGAGGACTCATCGTATACTGGAGCTGAGTCCTTTTGGAGCTCTGGTATATTCTGCTCTGCTGTGTTGAGCTCTGTGAAAAGATCCATGAATTCTTGAGCAGGGGCTTGCTCCATTATTTCCTCTTTTTCAAGAGAAAGCTCGCTGTTTTCATCTTGCTCAAGAATCTCTTCTTTGCTCTCCTCCTCTTCTTCCTGTATTGAATCATATTTATTCAACATAATCTCCAACAACCTGATTTCTTCATTCCATGGGTTAAAATCTTCCACCGAATTTCCTTCCTTCTTTCTTTGACTATCAAATGGTGTCAAATTTCTTTCATCAGCATCAATCTCTATGTTGGAGAATTCACCTTCTATTTCTAGGAATCCCGTCATCTGTTCTTCATCCTCAAAGACCTGGCAGTGCTTGATATTATCTCGGGTGAGTGGTGCTTCTGGAGGAAGTATGAAAGAGGTTACTTGAGATTGATATGCTGGTTGTTTCAACAGTTCAGTCGAGGGGACTGGAATTTTGATCTTCTCAAGTTCTTTTTGCAAATTGAAAGCAAAAGGGGACTTTTCTATCTAGACTTATTTGGACTCTTCATTTCGATCTTGAGTTCTGGTCTGCTTCCTTGAAGATCTCAGATTGTATCTTCTATTGAAATGTGCTTGCATGAAATCATTAAATTGTTTACAATAATGGTCAATTTCTGCTTCTTCTTCTTCTTCTTGCAATGGGCATTCCATTTCATCATGGTTTGAGAAAGCAAGATTTGAATCTTCCAATTCATAGGCAGCATCTTCAGTGGAGTCATCTACTGGACCTTCCAGGTATAATGGGTGTGGTACCTGATCTTGTTGTTCTTTTGGATCCACTGGCAATATCTGCAGGGGTGGTCTCTTGTACTGGGGATTGTAACCTCTGTTTGGAGCATGGTAGAAATTCTTGGGGGCTGAATTCTTGGCCTCCAATTCAAGCTTGACCATATTCTTAATCATTTTTCTTATTTCATCCATCTTGTCAGAATCCTTGTCCTGATTTGAGGTAGATACCTCCTCTTTGCCTCTCCTCCTAGTATCGTGTTCAACTTTTCCTTTTAATTTCCCAGTGGAGGCAAAGTTTGCTTCTAATTCAAGAGCATCTAACTGAGCATCATCTAAAGTAGCAGGTTTCCTTTCCCTCAGAGAGAAGCCAAAATCTGAATCAAAGGCTGCTATGAAAACCACCTTAGCAGCAGTTTGGTGAGGCTTCATCTCAGGAGGCAGGCTCAAATACAACTTATTAAATATTTTGATAAACTCTGCCACTCCCTCATTATGTTTCTTCTTTAGAGTATTGAATTCAGTGAGGCACATTCCATGATCTTTCTTTTCTCCCCATTTCCTGAGAAAAACTTCTTCCATTCTTTCCCAAGTGGTGACTGAGCGGTCTGCCAATGTTTTAAACCATTTTCTGGCTTCACTGTCAAGAGATTGAACAAACAATCTTAAGACTACATCCAAATGTTCAACGTTTAAGTTTTCTACAAAAGCGCAGAAGACCTCAAGATTTTTCTGTGCATCAATCTCATTTTCTCCATTGAATCTGGGCAGAATCTTCAAATAATCCTGTGGCACATCATTTAGCACTTGTGGTAAGGCCAGTGGAGCATATTTATTCAGTAGGAAAGCTGGAACATTAGCCATTGGAGGAGGTGGGGGTTGTGCCACGACCTGATGTACAAATGGAGGAAGAGGAGGAGGTGGAAGTGGGGTATGAATAACAATAGGAATATATTGTACAGCTGCCTGAGGTGTAGATGGAAATAGTTCACGGTTAATAGCAGCTACTTCTGTGACTTCTTTAACTTCTTCAGCCTCAGGGGTAGGATGAGGGTTATCTTTGGTTCTAGCACTTCCCCTGGGTGGGCTATCTGAGTAATATTCGGGATTTTCCTCAGTGGAGTCGGGATTTTCCACTGGGATTTCCTAAGAAGAAGAGGATGGATGATCTTCTACAAAATATTCAGGGACTTCAGCACGGGATGATTGTCTTTCTTTCCAACTTCTTCTATGAATAATATTCTCTGGGTCAGATACAGAGGATGTATTTAACTTAGAGGAATCTGACCTCAAATGTGGCTTTCGAGGAGCCAGGACTACCAATAGATTTATCAAATAAAGAACAGTGGAGTCGCCAAGGTGAGAGATACACAACTCTTCAAATCTCTATGCTCACCTGATTAGAGAGTGAATATGATTTGTCGAGGCCCAGGGAAACTGATATTCTCAAATTCGTCCCCGGCAACGGCGCCAGAAAGATGTTGTCGACAATTATTGTCTACCCTAGAGACAGCCTAGAGTTGCTATAGACCAGTTCCTAGGACATCTTAACATAACAAGGAGCTCATAATTTAGCTTGGGTTGTCAATCCAAAAGCTCTCTTACTATCTCTTGCAAAACAAGGAAATTAGTTTAAATGGAACCAAACTCTCTCAGAAGCTGATAGAAAGATAAGAATAATGTAGGAACAACATGCAAAACTCCAATACAAAAGCATCAGACAGTTAAGAGACAGCTTACTGCAAAGAGGGCCAGTTCAAATAATACACCACAGAAATCAAATATCAGAAAGTGGATGCAGTGAAGCAACATGAAGAAGATACTAGTTAGCATGAGGCTGATACCCAGATACACAACAAAACCACATATGGGCTTATCCAACTAAGAATCAATACATGAGAATGGCGCTTTAAAAGCACCCTCCTCAAGTAACTAATATAGTAGAAAATATGGATGAAATGAACATGGAACAATATATCATGACTAGGCCTATTTAAAGTGCTTGACTAATCCAAGTATGGGCACCAACTAGGATGAATCCTTACTTAAGACCAGTGAGCCACTCGCATTCTAGAACATGATACAAGAAGATAAATAGCATGAAATGAGATATTGTATTAACACATAAGAAAAGATTACATACTGTGGGATACCAAAGACCAGAATCCTCATTACAGTTATAACTCCTCCTCACTGAAACCCTACGGGCTCTGAGCCTTCATACAGAAACTTTACAAGATGTATACAAAAGCCTTTCACTGCACAGTTTGCTGATAGAAATTTGGAACCCTTACAATGTCTTTCTTTCTAGTTTTTATAGGAGAAGGAGAAAACTCTAGAGAATGAGGTAGGTGATACATTTAATGATTTGATTTGAATAAAATGGCGGAAAACATTCGCGCCCACACTGTGAATGACTAAATATAATTAACTGTACTTTGTAATCTACCTCCAGAAATAAATGCTGAGGATGAAAATCTCCTTATAAACAAGACACAAATAATAAAATATATGAATGTTCTGCCCTTTGCTGAAAGGGAAAAATCTGCTGCCATGAAACCTTGAGATTGCTTGTGATTGTGCATAGTACTCTCGGCCCTCTAACTTTGAATTAAAATCCCAAATCTTTAATGCAGGGCGTTGCATTTCTCGATCTTTCACTGATATCCTTATGCTGTGAAATAAATGTCTTCATCTACCAGAAGCTACCTTTTGTATTGCTCCGAAGGGTTTGATAAATTCTAGCCCTGCTTCATTAAATAAAAGTCTTGTCAACAATATTTCCTCGGATCTTTGCTTCATCATCCAACACCTGTCGAATAGCTCTTTTAAATGCACTCGTCCTCTGTGATGAAAATCCCAAATTATAATGGCTCTCCAGCAACGAACACTTGCAAAAATCCACAAACACATTAAAGTAAACCAGACATTGGGGTGGCGAATGGGACCATGACCACGGGATGATGATGTGGACTGGGAGAAATGGCGAGGAGATGCAGGGCGACGGTGAAATATGCAGGGAGATGACGATGAATGCATGAGGGGGAGATATGTAATGTAAACACAGTAATATGACACGTAAATGAAATATGTAAATGATGGAGGGGAACATGGATGACACGCGGACGCTGTGACGTGGAGATGCGGCGGACTTGGTCAGCGACGTGTAAATAATTCTAGGCCATACGATCATCACACAATATCAACGGTCAAAACAGAACTGGGGGATGATGTAATGGCGGGCCCGGGGAATTTTACATGGACACTAATAATCGTGCATCTTTGGAGAGCGGGAACCGTTAGATGTGGTCCCTAAGATCGAACGGCCCAGGTGAATTCCCCTGCCTGGCTTTCGTCCGGGAGATAATGCGCGAAATGGGCGGTTTTCGAAATAGTACACTCGGACACGCGTCACCCAGCGTATGGAATTGCTGGGTCCGCGGGAAATACCGCCGGCTATGGATGGGTGGTGCGGAATGAAACCACCTGTTTTCACACAATGAACGCGGGCGCGGGGACCACCATGGGAAACAGTTCCGCTCCGTCGATTTGTTTTTGATCGGACGACGGAGATGAACTGCGGGGGGCCAAGGTGTACGGACACGAGACTTTTGGAGAAACCCCCCGTAGTGAATGGGAGCCATTAGATTAAGTCTTCACCCATCCCGAGGAGTCAACTACGGGGGCACCAAGGTTTGACCCTACGGATAGAGTAAAGCCCCCGCAGGGGAAACGCTTCGGTCACGGCGTCGGGTCACATGGAGAGAAAAAGGCGAGGGGCTAGCGGAGAAGGGGCTGGGCCCGATATAATTTAAAATATAGATTCTGGCGATTAAAAATACAATTTTAAAGCAGCGAGAGGGCAACGATAGACAACCAAAGGGTTTTGCAAGACAGGGCGAGGGAATGTGATGATTTAAATCAGCTGGCTCATGGAGATTTTCATAAAGAGAGGATAGTGAACAACATTATCCACCATCCATCACATCATCTTTAAGAGAAAATTTGAAGGTTCAAGCAGTGGAAGATCACATCGAGCATCAACAAGAAGTTCTCAAACTCTTAAAGGATAACCTGAATTTGGCACAAAATCGAATGAAACAACAGGCAGATCAACATCGCAGCTAGAGAAGTTTTGATTTAGGAGATTGGGTATTTTTACGGCTACAACCATACAAACAAATGTCCCTCAAGCAAGCTAAGAAGGATAATAAATTATCACCAAAGTACTATTGTCCTTACAAGGTGTTGTAAAAGATTGGTTCTATGGCATACAAATTGGAGCTTCCTGCTTCTTCGCGAGTACATCCAGTTTTCCATGTTTCATGCTTAAAGAAGGTTATAGGTGAAAATCTTCCAGTTCAAACAATATTGCCAGAACTTGATGAGGAAGGAAAATCATATTGGAACCTGAAGTGGTCATGGAAACAAGAACTCGACAGCTACGGAATCGATCAATTTCAGAGTATCTCATCAAGTGGAAGAACTTACCCACTGAAGATTGTACATGGGAGGATGAGAATTTTATACAGAAGCACCCGGAGCTACTCAAGCGTTGAGGACAACACTTTTTTGAAGGAGAGGGGCATGTTAGGTCCCTATATCACTAGTATAGTCCCTTATTATTGTTAGTGTAACCCCCTTATTGTTATTACTGAACCCTTGTAACCCCCATTTTGTTATTATTGTGCCCTTAAATTATTATTGTTAGGTCGGCTAGGATTACATTGTGGCCCACTAGGATTACATTATGGCCTCATGGACTCCTATATATAGAAAGGAGGTTTTGTGAATTGTATCATCCAAGAATTGTTCATTCATGTAATGTATTGGAGGTTGCCCCCTTGAAGTGGCTCATTTCTAAGGCGTTTATATCTCTTTTCTTCTCTTTTTGGAGCTGGTTACACAACATATTGCGCTCATCAATGAGCGATATGAACTATTGGTGTTGCTGCTCATACTTCTGAAGCAGATCATTGTGAAGGGTCTCTGCTTGTTGAGTTTCTACTTGTATGAAAATGAAAAGTTGGTCGGGTCCCCAACCTTAAAGATCTCCACTACTTGTCATCTCAGGACTAGGATTTCTCTCTTTGATCGGTTTCCCGCTGGAAATGGAGCACTCAGATTGACCTTGTGGAGAGCTGGGTTGACTCGGCAGAATAGTTTGTGGTTCGGGAATATGAAAACTAGTGGACAGTAGGTGAGTGGGTAGGAATGGTTGTAGTGCTAACATGGATTGCTGAAATGGATTAAGAGAAGTATCGGTGAGTGTATTATCAGAAATGGGCTAATGAGTATGAATGAGTGAATTTAAAAAGGTTCTAGGCTCTGTCGTAGCTGAGTTAACCACGGTTACTTGTGTCTTACCCGAGTTAACCTCTGCTTAAGTGTCGACATCCATTATGGTGCCTGTGGGTATTTCATCATAAATAGCGGCAGAAGTGGATGGAGTTTTGGTTGAATGATATTTGGAAGTATGCAATGTATGCGGTGATGAATTTTGAGTAGTTGACGATAAGGAAGATGGTACACTTTTTGAGGATGATGGGTTGGATTGTGGTATGATGGTGGAGGTATGAGTGCCTATTTATGGTTCTTCAGTGATTGGGATTCTGATGGTCATTTGCTACACATGGTCCTTGTCTATGAGATCCACTATCTGATAAGACCTCAGAATTATGAATCTCTTCCCTTTAGGTGCTGTGATGGGTGGTTTGGTTACTTTGCTCTTGTGGAATGGGGTGATGGTTGGTTGTGGATGTGAATGGAAAGTGGTGGAAGGGAGTACAGTAAGGACAGGGGTTGTCAATGATGGAGACCCAAAATGAAATGTTTGAAAATTAGAAAATGAAGGAAATGCAACAGACTTTGCTCTGATATTTCCCACTGCCTTATTGAAATCTTGTACTTGTGTGTCCAGCTTCTGCATCAATGGCTGGAGTTGCATATGTGATATCCTTTGGGTTGTTTCTGCTGGTATCTCTCCTGGTAGAGGATGCGGAAGCATAGTGGCAAAAGAGTATTTGGGCTCCCGTTCTCTAATTTCTACTGCTGCTCCTGGCCAAGATGAGAATTTTGTGTGGAAAGCTTCCTCCGTGAGTTGAAATTTCAATGCTTTCTTATGAAAGGTGTCAGAAACAACACAATCAAGTCTAATCCATGTGTGGTTGTGTGAGATGCTAAACCATACTTGATGAAAATAATTATCTAGCAAAGTTCTAGGGACTCTCTGCTATGTTTTGACAATGTCAAGAATCTATCTGTACCATTCTGTGAACGCTTCCTCATTCATCTCTTTGCTACTAGGGTCCCCAAAAACTCTCCTTGGGGTGTATGTGAGAGCCATTGGTTGATCTTCACTTATCTCCGCAAGAGACTGCCTCCTTGGTGGACTCAACTTCCACACAGCCAAAGCCATGACCAAGTACCCATATAAAAATTCCGTAGCCCTCTTAAAATTGTCCTCGCAAGCTTCGAATAGTTCTTGTAGCAAGAAGGCACACCAATTGAGTACACTCCCCCTTGGTGTAGTGCCTCATTTTCTTACCCGCAATTAAATAACATGAAAATCTAACATTGGGGACATTGATAAGATCTATCTTTTCCCCATTTCCTCCTCTTTTGGTTTCATTTTTCATGTAATAGTCGAAGTCTCCTATTTTCTTCGTTCTTTTGGATGTATTTTGAAAAGCAGTCGATACATAATTTCCCACTGCTGATAATCCGATAAGCCTGTGGATATCCTCTACATGAATTGGAATTTCTCTTCTAAGCCAAAGTGACCCGTTAAGAATTCTGCTGAGGAGGAGTTTCGTGCATTGCATCGCCGCTCCTTTCATGCCAAACACTGGTAAACTTCTTAAGTGCAGGATTGTGGACATCTGGATGCCTTTGAAGTCTAGGTGGACTCTTGCCACTTTACTTTCACCCTCCTTTACATGGTTCTCAATATATACCTACCTCTTTAGAGCTAGAAATTGGAAAGAGTTAGTAAAATTTGTGCTTATCAAGGTAGCATTATCATACCTGCCTACCAGTGGCTCTAGTTTCTGAATTCTCCCATTGAGTTCTGGTTCAACCACAGAAACTACCATCCTCGTCATACTTCCTCTCCTACAATATACCAGTAGTGTTGTTGGTCTGCATTTTTTAGCTCCTGCTGCTATACTCTAGCTAATAGTTATAACAGTTTCCTCTTCTTGTAATTCACAATTCTCCGACACTTTGATTTTTCCCTTCTCAATGCGTATTAAGTAGGAATGCTGACATGAAGGATGTTGATGCGACTGCATAAATAATTAATTTTTCCCTAGATTATTCCACATCTACAATCATGTGGTTACTTATTTGGATGAGGTGGACTCTAAATTTTCTGATGGTGGCTTCGAAATTTTGGTAGACGTGATGGCTAATAATTGTTTCATGATGTGGAAACTTTATTACGAAATGGTATTACTAATTACAACAAATATTTTCCAAATTTTTGCTGACATTATGGACTGAAATCTATATTATGGCTCATTATGACTGAGTGATGGATAACATGCTTGGTCGTACAGTCACTGCAACCCCCCCAGACCATAATTGGTTGCGGTATGGTCCCTATGTCGCAACAGGGTGGAGATTGAATGTGCACGAAACATAGCTTACTTTATTGAGACTCCTAAATTATCAATAGAAATTGACCTATTTTATTAATTGACTGATATCCTAACTTATTGACTCATCTCGGTGGCGAGAGAGTTATTGACTTCTAACCTACTAACTCCTCTTGGGTGCGAGAGTTATTGAAATTAAAATTTTCTTGTTCATTCATTGTAGGGTTTCAGGCATGTGCCATTCACCCAACCTGGTAGTATTTCTCCATCCAATTGCACTAGTTTCAGCGTTCCTGAGTCGTAGATCTCTATGACGTAGAACATTCCCATGCAATGCATTTGAAGTTTTCCTGGGAATTTCTGTAACTTGCTGTCATAGAGAAGTACTTTGCCACTAATCTTGAATGTATTTCATTTGATGTGGCGGTCATGCAAGGCTTTATGTCTTTGTTTCTCCACTGAATGATGAAAATTTGCAAAAATTATTGCTTCTTCTAATTCCTGTAGTTCATGAAGGTGTGTTGAGATGGATTATGCTTTGGTAATTTGTGTTGTTGCAACAATTAATAAAATGGAGACAATAAACTCAGCTGGCACCACTGCTTCTTTACCGTACACAAGTTGAAATGGCGGCTGGTTGTGTAATTGTTTTACAGTAGTCCTGTACACCCATAATGTGGCTGGTATTATTTCGTCCCAGTCCTCCCGATTAGCGTTGCAGGTCTTGGTTAAGATTTTTTCTAAGATTTTGTTGAAAGCTTCAACAATTTCGTTCGCCTGTGGGTGATACATATTAGAAAATTATATATTACAGAGCAATGCAACACATAAAATATGCGGAAAAACACAAGCACACAAAACACATAAAACCAGAGAGACACAGATATACGTGGTTCACCCAGTTTGGGCTACGTCCACCCCGAAAAACCAGTCCTTCCTTTCTATTATCCAGCAAAATGAAGAGACACAACCTACAGTAGATCCACTGTAATATCCTCTGTTCTCTCTCACAGTCTCCCTATCTGTTTCTCGCTCTGAGAATACACATACAATGCACAACTGCAATACAATACCCTCATACAAAGTGAGGGGTTTCCTTCTAGGGCAAAAAAACCTAAACTAAACATAACTTCTACCGGCAGATCATCCGCTTAATGAATGGCCCAGATTGACTAGAAGTTACTATACTTTTACAAGGCAATTTTACATAAACCCCCCGCCATGGGGGGGCTCCATAAAGTCACAACCACCCCCCCTAGACCCCCCAGGTAGCGTTTAATTATGGGCGGTGTTTCCGCCCCATTAAGGTACAGGGGTCCAACGCTGTGATACAAAATAAACAAGATAATCAAGCTCCACACCCAACAATACAGACTTCTCTTGTGGTGATGTATCATGAAGTTTTCCAGTAATGATTTGATTGTGGCATTAATAAAGTGGGTTCCTTGATCACTTTTCGGGCTCTTTGGACAACCAAATCTGCTAATGATGTTTTCAAAGATAAACCTGGCTGCTGTATCTGCTGTACAATTCTTCACCGGTGCTGTGTTTGCCTACCTATTCAGGTATTCAGTTGGGGTGATTATGTATATTTATTGTGAATGGCGTGCAACTGGTGTAATGGGCCCTACAAATTCAACAACCCATTTTTCAAATACCTGCGTTTCTCTTACAGGTTGTAGGGGTAGTTTGTCACTGTGTGAGGGTTTCCCTGTTCTTTGACACACATCACCATTGGGGGAATTTTGAGGTCTAAAATGGGCCTCCTAAGAAAAATGTACAACCAAAATAAAATTTATAAGAACCAATAGGATTCAAGATGATGATTTCAAACATGGGGGATGATTCACCATTTTTGGAGTAAAAAGGTATAAATATTAAAAAATAATAAAATATTAAAACTACTTTTTCAACTCGTATTTTCAACTTATCTCCCTATTTTTTTACTCAAATTTCAAGCGGGAATGCTCCTTGGATACAAAATTTAATTCCTCATCCAAGGATTACCCATGTTGCATACTTTTGATGGACCCTTCTATTTGAAAACTGAGAAGTACATGAAAACACGTGATTACAATCACATTTTTCATGTATTTATCATTTTTCGTGTAGTAAGGTCCATTGAAAATATGCAACATGGGTACTCCTTAGATGGGGAATCAAATTTTGCATCAAACGTGTGTTTTCGCTCAAAATTTGAGTAAACCCATACAGAGATAAGTTGAAAAAATAGTTTTTCCTTTTTTCCCTCTAAATTTGATGATGTAATCTAATATTATTTTATTTTTTCCACTATTATTTTATCATTTCCTTAGGAGGCCCATTTTATACCTCAAGATTCCCGTAATTCATTTCTTCACATACTCTTTTCTGTCTGTGTGCATTGTAGGCCACCATAGTCATGCCTGTAATATATTTCTTGTGGTAGGCTTTTCTCCCACATGTCCTCCCGCAACTCCACTATGACATTCCCATAAGATATCCGCTCTTTCGTGGTCTAATACACATCTTCGTAGTATTTTATCCAGACCCATTTTTTTATAATTGACCCGCTATGAGTTGGTAATCAACTTCTTTAACGACCAAATGTCTTCTCTGAGTTGCTGAATATTCTTTTGGGCACTGTCTTATAGCCTGGTATGTGGCTATTTGCTCTAGATAATTGGGGACAACTTCTATTCGGAAGAGGTTTGCATCTGGTAGCTGGTCATCAAGTGGTACTCCATTTTCCCCATTCTCCAACCTTGATAGATGATCATGTCCAAAATTTAGTCTCCCTGGCTTTATTATGACCTCAAAAGTAAACTCTTGGAACAATAGAAGCCACATGAAAATTATTCCTTCTAGAATAGGTTTATTTACTAAATACTTTAATGCAGAGTGATCTGTAAAAAATTTAAAAGTACCTCCAAGTAAATAGTGGCAGAATTTTTGTAGGGAGTAGACTATCGCCAAAGCTTCTCTTTCAGTTGTTGTGTAATTATTTTCCACTGTCGAAAACTTCCTGTGTGCAAAATATACCGTGTGGTCTATGTTGGTTTCTCCTTGTTGCGCTAGCACAAACCCCAAAGCAATACCTGAAGCATCAATGTGCACATGGAACTGTTTATACCAGTTAGGATGAGTCAGAATAGGTGCACTTGCTAATTTCTCCTTTAGCGTGTCCAACGCCTTGCTGCATCCCTCATTCCATGTAAACAATTATGTCTTTCGCAACAGATTTTCCAGTGGTGCTGTGATTTGAGTATAGTTGTGGATAAACCTTCTGTAATATCCTGTGTGCCCAAGTAATGATCTCAATTGTTTAACATTATCTGGGGCGTCCATGTTTACAATTACCACCATGTTGGCGAGGTCCACACATACTCCTTATTTATAGACCACATGGCCCAGTAATGTTCCGAATGGTACTGCAAATATGCACTTCTTTAGGTTTAGTGAGATTTGAAGCTGTCTGCAACGGTAAAACATTATCCGAAGGAGGTTTGTGTGATTCTTCAACAAACTGTATATTGTCTAGTCATCCATGCACACTTCTAGAATCTTGTGGATATACTCTTTGAAAGCTTCTATCACTATTCTTGAAAATACTGTCGGTGCATTATTTAACCCAAAGGGCATTACATGATAAGCATACGATCCCCATTCAGTAGTGAACGTGGTTTTTATTTTATCCTCCTCTACTATTTGGACTTGATGATAGCCAGAGAATCCGTCTGTGAATGAATATGCTTCATTTCTCGCCACATTATCTAGGACTTATTCATTGAATGGTGTTGGGAAAGGATTGTGGACACATGCATTATTTATAATTTTGTAGTCTACACACACCCTGATTTCTGACTTCTCCTTTTTATTCTGTATCACTATTGGACTAATCCACTCTTCCTCCTCAACTGGGAAAATAAATCCCGCGTTCAACATCTAGTCTATTTCTTCTTTGAATTTCTATTTCAGGGCCTTGGCTTTAGGCGGTAGGGCCTATGCTTTATTGGTCTGGAATCAGGTTTCAACATTATCTGCATCTCCCCGAAATCTCCCTTGATGCCTTTTAGTTGATGCTATAGAAGACGAGAATATAAATTTGTATTCCTTTGTAGCCTCTTCGTCCCAATAGTCTCCTATAGATGCTATCTTGGGTTTCTCTTGACTGTTAATATTCTGTTTCTTTTTCCTTAGGGGTAACAGGTGCAGTCCTTCGGTGGTAGGTTCCTCCTGTATTTTACACTCCCCCTCCTTTTCTTCAAATGAAAAATTTCTTATATTTTCCAAATCATCATAATCTATTTCCTGGTCTATTTTCCTGCATGTTACTGCTTCCTAATAATTAGACTCGGGTATCTGGTCTGACACAAGTGTTTCTTCAACTTCTGCAAGTTCTGAACATAATAGAATTCCTTTGATCACCTGCAATGTCTCCATAATCTATTCATTATCCCCCTTGAAAGAGAAACTTCTTGTAAATATTTCCGTTACTATCTCCCAACTACCTGTTTGCCTCTTCTTTTCTTCTGTCAAGTACCAAGCTTGCGAGATGGTAAATAATGAATGTATAAAGTTATGCACCCACAAGGATTTCAAGTATCTTTCTATTTCCCACTTGTATTCACAACTTTTTATATGTACTTGGGGATCTGAAACTCCTCTATACTTCTCTTCAAGTTATAGTCTTGCAGACACTTTAACTCTCGTTTTCAATGCATTTGCTACCTCTTCTCATATTTGAAGAGAATTGCAGTGATTTTCCCACCACCTTGTTGAAGTAGGTTGTAACGCCACATCCATGAGAGGAACCTTATGCTCACTTGGAACATTATCTTCAATTTTGTTAATAAAAGGATTCACAGTTTTCATGTTAGTAAGGGTGGAGTAACCCCTTATCTTGGTGCCGATCTAGTTAAATCCGCGAATAGCAGCACATCTTCTGGTATTGATATTGTATCCACCTTGATGCCAATCATCCCATGCAACTTCCGATCTTACATCGTAACTTTGAAAACTTCTCCAACTTATTGTTCCTCCTGCTGTAGGGTTAATGTAATCTTCTCTTTTGCCTGCTGTCATTTGATAAAGTTGGTAGAGAATCTATGCATCTTCTCTGGTCCCAAAGGTTTCTATATACTTGGGTCCCTAATATGGATCCAATGGTTGGACCACTCTGACTTCACCGTCTTCGAATATCATAAAATCCTTATTCAAATCAATAACTGAATAATTTTAAAATGCCTGGTTTATTCCCAACAGGGCTGGGTATGGATTCTTATCTCCCATATTTTCGATCAGTTCAAAATCTGTGTAAATTTTTACTCCCGCGACAACTACTTCAACTTCTTCCATCATTCCCACCAGTATAATGCAGTATTGGTTCACCATTCTTAGCTGTATAGGGGAATACACCAACTTTGGCTTTCATAATGCTTCACATGTCTTTCTGGGTAGAATGTTCACATCTGATCCTAGATCCAACATTGTGTCTCTTATTTGAAATCCCTCTACTTGAGAATTTATGCAAAATTCATTCCCTGTTCTCCTTTTGTTTCTTTTTACTCTCCTTACATACTTTTCTGGAAGGTTAGTGTTAATTTTGTCCTCGTGCTCTATCCATCCTTCTACTACCATTTTCATATTTTTCTTTAACTGCTCCAGCATCTGTCTATCATTTACAATATTCAAGAACAGTCAGAACCATTCTTCTATTGGTGTTCCTGTTGTAGCAGTTTTCATTCCTTCCTTGATTGGTTGCATTAATTCCATATCCTTGCGGTTCTCCTACTTCGAGAATGTTTCTAGTGCTTCTTTAAAGTACTATCTCTATTTCTCTGGATTAAATAACTTCTTTGGGGATGCTGGTTTGATTAGTTTTTCTGGCTCTATCTCTCGTGCATCCTCCTCGGATTTATTCCCTCCTCGGGTTATTATGGCCATTGTTATCACAAAATTTGACCTGATAAGCTTCTTGATCAGAAAATCTCATGTAACTATTTCAAACCAATCTTGTGACTGAGGCTTAGCCTCCTCAGCCCGAGAGGGCTCTCTCAAGGGTTAATGATATGGAATAAAGATATAGATGGCTAACTCTATTTAGGAAATAAAATGATTATGATAGATGAAGGTTGAAAATAACATCAACATGTATTCATTGGGCTTATGGAGTCAAAGCTTTCAGTGATTCAGTGAGTCTACTTGACATGGAAGTTGAGGCAGATTATAGTTTTTTAGTAATAGGACACACACACATGAAACATGTAAAAACACAGTCAAATCACTTATAAATGAAGTCAGAGAATCTTATAGATGAATTCTGAGTAATATAAATGAACACCACTGCAAATGAGATATATGAGAGATACAAATATAATAGGAAAACACTAAAAACTCCTTCAGAATCTCAAGTTGGTCAAGTAAAAGATCTCTGTATTAGCTGAAACAGTCAATTGAAAATAAGCTGCAATTTTGCCAAAAATGTTCAACCCTTGAAAAATTCGACCCCATGGCCTTTAATAGACATCTTAAGTCATCATATGATCTGCATCTAGGCTAGATACATCGAATTTTTTCCTAATGACACCTTGCATAACCATAAAACATCAACTTTAATGATAAACAAACACCTATCCTACTTGACAGTCCTATTTCAAATAGGACTAAAACTACTATTTATTATCTTTAACTACCTTATATACTAAAATAAATTACATCTTTGAAAAGTATAAATTCACATGGTTGAATTTAGATGATGGGCTTCATCCCTTTATGACCACTTAGCTGACCTCCTCAAAACTAGGAAATAAGACCCTGTTTTTTAGGCAAATGGTCTTCTTATTTTTTTAATATTTTTGGCTGTTATTTAATCTTCAATTCGTGGTCCTTGAATGTTGAATGATGGCTTGACATGGTATATTATTCTTCCATAACCTCCAGCTATCAAAAATTCGCTTCAAAACCTGCTCAAAAGGATGAAATGCAGTGCGCTACAAAGGTAAGGCAGTTTTGTAGTGCTTTTCGTAGCGCTGCAAAATAAGCGTTTATCTTCAAAAATTTCAACTCTTTCCTTTTGCATCAGATTTATCATCATACAACACATGTTTCATACCAATTTTAGCTCTCAACACCCTCCATAACTAGTCAAAAAGTCAAAAGAGCAGCTACAGTAGTTTCGTAGCGCTGTGCTGCCCTTCAAGCCTGGAGGCTACAAAACTGCTGAAAATGCAGATTTTTGTAAAATTTTGAAAATCAAAGCTTGTAATTTGCCTAAAAATTGTATCTAACATGTCCTTAGCCTTAAATAACCATAAAAAAACTCACCTTATGCTCCTTGAGGTGTCAATCTCACCTTTCATATTTAAGACATCCTTGTAGATTTTTCCTGAAAAATAGGTCTTGGAACAAAGTCTATATCTCCTAATCCATGATTTATTTTGAGAAACTAAAGGAGGTTTTTGTAGGCCATTATGTATTTAACAAAAAAATATCTTGGTGTTTTGAAATACATCTCCAGCTGTACAGAAACTGCATTTGTAAAACATGTGTGAAACAAGAAACTCTATTTTCTGAAAATAGTGCTTCAAATAAATCCTTATATCTCCAAACTGATAACACCTGTGAGAAATGTGAGAGAGGTTATTATTATTTGACATTTTTATGAAAATAAAATCTCTCAGTTTTGTAAAATACCTTTCTGTTTTCCCAGAAAACGCCTTTGAAGTTGACTGCTCAAACAGTCATGTACAGGACAATTTCGTAACAACAGTTTTGTAGCGCATTTTAATTTATCAATTTATGCCACCTCCTAATGAATTTTCAGAAACTGAGAGAGGTTTTTGTAGTTAGGTCTGTTATGTAGAAAAACTCTTTCCTATTCCAAAATTCGTTTTCAGTTTCTCAGAAACCTTAAAAACATTTCGCTACGAAAACAAGACAATTTCGTAGCGTTTTGATGTTCTTCAAGCCGAGAGGCGCTACGAAACTGCTGAAAAGTGCCAAAAATGAAGATTTTTGTGTGATTTTGAAAAAGGAACCCTGTAAGTGCCAAAATATTTTCCCTGACACATCATTAGTATTAAACAACCGTGAATCAACTTACCTTATGCTCCTTGAGGCATTTTTTCCTCATTTATGATGGGTTGACCTATTTTCTCTTTAAGTATTGTCATTTTTAGACCTTTGTTCGACAATTCCTCATGGATTAATTCAAGCTGATCCATATTAAAATTGAAACCTTTGAACTAGTTCTCCTGACCTCTTGGAATTTCAGCAGTAATAGCCTTTGTTGTGATGGAAAAATTTAGCATTCCTACTTTAGTGGCTATTCCGCTGAAATTCAAAGCAAACTCCTTGGACACCTATGATAGCCTTGTAATTTCTCAAAAAGCTTTAGGCAACCTGCCCTTCTGAAGGCTTCCACTATTTTTGGGTCTTCATTGATCACTTTCATGTTTGCAGGTTCATATCTCAGACATTGTCCACCCTTGTGTGTTTTTCTTTTCTCTGCCATAGTTTATCTAAGAATTGCTCAACCTCGCTTGATATGAATGTTCAACCTCACTTGATATGAATTTGATAAACCTTTGAAGCAACCAACCACAATTTTGGCTTGATACAATAATTCTCCAGAGCTCAGATATTGCACATGGAGGAATAAGAAATGAGAATGACTAATTAGGAATAGATTTGAAGTTTAAATGTCTTCTCATGACTCAATGATGACTTATTCATTACCTAAAATGACCATGATGATTGCAAACATGGGTATGTACTTTGATTTCATCACTCCATGACTCAAAAAAACATCTAACCTACCCTTTCCCAACGTTTTTTGACACATAACAACTCAACTGACAAGAAAAATAGAAAGCTACGCTTTCGTAGCGCCTGTATTGTTAATTTGACTGTTTGTGCTACGAAACTATCAGTGGTTTCGTAGCACAAAGTGAATTTTTACAGTTAATGCACAACGAAACTGTGGTTTCTTGGCTAATTAGGCAGTTTTGGTACAAAAAATTTGGGAAATGAAATGAGTCAGAAAATGATGAATGATTTGACATGAAGGAGTTTAAAAATGAGTTTGTTTAGACCTTAGGGTAAACTCAAACTATAAAAAATTAATGTTTCCCTTGATCAAACTTAAAAATGGCTCCTAAAACCCTATTTTGACCCATGAACCTATGTAACCTTGTCAAAATGATGTTTTGAATTTTTTGAGTGATAACAACCACACTCGACAGAGGCTGTGTCTTGACTACTCTTGGCTCTGCATTGACCAAATTAGCTCCTCATTGCCTAGTTCTCTCTTCCCACCTTTTGATTAGTTCTGGAAAATCTTCAGTGGAATGTGCATTCACTCTGCACTGGGAACACCATGTTCATATTGGTAGCAGACATTCTCTCGCTACATGGCCTTCTTGATCACAATTGTAACATCTCAAAGGTCCTCTTCCTCCAGTCCTGCCCCCTCGCATTCCTGATCCTCCTCGTCCTCTCAGAGTTTCATTTACTCTGTAGGATGATCTATCGAGTCGGTCTGCAAATGCATCAAGGGCTCTGCATTGCTCTGTATGATGAGTTTTTGAAGCACAAAATTCACAGTAGACGTTATTTGGGACATTTGAATATTTTGTAAGATTGGGCATAAACGTGGAAAATGACCAATTCCCTTGCATATTTCACAGTATTCTGCCGCTGTTGGATTTTTTTGGTTAGGAAAATCCAAGAAATGGGGTTGTGCTTGGTAAAATCCTTGAGTAATTCAATTGTGCAACTCCTCCCACTGGTGGCGTTCCTTGCGCTCCTACCGCCGAAGTCCCAACATTGGCTCCCCGCAACCTCGGGCACTTTGTAACCACATTTGATTCCAACAAATAATGTGTACACACACATTGGGTCGCGCTGGTCGTGCCGACTGAATATCCTTGAGATTTTCTATCAAACTTGATATTTGATGTTGCAATTCCAATATGGACGGATCCTGGGTGGCTACTCCCCCCCAAACTCCGGTGGGTAGCCAACCATTGCTTCTATCTTCATTGCTTTCTCTAGGGCATCTTGAAGGGTATCAATATTTTGCTGGGTCAATGGTGTTCTTGTCAGGGGTAAGAGTGCTTTAACGAACCAGTTCCGTTGGTGGTTTGGATCAATCGAGTAACTCAATTTCCCGATTACATCTTTGAACCTTCTCATTAGATCCCAATCTATTTCTCCTTCTCTCTATTTAATCTCCCATAATTCAGACAATCCTTGTTGATTAGTTTGAGGGAGCTTGAATTCTTGTACAAAATATCTTTTATTATCATCTATAGTTGGGTTTTTGTGTACTTCTGACCATTTGATAAACCATCGTAATGCTCATTCCCTGAGCGTGGTTTGGAATTCGATTAATTTAACTGCATCTGGTGTTTGACGAGCTCTCCAAATTTCTTCACACAGATACCAATGCTGCTCTACATCATCATTATCCTTTCCAAAAAATTCTGGATATCGAGTAAATGATCCTGCCATTTCTACTTGTGTGGGTGGAACTAATATGAATCCTTTATTTCCTGGCTGAGAAATTCTATAGATAGTACTACTGTTAGTGGTTATCTACACTGTAGACTGAACACTATACAACTTGCTATACTTTTTCAACTTTATCAAAAACTTATCACGCACGTGCTAAAGTAATAGGGGAAGGTTAGGAAAAGTGCTACTTGAAACTTGGGGAATAGGATTACCTTATTTTATGGTCACCGACCTCTCTTAGAACAGTTGTTCCATCACAACATGCAGCTCAACATCAGTTTCATCCTTGGGGCACGAGTCCTCTTCATTGGACCTTTTTCCCTTCTCTCTGTGGGATGGGCTCCTATGAACCATTCTAACTTCCTTTGTGGACCCATCCATTCCTTTGGGTCCTACTTCATCTTCTCTCCTTCCTGTCATCTGTGGCACCTCTTCTCTTTGTTGTGTACTCATCTGTTTCTTCTCAAACTCTCGTATTGACCTTTCTTGCCACTTCTCAGCGATTAGCGCCCTCCGATGTGCTCTTAACTCCCTCAACCTACTAGAGGTCCCAACGTCCATACCCCTATTCCCCTTTTTCCCTTGTTCATAGCATCTCTCCTTTAGTTCCTCCCCCCAGTACTGGAGGTTTAAGCTTCCATCGCGGGACTTTGGAAAAGCATTAGTCCCTCGTCCACCATTAAAGCTTTAACCCACAACGAGATTTCTTTCAACAAATTTCCCCGCAACCTAGACTTAAATATATCTTCTTCTTTTGTAAAATATTGATAACATTCAGCTGTATACTATATTATATATCCCTCCAAGGTAATCTACACCCAAAAGTGTATTTCTCAGGTTATCTTCGTATCTATTTTGTGCAATGCCATTAGGTTTGTATGCATCCAACTGCAACGAGATCAACGTAATCCTACAAGAAGTGCTTTAATATGGAGTCTTCGCAACTAGTTATGGATCTCTTCAGGAAAATTTCCCCAGAAATTTTCGTACAAATCACTCGCCAAATCAGAAAAAATAACTTGATTCTGGACAATCCTTTCCTGATAATGACAGAGCTCCACCTGTTGCGATATGAACTGATCTACTTGATTATCCCACCAGTTACGCAATTCCATTTCGTAGATATTCGATACTATGATATAGCTCTAGTAAGTTTTCAGGTGGAACCATTTGTTGGCGAAAAAGGGTGACTTCTGGGCCCCAGGTTCAGGCTCAGGGCCAACAAGATTCCGCTGTAGTCTAGCACAACGCCGACATTCTCCCCCTACTCAAGAGAGAAAGGAGTCTCACCCGAGGCATGTCTTGACCTTACTAAGATAAAGAGCTAGAACCATATTACCGAAGAGAGACTACTAACAACTAACCAAACATTACAGTTATACAGAACACATTCATCGCATATGAATCAGGACACAAGCTACCATTTATCAATTATCAATAAGAACATCAAACATTTTGAAATCACTGAACACATGGCTAAGAAGCTAACTGTCATACACATCATATAATCCATAACCCCGCATTGCTCTAATATATTATATCATCAAAAAAATACATATTATACTCCGTAGAGTTCAACGTAATACAACACAATACATTTTAGGCTCCGTAGAGCTCCCCGAACACAAAACTCAATATCATTTCTAGAACAGTTCCCCACCCGAATATCACTGAGTGAAATATGTTTTCCATTGCTTATCTACCTCCGCTGACTGGCACTGTTAGTCTTTGCCACTTTTTTGCTCGGTTGTTCTCCTGCGCTCCGCTGCTTTTTGTCTTCTTCTGCGGTTGGATCTGCCTCTGCGAGTCCCTCTGTTTGTTCACTGTCCCTTGTTTCTGCCATCTGTGCTATTTCTTGTCTATGCTCTGCCACCTGTCTATATATTCTTCGCAACTGCAATAGTTCCTTTCCTTTCATAATGGATCTTCACCACCTGTTCTTCCTACCACTTTTCCTTTCACAACTAAAATTTTTATTACTCAAAACAAACGCCCCAACAAGGTCCATATTAGTTAATAACTAAGATTGTTCTAGTTGATCCAATAATTCATGAATCCATGGTAGAGGATATATATTCTCACTGGTGTTCTATTCAAGGCATGGTAGTCAATTCACATTCTCCAACTATTGTACTTCTTTGGCTCCATGATTATGGGTGAATCCCCATGATTACATACTACACATGATGACCCCCTGCTCCAATAACTAATGCAACTTCTTCTTCACTTCATCTACTTCAATAAAATATAAAACCCAATGTTTGGTAGTGATGACTCCAATGACAATTGAATTTTGTGCTTAACCTCTTGCTTGGGTGGCATCCATTGAGAATCTTGGAACACCTTCTTATAGGCTTCAATGAGTCATTGTGGATACTAACACTACTTATGGAGCTTGATTATCTTCCTGCTCTAGAGGTATTATTTTTAGTCATGTTTGGATCCCAGTTCCTGATTGGTGGGAAGGTTTTGAGGGAGATTTCCCCTGCCTATTTTCACTGGGGGTCCAAGGGTACAATGATAATATTATGGACCCCCCTTGGTGGGGATTCAAGGGAAGCATGTTTGAAGATAAACTTTTGGAGTACTTTCCTTGTAAAATATTGTAAGTTTATAGCAAATATAGCCCATTCATCATTAGGTTATATATTTTACGGTGGAAGTTATGTTAAGTTTTTTTTCCCTAGAAGGAAACCGTAATTTTTTAGGAGAGAATTGTATTTTAGTTATGTAGTATTTAGATAACATTGCAATTGAGAGAGGATACTATGAGAGAGTAAAGAGGAGGTTGTAGTGGATGTGCTACATGTTGTATCCTTTCATTTTCCTTAATGAAATAAAAGGAACAATTGGTTGTTTCTCTATGGACATATCTCAAATTGGGTGAACCACATATATTAGTGTCCCTTTTGTATTGTTCCCTTCTTTGATTTATTTCCACATTCATTTCAATTTTATTTCTATATGATATTATTCCTAACAACTTTCCACTACATCTTTACAAGGACACATTCATCTCCAACTCATTTCGTTCTCCTTATTTTTTTCTTTGATTTCTCTCAAAAAAATTATTTGTCCCGCGAATGATTCTTCTATATGACGAACATTGATCAAAGAGAGTTCAACTATGTCCACATAGACATTTATGGCATATGTCTTTCCATATTTTAGAAGCCTATACTAGCTTATTCTCCTCTTGAACATGAAATTTCTTACATATAAGTATGGGCTCCTCGATATGACTCCACTCACATCTAATATTGAGACTTCATCCATAATGTTCTAGTAGATGGAAAAATTGGCTATGTAGTGTTTATCCAATCTTAATTTTATGTCTTTCGTTACCCAACCCAAAATGTACAGCTGTTGGTGGTCATAAGTATTTAATCCAAGATCCTTAACCAATTCTCTAGAGATCAATTTGAGATCAAATAATCAATATACCTTACTTTTTTTCATGTGGATCTTGATGTAGAACAATTTTTTCATCTCCTTCCCTTCTTTGTGCTTGCAACCAACTAGTGCTACTTCCTTTTGAAGAACATTGCAACTAATTTTCCTGTCTAGGTTTGAGATAATACTCAGCCTATTTTCGACATTGACAATTATCAAATCCTTCTTCTTCCTCCTCATTTAAAATGCTTGGGAACTTCCCAACGTGTAGTTCCCAAAAATATTCCTTAGTTTGTCCCTTTCTCTCACAAGACCTTGTTTGGTAGAAGGGGTTGTTTCTTGTTTCACTGCCACAATATTCTTGTCGATTCTCTTCTTCATCTTACCTTCTATTTGTTTCTCTTATGGTTATATTTTCTTGTGTATTACAGACTATTTATTTTTCTTTTTATTTTAAGGTGTTGTACTTGAACAATTGCTTCATCAATAATATTTGGCTTAATAATAATTATAGTTGTTGAATTTTAGGAAGCAATTCTCTAAAAACTTTATTAGCATATCTAGAATTTTCAAAGAGAGACTTAGTTGTATCTCTCTCTCCTTGAACTATGTAGTGAACTCTTAGACTAACTGTCCTTATCTTTGTCTAAAGTGACACCATAAAATTTGTTGGTGCTCCACATATTTAGTTGGGTCGAGATAAGCTTTGATCATGTCCTTGAACACCTCCCAATTAGTCATGGTGGTTCATTTCCTAGTTCTCTTCCTATTGCATAACTCTCCCACCATGCCAATGCATGTCCTTGAAGATTTAAATTGGAAACCACAATCATTTATTTTTCTGTGACTTCATGTACATTGAAGTATACCCTTGTCTGTTATACTTTTACACAAAATTTTGTCACCATGACTGTCGATTTGGATCTCTCACCATCTAATGAGTGTCTCAAGTGAATCCTCTATGAAGCTTGAAGTAAAAAAATACCAGGGACAAAATAAATTTTGGGTTACACTACTTAAAAACCATTTTTTAGCATCTGCGTAGTTTTCCTAAAAAAAATCCGCACATGTGTAGTTTATTACATTGTAAACTACGCAGATTTGCACACTTTCTTCCACTATAAACAACGTAGTTTTGTTCATGCAGGTAAAAATAAAAAAATAATTTCTAGAAGCTTTAGTGGAGGAATATTATCTAAATTAGAGACCTTGAACCACTACATACCTATGCCTCATCCATTGGATCATGGAACTAATATCCTCTTCTTAAGCATCATATACCTTGAGAAGAGGAACTAGAAACCTCCTCATCCTTCCTATAAATTGAGCATAGGACTGAAGGAATATGAGATTTGGATTTGTAAACATATGTTTTTGGTTTGGGGTCTAAATATATTGTAATCGAGGGAAGGAAAGGAGGCCATTGGAAGAGGCTTGTGACATCAAGGCAACCAGGTTGTAAGCTTGTTTTCCTTTCAATTAATACAAAGTAATTGTTCTTTCCTAATTTCATCTATTTTTGATGTTATTTGCGAGATTCCTTGATCACTCGCATGGATTATAACTGATTATTGATTAAATTATATGTTGTATTCTATATTAGGGATTTCATTTACCTTTTCTTTTATATGCGAGATGCTTTGATCCCTTTGAATTTTTTTGTCTATGTAGATCTCTTTTGGAGCATCATGGAGAGATGTCGAAAACATTTGGAAAGCCTTTAAGGCATTGAGGAAAATATGGATGTGGAAAGTGCTGAAAGGACTTCTACAAGCACTTCGTTAATAGGTAAGTGATCCTTCACATACTACAGGTTTCATGTTTTAGTTATAGGCTAAGGAAAGGTAGAAATTCTTTTGATGTTTGTTACTAAGTTTCGTTAGGAATCTAGGGATATCACTCTTGTTCGCAAGAATGGATTTGCTCGCGTAACAAATTGGCGACCATACTAGGGAGCCAGATTTCTCCTTTGTGTCCTTTCATAACTCGTGACACCTTTAGACCATTTTAAGAATTGAAATTTCTAGTTTGAGACCTTTGTTTTTTATTTTTTTCCTAAGTTTTTATATCTGCACAATTTTCCTTTAGCAACAATGCGCAGATATGCACACTTAGTCCCTAGTACTAGTGTGTATGCACACTGAATCAAACAGGTTGCTTGCGAAAATTTCTAAAAACATGAAAATTTGGGGATTTTTAGGGTATTTTTTGTTTTGATCACTACTCAAAGGTTTTTACAATTTCGTAACACTTTTTGGGTGTTTTTTTCTTTCATTTTTGCAAAAAAAATTCCCCCTTAATTGCTTTTGAGTGTGTAAATGATAATCTCCTTTGAGTGTGATCTCTTTTGATTTTAGGAATTTTCAAGAAATTTTAATTTGAGTTCTCTGTCAATGAAATCTCATATTACATTAGATTTCATTTTGGTTTTATAATCTTTGTGAAATTTGATTTACTTACACTTGATTGATTCTTTCAAAGTATTAGTGAAAGAAGGTACCATTGTTCATAAGTAGTCTTGTTATATTGTTCTTTCGATGATCTGGAATCATATTGTGCTTGTTATGAAGAATTCTCTTGCATAGATTACATTTGCATGGGATTGTCCATAGATTAGAATTGCATAGTTTACATTATGGAAAATTCAACTGTAGACTTAGATCATTTTGAGGAAAATCACTTATATTTATAGTTTTGGGTTTTGAGTTTTTGTTGGTTTGTTGTTCTATAAAAAAAGAGTCTTTGGGAATTGGTTTGGTGAATCTCTTTTCTTTTAGTGGATCTCATCATATATTCATTTATTCCTATTGTAAAGAGTTATTTCATCGGAAGGAAAGATAGTGTCTCTCATTGAAAGATAGTCCTGATTTGAATTTGCATGTTTTTATGCTTGTTTTAACATAAAAATAAAATAATTTATTGGAATTGATTAGCATTAGTATTTTCTTGCTGAAAATTAGTGCATTAGATAATTTTTTATGTTTTCTCTTATTTATAAATTCTTCCATTATTGGAAGTGAATGTAACCTCTGTCCTTACTTTAGTTAGGATTCATCGAAGTGAAAAGATTGCATTTAGTTTTGGGTCAGGTCATAACACCACCGGTTTCATATCCATTTACCCTTTGAGTAAATAACAACTTTAAAACACGACGCTAATAAAATCGATCTAGAAATTTTATATTTTTAGGGCTCTTTTCCACATACATTAGATCAGGTTGTAGGGCTTTGGAATAGGGAAGTGAGTTAACTTTCCAAAGCTACAAACAAACACTAGAATCTTTCAGTAGGGAGTAAATCCATTTATTTCAATTTTTCTCATCACAAGGGAATCACGCACAAGATCATATCAGACTTGGCGAAGTGATGGTACCCACTTCATTGGATAGGTAGAGTGGTTTTCACACATTACAAATGGTGTCTAAAGGTACTTGGGGTCACTTGGAGGTAAACGTCGTATTATTCATGTTGAATAAATTTCAAGGGGATTGAGCTTTGTTACTCTGCCCTTGCGCATACGTCGTATTTGCGACTATCTCCCTAGGTTGAATTGTTGTAAGTGGTAACCTTAGTGACCATAATCTTAGGGATATGTCATGAGGTGACGGTAGAGGGAAGGTCTCAATTGTACTTGGAAAAAATGTTGACTAGACTCACTTGGACCTTTTGGAGGGTAATCTTCACTCGAGATGGCATAAGTGGAGTTACTTTCACTAGATTGTTTCATTAAGCAGGTTGTCAGGGTATCTCGTTCCACACGCTCTATCTATATATACTTTTCACATTGATTTTTGCGACGTTGGATTTCATGACCAACTAGTGATTTCGCTGTGAAAAGGATATTTGTGTGGTTTGACTCCTACATTTTTTAACGTATGTTTTTTGAATTTTTTTATACTTTTTATAGACCTTAGGTGTGGATTGTGAATTTGGATTGTTAATATTGTTACATTTTTAACTAAAATTCACTAAAGTTGAATCTAATGGAAAAAGTTCCGGAATTTACCAACCAAGGAACCCCTCTTAATGAGAATCCTAGTCATTTTCCTTGCTTTTGAAATGTTGGTCCTCCTTATATGGCTACATTGTCATTACTTGGATTTACCATAGATTTACCGATATGGTGGTTTTCAACTTCGTTGGCCTCAAATACTAAAAAATGTTCCACCTCAATCGGATTCTTAACCTCAACTGAATTCACCATATCAACATTACCAAACTCCTCTTGACCCTTTACCTTCTTCACCCAACATGTCTTCCTCCCTTTCTTCTTCTTCGTTTTGTAAAATCCTCGATGCTAGTAATCAGGTGGCTAAGAAGAAGAAGAAATGGAATAAGAAGAAGAAGCAAGATAAGAAATAATTCAACCAACTAAACATGGCTATAAGTATTGGTAATGTTGAGGTAACCTCCAACAAGCATCACAAGCCCAAATACCCTTGCAATTTTTGTAAGGGTGACCACTTCCTTATCGATTGTCCTTGTATTCCTAAGGTCTTGGAAGTATGGTCATAAAATTATTATCAAATTATTACGAATCCATAAATTAGTGATTTTCATGTTTCAGGGAAAAAGGGTAAAGTTAGGTTTCCTTGTAGATTATGCAAAGGGAGCCATCAAACTCACCTTTTCCCTCACATGGATGAAGCCTCAAAATTGTTGGAAAGCCTTACTATTCCACAAATTCCAACTTCCAACTGGTTACCGTAAAATTTCCCAACCTACTGTCAGTTGACGAAAGGATTGATATAATTCCAAGTACATTCAATCCCACTCTTCCATTGGAGAGTGAAACACATATCACTCAGGTTGATGAACCATTGGTTGATCAAGTGGTCTAGTTGATTATTCATTCAGTCGATCCCATTCTCCAATAAGAGAGTGAAGGTTTTTTTTTTTTACAAGTGGTTCATGAATCCATGTGCCCGCACACATAAACCTAGTTACATCCACGGTCTAAAAATCTAGATAGACCCTCCCAAGGGGATCTAAATCATCAGCCTTACACATGAGGCCTAACCCCATGGGAATTAAGGAGATTTGATCCTGTGACCTCCCAACCGGAAAAGTACTTAACAGCGAGGACTAAACCGATTGAGCTAACCCTTGGGGCTATAAGAGAGTGAAGTTAACAGTACTCAGGTTCTTATTATTTATTCATATTCTTCTAAAAAAGGGAGCATCTCACCCGTTTCCACAGAACCTTCTCCGAAGTACTGAGGTTATTTTGTTTGATTGGAGTAGACTAAAAAAAGCTCGTCTTCCTTCTTCCACACCTTTCCAAATCATTGTGAAGGCTTATGTTAAGAATGTGCGTCATACAAATGTAGATGAAGGTGCTTCTGTTAGTATTTTATCCTCAACTTCTTGGAAATATTTGGGTTCCCTTTAGCTTGTGCCTGTTACATAGAATCTGCTATATTTTAGTAGAATAATTAGTGAACCTTTAGGGATCCTTACTAAGTTACTTATTACTTTGGAAGGTAAAACTATCTGTATCTATCTTATGGTAGTCCAAGGCCCCTTGGATTTCAATTTTCTCCTTGAGAAATACTATGTCTATGTTATGAAATTTGTCGTATCGACACTCTTTTGCGTGATGTATTTCCTTCACAATGGAAGCATTGTGAATATTGACCAACTTTAATTTGTTGGTCTTGATTCGACTACCAACCATCCGAAATCCTTGAATTTTACTTATATGAAAGTGGTATCCACCCACCACGGGTTAATTATGTGGCAACCTATCCCATACATCTGGTTACCGATGCAAGTGAGCCTCTCATTGTTTGCTCAACTTCGTTTGACTTAGATCGGGTAATTGACATGATGAAACCTATGGGGGTATTTAAACACAATTTTCTTATCCCTACTCACTCCCTTGACACGTGTTCCTTGCAGAGAAGTATTCTTCCTTCCTACGAATACCTCTTTGAAGCCATGATCGAGATATGTACCTTGACATGTGTTTCTTCCAGTTTGAAGCCATGATCAAATACTTATGAGGATGGTTCTTTTACTGTGTCAACCTCGGTAAAAAATGAAATAGGTCTTCATGAGGATGGTTCTCTTACTGTTTCAACCTCATTAAAAAATGAAACAGGTCCTCATGAGGATAGTTCTTTTGTTGTGTCAACCTTGTTAAAAAATGAAACACGTCCCTTTGACGATAGTTCTTTTTCTGTGTCAACCTCGTTAAAAATGAAACATGTAATTATGAGGATGGTTATTTTACTGTGTCAACCTCGTTAAAAAATGAAACAACTCTTCATGAGGATGGTTCCTTTACTGTGTCAAACTCATTAAAAAAATGAAACAAATCCTCCCCTAATTGAGTCGATTCTTTGACTAGATCTCATAAATGTTAAGTTGAGTCTTTCATCCGATCTCGTAAATGAAGCTTCATTTCATCCAACTATTAGTGACCAGTAGTCTACTTAGGTGAATGAAATAAAGCTCGGGGGGCATGGGCCCTTGTAGGTTATGCTTGGGGGCATTGAAATTTATCTCAAGCACATTTTTATCTCTTTTTCAAGCTTGTGGAAAAATGAAACCACTCTTAAGCATAGTTTTTCTCTATTTCAATGTTATATAAAAATGAAACCTGTCTTGAGTCCATTTCGGTTATTATTTTCAAGAATTATTAAACTCATGAAAATTCTGAGGTTCTTTTGCTATCTTTCATGCTTGTAAAACACATGAAAATGTCGATTTATTTTCGTCTTTTCCTACTCATTAATTAAATTGAAATTTAGTGATATGAGAAAATTTTTACCACTTTTTCAGGCTCTATAAAATCACGAAAAAGTGAAACCATGGATTTCTCTTTTACGCCCTTTTCAGAATCTCTAAAAATGAGAATATCACCGAGTAATTGACTATTAGAACTCGAAAAAGTAAATGAACAATCGTCTATTTAGTATAAGTTTACCCCTTTTCCGAACTAAGCTAGAATATTTACGAAAAAGGTATATGTTGACTAATCATGGTCAATAGAGCTCTCTCCTGCAATATTTTACCATTTTTCGGGCTTGAGAGACTAAATCCATGCAAAAGGACATTGTGGAGTTTACTTATGTTTTTCTCTACACTCACTTAAAATGAAAAACATTGTTGAAATGGTACCCAAGGGGGCTTCTAACTTGATTTTCCCTTAATTAAATTGGAAGACAAATTGTAATTTAACCTCATGAAAAATTGTATTAGTTTACTGATTGTTGGGTGTGTGTTATATTATTTCCATGACTAGCCTCAGGTGAGAAGTAGGGGGTAAAAGGGGGGCGGCCAGCCCCCCTGCACTGGGTCTGGGGTAGCGCCATGGGAATTTTTTTTAGACCCTATATTAGGTGGGCATACCTGCATATGGTTTTGTGCATGGGTTTGCACATGGTTTTGGGGATGATGGTTTTATTCCCAAGGTATTTTTTAGATCCGGTCAAGGGAACTACGATTATGTTCTAATCCAGGGTTAATGGATTGGGGTTTATGAATGCTTCGGCATGTATAGATATGTGTTGTAACATTGAAAGGAATATAATGAAAAATCAAGTTGGTAGTTTCGGTTTTGGGATTGAGGGGAAAATATCTTTGTATATATTTTTTATGTTTTATGCTCTTGCTATTGTTTTATTTTCTGTTTTAAGAGTTTGCTTGCAAATAATTTCTTTACAGGCTTAAAACCTACATTTGGCATCAGATCTTTGATACATATATACAAGGACTTGGCTTCACCAAAAGCAAAGAGGATCACTGTGTTTATTTTAAATTAATTGGTGACCGTCTTATTTATTTGGTATTGTATGTGGATGATATGTTGTTGGTTGGAAATGACAAAGAAATTATCTAGGATTTGAAGACCCAATTGTTCTCCAAATTCGACATGAAGGATATTGGGGTTGCAAACTATATTTTTGTCATGTAAATTAAACGATATCGGGAAAAGAGGAAGCTCTGGTTAAACCGGAGGAAGTATGTTGAGACAATATTGCAGAGGTTTAATATGCAGGATAGTAAACCAGTGAAGGTTCTTATTCTTGTACGTGTAAAGTTATTAGTTGAATAGTGTCCCAAGACACAATAAGAAGAAGAGGACATGTCTCGTGTTCCATATGCAAGTGCAGTGGGTAGCCTGATGCATGCAATGGTTTTTACTAGAATAGAAATTGCACATGAAGTGGGAGTATTGAGCAGGTTTATGTCAAAAACAGGGAAGGAGCATTGGACATCAGTGAAGTGGGGCTTCAGATATTTGTGTGGCACTAGGAATTATGGTTTGTGCTACCAGGGAAGACTAGAATTGGAAAGAGTTTTGGATATACGTGGCTTTGTTGATGCTGACTAGGCTGGAGATATGGATAAAATAAGATCTACATTAGGTATGTGTTTAGCCTATTTGGAGGTGCAATTATTTGGATGAGTAAAATGAAGTCTGTTGTGGTTCTTTCAACTACAGAGGTTGAATACATGGAAACCACTCATGCAAGTAAGGAATCAGTTTGGTTGTAGATATTGTGTTCAAGAATGGGGTTGGTGTAATGAGCTATAAGGATAGGCCGTGATAGGAGAAGTATAATTTTCTTGGCTAAGAACCCTACTTATCATTCAAAGACAAAGCACATTGATGTTCAGTATCACTTAGTGAGAGATATGGTTTAGGACAAAAATATGTTGTTGGTAAAGGTGGACACTTTGAATAATGTTGCAGATGCATTGACGAAGTCTGTGAGAACTGAGAAGTTATCTTGGTGTAGAGAAACAATGGGTGTTGCAGGGCTAGACCAATTACTAATCTCTCTTGTGGAAAGAAAACATCAAATGGGAGAATGTTGGTTGTGTGTTATATTATTTCCATGACTAGCCTCTGGTGATAAGTGGGGGGAGATCAACCCCCCTACACTTGCAGCAAGCATGGCAGGGGGGTCACAGGGGGTGCAGCCCCCCTATCAGGGGGTTTACAGGGGGTCAGTAGCCCCCTGCACTAGGTCTGGGGCAACGCCCTGATAAATTTTTTTGGACCCTATTTTAGTTGAGTGGACCTGCCTATGGTTTTTTGCATGGGTTTTCACATGGTTTTGAGCATGATGGTTTTATGCCCATGGTATTTTGTAGATCCGGTCAAGGGAAGTAAAATTATGTTTTAATTCAGGGTTAATGGATTGTGTAATATTCCCAAATTTTTACCTGATATTTGGAATATTAGAGTTCTTATTTTTCTTCATGAATTAAGTAAATAAAATGGTGGAGGGACCCATAATCCTCAATATGAATAAATATCCACTTTTTGTGTGTGAATGTGGATTAATTAAGCCTATATCTACATAATGAGGTAGTTGAGAAACTACTAATGTGAATGGAATTGGAGATCATGTCTCATTAATGAGATAGATCATGGAGGTTGAAACAATCAACTAAGATCTTGAAGAGATCAAACAGAAGATCATGGAGAATTTATGATGAGATGATGGAGTAAGTTGTGCAATTAATGCACACATGATGGAGAAGGTGTACATTTCACCTAGACATGATGGATGACTTGGATAGACATCGCAGTCAAACATGGAAGATCTTGTCCACATTCACAAGTATTTTAGATGAGGGCCAAGGCATGGGAAGGCTCAAACACTATATAAATAAGACTAAGACAAGAATGAAGACATGCTTGAGATTATTGATGTTGAGGATCTATTTAGATCTGGAATTGTCATGTGACATTCCATTCTTTCTTCGGCTGTTTAGCAAAGATTGCAAGTGCTGTTTAGCATAGGGTGTTCCTGGTCGAGAATCCCACCTCTTTCTTTGAGTAGCTCTGGAAAGAGGCTTGTACTTCATTCTACATTAGGCATTGGTGCCACATATATTTTCCTACTTTCTGCAGAACATTCATATTCAGAAATTGCAGATTTCTGAAGATCAGTTTGGATGGTGGAGGTTGTCTTCAGTATTTTAGCTGGAGAACTGGTGAAGTTTTATTCCTATCACTTTGGGCTTAAATATCAGCATTCCCAGAGCTTCATATCAGATCTGGCATCAGGACAAAATTTATTGACCTCCTAGTAGCAGTAATACCTTCAGGAATTATGTTGTGCATTTTGCAGATCCAAAAGGAGGAAGGAATTTGCTAGAATTTCAGCTAGTAATCCTGTGAGGGACCGTTCCCTCACCTTGCCATCAGTATTTCCATCAGCCTGGAGTTTATTGTAGCATATTTCAGTAGGAAGAAGGCCTCTCTTTCCCTTACAGTGCAGTTTCTATGAGAAGTTGTGTTGCAGCAGCTGTAATCATTATTGGAGGATTGAGAAGCTAGATATAGAGCTTCTAGCTTGTAGATCTGAAGGAGGGATCAACCCTTCAAGCTTAGATCTGATCTTGCGACATATTTCAGCCATCTATTTGTTAGATCTAAATTCAAATCTGTAATCCCAGCAGATTAAGGATCAGGCCCTAGGAGGGTGATTTTCCAAAGTTGTAGATCTGGAAAATCCTTCCTGGGTTATTTAGGGAATTCATCACATTGGCCAGATCTTGAATCTTGGCATCATCAGAGCTCTAGATTTCAGTAGATCTACATTTTAATTTTCAGCCTGTAGTCATATATTCATATTCTGCTGAAAGGACATCATAGTATTCACTTCCAGCAGCTCTCCAGTTACGCAGTGCCTACTTTGGCATGTTTTCAGGGTGATTCTAGGCCACTCTTTGGCTAGATCTACTCATATTTTGTACATTGTGTAACTGAATCATCTCCATAAAATAAAATGGCCTAGCTTCTTTGTCAATTCTGATGTTGTCTTGAGATTTATTGTTTAATTAGTTGCAATTCTTATATTGTGTTTAAGTATTACTGCATTCCCCTTTTTGGGATACTACAGTGGTATCAAAGCATGATCTTTCGCTCAGCTTGTGGACACTTCATCTTTTGCATCAAAAGAAGAAGTAGATAGATGAGATCTATCATGAAAGAGGATAATTTTTCCACTCCTCTCTTTAGATCCATGCAAGATCTCTCTAAGGAGGTCTATCAAATGAAGAACGTAAGGCAAAGGAAGGATCCAAGAAGAAGATTTGAAGAGGAAGGTCCAGGCACTTCCTATCAGTAGGAAATAAAACCGGAGAATCATAAATCTCCTCATAGATCTACTATGCACACTTTCTTTGAAGAAGGTGAAAGGTATAGAAATGAAGGAAGAAGAGAACCTGAGACTCATGAGACTCTCAGCTTGTATCTTGAAGAGTAAAATGAATAGTCTAAAGCTTTCAAAGAAAGTCTAACTCTCCAAGAATTATTTAAACTCAAGGAAGAAAGAAGATCCTATAGCAGCAATAAAAGGAAGAGGCACAATAGATTCTATTTGCCTACATTTGATGGATCTTCCTCAAGAAATTTTAAGGCTTGGAGGAAAGAGTTAGATTCATTTTTCATGCTACATCCTATGGCTGAAAAAGAGGCTATCCAAATTACATCACTTCATCTCCTAGGTGAAGCCAAGGATTGGTGGTTTAGTCACATGGAGCATGCAAAGGTGACTAAATATTCATATGTCTTTAACAAGTTGAGGAAGAAGTTTGATGTGAAGAGGACATAAATGGGCCACAAAGAGACATTTCCTAAGGAAAAAAAGGAGGATGTCATTCTTGTCACTCTGGACATGAAGTCACTACATTCACCACCAACTGTAGAAGTACTTACATCTGGAGAAGAGAAAGTTGCATTGCAAGATAGTCTTGAGCTCTTGACACATAGAGTCCCACCCATGATTCAAGATATTCATGAGGAAGAAAAGGAAGTTTCAAGCGCTGGTACATTGGAAGAAGAGCAACCATCTCTCTTACCAGTAGTTGGAGACACCATTATCCCAGTTGGAGGAACTCTTGTGTTTTGTTAAGAGGTTCCCACATATCAGTTGATCCAAGTTATGCATACACATTCATCACCTATTGTTTCAGTAGATATTATTGAAACTTATGAGGACATGCCATCGAGGCCAATGCATAACCAAGGGTTAGAACAAGGTGTTGATTTGAAGCAGAAAACTATCACATCGCAGAGAACCCTTGATCTAATCACGAAGGAGATGAAAAGCTATCCCACTTTGTCATGGATGGACTACATTCAACCTCTTGAGTTGAAGTGTAGAGTTTCAAAAGAAGGGATGAGCATGATCCTAAGTACAATGACTGGTTATGAGATCAGTATTGTACCTTTCTTTGGGACAATATATGTATTACCTTGCAGATCTACAGTGTTGTCACTTAGTAGCAGTGATAATGATGAGGCCCCATTATTCTTGGAGAATTCTGAAGGTAGCTTCACTCATGAAGTAATGGAGGATAAGATGATGAATGGTAGACATCTTGATATGATAAATCTTTTCTCCTTTCTTGATGACACTTTCTCAATGAGCATCTCACAGCTCAAAGAGAGACTTCTACCTACAGCATATCTCAAACCTCATTGGTTTTGGAAGGCCATGGATGAGAAGAAGGTATCATTAAGAGATCTCATGGGAGGTGCACTTCAACATTTAATGAGGTGCAAAGTTCTTCATCAGTTTGAGGAGGTTGGTGTCTTAAAATGGGAGGATACCAAGTATTTGAAGAATGAGATCCATCATCCACATTGGGATGAATGACTGGTAGTATGGAGCAAGGGGTTGCCAAACCACTTTCAAAACTATGACACAAGCCAACAAGAAGCATGGCTGCACTGGTTGCTTTTGGGTGAGTATGGTTACTACCCAAAGATTCATATTTTCTTGTCTCATGCCTTATGTCTCAATAATAGAATGCATAAGAAGAAGGAATGGTTACTATGGTTGTTGAGAAGACAGTTTGGACATCACATGTTATATCTTATGTCCATATATTTACTCTTTTTTTGGGATATGTATCATGTATTTACATGCATTTCTATTTGGGATGTATCTCATGTTCATGTATGTACTTGGGGTTGGGAGAAATTATAACTTTCACATGATGTGGCATAATGGAGCTTGTTTGTATTATGTTGAGAAGACATCTCACATGTCCATTACTATATTATTTCTCCATGACTTGCATTATGATAATCCAAGGAGGCAGCAAGAATCCTTGTTGCTTTGGTTAATATTGGGAGAGTATGGGCTGAATTCTTCCCATACATTGCATGACTTTGTTGGAGGATGGAAAAAGGAGGCCTTATAGCGTTGGCTTCTGTTGGGAGATTTTGGTCATTGTACTTGGTATAATGATGATGTGATGGGGCAGCAAGATTCCTTATTGAGTTGTTTATATTGAGAGAATATGGGCACTACATTTGGTACAATGATGATGTGGTATGGCAACAAAAGGCATTGCTGAGGTGGCTTCTTTTGAGAGAGCATGGCTCTCATATTCTCACCGATGTTGATTTGGCATGGAAACAAGAAGCATTGTTGCGGTGTCTTCTCTTGAGAGAGTATGGCTCTCTTACTTGTTTTTAGGATGATCTAGCATGGCAGCAGAGGCTTTGTTGCGTTGGTTATTATTAGGAGAATATGGTTTGACATTGTTCATGTTTTACCATATGTCTCTACTTCTTGTTTTTCACTATGATGATGTGATGTTTGATTCCTACATGGCCAACATGGCTAATGATGAGGGCATTGATGTATGTAATCTACTCTATGTATCATGGGTTGGAGAGATAGTTCATGAATTGGGATTTCCCACTTTGGGAATGAAACACTTTATCTTATGTATCTCATGTATAGAGGAGAAATTTGGTCATCAGATGGTCGCCACTTGGAGATTCCTTGATGGGGATGGGTATCTAAATTTTCAGTTGGAAGCCATTCTAGACATTCTAGAGAGGCAACTTTGGACTTGGACATACATGACACATGGTGACAGATGGGGATACCTTCCACATGAGGATGCCATTTGGAGGGAGGATGTTTGTTGTAGTATCCACTTTTGCAGTTGTTTGAGGACAAGCAACACTTTGCCGGGGAGGACTGTAATATTCCTAAATTTTCACCTGATATTTGGAATATTAGAGTTCTGTTAAAGCCTCGAAAATTGTTGCAACAACATTGGGGGATAACCACCCGGTCCGGACCTTAATACAACTCTTTTTCCGTTTATGATAGTGGCTTCGACTGGTTTAACTAGGTCCAGTTACCTTTTCCCTATTGCTATTGGTTTACGATATATCTTTAACTACCAATAGACAAGGATATCAGGTCACTTCTTCTTGTTGATCACGCAAGAGAATGAACCTTAAGTTGATTTGGGTTCAGCCAAACCATAACTAAGATTTTGCCTCTTCGAGAAGAGGACTTAAAATAATGTAGAACTTTAATCTAAATGCAAACTTATTCTATAATGCAAACAAAAGAAACTAATCTAAATCCTATCTCAATTAGGTAGATATAGATCTAACTCAACTAAGAGCAAGATAATTAAATGATCAGAATTTAAATATGTTTGGCTTTTAATTAATGTCAAACTAACGAAGAAATTAAATTAGCTCACATTTTTGAATACCAAAACACATTCTATTGAGACCATTTAACTGAAATAATAAATCAACAACACTCAGGAAGAAATTCACATAAATGATATTGATTGTTAAACCAGTCAAGCCAATAATTAAACAATAATATGTGGAAGAAATTCGCAACACATTACTATTTAATAAATTAGTTTTAGAAGACAAATTTCTGAGTAAATAGTTACTCAAAAATCAGAGTTTAATCCATAAGAACAGAGATACATAACAATATTGAAACAAATTATCCATATCAACAGAAATGCATAAACATGAATAAAATGAAACAACAATTTTATTATCATAAAATTGAAACTAGTATTTGATACAAAAATTTCAAAAATACCAGTTAATTGAATCCGCTTCTCTGATCCTATTCTCTAACAGTACTTTACATTACTTGAATTTCTGCTTTCAAAACTAGAGCTGAAGAAATGCAAACTCTGTCCATCATACATAATTCAAGATATAAAGAAAAACCCTCAATAATGTTTAGATATAAAATTTTCTCTCCTCCCTCCTACAACTCTAAATTCCTATTACAGAAATGCTTTTATAAGTCTAGAATTGCAGAAGAGAGCAACCTCTTTTTACATTTTGCAATCTGCAATTTATAATGTTTCCAAAAGTATTTTGAGAGGAGAGTTTGTTGAAGAAAAATATGTCCAATCTAATTTTAATTGCTAAAAAATTCCAATATTTAATTGCTGGAGTCTTCTCATTGATTGAGAGCTTCTTCTTCTCATTTCTTCAATTGTTTTCCTGCAAAAACAAATCAAAAACAAAATTAAAATGCAAAAATAAAATCAAATTGCCAAATCTAGAAATGAAAATAGATCCAATTAAAATTTAATTAAATAAATAAAAAAAGGAAACATAAGATTTCTTTTGATTTATGTGCTGATCTAATTGGCCAATGAGAACATAGAGGAATGAATTTTCACTCATAAGAAGTTGTGTCAAATTAAAATGCAAAAAATAAAACTTAGAAAATTAGTTTTGTTTAAAAATACATAGCTAGATCTTTTGCTGAATTTTAGACCCAATAAATGATCAAATATGGAAATAAAACCTCTTCAAGAATAATCTCCATCATTTTATCTTTCCAATAAGCTGTCCTGGGCCTCATTTGGCCAAGTAAAACTCCATTTATGAGCCTCTAAAGTTGGTATATTAAAATTGCCAAAAATATAAAATTTTTGTTGCTTGGGCTAAAAAAATCAAAATTTTAAATTAAATTCTAATCCTAAATTAGATTATGATATTTAATTAATTAATTCTAATTAATTGCAATTATATTATTCATCTAATTTAGTTATAATCTAATTCTAAATTAAGTTTTAATTATCTATTAATTAATTATAATTACATTATTAATTATAAACTAAACTTATTATTTAATAAACTATTTATTAATTAATGTTAATCTAACTAATAATTATAATTAACTATTTATAAACAAATTAATCTGATTAATAGTTAATTATAATTAAATTAAATTAATTACATTCTATTAATTAATTTAAAATTAATTATTTCAAATATTAAACATTAAATCTATTATAAAACTAAAACTAACCTAACATTAAACTAATATAAAACTAAACTAAAACTAACCTACCACTAACATACGAACACACTAACACTAATATTAAACTATACTAACACTACTTACCACTAACTAACACTACTTACCACTAACGTATGAGTAAGTTTCAAACAAACGAGTGAGTTTCAAATAAACAAATAAGTAATGACCCATGCCTCGTTTGTTTCAAATAAACAAATAAGTAATGACCCATGCCTTTGACTCATCGCAATCGGGGGATCGGGAAGGAGAGTCATCGGGTTTTCATAATGATGCACCCATAAAAAATCCCAATGCGATGTAATTTATATATATATATATATATATATATATATTTTTGTTTTTTTTTTGTTTTTTTTGTTTTTTGTTTTTATATATATTTGTTTTTATATTAAATTTTAATTTAATTAATTAATTATATAATAATTAATTTAAAATTTATTGTTAAAAATTAGTTTTTTATTTTGGTTTCATTTTAATGATGTTTAATTAAATTATGAATTTATCTAAAGTTTATTTTCTTATCTAAACTACAACCACTTTGATAAAAATGAACTACAACCACTTTGACATTTTGAGTTTTCGATATTAGTAATTTATTGGAATAAATGACTGAAATCCCGATGCTTTATGATTTGACTATATAAGTAAATAAAAATGAAAAATGTTAGTAATAACTAACTACGGGTTAATATTTAAACTAAATGCATTATTGAACTAATGTAATTAAAAATGGAATATTGTACATTTTATGCATTTTTAACGTAGGAGACATAAATGATTAGACTTCAAAGGAGTGCCATTTACAAACCAATTGACCAAATGAGGTGAAACAAGCATTAATGGAAAGCTTATAAAAAAAATCGATCGTAACAAGGCAATCAAAACAAGAATCTAAAGAAAATGAAAAAATAACAAAATTGTAGGATAATTAACTTAATAAAAATCTTAAAAGGCGTTTAGCCAAATTTTTTATAGAAAGGGTCCCCATTATTTGAATTGAACAAGTCAAAAATGGGGGGGAGGGGGGTTTGTGTTTTACCACAACAATTGGCGACACACTGGAGAAGAACCAGTTATCTCTGTTTAATATGAATGAAATTTTCCCAAAATTAAAGTAAAAATAATTAAAAAAGAGATGTATATATATTTTTTTGGAAATGCTTGACTAGGTTCATTAGTCTGAATAAAAGCAATAATCATCTTACTGTAATTTTCTTAAAATTTCTCCTAAATTAAAATATTTCATAACTCTATATCAGTCTTTAATTAGTTGTAGAAATAAAACAGGAGTCACTTTACAACTTAGCTTTTAAAATGTACTCATTTGTTACAGGTAGAGCCACTGCTGCCAACAAACATCTATAGTCTCGACAGGGTTAACTTTTAATCATGAATGATTCAGAATCCTATCTATTTAAGAATTATTGACCTAGAGATAAATCCATTTATATATGTTTATAATTATTTATTTATTTTTATTTTTTATTTTTTAAGTTCTTAAAAGCCATTATCATGGTTTGGTAGCCAGATAGTTGACAATTCCATTCACTAGTTATAATTGGACTGAAAAAGCTGGCTCGTGATGAGACCCCTTGTCTTACAATTATTTGCAATCATAAGCCATTACCCTGGTTTGTTTAGCAGTGTTGGTAATGTCAACCTATTTTCCCCTACGATCATGGTAAGCAGGCTCGTGATGAGACCTCTTATCTTTTAAGTTTAAATATATTTGTGGATTACACTCTAGAAAAATAGAACTCTTTTAAATAGGGAGAATCATTAACTCATTAAGAGTTCAGAATGACAATTTCAGAGTTAAAAGTGCTTTGCTGTAAAGTGTCTTTACTTGGTTAAAAATAACTTTTCTTGACTGATAATAGAATTTTGAAAGATCTTAATAAAATATTGAAATCTCAAAATAATTACAATTTTGATGAAAAAGAAATTTCTCAGATTTCATGATACTTTGTCAACTTCTCTTGTTTTTATAATCTCTTCCTTAAGTATGTCTACCTTTATAATAAGAAAAACAAACCTTATTAAGAGATTTTAAGAAAAAAATAATAGTAAACTATTAACAATTTTTCCTATGTATGCCAACCATTGTTAGGTAACAAGAAGACCTTATGTATAAATCATGGCAAAGTCACCAAAATCAAAACTGAAAAGCAAAGGAAAATAATTCTTAAGCTAAAGTGAGAAAAGAAATCAACAAACAAAATAAAAATGAAGAAATTTAAAAGTGGAAAGGAAATCCTAATTTTGAAACACAAACTCTAACAAGAATATTTATACTAATGTCTCAACAACAAGAAGTAAAAGAAAATAATCATGTGATCATTCCTTCTTATGTCGAGATCCAGAAAAGTTATATCATTACAGGGTTGTAAGTGTTTTAGGCTTTAAATAACAGTGATCATAAAATTCAGCCACAATGAAAAATTTCTGTCTGATGTCAATCTTCTTGTTTCAAAGCATTATCTTAATCATTTTCTAATAAAAGGAATGCTTTAAAAAAATAGATTAAAGGTTCAGAAACTTCCTAGTGTCGTTGTTTCAACGAAGACTATCACCGCTTCTTGGAAATAAAACTAGGAAAAGAGCATAAGGCTTCCAAAATATGATTTGGCAGATGATTGAAAGCTTTTATGAAGAGCTGCAAAACATATTTTTATATCAACATAAAAAACAAAAATGAAACTAAAGTAATGAAATGGAAATTAATGAAAGTGGGTACATGAATCTTACCATTGGATAATTGCATTTGGTCTTACATGAAAGTATCAATTTCTCCAATACTAGCTGACTTCTTCTTTTAGTTGACCTTAAAAATATGAAGAAAACAAACTAACCAAAATCCTATAATCCAAAATCATTATTTATTTTATTTAAACTAAAGCAAGCAGTAAAATGTAAAAATGGAATGCTTTGTGTTCAAGAGAGTTGCAATTAAAACAAATGCATCAGAAATGAGATTGAGAATTTGCAGTGATGAATATTCTCAAAATATTATAAGTTCTATACAAATTCCATGATTTTATAAATTGTTCAGAGTTAAGACCAATTTTAATATAATGAAATTTAAAGTAGAGAGGTCTTGAAAATTATGGAATTATTTAAAATTGAAATATACGAGAAATCAAAATGATTTGAATATGCCGCAAATTTTTCATCAATCACTTTAGTATCATAGCGGTTACTCAAGATTGCTTTAAATTAACACAATACCTTATCGGATGATGCGTATTGCATGTAGAGACATGCGTTGGAGTTTATCGCATCGGGGGTTGTAGTAGAAAATTGTCAATATGAGATCATGCGAAAAGAATATGTGCGATGAGATGGAGCGATCATATCATTGAAGAAATGCTATATTTAGGATCGGTGACAATCATGTTGCAAATTGCACATCGCACACCGCATCTCGCGATTTGTATTTTGTACATTGGACATTGCGCATCGCAGATTTGGAATAATGGTATGTCCATGAATAAAAATACAATGAAGCGATTGCGATATCGGCAATGCGATGGATGACGTGGCTTTCGGCATGAACATCAAAAATGCGATGAGTGATGTCGATATCAGCATATCGGAATATTGGAAAATAGTTATGTTGGAAATGCCAATATGATTTTTGCGATAGCGGCGATGCGATGGATATAATAATCGGTGATGAGTGAAGAGCAATAAGCGATAAGTAATCGGCGATTAATGAAAATCGATAGCGATGAGAAATCGACGATGAGTTATCGCATCGCAACTTTTAAAATGAGCACACATGGATGCATTCAGTTTTCCTCCCGATTTGCGATTTGCGATTAGACTTATCGCATCGGAGGTCTTTCAAACGAATATATTAGAATGTGATTTCCCGATTCACGATTGCGATCAAGCTTTTATCACATCAGAGCTTTTCAAATGGAAGAATTAACATTATACTTAATGCGATATGCGCGTTTTTGATCCGATTCATTGCATCGGAACTTTTGTGATGAAAAAAAACAAACTTTTCAATTTATTCCAATATGATATGTGATCGGTGATAAGCGAAATTAAGTGCATGATGTAACAATATGATACGTCGATATGCGATGGAGAATGAGCCCGATAAATCTATTATAAAATTTTAATATCGCATCGGGTTCGAGACATCGGTGCTTTTTTAAAATTATGACCCTACCACTATTGCGATTGAACGGACGCAATATTTCTTATAAACTTGATTTAAATATAATATCGGGTCCCGAATTATGTGTATATCACAATATTGGTAAAGTTGATTTTCAGAGATCGGTGATTCAAGATAATGGAAATATATTCAATTGAAAACCTTCGAGATGTGAAATGCGATATGGTATTTTATAAAAACTGAATGAGGTAACACATCGGAGGTCTTGCATTAGAAATATGAAAATCAAGTTGAAACGTTTCAGACATGAATCTTTCGATACTTTTTTAAATTTCAATTGGGTTTTCTAATGAATGAAAGTAAAGTTAAATAATGCTCAAATTTTAATGAATCACAAAATAAAATTTTCCTGAACCTGTTGCAAATTTGAAATGGGTTTGCTGCTTACTTCAAATTTTGAAAACAAATGAAAACCTATAAATAAAACATAACAATAATAAAAAATAAACTAAGGAAAAGAGAAACTATTAATAGATGAAAATGAACTTGTAAATGCGTACCTGGAAGAAAATTTACGGTAAATTTTACGTTTTTTGAAGCTTCAAGTTCTCCCAATTTTTCTATAAGTTCAACATCATTTTCTTATTTTAATCTAAAATGCTAAGTAATGATTGCATCATTTCCAAAATTACATCGGAAGACTAGAGTAGTAAAAATGAGTTCTTAGAATTACTTGTGAATAAAAAAATTGTCAAGTGATAGAAAATTCTTGGAATTTCTTCATGTATGATCAATGTTATGAATTTTGAAAAAAAACAAGAAATTTGAAGGCTTGAAAAATAAGTATGATCAGATAATTCAAGAGCTTTTCAAATGATCTAGGCTGCTTCTCTATAATTGAAATGGATGCCAAAAAGAAATTGGATTCATTACTTGTTTTATTGAAAATCTAAAATAATGAAATAAATGCAAACAAAAAAGAAAATTAATCTATTCCTATTTCTAACTTAATGAAAGAAACATGACTAAGTATAGTCATAATTCTAATGAAGCCATGTAAGCATTTTAATTCCTGCATGTATGTACATGTCAAACATTAGTAAAAATGTAAATATAATTAAGCTACAAAAACTAAATCTAAAAGCAGAATGTATCTTTATTATTAGTAGATTATTCACCATTACCTTCTCTTGAAATGCTCTTTCCAACTGAATTTCAATTGGATCATAGAAATCTGGATGGATTTCCATTATTGAGTGGGAGAGGTTTAAAAGAGAAGATGACAGGCCGGGTTGTAGAAATGATCTTTCAGCAACAATGGCTTGTGTGATTTTGTTAGTGTTATGATTAAGTGCTAAATTATTAACGATCTTCCATGAAGGAAAGCTTTCCAAATGTCTTTCAAACTGACCAATGAAAAATGGATGGGAGTCCGATAAATCCAAAAAAAGATTATTAATTAAATTAGATTGCTGGTCATATTGTGAAAATACACTCGCTTGTTGGTACTACTTTTGAGAAGAAAGAAGTGATTGATAAGGAATGAACATCAATTGAAATTGAAAGTTTAATAATTCTTGATGTTCACTATTATAATTTGAATCTTCATTTATCCATTGAGGCAATGCATAAATTGAGTGTTCAATATTGAGCTGCTCAATATGCCAGCATAAAGTATCTAAAATTTTAACACTAAAAACAGAAAATAAATCTGAAGTTAAAAATAAATGTTGAAATAATAACAAAATTGAATCTTAGTTTACACTAGTGTTACAATTATTGTTACAACACAATTGGGACTGATTTAAAGCAATTTCATCTTCACAAAAAATGGGTAGAATAATGTAATTAGAATGATTGTTGATACCTATTTGTGAATTAGAGAGAAGGGTATGACTCTGAATAGGAATGCGATCTTGATCATCATATAAATCATAGATTGGAATGGTTTCTTGAATGCTGAGATCATAAGTATGATTATTTGTTTGAAAATGAGAACTGTTTCGAACAATTTCTAAATTAGATTGTTTTTCATTTTCACATGTGATTAGACTTTGATCATGATGATTCAATTGTAAAGAAGACACATCAATATCCTCAATGTCGAAGTAGTTATCATAAATAATATCAAGGCATTCATTAGAATTCCCTTCCATTTTATTCAATGAATTGAGACAAGAAGTAATATTTAGCTCATGTTCATTAATGCCAGAAGAATGATCATTAATTAATTTTCTATCCTGATAAAAACTAATTGGAAATTCATTTAGATCAGCCTCTCTATTTTCTGAAATATCATTGATACTAAGAGGGGAGAAATTACCAACATTAAAAATATCAGGATAAAGGGAAAAATGAGAATCAGAAATAATGAATTCAAAATTTTCTCTGTTTGAGAAATCTTATGCATTTCGTTCACTATAAATTTCAGATTCTAGATCATTTCTTTGTCTACTCGTGCTTTCTTGAAGAAGGTTGCCTTTCTGCTATGTTTTTGGCATTTGTTCATCATGAAAAATTCAGAAATTTGTACAACAATTTGAATTTTATTATTCACTTTGATTGTTGCTTGCACGTGTTGATTTGCGATCTGATTTTCTGAATTTAATGCACAGTAATTTTCAGATTTCAAGGCGATTCTTTCTCCAAAATTGCTGTTGTTGCCTTCTTGCATTTGATAAGAAATATTTTCTAAGCTTTGTGAGACCACTTCATCATGATTTATTTGCACCTCCATATTGAAATTCTCATTTATGTTGGAAGGGGATGGAACAAAGCTTGAACTAATTTCATATGGATTGGGAATGAGAGGAAGAGAGCAAACATATTCAAACCAATCTAGTGATTCTTCTTCCGTAGGTTTATTTTCAACTTTAAATCTTAAACAATTCAAATGAAATCGAATATTAAAATCTCTAACAGATTCATTTTCAAATCTTCGTAGATATTCAATTTCATCGCATATCTGTTCATAATCGTATCTGTCAAATTTACAAATGAAAATTGTAACAAATTGATCCCAACTGTGAATTGAGGCAACCGGAAGAGTTCTATACCAGTTTCTAGCTTTTGCCGCAAATGTGAGAGTAAAAATTCTGCATAAAATGCCTTCATCAATTCCTTGAAAATCATAATTTGAAACATTTTGAATAAACTGAAAGACATGATTAAAAGCAGAAGATTTTTTTTTACGATTAAACTTTACCTGAGACAAGAGTCTTACCACTTCGGGTGGAGTATTGGAAGATGCACGTCCATGTATACAACTCCAAATTGGAAGTTTAAGAGGAGCCATCGTGATTTAAATAAAATGTTAAAATTGAAAGACTCCAAAGTAAAACAAGTCTTGACCCTCCTTCTAGTGCCAAAAATGTTGAAGCCTCGAAAATTGTTGCGACAACATTGGGGGATAACCACCCGGTCCGGACCTTAATACAACTCCTTTTCCATTTATGATAGTGGCTCCGATTGGTTTAACTAGGTCCAATTACATTTTCCCTATTGGTATTGGTTTACGATGTATCTTTAACTACCAATAGACAGGGATATCAGATCACTTCTTCTTGTTGATCGGGCAAGAGAATGACCCTTAAGTTGATTGGGTTCAGCCAAACCATAACTAAGATTTTTCCTCTTCGAGAAGAGGACTTAAAAGAATGTAGAACTTTAATCTAAATGCAAACTTATCCTATAATGAAAATAAAAAAAACTAATCTAAATCCTATCTCAATTAGGTAGATATAAATCTAACCCAACTAAGAGCAAGATAATTAAATGATGAGAATTTAAATATGTTTGGCTTTTAATTAATGTCAAAATAACGAAGAAATTCAATTAGCTCACATTTGTGAATACCAAAACACATTCTATTGAGACCATTTAACTGAAATAATAAATCAACAACAGTCAAGAAGAAATTCACATAAATGATATTGATTGTTAAATCAGTCAAGCCAATAATTAAACAATAATATGTGGAAGAAATTCGCAACACATACTATTTAATAAATTAGTTTTATAAGACAAATTTCTGAGTAAATAGTTACTCAGAAATCAGAGTTTAATCCATAAGAACAGAGATACATAACAATATTGAAACAAATTATCCATATCAATAGAAATGCATAAACATGAATAAAATGAAACAACAATTTTATTATCATAAAATTGAAACTAGTAATTGATACAGAAATGCCAAAAATACCAGTTAATTGAATCCGCTTCTTTGATCCTGGTCTCTAACATTACTTTACATTACTTGAATTTCTGCTTTCAAAACTAGAGCTGCAAAAATGCAAACTCTGTCCATCATACATAATTCAAGATATAAAGAAAAACCCTCAATAATGTTTAGATCTGAAATTTTCTCTCCTCCCTCCTACAACTCTAAATTCCTATTATAGAAATGCTTTTAGAAGTCTAGAATTGCAGAAGAGAGTAGCCTCTTTTTACATTTTGCGATCTGCAATTTATAATGTTTTCAAAAGTATTTTGAGAGGAGAGTTTGTTGAAGAAAAATCTGTCCAATCTAATTTTAATTGCTCAAAAATTTCAATCTTTAATTGCTGGAGTCTTCTCATTGATTGAGAGCTTCTTCTTCTCATCTCTTCAATTGTTTTCCTGCAAAAACAAATCAAAAACAAAATTAAAATGCAAAAATAAAATCAAATTGTCAAATCTAGAAATTAAAATAGATCCAATTAAAATTTAATTAAATAAATAAAAAAAGGAAACATAAGCTTTCTTTTGATTTATGTGCTGATATAATTGACCAATGAGAACATAGACGAATGAATTTTCACTCATAAGAAGTTGTGACAAATTAAAATTCAAAAAATAAAACTCAGAAAATTAGTTTTGTTTAAAAATTCGTAGCTTGATCTTTTGCTGAATTTTAGACCCAATAAATGATCAAATATGGAAATAAAAACTCTTCAGAAATAATCTCCATCATTTTATCTTTCCAATGAGCTATCTTGGGTCTTATTTGGCCAAGTAAAACTCCATTTATGAGCCTGTAAAGTTGGTATATTAAAATTGCCAAAAATTTGGAATTTTTGTTGCTTGGGCTAAAAAAATCAAAATTTTGAATTAAATTCTAATCCTAAATTAGATTATGATATTTAATTAATTAATTCTAATTAATTGCAATTATATTATTCATCTAATTTAGTTATAATCTAATTCTAAATTAAGTTTTAATTATCTATTAATTAATTATAATTACATTATTAATTATAAACTAAACTTATCATTTAATAAACTATTTATTAATTAATGTTAGTCTAACTAATAATTATAATTAACTATTTATAAACAACTTAATTTAATTAATAATTAATTATATTTTAATTAAATTAATTACATTCTATTAATTAATTTAATTAATTTAAAATTAATTATTTCAAATATTAAATATTAAATCTATTATAAAACTAAAACTAACCTAACATATAAATTAATATAAAACTAAACTGAAACTAACCTACCACTAACATACTAACACACTAACACTAATATTAAACTATACTAACACTACTTACCACTAACGTATGAGTAAGTTTCAAACAAACGAGTGAGTTTCAAATAAACAAATAAGTAATGACCCATGCCTTTGACTCATCGCAATTGGGGAATCAGAAAGGAGAGTCATCAGGTTTTCATAATGATGCACCCATAAAAACTGATGAACTCCCGATGCGATGTAATTTTATATATATATTTTTTTGTTTTTATATATATTTGTTTTTATATTAAATTTTAATTTAATTAATTAATTTAAAATTTAATGTTAAAAATTACTTTTTTATTTTGGTTTCATTTTAATGATGTTTAATTAAATTATGAATTTATCTAAAGTTTATTTCCTTATCTAAACTACAACCACTTTGATAAAAATGAATTACAGCCACTTCGACATTTTGAGTTTTCGAGATTAGTAATTTATTGGAATAAATGACTGAAATCTCGATGCTTTATGATTTGACTATATAAGTAAAGAAAAATGAAAAATGTTAGTAATAACTAACTACGGGTTAATATTTAAACTAAATGCATTATTGAACTAATTTAATTAAAAATGGAATATTGTACATTTTATGCATTTTTAATCCAGGTGACATAAATGATTAAACTTCAAAGGAGTGCCATTTACAAACCAATTGACCAAATGAGGTGAAACAAGCATTAATGAAAAGCTTATAAAAAAAATTGATTGTAACAAAGAAATCAAAACAAGAATCTAAAGAAAATGAAAAAATAACAAAATCATAGGATAATTAACTTAATATAAATCTTAAAAGGCGTTTAGCCAAAAATTTTATAGAAAGGGTCCCCATTATTTGAAGTGAACAAGTCAAAAATTGGGGGGGGGGAGTGGGGGGTTGGGGGGGGCTTGTGTTTTACCACAACAAGTTCTTAATTTTCTTCATGAATTAAGTAAATAAAAGGGTGGAGGGACCCATAATCCTCAATATGAATAAATATCCACTTTTTGTGTGTGAATGTGGATTAATTAAGCGTAGATCTACATAATGAGGTAGTTGAGCAACTAATAATGTGAATGGAATTGGAGATCATGTCTCATTAATGAGATAGATCATGGAGGTTGACACAGTCAACTAAGATCTTGAAGAGATCAAACAGAAGATCATGGAGCATTCATGATGAGATGATGGAGGAAGTTGTGCAATTAATGCACAAATGATCGAGAAGGTGTACATTTCACCTAGACATGATGGATGACTTGGATAGACAGCGCAGTCAAACATGGAGGATCTTGTCCAAATGCACAACACAGTTTAGATGAGGGTCAAGGCATGGGAAGGCTCAAACACTATATAAAGAAGATTAAGATAAGAATGAAGACATGCTTGAGATTATTGATGTTGAGGATCTGTTTAGATTTGGAATTGTCATGTGACATTCCATTGCTTTCTTGGGCTAGCAAATATTGCAAGTGTTGTTTAGCACAGGGTGTTCCTAGTTGGGAATCCCGCCTCTTTCTTTGAGTAGCTCTGGAAAGAGGCTTGTAATTCATTCTACATTAGGTATTGGTGCCACATATCTTTTCCTACTTTCTGCAGAACATTCATATTCAGAAATTGTGGATTTCTGAAAATCAGTTTGGAAGGTGGAGGCTATCTTCAGTATTTTAGCTGGAGAACTAGTGAAGGTTTATTCCTATCACTTTGGGCTTAAAGATCAACATTCCCAGAGCTTCATATCAGATCTGGCATCAGACAAAAATTTATTGACCTCCTAGCAGCAGTAATACCTTCAGGAATTATGCTATCCATTTTGCAGATCCAAAAGGAGGAAGGAAGTTGCTATAATTTCAGCTAGTAATCCCGTGAGGGACCATTCCCTCACCTTGCCATCAGTATTTCCATTGGCTTGGATTTTATTGCAGCATATTTCAGCAGGCAAAAGGCCTCTCTTTCCCTTACAGCGTAGTTTCTTTGAGCAGTTGTGTTGCAACAGCTGTAATCATTATTAGAGGATTGAGAAGCTAGATCTAGAGCTTCTAGCTTGTAGTTCTGAAGGAGGGATCGTCCCTTCAAGCTTAGATATGATTTTGTGACATATTTCAGCCATCTTTTTTTCATATCTAGCTTTAGATCTGTAATCCCAACAAATTAAGGATCAAGCCCTAGGAGGGTGATTTTCCAAAGTTGTAGATCTGGAAAATCCTTCCTGGGTTATATAGGGAATTCATCACATTGGTCAGATCTTGAATCTTGGCATCATCAGAGTTCTAGATTTCAGTAGATATGCATTTTAATTTTCAGCCTGCAGTCATATATTCATATTCTGTTGAAGGGACAGCGTAGTCTTCGCTTCCAGCAGCTCTCCAGCTACACAGTACCTACTTTGGCATGTTTTTAGGGTGATTCTAGGCCATCTCTTTGGCTAGATCTACTCATATTTTGTACATTGTGTAACTGAATCATCTCCATATAATAAAATGGTTCAACTTCTCTGTAAATTCTGATGTTGTCTTGAGATTTATTGTTTACTTAGTTTCAGTTATTATATTGTGTTTAAGTATTACTGCATTCCCCTTTTTGGGATACTACAGATTGGGATTTATGAATGCTTCGGCATGCATTTATGTGGTGTAACATTGAAATGAATGTAATGAAAAATCAAGCTGGTAGTCTCGGTTTTGGGATCCAGGGGAAAATATCTGTGTATATTTGTTTTATGTTTTGTTCTCTCACTATTATTTTATTTTATGTTTTAAGAGTTTGTTTGCAGATAATTTATGTACAAGTTTAAAACCTACATTTAGATTGTTGGACATTGGATAAAAAAACGCTCCCCATGTGTTTTGTGACATGGACCGCAATGCGATTGTTGAATAACACCTATGGGTTTTGGTCTAACGGAAATCATGATTCCCAACATTTGGTATCAGAGTTGTTTTGGCTTCAAGGGGATGCCTTTTTTGCTGAGGGGGTTTTTTCTCGAGCCTGTGGTAGACCCTGTTCGGTGGGAGATTTTCGGGATGGATTCTTGCGGTGAAATAATATAGCGAGCAGTGGAAATATAGAGATAGAGAAATTTAATGGTCAAAGTTTTGAGTTGTGGAAGTTCAAGATGGAGGATCTGCTGGTGGATAAATATCAATGGATCGTGGTATATTCAGGTACTAAACCAATGGCAATGTTAGATGAATACTGGGAGAAGTTGGTTCGAAAGACAAAGAGCACAACACGACTATGTATCTCAGATTTGATATTTTTGAATGCGTTTTGGAAGCTACGACGAAGGATTTGTGGGACAAGTTAGGGAATTTTTACCAATCTAAGTCTCTAGTGAATAAATTGTTCCTGCGGAAAAAGTTGTATAACCTGAGGATGAAGGATGGAGACTCGGTGAAAGAGCATCTGAACACCTTCAATACTGTGGTAAGTTAGTTGTCATCTGTTGATATTAAAATCTCATATGAAGATAAGTGCATCAGTTTATTGTGTTCTCTACCAAATTCGTGGGATAGTCTGGTTGTTGCAATAGGTAGCAATACAACTACCTTGAATTTTGATGAAATTGTCTGAGCCTTGTTGCTGGAGGAAATGAGACGGAAAAATATAGAGGGCCAGAATGGAGATGCCTTTTTTGTAAGAGGATGGTCCCAAAACAAAAACAAAAATAATTTCTAGAGTGGGAGATCTAAATCTAGAGGGAGATCTAAATCTCCAGGAAATCTTGTAAAGGTGTGCTGGAAATGCGGAAATGAAGGGCACTTAAAAAAGGATTGCATATCTAAGGTTCCTGAGAAAGGAAAGGGAATTGATGATGCTCCTTCTTCAGAGGAAAAAACCACCTCAGATGAAGGTGGGGATGTGTATTTGGATTCTTCTTCAAATACACATGTAGATCATGAGACATGGTTAACTGACTCAGGTGCATCCTTTCACTTCACTCCCCATAGGGAGTGGTTTCATGAGTATGAGAAATATGATGGTGGTGATGTATTCCTAGGGAATGATAGGAAGACCAAAATTTTCAAATGCAGAAAATTCAAGTTGAAGTTGCAAGGTGGAAGGATTAGAACATTTCTTGGTGTTTTTCATATTCCTGCATTGGCTAGGAATCTGATTTCTGTAAGGAATATGGATGATGTAGGTGTAAAAACAATGTTCGATAAAGATACCTTCAAGATGGTTTGGGGAGCATTGGTATTGATGCAGGGAGTTCTGATTGGAACTCTACAAAATCTTATAGGTAGCATTTTTATTGATGGGTACAACAGTTATGTGGTTCCTGAAAGTGGAGCACAAAGCCTAGTGATCTCTGGAGAAAATACCATGCTATGGAATCAAAGGCTTGGACATATTGGAGAGAAGGGCCTTCGAATATTTCATCGTAATGGTATGGTAGAAGGTATGTCTAATTTCTCCATGGATTTAGATTTTTGTGAACATTGTGTATATGGGAAGCAGAATCAGGTGAGTTTCCCTTCTTGTGCTAAGAGGGTGAACAATATATTAGAGCTTCTGCATAGTGATGTGTTTGGACCTATGTTGGTGCCAACACTGAAATTGTTTTGTGTACTTTATGTCATTTATAGATGAATTATAAAGGAATACATGGATATATTTCCTGAGGAGGAAATATGAAGTATTGACATATTTAAAGAATTTAAGGCTTTGGTGGAAAACTAGACAGAGAATAAGATAAAGGTTCCGAGGAAAGAGAATGGAGGAGAATTATGCAAGAAGGAATTTGAATAGTTTTTAAGAATTGTGGTATAACACGAAAGAATACTACTCCATACACTCCTCACCAAAACGGAGTTGCAAAAATAATGAACATGTTGTTGATGGAAAATGCAAGAAGCATGCTCAGTGGTGTTAGATTAGGACAAGAATTCCAAGCGAAGGTAGTGGAGACTACATGTTACCTGGTTAAAATATCACCTTCATCAACGTTGGAGGATAAGACTCCACATGAGGTATGGAATGGTAAGAAACCCTCTCTTTCACATCTGAGGGTATTTGGATGTGATGCATATGTACATGTTCCAAAAGAGAAAAGGACCAAATTGGATAACAAATATGAAAGGTGAATCTTTATTAGGTATAAGGATGGTTTACAATTTATAAGCTTTGGAACCTAGAAACAAGGAAGGTTGTGTACAACCAAGATGTGGTGTTTAGAGAGGTGAAAGATGTTGTTAAACATAAATTCCTACCAAAGGAACCTGAGAAGATAGAGTTTGAGCTAAAGGAGAAAGACTCAGACTCTACAACAGAACACGATTCAGAAGAGTAAGAGCCACAAACTATAACTGTGAGAAGATAAGTTAGAGAAAGATGGTAGCCAAAAAGGTATAGTCCATATGCCTTTTGTTCAAATTTTTCTTTATCTATCATTGATGATGATCCCATAACTTTCAGGGAGGAAGTGGATTCAGAGGATGGAAAACTCTAGAAGGAGGCCATGGTTGATGAAATGGAATCCTTGCACAAAAATGAGGCATGGGATCTGGTGGAATTGTCAATTGGAAGAAAACCCATTGGAAGAAAATTGATGTTTAAGAAGAAGATGACGCAGAAGGAAAGGTGGAGAAATGTAAAGCTTGGTTAGTAGAAAAAGGCTATTCCCAGGTGTCGGGAATTTATATTGGTGACATTTTCTCTCCTATTTCCAAGGTAACTTCTATTATATTAATTTTATCTGTTGTTGTTGCATTTGATTTTGAGGTAGAATAGATGGATGTGAAGACAAAATTTCTTCATGGGGATATGGAAGAGGAGATCTACATGAAGAAACTTGAAGGATTTGCGATGAAGGGTAATAAATGACTGGTATGCAGGTTAAAAAAGTCTTTGTATGGGTTAAAATAGTCACCAAGGAAGTAGTATCAGAGCGTAGGTCATGAGTTCGATACACACCTGGCTCCCGTTTAGGGGGATATTGTTGGAAATTTTATAAACCAACAATCCCCGTGTGTTTTGTGACATGGAATAATCATCTCTCATACATCCTTATCTCTAGCAATGTGATCGTTGACTAACACCTGCGAGTTTTGGTCTAACGAAAATCATGATTCCCAACGCTAAGTCGGGAAGACTTAGTTAGCTTAGGAAATTTGATTTAAGGGTAAGAGAGGAGGCATGTAGAGTTATCCCATGATTTTATGGTTTCTAGTTACAGTTATTTGTGAGTTGTAATTAGTTAACTCAATTAATTGAGTTAAAATCAATTTAACTAGTTATAATTGAGAGATGAGCTAGTGATAGGTCAAGTGAATTAAATCTGATTTAATTCACATACAGTGATCAATCAGTTAATTGATAATTCACTATAAATATTTTTTGCATGTCAGTTCTAAGGAAGGCCCAGTTGATATTGAGGTTAAAGGAAAGATAACTATCATTTGTATAATTATAAAATTGTACATGTAATGTATGAGGTCATCAAGAATCCTTGAAGGAATTGCATAATAAATTCTTGGTAATTTCCTTATTAATAGGGGCTCAATTATCCCAGGAATGCGTGAGAAAGGCTGAGAATTGGTTAAGTATTTAACTCATTTTTCCTAGATCAGAGTGAGACTGTCAACGAAGTGCAGATGTTTTTCAGTGAGGGAAATAACATTGTATTGTTTCATGGTCTTGAATTTATGCAATATATAGATAGAGCGGTTTTGAGCAGTTTCTTTCCCTAGATACATCCCGTGTTGTGCGATTGATAATTTTTTTTCCCTGACTTAATATGTGATTGTGCGATCGTATTTGGTTTCCACAAATTGTAGAAGGATTTAGTATTTTGTTTAGTACATTACGAGATAAAATCGAATCCCTTTGGATAATTTCTACATGGTATCAGAGCATCAGGAATCACAATAGAAGAGAAGAACCAATTTTTTTTTGAATAGGTACATCGAATTTGCAGATTTATTCTTCAGGACCAACAACAAATCAAGATATCTTTCAATGGATTGAGACTCAAATATGCCCTTGAGGGAAATTCAAATTACATTGCATGGAAGGAAATGATGGAGGCAGTGCTCAAGGAAAATAGACTGAAGGTATTCATTGACAGTGATATTCCCCAGCCTATATGCTCAACTTCTTGATGCATGGAAGAAGACTATAGCAAATTCGAGAAGGATCTTGTTAGGGGGATTTAGATATCATATTGTCTCGAGTATCCATGGAAAGGAAACTCCATATCCTATGTGGAATGACTTAATAGATATGTTTTAGAATAACAGTGACCACAAGGAGCTGGCTCTGAAAGACAAGCTCAGAAAAATCAAGATGGAGAAGGGTGACACAATCCAAAAATACTTGACAAAGTTCACTTAATGTCGAGATGAGCTTGGAAGTGTTGGGATAAAAATTGCCCAAGATTTTTTTGTAAGCCTAGCTCTTCTAGGCCTTCTCAAGAGCTTTAATAGCTACCAGGATTCTATGAATGGGAGGGAGAAGCTACCAGATTGGGATTGATTGTGGTATGAATTGGTACAAGAAGAGATTCGGTGGAGCACCAGAGATGGATCCTCATAAAATACTGATGAGGAGAATTACTGACATGTTTTCATCTAAGCAATGAATTGAGTCTTCTTGTATTTCAGGATGATCTTCTATATCAGCTAAGTTTTGCTGAAAAGGAGGCCTTACTTGAGGGTTAGGTGGCTGATTTCTGCTTTCCTTTGGTCTTTACTTGTTTTGAGGTCTTTTGAACTGAGGATTTATAAACTGAGGTTCATGTTGTGCATGAGGAGCAGAGGCATTCCGAAGGGCAAGCCTATCCATCAATTTTTCCATTTTCTTCATCATGGAGTCAAATTTATCCTCTGAGGTGGAAGGATTATCTTCTTCTTTCAACTCAGTCTTTCTCATCTTGGACTTTTTTTCTGCTATCATATTGACCTCCACCTTCACTGTATCATTTTTCATTTCAACAAGTGAAGGGGATTCTCTTTCTCTTAGCAGGATAGAAAATTCATAATCAAAGGCTTCAACATATCTCAACTAAGTTGCTCCTGGAGGAGGCTTTAGATGAGCAGGGATGGAATCATAAACTTTGTTAAATCTCTTTGAAAAGTTTTGAACAGTTTCATCAATATCTCTTTTCAAACTATTATACTTAGTGAGGGCTTGTACAGGGTTGGTTATATTTCCCCACTTCCTCAAGAATCTATCTTCAAATTCATTCCAATTACGTAGGCTTCTTGTAGCAAGGGCTTTAAACCACTTCCTAACTTCACCAGTAAAGCTTCGAGAAAACAATATCATCTTGAAATCTTCATGGTCAACCTCCTCCCTGTCTATGAAGTCATTAAACTAGTCTACATGCTCTTCAACTGTAATCTCTTCATCACTTCCCCAAGTTTTGATTCTAGAAGAATATTTGATAGGAAGGGCATTTAGGACAGCTGGAAGAACAAGAGGGGCATACCTAGCAGGTGCAACAATAGGTGGAGGTGGAACATTTCCTGCCATGATGACTGGGACTGTGGTAGTTTTAGGGACAAAAATAGTAGAGGAAGAGGAAATGTTAGGAGAAGGGTTGTTTGGTCTTTGTTGTCCAATCACAATTGAACTCCAATCAAGAAGAGGGACACCAGATTTACTTCTTAACAAGATTTCAAATGGGTCTAATTCCTTCAACCTATCCAAAGATTCTTTCTCTAACAGTAACTCTGAATTGACTACTTCCCAAAACTCTTCTTTATCTTTTTGAGTTACAAACGCTGAGGTATCAATACCTCTTCTATGTAGGTCTAAGACAATTTCAGTAAATTCTTTTTCACTTTCAGACCTAAACAAGACTTCCTGAATTTTATCATCAAAATTTTTATCTTCAGGACTTCTTAAAACTTCAGAGGACAAGGATTTTGTATGTAATGGAGTCCTTGATATTGCAAAAATGCCTTGAATGCCTCTGTAGATTGTCTTTGGATTGTCCACAATGGTAGGTGGATCTCGGTTAGGATTAATCCTCGTGTATCTCCTTCTCGAAGCCACCTTTTATCATATGAATTTTGAATGGAGTCACCAAGGTAGATGCAGCCTCGAACAATTTTTTGAGCTCCTACTACCTTCAGAAGTTCAACTTAAAAATTTCGGGAAAAGTATATCTTTCGACTCCCAGCAGACGCACAAAAATGTTATCACAAAATTTCACTTGATTGGCTGCTAATTAGACAAGTCTATGTAACTGTTTCAAACCATCTTGTGATTGAAGCTTGGCCTCTTCAGTCTGAGAGGTCTCTCTCAAAGGGGTTTATGATATTAGATAATGATGAAATTAGATGGATAACTCTATTTGAAAAATAACTTGATTTTGATGTATGTAGTTGAAAAGAGTACAAGTTTGCAACCATTGGGCTTATGGTGTCAAAAAATTAGTAGGTTCAGTGGTAAGGTCTCTTGACATGGAAGCTGAGGTAGGAAAGAGTTTTTAACAAAGATAAATCACTCATAGAACATAAAGCAACACAACCATTTCATCAATAAAGGGAGTCAGAGTATAAACATATGAATTCTAAGTAATAAAGATGAAATCTAGTGAAAGTGGTACAAATAAGAATATAGATCAGAAAGGCATTAAAAACTCCATGAGAATCTTAGGTCTGTCAAGAAAAAGTCCTCTGTATTACTGATATCAGTCCAATTACATAAAGCCGCAGTAGTGCAAAAAATATCCAACCCTTTACAATTTCGATCATCTGCCCTTTAATAGACCTTCTTACATCAGAGATGATTTTCCTCTTGGCTAGATTCATTTAACTCTTCCTATGACACCTTTCATAACAGGAAAACATGTTTTTTAGTGAGAAAATGACAGCTACACTCTAAAACATTCCTTTTCCTAATAACAATCAAACTCCTATTTATTACATCAAAATACCATATCTCTTAAAATAGTTACATATCTGACAACTAATGCTTCACATGTTCGAATGGGATATGTCATAGCTCATCACTATTTGACATCTTAAATATCCTCAACATATGGAAAGAAACCCTATTTTCAGGAAAACATGACCCTATCTTCAATGAATGCTTCAGCTGATGAGTTGTCTCCATTTCATGGTCTTCAAGTCATGGATGATTTCTGGCAAGGTCCTTTGACCTGTTTGATGTGCCCACCTATCCAAAACTGCTCAGAAACCTTCAAATACAACTCACTATGAAAACATGGCAGTTTCGTAGCATGCTTTCGTAGTGTCCAAAAAATGACTTCTTCACTCAAAATGTCTACTTCTTTGCTCTTGCATGGTGTCCATAATTACATGACACTTCATCATCACCTCTCTCCCCTCTTGAAAGCTACAAAAAGTGGTTTTAAAGGAAAAAAGACAACTACAAAAATCTTCGTAGCGTTTTCCTGGCTTCAAGCCTACGAAACGCTACGAAACTGTGGAAAACTGTGTAATTTCCATATTTTGATCTTGTTTCAAAAAGGTACCTTCCAACTGTATAAACTTGGTTTTAAACATGCCATTAACCTCTCAAAACATTAAAAAAATCAACTTAAGAGCCTTGAGGTGTTTCTTCTTCATTAATGATGAGTTGAGCTATGGGTTCCTCAACTACAATCATCTTTAAACCCTTCTTCTCCAGCTCCTCATGGATCAATTCTAACTGCTCTTGGAGGTCTTTGACTTGGTCCTTCAGTTTTTGTTGCTAGATTTCAAGTGCAAGTTCATTCTTCTAACATGCTTCACCTCTTTCCTCAATGGCATAGTACATTTGATTAATTGTTGTGTATCATCTAAGGTCTTTGATACACTATCAACCTGCTCTTCCTAGATCTCTTTCATTTTCTCAAACTTCACTTTTTGGAAATTATGTTTCCTTGCCTCTTTCTTCAAGACTGCTATTTCATGATTTTCAAAGTTCAACTATTCGTCAAGGACCTCAAACTCTATTTTTTCAATAATTTTCTCCTTTAATTTCTTTTGCTTGATGACTGGATCTTATTTTGCAGGTGATGATAGGTCAATGATACTTAGTGGTGGCTGGACAATGTCAGTGACCCTCTAAACTTATTTACTGCTTTCCAGAAGTTTTCTAGCATGTCTTGTCATGGTTTTCCTAGCCGGAAACATAAAACCTACATCCTCACCTTCAAAATCTAACTTCTTTTCTGATTTGGCTTTCTTGAGCTTCTTTCCTCCCTCATCTATATCCTCAGCTTGGAATATGGGAGTCTCTTCAATATCAATAGCATGTAGAATGTCTTCTAAATTTCCCTTAGCCAATGTTTGGCTTCTTGTAATCCTTTTGCTGCCATGTTTACTCACAGTTGGCTCTTGTTTTTCAGATTTTCTCACAATAGGCTTTTGTTTTGTAGGTGTAACAACAGGTGTATCAAATTTCTGCAATTGCTCAGTTTCCATGATTACTGGTTCACTTTTTTCTACCCCTAAAGGTTCACTTTGTTCTGCCACTAAAGGTGATGTTATACCTTTAGGTTTTGGAGTTCTTTTAGGGGTGATGGCATCCACTTCAAAACCACTGACAAACAGAAAAGAAGACCAGTCTCTGCCTATTCTTTTTAACTCATCTAAAACCAACAACTTTATTAAACCATGATGAAAAAGTGAGGTTTCACTTCCTGCAGATTTAGCTTGAACTTTATCTACCATTTTTGCTAAGCTTATGTATAAATAAAAAGGTAGATCAAGAGATTTCTTACCAACAAAATGTAGCAGAAGCTTGAAGTGGTAAGAATAGACCTTATGATACCTCCCTTCACAAGTGAAGTATTTCTGAATGATAAGCAGTATCTTTGAGAAATTATCTTTCATGTAGCTCCTTGGAATGGAATTTGTATGGTCAACCTCACTATGTTTTGGCTTGATAAATTATTTACATTCCTGCATGTTGAATTTGGAACCTTTGAACCATTTTTCTTCTCCTCTTGGAATTCCTATTGCTATTGCAATGGTCTCTGGAGTTATAGTGAGGTTCAATATTCCGAATTTTGCAGCTGTCCCATTGAAATTTTGGGCAAACTCTTTAGAAACCTGTACATGGCATCCTTGCAATCTTTGGAAAAACTGCAAACACCATATTCTTTTAAAAATTCTGAAGCTATTGGGTATTCATTTATCAAGTTCATATCTGATGGCTCATATCTGAGACATTGGCTAGCTTTGTTGGTCTTCCTCCTTGCAGCCATGGTACTTTATGTCTTCTCTACTTTCTTGATTAGTGATACCTGCAAACTTTTGAAAATACTAGCCACAACTTGGGCTCAGTGAAATATCTCTCCAGAGCTCAATAACATGTAAAGAAGGAGCGGAGAATGACAAATGACTCAATTGGGAAGTATTTTGAATTTTGATGACAAATCATGGCATAATGATGACTCATACATGCTTAATATGGTAATAATGACTTCAACCATGACCATTGTACCTTTATTTAACCCTAACTGACTCGAATTCCATCTAACCTATCCCTTTCAATCATTTACTGACACCTAGCACCTGTTTTGACAAGACAGACATGAATCCCTCCTTTCGTAGCATTCTTAGTGTATTTATGGGCAGATTCACTACGAAAGTATTAGCAGTTTCGTAGAGAAAAGTGTGTTCTTCTGTGTAATTCGCTACGAAAGTAGGGATTCTTGGCTAAAATGAAATTTTCAGAGTTGTAAGCTTGGGAAATGAAAAATTTCAGAAAATAATGACCGATGTGACATGAAAAGACTTGAATGGGGGTGGGTTTGGACCTTAAGATAAGATAATAAGAAAAATTTAAAATTTTCCTTAACCAAGTAATGAAAAATTAATTCTGTGACCATACCTTTGACACATGAACCTCTAAGACTTTGTCAAATGATGTTTCATTTTTTTTTGAGTGATAACAGTGGCTCCACTTGGGATGGTGTGCCCTTGTGGTATGCCAAGGAACCTATAGTTCTAGTGCTGCTATCCATCTTCTTGAAAACAAAAACTCTGAAGCATTCCTTCAAACTCTAATGGCCTTCACCTTGGGCTCAAGCTTGATGATAAACTTGTCTTTATTAGCAGAAAAAAATATAAAAATGGAATATATACAATGGAATGAAAGATCAACAGAACTTAAGAGGAATAGTGCTTCAAAAACCTGCCATTGACAGGCCCTCCAACACAAGGTTGTCCATCCATCTCCTACAGAATGTAAGTGTTTCTTCCATGGAATGCAACTACTCTGAATGGACCTTTCCAAATATTCTCAAACTTATCATGTTTCCCCTTTTCTTCAATCCTGGCCTCCCATTTCAAAACTACATCTTGGATTTTGAAAGTTTTCCTCCTTGACCTTCCTGTCAAATGTCTTCTTGATTCTATTTTTAGATTGCTGATTACTGTTATAGACTTCCTCCCTTTTCTCCTGCAAGGCTATCAACTGATTAAGCCTCCTCTGAATTTCATTTGGCTCCTCTTCTAATCCTTGCAATAGCTTCATGACAAGCACTCCCAAGGATGTAGGAAAGATGGCTTCAGCTCCATATACCAACTCATAAGGTGAAGTTCCAATTGATCTCTTTGTGCACACTCTATCAGCCCACATAGCATACTTCAGCTTCAAATTCCATGATTTCTTATTTTCCTACAACACCTTCTTAATAATCCTCACAATGTTCTTGTTATAAGATTAAGCAAGATCATTACCTTGTGGATAATATGCAGTATAATGCCCAAGTGTAATGTGATATTAATGATAAAAACTGATCAAATTATTAGATTTGAATGCCTATGCATTATCAGTGATGATGTTCATAGGGCAACCAAACCTAGACAATATATTATTTTCCAAAAATGAAATGATAACTAAATCATTTGCTTACCTAGTTGGGATTGCTTCAATCCACTTGGTGAAATAATCAGTTGTTGTTAGAATCCAACGATGCTGACCTGAATATGATGGATGAATATCACCAATATAATCTAGCCCCCACTTCTGAAATGGCACCTCAACATAGATAGACATCAAGGGTAAAGGAACAAGCTTCTTCTTACTATAAAAAATTTGGCATTCATGGCAGAAAATAATATTTTTGTAGACATCTTTAAACATAGTAGGCCAATAATACCCCACTTTGAGAATATTATTTGCTGTAGCCTTCCAATAATGATGACCTCCACAATCTCCTTTGTGAAAATTCTCAATCACTTTTTCAGCCTCCTCTTCCAGCAAATAATTCAAAAGAATACCACCGGTATCTTTCCAATACAAATTTATCAATGATGCAGTACCTCAAAGACTTTAGCTTCATAAATATTTCCTTGGACTTTGTCAACTCAACATGCGCTCTATGATGTAAGACAAAAACAATGTCTTTGTACCAATCAGAAAGGATGCACTTCTCTTCAATGGGAATAAGCTCTTCATCTTCATTTGATAATTCTGAAATTTCTGTAGTTAAATTCATACCAAGATAGTCAAAATTTGACTGTGCCATCAGATTCGCTAGGCCTTGACCTTTGACCAAATTTTTGGGTTTGATCTCTATATCATATTCCAGCAAGTTAGCTATCTACTTCCCTCTCTTACCATCAGGATCAGCTTGAGTTAGGATGTCCTTCACAATAGCATTAGGAACAAAGCTATAACATGAGAATGCAGAATGTAAATTTTGAAATCTTTGATGGATTTAACCAAGGCATAGGCTTACTTTTATAAGATGTTGTACTTCAGCTCTAAATTAGCTGACATCCTGCTAAAAAATGAAATGGGATGCTCAGTACCTTGCTGTCCTTTCTGTAGCAAAACTCCAAAAATGGTATTTTCTGATGCAAATGTAAAAACCATAATTTATTTTGTAAAATACGGGTTGATCAAAACTGGTGCTTGAATGAGTGCCTTCTTGATATCCTCAAATGAGTGCTTTGCTTCTACTTCCCACTTGATGTCAGCTCCCTTTTTCAACATCTTAGTTATGTCTTTTACAATCTCAAAAAAATTAGGAATAAACCTCCTCACAAAATATACCCTTCCAAGGAAAGACTGAATTTCCTTTCTGCTTCTAGGCAGATCCACTTTCTGAATTGAATTGACCTTATTTGGATCAATCTTAATCCCATATTTAGAAATAATATACCCAATTAACTCACCTGAAGTCAGAGAAAAAATGATTTTAGTGCGATTGAGAGAAATTCCAAACCTTCTACATTTCAACAGAATATTTTCTAGGTGCTTCAAGTGAACTTCTCTCCTTGATAAGACTGTTATGTCATCCAGATAGACAACCACCATATTATCCATCTCCTCAACAAAGACAATGTCCATTTCTCTTTGAAAGGTAGCTCCTGCATTCATCAGACCAAAAGGCATCTTGGCATACATGAATGTGCTCCATGGTGTGGTAAAGGTTGTTTTCTCCTAATCTTCTGGATGCACAAGTATCTGATTGTACCCTGAAAAACCATCAAGCATAGACATATTTTGGGAACCAACAATGTTCTACAAAATTTGGTCCATCTTTGGGAGAGGGTAGTTGTCCTTCAGAGAGGCTTTATAGTCAATGCATATTCTGATTTCTCCATTCTTTTTTCTAACTGGAACCAAGTTTTCAAGCCACTTTGAGAATCTGATTGGAATAATAATTTTGGCATCAAAGAGTTTCTTGATTTACTCATCAATTAGAGGCATGAGAAGCGGATTAATCCTCCTCAAATTCTACTTGAAAGATTTTCATTTTCTTTAATAGGAATGGTATGCTGAATGATAGTAGGATCATACTTCTTCAAATCAGCATAAATCCATGCAAAAACATCTATGAACCTTTTCATCATCTCAATATATTTCTGTCTCATGTCAACTGAAAGAAACTTTGAAAGCTTAATCATTTTTGGCATTGCTGCTGTACCAAGGTTACAACTCTATACCTCTTCATCATCAGCTTGTATCCTAAGAGACTTGAACACATCATTTTGATAAAAAATATTCTCAAGGGGTATGAGACCTTTGGGTATAGTGTTATTAATACTTTAGAATTTCCCTTTGTTTCAACAAGCATGTTTTGCTGATCTACTTGTGTACTTTCAAACTCCTCTTTCAGTTCTATAAAGTTTTTGACTTGCTAGTCATCCTCAAAAACTTGCCAATGGATAATGTTATCAGGGATAGTAGGTCTACGACGAAATTCAACCTCATATCTTTCAGTGGAATGTGCAGGGATGATAAATAGACTTGCAGAGACAACTAGGGAGTCAACTACTGAGTTTTGGTCCCTAGTGTTTAAAGTAAATGACATTCTTGGAAATTATCTAACATCTCCATGATCAAATTTCTGTATGCCCTCATTCTCACATCCTTAGTTTGATATACACCCTCAACTTGCTTAATAACTAATTCAGAATCTCAACAAACTGAAATATTTTGGGCACCCATTCTTTTCAAAATTTCTAAGCCCAAAAATAAAGATTCATACTCAACCATGTTATTTGTGCAATAAAAATTCAGTTTGTAAAAAAAATAACTTACTTTCATCTTATGGAGTTGTGATCCAAATTCCTTCTCCTACACCCTCTCTTCCTACTGATCCATCAAAGTGTAACAACCACCAACCTTCTGCTTTCTCCTCACTAATTTGCTGATTTTATGTTTCTTGAATTTCAGTTTGCTGATTTTCTGATTTCTTTTCATCTTCTGCTTCATTAGTCAATTCATTGAAGAGAATAGCAGATCCTAATTCAGTATCAACAACATATATTGGAAATTTCTGAGGTTTGTCTTTACTACTTACCATATAAGCCATCCTTGTTTCTCTGTATAGTCTCACTTTCTCACCAAAAACATGAATGATGGCATAAGTTAGGTCCATCTGCATTGTACCTTTGATATTTTCTACCCATGACCTTGATAACAACATGCCAAACTTAGGTGGAATGTCTACTACCACAATATCCATTACCACTGTCTTGGCAGGGATTTGTGTAAGACCAAAAACAACATATTTTATTAAACCAATGCACTGAACTCTTTTTGAATCAAAGGAAAACAAATCCTTATATGGTCTAGTAATTTCCAATCCCATCCTTTCCATGATTGCTTTGGGCATAAGATTGTGAGAGGCTCCTAAATCCAACATGGAATTATGCAATGTCATGTCATGAATACTAAGGCTATAATAAAAAGGAGGCACCTCTTTATTCAGCTCATCCTCTAATCTTGGACCCAAGTATATGGTTGGATGATCTCCTTTAACATTTAGGATATCATCAGCTCTTGGTTGGGAATTCAACATTTTTACAATCTTACTTCTGTATTCATTCACCTTAAGAATTTCTCCAAAAGGTACTGGGATTTTTATCATAGAGATCTGACTCTCCAAACTGAAAACCTAAACATGTTTTTCAGTATCTTTGGCAGGAGGAGGAGGTGGTGTATCTTTCCTAACCTCAGCAGCTTTGGGGGCATGTTTCTTGGGATGTGTTTTACTTGCAGTAATTGGCACATTTCTGTTTCTGAGGTTGTATTGTTTCTGCATCTCAAAGATTGCATGTTGATACCCTTTAAGATAATCTGATGGTTCCTCACCCTTGTTTACATCATGATCTGACTCATCATGTTCTTCCTTAGTAAAAAAAATTCCTAACATTTTTTCATCTAAGCAATGAATTGAGTCTTCTTGTATTTCAGGCTGATCTTCTTCATCAACTAAGTTTTACTGAAAAGGAGGCCTTACTTGAGGTTCAGGTGGCTGATTTCTGTTTTCCCTTGGTCTTTGCTGGTTTTGAGGTCTTTTGAACTGAGGATTTCTATACCGAGGCTCATTTTGTGCAGGAGGAGTAGAGGCATTCCCATGGGCAAGCCTATCCATCAATTTTTCCATTGTCTTCATCATGGAGTCAAATTTATCCTCTGAGGTGGAAGGCTTATCTTATTCTTTCAACTTAGTCTTTCCCATCTTGGAGTTTTTTTCTCCTATCATATTGACCTCCACCTTCACTGCATCATTTTGAATTTCAAAAAGTGAAGGGGATTATCTTTCTCTTAGCAGGATAGAAAAGTCATAATCAAATTGAGTTGCTCCTGGAGGAGGCTTTAGATGGGCAGGGATGGAGTCATAAAATTTGTTAAATCTCTTTGAAAAGTTTTGAATGGGTTTCATCAACATCTCTTTTCAAATTATTATACTCAGTGAGGGCTTGTATAAGGTTGGTTCTATTTCCCCACTTCCTCAAGAAGCTATCTTCAAATTCATTCCAATTATGTAGGCTTCCTGTAGCAAGGGCTTTAAACCACTTCCTAACTTCACCAGTAAATCTCTGAGCAAACAATCTCATCTTGACATCCTCATGGTTAACCTCCTCCCTGTCTATGAAGTCATTAAACTGGTCTACATGCTCTTCAGCTGTAATCTCTTCATCACCTCCACAAGTTTTGATTCTAGCAGAATATTTTCTAGGAAGGGAATTTAGGACAACTGGAAGAACAAGAGGGGCATACCTATCAGGTGCAGCAACAGGTGGAGGTGGAAAATTTCCTACCATGATGACTGGGATTGTGGTAGTTTTAGGGACAACATCAGTAGAGGAAGAGGAAATGTTAGGAGAAGGGATGTTTGTTCTTTGTTCTCCAGTCACAATTGAACTCCAATCAGGAAGAGAGACACCAGATTTACTTCTTAACAAGATTTCAAATGGGTCTAATTCATTCAACCTATCCAAATATTCTTTCTCTAACAGCAACTTTGAAGTGACTTCTTCCCAAAAATCTTCTTTATCTTTTTGAGTTACTAAGGCTGAGGTATCAATACCTCTTCTATGTAGGTCTAAGACAATTTCAGTCAATTCTTTTTCACTTTCAGATCTAAACAATACTTCCTGAATTTTATCATAAATTTTTTTATCTTCAGGACTTATTAAAACTTCAGAGGACAATGATTTTGTATGTAATGGAGTACTTGATATTGCAGAAATTCCATGACTGCCTCTAGAGATTGTGTTTGGATTGTCCACAATGGTAGGTGGATCTGGGTCAGGATTACTCCTTGTGTATCTCCTTCTCGAAGCCACCTTTGATCATATGAATTTTGAATGGAGTCACCAAGGTAGATGCAACCTCGAAAAACTTTCTGAGCTCCTGCTACCTTCAGAAGTTCAGCTTCAAAATTTCGGGAAAAGTATATCTTTCGACACTCAGCAGACGCACCAAAATGTTATCACAAAATTGCACTTAATTGGCTGCTAATCACACAACTCTATGTAACTGTAACTCCTTGAGAATCTCAGGTCTATCAAGAAAAAGTCCTCTGTATTACTAATATCAGTCCAATTACATAAAGCTGTAGTAGTGCAAAAAATCTCCAACCCTTTACAATTTCGATCATATTCCCTTTAATAGACCTTATTACATCATAGATGATTCACTTCTTGGCTAGATTCATCTAACTCTTCCTATGACACCTTTTATAATAGGAAAACATGTGCTTTAATAAGAAAATGACAGCTACACTCTAAAACAGTCCTTTTCCTAATAGGACTCAAACTCCTATTTATTACATCAAAATACCTTATCTCTTAAAATAGTTACATATCTGATCACTATGTCATATCTCATCACTACTTGACATCTTAAATATCCTCCTCAACATATGGAAACAAACCCTATTTTTTAGGAAAATAGGACCCTATCTTCAACGAATGCTTAAGCTGATGAGTTGTCTCCATTTCATGGTATTCAATTCATGGATGATTGCTGGCAAGGTCCCTTGACCTATTTGATGTGTCCACCTATCTAAAACTGCTCTTAAACTTCTCAGAAACCTTCAAAGATAACTCGCTACGAAAACAAGGCAGTTTCGTAGCGTGCTTTCGTAGCGTCCAAAAAATGACTTCTTCACTCAAAATTTATGCTTCTTTTCTCTTGCATGGTGTCCATCATGACATGAAACTTCATCATCACCTTTCTCCCCTCTTGAAAGCTACCAAAAGTGGTTTTAAAGGAAAAAATACAACTACAGAAATTTTTGTAGCGTTTTCCTGGCTTCAAGCCTAGGAAACACTACAAAACTGTGGAAAACTGTGTAATTTCCAGATTTTGATCTTGTTTCAAAAAGGTACCTTCTGTTAGGTCCCTGTAATTTTTTATATTGGCAAGACTAAATAAAAAATGGTAACGTCAAACCAACTTTGGAGTCCTAGGACCTAGCCTTCCTGGACTCAGAGAGGGCTCTCTCTATATTTGTATAAAAGATATGACTTGATTGATTTAAGATGTTGATGATAGGATTTTTTGTTTTTTTTTGTTTGGTTGGGTTGCTTGTTTAGAAGAGAAGATAGAGTAAGATAAATTCAAACCATTACAACAACAAATCAAGGGTGTTTCATAGGGAAAGTTAACAAAGCCAAATGGATCTTAAAAGCTTATGTGGGTGTGAAATGAACATTAAGTTGTGAGTTTAGTACATTTAAAGGGAAATTAAGAATTCTTTAACATATACTAGAACAAGAAGAGTCTTTAAGGTCACTATGCTTAAGAAATAACCAAAGGATAGGGCACACCATAAACTTCTTTGGCCTAGCTTTATCAAATAAACTTTGTGACAACAATCCAACAAACCCTAGATAGCAGGGAACTCCTAATTTCTCTAGCTATTCACTTTCAGACAAAGAAAACATTTAAGATAACAAATAAGTGATGATTAAAGAGCAGGGAACTCCTAAATTCTTTAATCCGACTTTAAAAGACCTTCAAAGTGACTATTCAAGATGGACCAAAGGACAGGGCAAACCATAAAATTCTTTAGCCAAACCCTAATAAGTAAACTTCAAAGAAAGGCATTAAAAACAATGTTTCAAGCTACACCAAAGGACAGGGCATACCGTAAATTTCTTTGGTTTGACTCTTATTAAATCATTTTCAAGACAACATTAAACTAGGTGGAATCAAAAAGCAGTGAATAATTCTCTAATCAAACCTAGTAGAGGACAATATTTGAGCAACAAGAAGCAGACTGACTGAAGGTGCCTCTAAAAGCATATCTTAACCTAATTTTTTTGTTCTATTGCAAGAGAAAATATGAAAAATATGGAAAAAAGAAGGAAACAAATGTAAGATCATAACAACATCACCATTTAAACAAGTTCATGAATCCTGTGAATATGCTTGCTCCATTGAAATTCAGTCCAAAACAGTTACAAATCTCCAAAACCAAACTTCTTTCACAACTCAAAGTCTATGAGTTATTCAGCTCAACAATCAACCAACAAAAAAGATGAAACATACATGTAGTATTTATCTGCAAAATGAGGAGGTAAACCGAAGCTAGGGTTTCAAATGTCATTCATTACATAGTTAATGCATTTTGACCTTTGAGACCATGCAAGGCCTAAGGTAAAATATCTAAAACTCATTTATTGAAAAAATAACTTCTAACATAGCTATTTGAGATAATTTTGGAAAAATTTTGAATTTAAGGCTTCAAAATATCTTTTGCAATAACTCCTAGTAAGGGCGCAACTCCAAGGTACAGGGGTGCAACGCCAATGCAAACCCGCAACGCCAAGACTGAGAAAATGACCTGTTTTGCAGCTAACATTTGGAGGCCTTCTCGGTGTCCAAATGAGCTCCATGATGGCTCATTGGAAAGGTATCTGAGTCTATTTTCAAAATATTCTTTCAATTTCTAGAATGGTGCCCATTTTCCTCATCAAAAATCACTTCTCCCAGTACTGCTAAACACGCAACGCCAGTGCCAAAAAGAGGGTAGAAAGGTGATTTTTTGATGGTTTTTGGCCTTTTTGAGGGACCAGTTTTGCTCCAAAGCTTCTGAAAATTTCTAAGGTTGATGTAATTTCCATTAGGAACATAATTATTCTAAAATTTTTCCATTTGGATGGCCCAAAAAAGAGCGCAACGCTAGTGGCACTGCGTGTTTGGCCAATTTTCTACAAGTCAAACTGTCAAAAATCAAAATGTGCACAAAATTGTCAAAAATGGGATTTTGCTTGCTGATCAAGCTTTAGAGGTCTGGAGAGACACCTCAGAAATAATTTTAAACTTCTCCTTCTCTTTTGACTCGGTTAGGGTTTCCTTCAATTTGTTCTTCAACTGCCTGATCTTGGCATCTTTCTCTTGACTAGCTGAAACATTTTCCTGAGTGTATTTGATCTTGGAACACTGATAAGATAATGAAATTTCCCCCGACATGGATGAAAACTCATATTTCCATCCTTTCTGGCCACCCTTTTCAAATCTCTAAGTGCCTATAGTTCTTTACAGTAATAATCAGTGTTGTCTTCTAAGTTCTCTATAGCCCTTTCAAGTTCATTCATTTCTGTCTAGTTCACCTCACCTTTTTTCCATATTCCATCAATATTTTCTGATAGAATTTGTTTATGTTTGGCCTCGTGTGCTTCCTCCATGTAATTTTCCTACAAGTAATCACTACTTTTGCACTCAAATGTATTATCAAGTTTATAACCCATGTCATTTACAAGACCAAGTTTTTTTTCCCTTTCCCTTGCTGCAAATTGTTTTCATCCATGAGTAGATAGTCTACATCATCAGTACTTTCTGCTGATAAATATTCCAACACCTCTATAGAAGTGCTAAAATTTGTCCCATTTTTCTCACTTGCAGGTTTTGAACTGAGAAGATAATCCTCATTTGTGATCATTTCTCCTTGGCATTTGTGCCTCACCAACCATGCCACTGTCTTCTTCTTCTAACATCTCAAATTATGTTTTGTGAAAACCCTAGGGTGAAATTGAAATGAATGAGGGGAAGGAGATGATATGACTAGATTTGAAAAATGAAGGGAATGAGTGTGAGTGAAGGGAATGAGTCTGAATGAAGGGAATGGGTGTTGTGACAAACTAGATGAATGAAAACCCTCAATCAATGTAATTACCCTTGTTTATGTCTGATTTTCTTTAAGGAGGATTAAATAGGGATAAAACAGTGATCCCAAGCTAGTAATTAGGGTTTTCTTAGGTTTCCTCTTTAATTAATTTAAGAATGGCGAAAATATCTTAAAAATGGGTTATGATATGTACTTACCACTTAACAGTGCTTTGGAGGACTTTAGAGGAAATTTGGAGAACTTTCAAACTTGTTTGGCAGCTAGATCACTTGGGAACCTTCTCTGGCTAGGCGTGCAACGCCAAGCTACAGGTGCACAGTGCCTTCAAAAAATGCATTGAAAATCTCGGGCAAGGGTGCAACGCCAATCTCCAGGCACGCAGCGCCGGTGCAAACGTGCATCGCCAATGAGGCAGCATCTTCTAAACGCGCAGCACCATTCCTGTACCTTTTTGCAGACAACTTTTGGAGGCCTTTCCAATGTCAAAATTAGGCCCAGGATAGCTCGTTCGAAATATATTGTAGTATAATTTCCAAATATGCCTTTTTTTTTCTGATTGGAGTTTATTTGACCTGTCAAAGGTTTATTCTACCAAGATTTGTCAAAAAGTGTTGAATGAGGGTGCAAAAATGCAGAGTGTTGGTGGAAGAAAAATTTGGAGGTTTTCCTCAACTCCAAATGGAGATCATGATAGCTCATTGGAAATATATTCCAGTCTAGTTGTCATTTGACTCATCAAGAAATTTATTTGGACATTCTAGCTATGAGAAAACGTAATTTTACCAAGGTCACTCCAGAAGTGCAGCAAACCTCTTGTAGCACCTATAAATTTGACATTTCTCCCAAACCATGATACCCGTGTAAAAATTGAAGGATTTTTTTCTTCCTTGACCTATGAGAGACAAAAGCCTCTCTCACTTTTGTTAATTTCATCTCTATTTGGTCAAAAACATAGTTTGAAGCAAGATTGGCCCTATTTGTGGCAAATGATTTGTCCCTTGGAATGACTTCTTGGAAAATGATGGAGGCATGATGTTTATGAGTTGGTATGGCTTCATACTTGCTGATATGACCTACCATATAGATCCCTTTCTCCTATGCCTCTTTTTCATAGCAAAACCTAGCTCAGCGGGAGATGAAATTAGGGTTTAGTGCTTGTGAACAATGATGACTTGGGCACCCTTGGAACAAGACAAACCCTTTTGACATTTGATCAATTGCTGAAGTAAACACTTTTTGTATTTGAAATTTGATGTGTTGGCATGTGGAACTCTGAGTTGGCTTTGAAAAATCCACTTTCTAATGTTTTGAAGTCTTATTTCTTTATCACTGATACTCTTTGACACTTTTTTCTTTGAAGGTTGTTGAAGTCATGGAGCTAGCTTTTCTTTTGCTCACTAAGGTTTTGACATCATGATGATCATAATCACTCCTTATCATATGTGTGTTGACCTCATCGGAATAAAAGGATAAGAACTTGATAAATGCAAAACCCTAATGACCTAGTGATAATTCTTTTGACCTGATTTTGAATGAGATTTTGACTTAAAATATTTTCAAGTGAAAACAGAGCATTGTCATAGGTTATTATGCTCAAAGAGGCATGGGAATGAGTTAGCAATATGATCTTGGAGGGAGAATGGAGAAATGAGGTTTTTTGTAGGAAAGAAGGATGAAAATGAGAGGTATAAGCCCATAATGAAACTTTTAAGAGAAACAAGGTGACCTTGAGAAGACCAACTGCGGAATAGTGAAAATAAGTTTATAAGGATAATGAAAGCAGTGAGATTTCTGAAAACACACAATGTTTCAATAAATATTGTTTTCAAAAGGCTGCCATAAATCTATAGTTATCCAAATATAGTGAAAAGCACTGATGACTAACGCCTTCCAGCTGTATAAACTTGGTTTTCAACATGCCATTAACCTCTAAAAACATAAAAAAATCTCAACCTAAGAGCCTTGAGGTGTTTCTTCTTCATTAATGATGATTTGAGCTATGGGTTCCTTAACTATAGTCATCTTTAAACCCTTCTTCTCCAGCTCCTCATGGATCAATTCTAACTTCTCTTGGAGGTCTTTGACTTGGTCCTTTAGTTTTTTGTTGCTATATTTCAAGTGTAGGTTCATTCTTCTAACATGCTTCACCTCTTTCCTCAATGGCATAGTCCATTTGATTAATTTTTGTGTATCGTCTAAGGTCTTTGATACACTATCAACCTGCTCTTCCCAAATCTCTTTCATTTTCTCAAACTGCACTTTTTGGACATTATGTTTCCTTGCCTCTTTCTTCAAGATTGCTATTTCATGATTTGATAACTTCAAATGTTCCTCAAGGACCTCAGACTTTGTTTTTTCAATAATTTTCTTATTTCCTTTCTTTTGCTTGATGACTGGATCTTATTTTGCAAGTGATGATAGGTCAATGATACTTGGTGGTGGCTGGACAATGTCAATGACCCTCTAAACTTCTTTGCTTCTTTCCAAAAGTTTTCTAGCATGTCTTGTCATGGGTTTCCTAGCCTGAAACATAAAACCTGCATCCTCACCTTCAAACTCTAACTTCTTTGCTGATTTGGCTTTCTTGAGCTTCTTTCCTCCCTCATCTATATCCTCAGCTTAGACTATGGGAGTCTCTTCAATATCATTAGCATGTAGAATGTCTTCTAAATTTCCCTTAGCCACTGTTTGGCTTCTTGTAATCCTTTTGCTGCCATGTTAGTTGGCTCTTGTTTTGCAGATTTTCTCACAGTAGGCTTTTGTTTTGCAGGTGTATCAAATTTTTTCAATTGATCTATTTCCATTATTACTGGTTCACTTTGTTCTGCCACTGAAGGTGATGTTATACCTTTAGGTTTTGGAGTTCTTTTAGGGGTGATGGCATCCACTTAAAAACCACTAAAAAACAGAAAAGAAGACCATTCTCTGCCTAGTATTTTTAACTCATCTAAAACCAAAAAATTTATTAAACCGTGATGAAAAAGTGAGGTTTCACTTCCTTCAGATTTAACTTGAACTTTATCTGCCATTTTTGCTAAGCTTCTGTATAAATAAAAAGGTAGAGCAAGAGATTTCTTACCAACAAAATGTAGCAGAAGCTTGAAGTGGCAAGAATAGACCTTATGATACCTCCCTTCACAAGTGAACTATTTCTGAATGACAAGCAATATATTTGAGAAATTATCTTTCATGCAGCTCCTTTGAATGAAAATTTTAAGGTCAAACTCACTATGTTCTGGCTTGATAAATTCTTTACATTCTTGCATGTTGAATTTGGAACCTTTGAACAATTTTTCTTCTCCTCTTGGAATTCCTGTTGCTGCTGCAATGGTCTCTGGAGTTATAGTGAGGTTCAACATTCCCACTTTTGTAGCTGTCCATTTAAAATTTTGGGCAAATTCTTTAGAAACTTGTACATGGCATCCTTGCAATATTTGGAAAAACTGCAAACACCTTATTCTTCTGAAAACTTCTGAAGCTGTTGGGTATTCATTTATCAAGTTCATGTCTAATGGCTCATATCTGAGGCAGTGGCCACCTTTGTTGGTCTTCCTATTTGCAGCCATGGTACTTTTATGTCTTCTCTGCCTTGCTTGATCAGTGATACCAACAAAATTTTGAAAATACCAGCCACAACTTGGCCTTAGTGAAATAACTCTCCAGAGCTCAATAACATGTAAAGAAGGAGCGAAGAATGAAAAATGACTCAATTGGGAAGTATTTTGAAGTTCGATGACAACTCATGGCATAATGATGACTCATACATGCTTAAAATGGTAATAATGAATTCAACCATTATTACCTTGATTTAACCCTAACTAACTCGAACGGGATCTGTCCTATCCCTTTCAATCATTTACTGACACCTAGCACCTGTTTTGACAAGACAGACAAGAATCCCTCCTTTCATAGCGTTCTTAGTGTATTTCTGGGCAGTTTCACTACGAAAGTATTAGCAGTTTCGTAGCGAAAAGTGTGTGTTTTTTTTTTTTTTTTTTTCGTGTAATTCACTACGAAAGTAGGGATTCTTGGCTAAGATGACCTTTTCGAAGTTGTTGTATAAATAATATAACTTATGTGTTATATGTCCAAGATTCTCCTGATCTCACACTATTTTAACTTCATGCAAAATATAGAATCTATTCCATCATTGATCATTTGCGGAAATTAAATCAAGATTGCAATGCACACATGAAACAATAAAAAGTTCACACACATTAACACAGTTGTTTAACGGGAAAGCCTGAAGCTGAAAATCACAACTATCTGTATATAATATATGTCATAGAGATCATGTAACAATCCTCATACAAAGCTGATCATATCAAGCTCTCAGTACAATACAATCGCTACACACTAATCAGGCCCAATCTTGCAAATCCATGCACCGATCTTTGCCACTTGCTAGCCTGCCTCTACTGCGCAATCCCTGCTGAAGAATGGCTTTGAATGAGTTCAAATTACTCCAGCCTTGCTCATGCGATCCTCATTGGCATCTCCACTGAGTGTTGGATGCAATCAATGCATCACTATAGTCACAAATGATAGTCACACTTGCTCTTTCACCTATCTCTCCACTGGTCTCCACTGAAACTGCCATGCACTGTAGTTAACTGATGTATTATTCAGTTGATTAATGAGTTATTATTTGTGAATTAATTAACTAATTGATTCACTCCACTCTCACTAGTGTATCAATCAGTTAGGCTAGATACAACTAGCTCAACTGAGTCTAACTGAGTTAAACTAAATACAACTCCACCAACTACTTCTCCAACTCCACCAAACTCTGTCACATGAGTTCTAACTGAAGTCCTCCATGCAATAGCTCCAGTAAACCCTCAGGAATAACGTAATTCCTTTTGTCAACTGCTGTGCCATATCTGTGCACTTAACTGAAGTGCTCCAAGAGAATAAGATAATGTTTAGAGTCCAAATATTATTAAGAGCTAATAATATTCGACATATCGATTTTTAGACTAGCAATCTAAAAATAGACTCCGCCCAATATGTCTAAAAATAGAAGTCCATATATTTTTCCAACTTGACCAACCATCCACAAATAGCATCCTGAAACTCATAGAATATAATCGACATGTCTAAAAATAGACATAGTCTAAAAATAGACTTTGCGCCAAAAATAGCCTGCGGGCCCACTTAGTGAAGGCGACTCTTTTCACTAAGCTCATCATCTTGTTGAATCTCAACAGTTGTCAGCTTGGGAAATGAAAAATTTCAGGAAATAATGATTGATGTGACATGAAAAGACTTCAATGGGGGTGGGTTTGGACCTTAGGATAAGATAATAAGAAAAATTTAAAATTTTCCTTAACCAAGTAATGAAAAATGAATTCTATGACCATACCTTTGACACATGAACCTCTAATACTTTTTCAAATGATGTTTCATTTATTTTTGAGTGATAACAGTAGGAACGAAGCGAGACTTTTCAAAGGTAAAATGTTTTCACTATCATGAGCATGGACACTATGCCACAAATTGTCCACAAAAGAAGACCAACAAGAAGGCCTCAAGAGGAGTAGCGGGTGAAGCACTCGCTTCACTGTTCGAGTTGGATTTCACTCTCATCGCAAACATGATGCCATTGGTGATGGGTTCTGTGTGGTAATTGGATAGTGGAGCTTCATTCCATATGACCGTCAACAAATAATTCTTCAGTAGCTTGGAGGAGAAGGATCTCCAGATGCACATCGAGATGGGAGATGACGAGAGGTATAATGTTACTGGTGTAGGCATTAGGGGAATTTTGAGGTCTAAAATGGGCCTCCTAAGGAAAATGTATAATTAAAATTTACTTTATGAAAACCAATCACATTTTAGGAGATGACATCATCCCTAATGGTTGAGTTGGCATTGCTTGAGTTAAATTTACTTACTTGTCACATTCTCAATGGTGGATAAAAACTCATGGTTAACCATGGTAGTGCTCTAAGTACTTTTAAAGTCATAAAGTAAAGTACTCATAATAAATGTCATTTCACACTTTTTGAATAAAATATTATTATTGTCAATTCATATTTTTTGAAAGAAACAATGCATATCCCTACACAATCTTCATGTATTTACACACTTTTCATAAATATCAGATTATATTATATTATTTTTATGTATTATATTAATTACATGTTATTATATAATTTAAATAATATAAATTTTAATTAATAGTATATTCTATAATTAATAATTTAATAATTTGTATTTATATTTTATTTTATGTTATTTAAGTACAAAGGACAAATGCATTAGTTGTACAATGTAATGATTCTTTCTTAAAAAGCTCATTTTTATTTATAGTCAGATCAATACAATTTTTTTATTAATTTATTTTGGTACAACTTTTGAATTGAATTTAACCATGGTTACATGGATTTTGGTGCAAAAAGTGAATTACAAATTCATAAATATTATTTTATTGGTTTAGCTATTATTCTATTATTTCCTTAGGAGGCCCATTTTAGACCTCAAAATTCCCCTAATGTACAGTTACCTTCCAGAGGGAGTCAGGTAATCAACTCACACTAAAATATGTCATGTATGTTCCTGGTTTAAGGAAGAATTTGGTTTTTGTTGTTATGTCGGAAGACCGTGGCTCTGATGTGATATTCAATGAAGTAAATGTGTTCCTTCATCACAAAGCCATTGGACAGCTGAAAAAGATTGGGGTTCGAGTAAATAACCTCTACAAATTGGATGTAGAAAATTGTGCTACCTTGAGCATGAAAGAAGAGAAGGTGGAGTGTCTAGACGTAGGTGAGTTATGGCATAGGAGATTGGGCCATATACACCATGGAACTTTGAAGATCATGCAACAAATTTCTACAACACTTCCAAAGGGTGCACTTGTGCAGAGAGATACATGAAAAATGTGTACAATGGGGAAGTATACTAAAGACACCTTTCACGATAAGGAAATCTAAGCCAAAGTGATCCTTGAGAGAGTTAATTTAGACATGTGTGGACCTTTCTCGACAGCTTCCACAACAAAATAAAAGTATTATGTGATTTTTGTCGATAATTTTTCAAGAAAGTGTTGGATTTTCTTCATGCAGAAGAAATATCAGACATTCTCCTAGTTTTGTGAGTTCAAGGCACTTGTCGAGAAAGATAAAGGGAAGAAGGCGAAGGCTCCAAGGAATGACAATGGTGGTGTATAAATCTCTAACTAATTCAAGAACTTTTGTGCCTCAAAAGGAATTTGAATAGAATTGAAAGCACCTCATAACCCATAGAAGAATGGGGTTGCAGAAAGAAAGAATAAAATTATTGTGGGAGAAGCACTAGCTATGTTGCATGATTAGGGCCTACCATTGCATATATGGGTAGAACCATGCAATAAAACAATATTTTTGCAGAATAGAAGTCCTTGTCAGATACTTGGGATGAGTACACTAGAGGAGGTTTTTTTAGGTAAGAGACTAGATGTGTAGTATTTCAAAATTTTTGGTTCATCTATTTATTTCCATGTAACCAAAGATGTCAGGAAGAAGGTAGAGCCAACAACATATTTAGGGATATTTTTGGGGTACATTGATACACCTCACAACTAATGAGTGTACTTTCTAGCACACAGTATGACAATGGTCATAAGAAATGTGAAATTCGATGAAGCGAAATCCATGCGATTTCCCCTTGAGAGGGATATTGAGTTGCATGCAGTTGAGGAGCATCCACAAGCAGAGGAACATAGAGTGGTAGAAACCACTCATAAAGAGCCATCCACTAGAGATGGAAGGAAGCACACCAAAGAGGATGACAATTTTTTTCTAGATGTGAGAGAGAACGTAGGAGCATCCACATCAAAACACAGACAGAGAAGGTCCGCAGAGTGGATATATGGCTCCTTTGAGCAAAGTTATTGAGATAAATCCATCCTCTTTCTAGGAAGCAATGCAATAGCCAATTTGGGATGATGCCATGGTTGAGGAATGTGATACCAATTTTTGGTCATCTAACCATGGATAAGTAGATGGATCAAAATACACCATGTACGACCAATTTTACCATAGTAAATTACTTTCACTAAGAAATAATTTAATAAACCATAGTTTATTAAGTTATTTATGGTCCAAATAGAAAACCCCATGAGGAATAATTAAATAAATCCTTATTTATATGATTTTCCTCAAGGAATGATTAATTAACCTCTGTTTAATAATATTCCTGGTCATATTTAACCTAATTAATGAGAAATAATTAGATATTATTTATCTTATTATTTTCTAGGAATAATTAATTAAATCATTATTTAATTAATATTCCTTGTTAAATTTGACTAAATCATTTAGGAATAATAAAAGAAATCATTATTTGTTAAATTTTTCCTTGATCCCATCCTTCAAATGATAAATAAATATTTTATTTGTTTATTGTTTTTAAATAAAGGGATTTAACCAATTTAAATTCCTTTTTCCTCCAAAAAAAATATAATAAAATATTCCAAGCAGTTAGATCTAGATATTGGTTAATAATATTTTTATTATGCACCATTATCAAGGATAACTCAATATTTTATTATAAATAGGAGGGTTTTCCATTCATTCCTTACCATTGATCCTTTTTATCATGGTCCGACTTTTATCCTCTTATCATTGTCTATATTTGATTATTTTTAATTCTCTTTTTGTTTATTGAGCTCCCTTTGAGTTCTACACGTCTTGGGTATTTTACACCACTAAGAGAGAAACTATGAAGCTGAAGCATTTGAGGACAGCCAAGAACCCATCCCATTGAGGGGGACTGTATCAGTTCTCTTCCCAGGTGTTACATAATACAAAAAATTCTTTATAATTCTTGTCTTGTCCATTGGATATTTTGGAGAAACTATTATTTCATTTTGTTGTTTAGCTACTTTATTTGCATAGATCTAGGTTTATTTTTCATTTGTTTCGACCGTATATTGCATATCTAATAATTTAGACAACCATATTTGTTTTTAGGGTTGTTTGTCATGTGCAGCTAAAGTGATCTCTTTTCGTACACTTGTGTTAAGAAATCATTCTAATAATTGGTGACTCCACTGGGATTTATTCAGATTTTCCTGTGTGACCATTTGCTTTAGTACCTAGGGTTTTTATTTAGCTATTTTTTAGCCTGTTAATGTTTTTTTTTACCTTTTATGCCCTAAAACAGTAAAAAATCTAACTTTCGCATGTTTTTGGGTGTTTTCCGCAGGTAACATGTATCAGCCGCACCACAGATGGTAATTTTTTTCCGAAACTTGCCGCCGAGACTTCTGGAATTGCAGCTCGCACTTTTCATCCCAAACCTGCGATTTCAGGGCTCAGATAACAACTTTTAGGCCAAAAACTGTGAGTTCACCAGCAAACGGGTTAGTACCCATGAGTTGCAGTTTTTTGTGGGGGTTTTTTTCTGTAATTTTTAGGGTTTGCCGCAAGCACTGTTCAGGGTTGTTTGGCCTCTATATCCACCCTTCTTAGGCCTGTATATGCTCAGTTTTTCTTTTGAAGTGGGAACAAGCCTCTTAGGGCTTTAATATGCTTCCACCTTTTTAGGAAGGGTTTAGTTGAGTAGGTAGTTTGATATTTTGCAGTGCTTTCAGCTATTTTTCAGGATTTGGTCCCTCTTTCTTTTAGATCCATTCAAATAGGTTATTGTATCATCCAAAAATACCTCTTGAGTCTTGTTTCACCTCTCCGTTAGGGTCCCTCTTTTTTCCCTTAGGGTTTTAACCTGTCACCTCCATTTTTGCAGCAGTTTTCCCTCTGGTTTCTTGTTGTTTTCTACAACTCTTTTCAACAGATCTGAGTCATTAGATCTCTGTCTCTTAGACCTTAGATCTTTTGGCCATCTTGTGTGTGTTTGTGTCAATTTCTCCCACCTCTTATAACAATTGCTCGGGATCCCTTCTTTTTGGGTTGATTTTATGCATCTTTAGCTGTTTATTTTACTGTCGTTTCAGTTTTATTTACAATTATACAACATTTTTTATTTTTCTTTATTCATAACCATTTGGGCTTAATTAAAATTAACACACAAATTGCACACATGCACACATAAATTGAAGAGAGCTTGATTTACATTTTCAAGCTAAAACATAAATATCATAATTAATTTATTTGCCCTCTGCGCCTTTGTTTATCTCTCTTCATTATTGGGTTACTTGTGTCTTGCGATGATTGCACCCCCAAGGAAGTTATCCCAAATACTCCTAGGCCTTCATCCTCGGTTTCCGTTAGGAAGAATTACTCTATAATATTCCTAAATTAGCATGCAGCTAATATGAATATTGATTTTTGGTTTTTTGCACCTAGTAGATGAATAAATGGGGGAGGAGACCCATAATTAACTTAAATCAGCATAAAAAACCTCTTGGTATGAAAGGGGACTATTCTAGAAGCTGGACTTCAACCCTCATGTGTGAAAAGAGACTTTTTACATGTGGACAAAGTCAAGTTTGACTAATTCAACAGATTTTGTATTTGAGGAATGAATCTTAAATAAAATCCATGCTCAATGTGAACAAGGCTAAATCTAAGCTATCTGCATAAGCACACTTAAGTGTGAAAGAGGCTGGATCAGTTGACCAATTCAACCAGGACCAAATCATCAACATTGTCTAGATACAATGAACCTCCTAGATGCACAACGCAGTTTTAGTTGGAGACTACACATGTGAACACAGCTAAATCATTGAGATGGTTTAGGGTTTGGCAGGATTTCTAACTTATAAAAGGAAGAGGAGGACATCAAGAGAAGGGTTCATGATATGATATTTTCTAAAGATATTGTCTGTTTAGACATTTCTTATTCTCTTGGTTGTTTAGTAGAGAATAGTGTTGTTTAGCACTAGGATGTTCCTGATCGGGAATCCCACCTCTTCCATTGAATAGCTTTTGGAGGAGTCTTGTTGATCTTGTCCACTATCAGGAATTTTTCCAAGCTACATATTCCAACTACAATACAGATCATGTGGAGGGTTTGGTTTTCCTTGTAAGCTGCAGCAAGTGGAGGCTAGATCTATTCAGATCTAGGCCATTCTGGTGCCTATTTTCAGCGGGAGAGCCTTCTATCCTCCCGATAAGAGAGTATTAGATCCTTGGAGCTGCATTATCAGATCTTGGCATCAGGCAAAAGTAATACTAGAGGCTACAACGCATTTTATCTCCCATAATTGCATTATTTGTAAGAAGGAAGTTGCAGGGAGTTTTGGCATTCTTTTGGAGGAGAGATCTCTGGTGTTTGGGATTCTTCCTTTCACTGTGGTGATCCATGGATTAGATTTCAGATCCATGTTTTTTTCAGATCTGATATGATTTTTTATTGTATTTACTTCACAAATTCTGAATCTTACTGTAGATCTGCAACTTTAGATCTCAGATCTACTCTTTGTATCTCATGTTTTGCTCAAAACCCCAAGGGGAATGTGTAGAGGAACTCTTCTAGTGTACAAATCTGATATGGATCTAATATTTTGTACACATATCTGTTCTAGATCTGATATGTAATGTACATTTGCTTTAGCTCATAATATAAAGCTGTCAAGCCTTCTTACAGCCTAATACATCGTTGTAGCACTTCATTTTGAGGGACTCTTCATCAAAGTTCTCTATTTTTTTCTTGTACATTGTATGGGCCTTATTATAAACCTATTTTGCTGATGTATAAGTGATTAATGAACCATTATATTGGTCTCCTGCAAATATTGGGTTGAACTGCATTATTTTTTGGGCAGTGTTCTTTTGTATTGCTGTAGTCCCTTCCTTGGAGATTTTCCAACTGCACTAGGCGTGGGGAGACCTGTTTAACCCCCCTAGAAGGATTTTTTTTTTGAATCCCTCTTGAATTTTGGTCTTAGATTGTTAGATATAAGGGATCCAAGGGTTGGTTTCCAATCCTGTAGCATACATTCCTGGAAAATGCGTTTTTCAGGCATGCCTTGCTAGCAGTCCCAATTTGGGGATATTACAGTGGTATCAAAGCATGATATTTGGCTCAGCTTGTGAGCCCAAATATCAGAAAGAGAAATATTAGAATGATGGGGAGAATTAGATTACTCTCATCACTTTTCAGATCTATAAAGAACCTCTCCAAGCAGGTTAAGTAGATAGAATAAGGAGAAGAGGAAGGATCATGCACTTCCTACTCTCACAAAGAAGAAGACAAGAATCATGGAGGACACTTGGATCATCAGATTCTAAGTGAATACATTTTTGAGTACAAGCCTAAACCTAAAGCCTTCAAGGAGACTCTAGCCTTCCCACAGTTCATTCAACTAAAGGAAGAGAGGAGACCCTGCAGCAAGGGAGAAATCAAGGGCAATAGGTTTCTATTGTCCAATTTTGATGGGACATCTGCAGCAAAGGCTTGGGCAAGAAGACTTAGTGCATTCTTCCTACTAAATCCAGAGGTAGAGAGAGAAGCAGTGGAGATTGAAGTGCTGCACCTGAAGGGTGAAGCAAGAAATTGGTGGTTCGGCCATGTGAGACATGCAAGAGTATCTTCTTTTGAAAATTTCACTCAAAGGGTGATCAAGAGATTTGATAAAGAGAAATCAGAGGAAGAGAAGTCATCACCACCTCTTGAGGAGACTTGTATCAGTGTTGTCACAACCTTAGAGGAGCAGCCTTCAACATCAGCAGTTGAGGGAGCAAACATAGTAGAAGAAGGAACTCTTGTAGCCATACAAGGTGTTCCCAAAGCCAATCAAGGTATGATTGAATTTCCACTTTCTAATATTGCAGCAAATCTTTTGGAAGATTGTGTAAATCTACTGTTGCATGACCTAAGGTCATCACTTATTGCTAATCTAGAGCAGAAAGGTTGCACTGCGCTGTCCAAGAGCAGCAGTGAATAAAGAAGGACCCATTCCTCATGGGAGCATTCAAATGTCAGCTTCATTCAAGAAGCCATGGAGGAAGAAATAAAAAAGGGTAGACATATTGAGATGAGAAACATTTTCTCCTCTCTAGATGACACTTTCTCAATGAGCATGCTACAGCTCAAAGAGAGACTTCTATTTGCAGCATATCCAAGACCCCATTGGTTTTGGAAGGCCGTGCATGAGGAGGAGGTTTCATCAAGAGATCCCATTGGAGGTGCACTTCAACACATTATGGAGTGAAAAGTTCCTCAACATTTTGAGGAGGTTTTCCCTTCATCACACTTGGATCTTTGTGGATTCAAGGGGGACATTGATGAGAGGTATTCTCTAGAAGATCTCCAAGGAGTTGCATTTCAACATCCCATGAAATGCAAGAGGAGAAATTTGATTTGGGAGGATGGTAGTCTTCCTTGGGAGAGTGCTAAGGAAAAACATGATGGGAGGCACCTACATGTGGATGGATGGGTGTGGATGATGAGCAAGAAGCTAGAAATATATTTGAAAATCTATGATACTGGGTAGCAGGAGGCTTGGCTGCGTTGGCTACTCTTGAAAGAGTTTGGCCATCATCCTCTTTCTAAGAGTATGTGGCAGGATACTTGCATCATTGGGAAAAAAGGAGTGTGGAAACATTGTGTTGATATGACATTAGTCATATCAATCACCATGTTTTCACCACATGATTTGTATGATGGGGGTATGGGGAGGTAGCAAAATCCTTTGTTGCTATGGAATTTCTTGGGAGAGCAAGAGAAGATTTGCTCTCACACTTTGCATGATGTTGCAGGAGTAGAATATGGCACTATCATGGGGCAAAGGGGCTACTCCTTAGCCTTGGATGATATGGAAGTGCTTTCCCTTTGGAAGGAGCGTCTTGTTTGTAGCAACATTATGGAAGATTTCTTTGACAACAAACATGTCAAAGAATGGAGCTATGTATTGGTAGGAGCCTATTTGCATAGGCCAACAACGCTGTCACTTTGGAGCATGAAGTTATGGATGGAGTGTCTCCAATATCATTTCAATATTGATGCATTTTATGGACAAGGAGGAGGTGAGAAATATGGAGTAATGGGTGGAGACATCTATTACTATGATATGTTCTTCTTGGCTTGGATTTCCAAGTATATGAGGAAGGATGTTCATGCAACACATGATTCATTTCTCTTCATGAGAGTATGTCATACCATTATGGAGAGTTTTTTCATGGATACTATCATTATCTTACTTCTAGTACATGGTAAGGATCTTGTTGTTGCATTTAGTAATCTGCATACTCTTACCATTTCTATGCAGTGCATTGCTCCACAAGAGGGCAAGCTCTTCATTGAGCTCCATGATCAACAATGGGCCAAAATGTATGATGGAGATAGCCATCTCTTATGTGGCCATGGGAAAGTGTTGTATTACTTCATGTATGTTAATTTGATGTACACAGCCATTTACCATTCATTAGTATATGAAATAACATACATAATCAACCATGTATCAAGAAACCACTTGCCATGTAATTTTCTGAAGCAGCAGTTAGAGAAATTGCGCTGTAACTCCATGGGAAACTGTTGGTACTTTCTTGGACCACATGAAACCTTCAGTATTTCCTTCATCTTGATTCTAATCATGGTTCCAATTTTTGTTGTTTTTCTTACAACTATGGGGAGCATGATTGGAGAGGAAACACATTGGTTGGATGTGTTCTTTTGGGAAGAGAATTCCCACACTTTATGCATTGCATGTTCTAATGGGAGCATGAGAGGAGATATGGCCACCACAACCAAACAAATGTTTTTTTATGAGGTGGGCCACGAGTTTGATGAGATTCCATATGGTGATGATTTCCTATCCATCACATATGGAATGGTTTTGGATAGATTTATTTACAGCGTTGGAGAGGAGATCTTTAGAGATCTAGTCTTCATTTTTCCACTTGAGGGAAATATTATTGCAACCCAAGATCAACAGTCACTCTACACTTATCTTAAGTGGAGAGGAGGATAGCGTGGGGTAGGCTCCTATGTCTACCATGTTCATATTTTCAGCCCACCTACATTGCATGAGCTCAAGGTGGAGGAGAATTTTCTGGAGTTGCCATGTTGGGAGGTGACTCATTTTGTATGGATGATTGCTTGGGGATGGAGGATCCACTTGGGAAAGATGTTTCCCAATACATTTCAGTCTCCATGCCTTGGGAGAAAATTCTTTAGTTCTATCCTTGTAGTTTCTTGAGGACAAGCAACATTTGGGAGGGGGAGACTGTAATATTCCTAAATTAGCATGCAACTAATAAGAATATTTATTTTTGTTTTTTTGCACCTAGTAGATGAATAAATGGGGGAGGAGACCCATACTTAACTTAAATAAGCATAAAAACCCTCTTGGTATGAAAGGGGATCATTCTAGAAGCTGGATTTCACACCCTCATGTGTGAAAAGAGACTTTTTACATGTGGACAAAGTCAAGTTTGACTAAGTCAACGGATTTTGTATTTGAGCAATGAATCTTAAATAAAATCCATGCTCAATGTGAACAAGGCTAAATATAAGCTATCTGCATAAGCACACTTAAGTGTGAAAGAGGCTGGATCAGTTGACCAAGTCAACCAAGACCAAATCATCAGCACTGTCTAAATAAAATGAACCTCGTAGATGCACAACGCAGTTTTGGTTGGAGACTACACATGTGAACAGAGCTAAATCATTGAGATGGTTTAGGGTTTGGTAGGATTTCTAACTTATAAAAGGAAGAGGAGGAAATCAAGAGAAGGGTTCATGATATGATATTTTCTGAAGATATTGTCTGTTTAGACATTTCTTATTCTCTTGGATGTTTAGCAGAGAATAGTGTTGTTTAGCATGTTGGGGTTCCCATGTTATGGTCAGATTGGCAAGACCAAAAGACGATACAACATCAGAACCACTTTCAGACATCAGGATCTAGCCCTCCTGGGTCCAGAGAGGGATCTCTCTATATGAGCAAAGGTTTTTGTCTTTGAAGCTCAAATGTTAAGATATTAGGCTAGTTATGGGCACAGGGTTTGTTTGTTTGATTTTTGTTTGGTTGTTAGGAATCAGGAAAGAAGGGTTTAAAATGAGACAAGGCTAAGAAAAGAGGATTTTAGGCAAAGGAGAGATATTTCAGAGAACATTCAAGACCATTGGGCAATGGATTCAGGAAAGGGTTTACTTGCTATTCAATATGCAGGCTTTCAGTTGGGATAGTCATCTAAAGCATTTGGATCTTAAAGAAGATAGTGTGGCATGAAAGGGTAAGAGGGAAGGTGAAAGCAAGGAAACCTCCAAGGTGACCTTTAGAAATCAGATACAGGGACAGGGCGTGCCATTGGATACCTGTGATCTAGAATCCAAAGGCTAACTCTTCGGACAAGGAGAACATTAAAGATTTAGAACACAAAGTTAAAAGCCTGAGATCAAAGAGAGACTTTGAACTATCAATGCTTCGGCCTCCAGCTTAAGGGAACTTATCAAAGTTTAACCAATTGAAAAGGATCCTAGTGAGATAGAAACCAAATTCTAGACCTCCCAGTGTTCCCAATTCATTCAATTAAATCCTAACAAGAACATCTAAGAAACTGACCTCATTAATTCATAGATCAGCTAGTGATAAATCTGACCACTACACTGGTTAAATCAATTGAAATCAATCCTCAAATACACATATAGCAGAAAAACATTAAAGGCAGGGAGAGCAGAGACATAGGGTACCTAACAAGGGTAATTCCTATGCCAGATTTCTGATGCGTGCCAGAAGAAATGTAATGAAATGAAATAAAACATAGAGACAGAAAACATCACCAGGTGCTTTAAATCAAGATCCAAAGAAATGTGTTTGTAATATCAAGAGAAACACCAGTCATGTACAACATTTCCTATAGCTTGAATATTCATTCTGGATACATCTTCCTCAGCCTATCTTACAACTTCACACGGAGACTGTGTCTCAAAGGAAACAGCTTGCAAATCTCAGATATCCGATCAACAACCATTACAATGAGTTCCTTCATGAATTTTATAGTTGAAGAGAGTAGAGGAGGTATGTGAAAAACTAAATGAAGCATTAAAACTCAGAAAAGAAAGAGGGTTGAAGCCCATTCTGTTTAAATTCTGTGCATTTATCTATGGCACTCTTTGGGTGAAAGAGTGGTCTTCTCCAGGCTTCCATTTACTCCGGTATGCCTTTGATGTACTTTGGCTGCAGTGTTTTGTAGTACTTTTGGTGAATAAACAAAAAGGTAAATAAATGACTGTGAAGTCCGCCATATTGCATAACAAATGCTTTGGTAGCTTAGGACTGTTGTCAGGGCTGAATTTTCTTCAGGAACACGGAATATCATGCAGACAGTATGGGCACTTTGTCCTTTTATGGAAGAATGTTCTGCTGATGTCAAAACCCTGATAATATGGTTTTCTGTGCATTGGACCTTCTGAGTGATCCACGGGGTCTTCGATTCTGGTACCTTGCCTTTGAATAATTGGATTAAGGCTTAATATTTTCAATGATGTGCATAAGAACTCCCTAACTCTGTACTGATAATCTTTGCCACTTCAAACTGTCTCTGTCAGTGAAAAACCGAGCTTTGGTGGCGCTGGAAGGGTTTTGTACAGTTAAAATCTGTATTTTTAATGAAAATCATGCTCCAGTACCTTCCCAGGCTCTTCCCTGTGGTATCAGGCTCTGATCCTTATTTTCACTGAGCTCTGTGTCACTGTAACAGTGACTGTGAATCATGGTGGTTTCCCGCCTACCTGTAACCCTGCAAAACATGAAAAACGTGTTAAGAAAACCATGCCTGGGGAGGATGGATGCAGCGGGGACGATGAGAATGACCGTGTAGACGGGTGAGATGGCAGAATAGTGCAGGATTATGGTGGAAAATGCAGCACACAGTGGAAGATGGTCAAGGTGAAAGTTGGCAGAACGCAGAAGATTTAAATGCGAAGACTTGACACTTTGACCTTCGAACAAAATATAAAGGGGACAGATGGACATGTGATGAAAACACGTGGAATGGTGACGTGGCAGAACATGCAGTTAACCTGGATCGTCCGATCTCAGGAGGAGATCGACGGTTGAGAATGCGTCGGAGGGCGACGGATGGTGGGCCAGGGGTTCTTTTGCCTTGGGCTAACTCCCTCGCATCTTCGGGGAGCGACTACCGTCCGATGGCCTGCCCCAGATCGGACGATGTACAACCATATCGTGTCAGATCTACGGACAAACGTTAACGCGTGATGGGGGGGCGGTTTTCAAATAGTGCTCGAGACATGCGTCAGGCGGTGAGTGGAATCGCTGTCAAATGGAAAAATACCGCTCACCCTCCAAACGCAGTGCGATAGATACCGCCGGTTTCTGAACAGTGAATGTCGTGGGGACCACCGAGGCGGATAAACTCTGGGCCGTTGTTTGTAGATAAATGAACGGTGGATGTGTGATCAGGGCGGTGCAAGGGGCGGGCAGCGGACGCTATGGAGCTTGCGATGACCGTCCGATCGGTGTAGATCGACGGCTCAAGACGCTCCCGATACATATTTGCGATAAGCGTCTTCCGCCTTGGCGCCTGGTTATAGTGCCCAGGTCACGTGGTGGAAAAGGTTAAGGGGGCTGGCCTGAAGGGGGCTAAGACCCATATATGTCAAAATGTGGGTTTTTCAACCTCTGTCAATGTAATTCGAGGCCAGAAAGGGCAGGGGTATAGGAAAAGGGGTTATTAAACCAATAAAGGGTATTTGAAGGGTTCAAGAGGGAAACTGGAGGACTTAGAGGGTTTAGGAAGGGATTTGGGATTTAGAGGGTTAATGAGGGAAATTTTAAAAGGGGAAAAAGAGGGTGGAAAGTGGGGCATTTTGCAAGGATACAAGGGGAAAATGTAGGCCTTTTGGAGCACAATTTTTTGCAATCAGTGAGACTTTTTGGATGGATACAACAGTTAAGATCTTTAAAAAGGCAGCGGACACACAAAGGCTTCAAGGATGAGAGATTTTCATGGGAAATGTATCTCTTGAAGGCTCATAAAATATTTAGCCACCTGTTTGCTTGCCAAAAATTTCATAGGTGGCTAATAGTGGCTCCACATGGGGATGGCTTCTTCCTGAAGGAGTCAATAATTCAGAAGTGATCTTTGGAGTAGGCCAGGTGCCTTGTTTCTTGACCCATTCTGTTCTCTCTTGGATCAGCTGCCAAAAACTGTGAAGACATCAAATCAACAGGATATTCTTCCCAAACAATCTACCTACCCATCCTACAATCCTAGCATTTTTTCTTCTAGGGTGCATTTGGACTAGCAGACCCTTTTCATCATTTATTTTTTATTAATATAAAATAAACCTATTCTAAATCTACCCTTATCACTCCATGAGACCAGATTAAACTATTGGCCTAATAGTTTCTCTACCTAAAATACATCTGCTAGGATTAGACTGTCTAGCAGATTTCTTCTCTACATTCTACAACAGAAATTTAAAAACAGTCAAGCTAGGATTAGACAGTCTAGCTTGCTGTGGATCCAAGGCATAAAGACAGTTGCACGTGGACAAAAACTTGCAGAAAATTGCAAACAAAATTTTGAAGGCTTGAAATCTGAAGTTTGATGTATCCTTCTTTTCTTTGTGACTCAAGTTTTGAGCTTGTTAGAATCACTTTCTTTTCTTCATTTCAACTCTGATTTTGGGCTTGTTAGAGCTGATTCTTCTTTCTTCTTTGCTGGTCCAAGTTTTGGGCATGTTCGAACCAGCTATCTTTACTTCCTTTGGCTTAGGTTTTGATCATATCAGAGCCAATATTTTTCACTTCAGAGGTTCATGTTTGAGAATGTCTGAACCTCTCCTTTCTCTCTGTTTTTTTAAACATTTTCTCTTTTTCTTGAAAACAAAACACTGCAACAGTATGTACAATGGAAATCGAAACTGGAAATTGAAATCAGAAGTAGTAGTGTTTGAGCATCCTGCCATTGACAGGACCCCCAAACAACTCTGTACCATCTAGTTCTTGTAGAAAAAATACATTTGGACCCACAGTGGTCTGGATGATGTACGGACCTTGCCACAAACTATCAAACTTGCCGTGCTTTCCTTTGTCCTCTCTCCTTGAGTCCCACTTCAGAACTTTATCTCCGATTTTGAAATCAGAAGCTTTGTTTCTCTTGTGAAATAGCTTCTTTATGTTTTCCTAAACTTTCATGGCTCTGTTATAGACCTCTTCCCTTGTTTGCTGGAGATAAATTGTTTGGTTTATTCTCCTCACCATGCTATCTTCTTCTGTCTGTATCTCTTGAACAAGTTTGATCACTGGTACTCCAAGGCTGGTAGGAAACACTGCTTTTGTTCCATATACAAGCTGATATGGTGACATGCCAATGGATTTATTTTTTGTAAGCCTGTCAGCCCACAAAGCATGCACCAACTTCTTATGCCATGACTTCTTATTATCTTCCAACAGCCTTTTGATGATAGTCACCAGGCTCTTATTTGATGATTCAGCTAATCCATTACCTTGAGGGTAATAGGCAGTTGAATGACAGAGTGCTATTTGATACTTGTGACAAAAATCAACCATTTTCTTGGAACCAAAAGCAGCAGCATTATCAGTGATTATTTTCCTTGGGAAACCAAACCGAGAGAGGATGTGGTCTTCTAGGAACCTAATGATGACAGAATCTGTGGCATTCCTAGATGGTATGGCCTCTATCCACTTAGTGAAGTAATCTGTGGCTGTTAAGATCCATCTGTGTTGTGCAGAAGAAGCAGGGTGTATTTCTCCAATGAAATCTAGGCCCCATTGCATAAAAGGACCTTCAACAGTGATGGGTTGTAGAGGTAGAGGGAGGAGCTTTCTTCTGCCTTCAAAAATCTGGCATTTGTGGCAGGAAATTATCATCTTATGGATTTCATTGAAGAGTGTAGGCCAGTAGTAACCAGCTCTGAGTATTTTTTTTGCAATGGCCTTCCAGTTCAGGTGGTCTCCACACTCTCCTGCATAGAATTCTTGTTTAATTCTCTCTGCCTCATTTTCAGGAAAACATTTAAGCAATAGGCCATTTGTACTCTTCCAGTATAAGCATTCATTCAGTATGCAATATTTTTTGGCCTTTAGCTTTAGGAATCTGGCTTTAGTCTTTGATAATTCAGGAGGGGCATTGAGGTTTGAGAGCACGTAAAGGATATCAGAGTACCAAGGAGAGTTCTGAAACTTCTCCTCAACAATGAGATCAGGAAATCCTTCCTACTCATCCAAGGCATCTATCATGTTTATGTCAAGGGCCTGTAGATTTGATTCAGCCATTAGTTGAGCTAAGCCCCGACCTTTGATTAGTTTTGTTGGTTTTATCTCGAGGTCGTATTCTAGGATCACGACAATCCATTTGCCCCTCTTTCCATCTGGGTCTTGGGACAAGATATCTTTGACCACTATATTTGGCACGTAGGCTATGGTGTGGGAATGCAATATTTACACCTTGAAATCTTTCAAGGCCTTAATCAGAGCATAGGCTTGTTTTTCCATTATGTTGTATTTCAAGGGTGCATCTCTCAGCGCTTTGTTGAAGAAAGAAATGGGTCGTTCCATCCCCTCTGGATTTTTCTGCAGTAGGACTGCAGCCACTGTATGCTCAGAGGCAAATTGAAAATATCAGGAAATCTTTTGAGAAATCTGGGCTAATTAGGACAGGAGCCTGGGTGAGCGCAAGTTTAACTGATTCAAAAGATTTTTTAGCCTCAACAGTCCATTTAACTCCTACACCTTTCTTTAGCATGTTAGTCATATTTCTAAGGTGTTCAACTAAGTTGGGAATAAATCTCCTTAGGAAGTTGATTTTCCAAATAAAGGATTGTAACTCCTTGATGTTTCTCAGGTGTGTGATTTGTAGTATTCCCTCAACTCTTTGTGGGTCTATCCTAATCCCCTTCTCAGATATAATGTGGCCGAGAAGCTTACCTTCCTGCATCCCGAATACAGTCTTTTTAGGATTCAATGACAGACCCAACCTTATACACTTTTCAAACACTCTTCTCAGATGCTTTAGGTGTTCTTCTTCAGTCTTGGAATAGACTGTTATATCATCCAAGTAGATGACTATGAAGTGTCCTATTTCGTCTGAAAAGGCTATGTCCATCACTCTTTGGAAGGTTGCACCAGCGTTCATCAGTCCAAAAGGCATTTTAACATACATAAAGGTGCCCCATGGAGTGGTAAAGGATGTCTTGAGTTGGTCTTCTAGGATTACTAAAACTTGGTTATAACCTGAAAAACCATCTAACAGGGAGATCCTTTTTGAGCCTACCACCTTCTGAAGAATGTGTTCCATTTTTGGTAAAGGGTAATTGTCTTTGAGTGAGGCTCTGTTAAGATTCCTGAAATCAATACACAGCCTGATCTCCCTTGTTTTCTTTCTCACAGCCACTAGGTTTGATACCCAATCAGAGAACCTCACGGGAACTATTATGCCTGCCTCATACATCTTCTTGATCTCTTTTTCAACTGCTGGCAATTGTTTTGGGTTTATTTTGCGAATATTTTATCTGAAGGGCTTCTGATTTTCTTTCAAAGGTATTTTGTGCTATATGATGTTCGTGTCATAGGCCTTTAGGTCCTCATAGGTCCAGGCAAACACATCAATGAATTCCTTGAATAGGTCGATGTACTTCCTTTTCATGTTTGCAGGCAGGGACTTAGCCAACTTAATCATCCTGGGTTTATATTCAGTGCCTATGTTGCATTCCTCAACATCAGAGTCTGTGTGCTCTATGGAGGGCTTTTTTGCTACATCATAAAAGTCAAAAAGGTCTTCTAAAGGTGCCAGACCTCGAGGTATGTTCCTATCTTTGTCCTGCAACACCTCTACTTCCTCACTGTCTGCATTTTTGCATTTTTTGTTTGGATTTCCAATCTATTCGTTCAAAGTGTTTATTTCTATGTTACGGGGTGGTTCTTCCTCATTTGAGGGTTCCTCACTTAGGCAGCTGTCACTGGAGATAGAGTCTGAATTAGAGAATTTAAACTTGTTCCTGCCTATCAAGAAATCTTCAATCTGCTTATCGCCCTAAAAAACATGCCAATATTTTTCGTTATCTGGCACTGCAGGCCTGAATTTGGTCTGAATGATGATTTTTTGATCCCTGGGAGTCTTAGGGTATGAACTAGCTAGACAAGCTAATCCATTTGAAATTACGTTTTGACTCCTAGGAACAGACCCTAGTTCATATTCTACAAATGTTTTCAATACATCCATGGCATCATTCCTGTACACTCTCAACCTAGGGTGTTTCGCTGTGTATTTATCGTTCACTTCTTTTATGACCAGCTCAGAGTCTCCATGCACAGATATCCTACGGGCTCCTAATTTTTTCAACAGATTCAAGCCTAGGATAAGAGCCTCATACTCCGCGATATTATTTGTACATTTTAAGTACAGGTTACAGGCATGGCTCTCTGCGTAGTCACTCTCTATGTTATGTAGCCACACCCCTACTCCAGTAGTTCTCTTGGTACATGACCCATCGAAATTCATTTCCCATAGGGGATCATTTTTCGTTTTATCATCATTTCCTTCCCTAACGTGGGTTTCACTGGTCTGTTGTGTCACGGGTTCTGTGTTGTGCTGAGGAATTTTTCGTTCTTCGTGTGGTATATGAGTTCGTGAGGGGTGACTAACCGGCTAATTGCATTCGATTTCTTGTTTGGTCTGAATTTATGTTTCAGTGCACTATCTACGATTTCCTTCTTCGTTTTCTTTGAAGTCCAGGGTGGCCATTATGTTAAAATCTATGGTCTCAAACCCTTTGTTTGTATCTATGTTTTATGATTCTAGCTCTCCCAAGGATTCATCGTTGCAGAAGATAAAAGAGTCCAGATCTATGTGTACAGAATACAGAGGGGAATTTTCAGGCCTTTCAGGGCTACTAACCAGGAATTTCATTTGTGCCTCCCTGTACAGTCTTCTAAGTTGGCTAAAAACAGGTATTGTGGCATATGCCCCATCCATCTGCATTATACCCTGCAGCTTGGCTCCCCACGACCTTGATAGTAGCATACCATACTTAGGTGGCACATCTGCCACCACAACATCCATGACCATACATTTTGCTGGAATTTGGGTAAGGCTCACACACAAGTCTTTGATTAGGCCCATACATTTTACTTTGCTAGAGTCAAATGAATATAGGTCTTTATAGGGATGGGTTATCTCTAGGCCTAATCTTTCCATAACTACCTTAGGCATCAAGTTGTGTGAGGCCCCGGAGTCATGCATTGCATTGTGAAGGATCTTATCATGGATATTGAGACTGATATAGAAAGCGGGTACTACCCCTTCTTGAAACTTCCCCTCTATCTTCGGACCAAATAGGAGGGCTGGTTGATCATCACTCAGATTGACCGTGTCACTGTTTTCACCTAGATTTAATGCTTTCAAAATTTGGCCTTTATATACATCCTAAGTGGCCAGCTCAGAGAGTGGTACAAAGATTTTAATCTTCGCAATCTCACTTTCCAAATTGAAAGTGGAATGACTCTTTGGAATGCTCAAATCTGTTTTTCTAGTCACCACCTTGGTGGCAGAATCAGTGGGCTGATTCTCATTATGTATAGGGTCAGGAACTATTTTATCAGGAGCACTAACTGCAGTGCTAGTGCTGCTAGTTCGTTGACTTTGTTTTTTAGTGTTTTGGTTGTCTTTCTCTTTGTTTTTCCCAGAACTCTCAGCTGCTGATTTGTTACTTTTAGCAGTTACTTTAGAAGTTTTCTCTGGCCTTTTCTTAATGGTAATCTCAGGAGTTTTGGTTTTGGGGTTATCTAGGCTCTTCTTTCTCCTAAGTTCATACTGCTCTCTGACCTGCATGATGGCATTTTCGAATCCCAGCTTATAATCCTCAGATTCCAATCTTTCCTCATTCCAATATGAGGGTGAGGGCTGATCTTCTTCTGTGGAACAACTGTGGATTGAGTTTTCTACTTCAAACATGTTTATTGTGTTCCCCTCAGGCTCTTCTATGATTCCCTCATCTTCATCAAGAAAGTTCTCTTGGAATGGGGGAATAACTTGCTGATCTGATTCTCTTTGTCTGTTGGGAGTGGTGTTGTTTCTTCTAAAGTTCTGGTTCTGGTTGTGATTTTGATTCCTGTTCTGATTACTTACTGTGAAAACCATTTTTTCCATCATTTTCTGTAGCCTTTCCACATTTTTAGATAGACGGTGATAATTTGGATCAGATGTGGAAGCTACATTGTCATCCTTATATGTTACCCTTTTATTAGCTCTCAATCTTGCTTTTTTCTCAATCAGGTTAGCCTCAACACTCACTGCTCATTTTTTCATGTCTTCCAATGTGTTGTAATCTCTCTCCCTAAGCTGGTAGGCCATGTCAGCATCAAAGCCTTCAGGATATTTCACTAGAGCCATACCTTGGGGAGGTTTCATATGTGGAGGAAGAGCATTATAAACGTTGTTAAACCTTGTAGAGTAGTCATGGACACTCTCTCCTACGTTTCTTTTTAGGTTCTTGTATTCCTCTAGGATTTGGAGAGGGTTGGCCTTAACTTCCCATTTGTTTATGAAAGTCTGATATAAAGAAGGAAGGTCTTGGATACTATTAGGAGGTAGGCTTTTGAACCATTTCTTCACATCACCTCCTAAGCTCTCGGAAAATATTCTCATTTTGATTGTATCATCATATATCTCCATGTAGTCAAAAGAATCTTCCATCCTATCTACATGGTGTTGGGCTGTGGTAGACTCTTTTGCAGTGAAGTGTGGGATCTTTGACTGATAATCATTGGGTAAGGGCATTAGAGGCTGAGGTAAAACCAGAGGTGCATACCAGGCTACCATGATGATGTTTTGCGGAGGTAAGGGGTTAGTTTGAGCAACTGGTATATGGATGACAGGGATACTAGGACCAGCAGAAGTCTGTTGGGCAGATTTAGGTTGGCAGAGCCCCAAGTTTTGAATGAAGTGAATATCAGGAGGTGTAGATGGAAGGGTTTCTTTGTCCCTAATGTGTTGACCACTATGAGGTGGTGAACCTGAAGGCTCAAGGCCTGGATGGTATAGAACAATGAATGAACTAGTTCTTAGTAATCTGCTTGGTAGGTCTAGGTCGAAAGGTGGGACTAGTAGAGTTGTAAGGTCTTCGGGTGCAGAGTTAGCTCTATAGATGTGACTAGAAATAGTTAATTTCTTGGTGCAGGTGATTTCTTGAGGATGCTTTCAGGGTTATCAACTATTTCAGGTGGGTTTGGGCTGGGATAAGCTCTTCTATGAATGGTTCTTGAAGCCAGAATGATGTTTTCAACAAAAGAGCTTAACCCTGATTGTTACTTCTACTGTGGATGATGTTGTAATGGAGGTTGGTCTTCCAGTGGAGTCTTATGTGAAACCAAGATAATCAACAGGCCTACTTATCACCAGTGGAGTCTTTTATCTTTAATGAACTATGGAGTCGCCAGGTGGAGGGTTTAGGATGCTTCTGGAGGGTACACTGTCCACCACAGTGCTTATGAGATGTCTCTTTTCAAAGATATCTCCAAAACATAGCAAACTCAAACCAGAGATTGACTGGGAGGGCTTTTACCAGATATGTCAACTCTAAAAGAGGATGAGATCCGGAGGCTACCCGGCCCTTTCCAGACTCTGTCTAAGAGTGTGGGATAACACAACAAAGGTATAGAGGTTGATCTGTGAATAGGAGTGTTTAACTGCCAACCTAACCAGAGATTGTAGGTTTATGAGGTTCTTATGATGCAGTAAGGTGGAAAATACTCAGAATTTCCCCAGTGGAGTCACCATTATGTTGGAGTTCCCATGTTTTGGCCAGATTGGCAAGACCAAAAGATGATACAACATCAGAACCACTTTCAGACCTCAGGATCTAGCCCTCCTGGGTCTAGAGAGGGATCTCTCTATATGAGAAAAGGTTTTTGTCTTTGAAGCTCAAATGTTAAGATATTAGGCTAGTTATGGGCACAGGGTTTGTTTGTTTGATTTTTGTTTGGTTGTTAGGAATCAGGAAAGAAGGGTTTAAAATGAGACAAGGCTGAGAAAAGAGGATTTTAGGAAAAGGAGAGATATTTCAGGGAACATTCAAGACCATTGGGCAATGGAGTCAGGAAAGGGTTTACTTGCTATTCAATATGTAGGCTTTCAGTTGGGCTAGTCATCTAAAGCATTTGGATCTTAAAGATGATAGTGTGGCATGAAAGGGTAAGAGGGAAGGTGAAAGCAAGGAAACCTCCAAGGTGACCTTTAGAAATCAGATCCAGGGACAGGGCGTGCCATTGGATACCCGTGATCTAGAATCCAAAGGCTAAATCTTCGGACAAGGAGAACATTAAAGATTTAGAACACAAAGTTAAAAGCCTGAGATTAGAGAGAGACTTTGAACTCTCAATGCTTCGGCCTCCAACTTAAGGGAACTTATCAAAGTTTAACCAATTGAAAAGGATCCTAGTGAGATAGAAACCAAATTCTAGACCTCCCAGTGTTCCCAATTCATTCAATTAAATCCTAACAAGAACATCTAAGAAACTGACCTCATTAATTCATACATCAGCTAGTGATATATCTGACCACTACACTGGTTAAATCAATTGAAATAAATCCACAGATACACATATAACAGGAAAAAATTAAAGACAGGGAGAGCAGAGACATAGGATACCTAACAAAGGTAATTCCTATGCCAGATTTCTGATGCGTGCCAGAAGAAATGTAATGAAATGAAATAAAACACAGAGATAGAAAACATCACCAGGTGCTTTAAATCAAGATCCAAAGAAATGTGCTTGTCATATTAAGAGCAACACCAGTCATGTACAACATTTCCTACAGCTTGAATATTCAGTCTGGATACATATTCCTCAGCCTATCTTACAACTTCACACGGAGACTGTGTCTCAAAGGAAACATCTTGCAAATCTCAGATATTCGATCAACAACCATTACAATGAGTTCCTTCATGAATTTTATAGCTGAAGAGAGTAGAGGAGGTAGGTGAAAAACTAAATGAAGCATTAAAACTCAGAAAAGAAAGAGGGTCGAAGCCCATTCTATTTAAATTCTGTGCATTTATCTATGGCACTCTTTGGGTGAAAGAGTGGTCTCCTCTAGGCTTCCATTTACTCCAGTATTCCTCTGATGTACTTTGGCTGCAGTATTTTGTAGTACTTTTGGTGAATAAACAAAAAGGTAAATAAATGACTGTGAATTCCGCCATACTGCATAACAAATGCTTTGGTAGCTTAGGACTGTTTTCAGGGCTGAATTTTCTTCAGGAACATGGAATAGCATGCAGACAGTATGGGCACTTTGTCCTTTTATGGAAGAACGTTCTGCTGATGTCAAAACCATGCTAATATGGTTTTCTGTGCATTGGACCTTCTGAGCAATCCACGGGGTCTTCGATTCTGGTACCTTGCCTTTGAATAATTGGATTAAGGCTTAATATTTTCAATGATGTGCATAAGAACTCCCTAACTCTGTACTGATACTCTTTGCCACTTCAAACTGTCTCTGTCAGTGAAAAACCGAGCTTTGGTGGCGCTGGAAGGGTTTTGTACAGTTAAAATCTGTATTTTTAATGAAAATCATGCTCCAGTACCTTCCCAGGCTCTTCCCTATGGTATCAGGCTCTGATTCTTGTTTTCACTGAGCTCTGTGTCACTGTAACGGTGACTGTGAATCATGGCGGTTTCCCGCCTACCTGTAACCTTGAAAAACACGAAAACGTGTTAAGAAAACCATGCATGGGGAGGATGGATGCAGCGGGGATGATGAGAATGACCGTGTAGACCAGTGAGATGGCAGAATAGTGGAGGATCATGGTGGAAAATGCAGCACACAGTGGAAGATGGTCATGGTGAAAGTTGGCGGAACGCAGAAGATTTAAATGCGAAGACTTGACACTTTGACCTTCGAACAAAATATAAAGGGGACAGATGAACATGTGACGAAAACACGTGGAATGGTGAAGTGGCGGAACATGCATTTAACCTAGATCGTCTGATCTCAGGAGGAGATCGATGGTTGATAATGCGTCGGAGGGCGACGGATGGTGGGCCAGGGGTTCTTTTGCCTTGGGCTAACTCCCTCGCATCTTCGAGGAGCGACTACCATCGGATGGCCCGCCCCAGATCGAATGGTGTACAACCATATCGCGCCGGATCTGCGGACGGACGTTAACGCGCGATGGGGGGCGGTTTTCAAATAGTGCTCGAGACACGCGTCAGGCGGTGAGTGGAATCGCTGTCAAATGGAAAAATACCGCTCACCCTCCAAACGCAGTGAGATAGATACTGCCGGTTACTGAACAGTGAATGTCGCGGGGACCAATGGGGCAGATACACTCCGGGCCGTTGATTATAGATAAATGAATGGTGGATGTGTGATCAGGGTAGTGAAAGGGGCGGGCGGCGGACGCTATGGAGCTCGTGACGACCGTCCGATCGGTGTAGATCGACGGCTCATGACGCTCCTGATACATATTTGTGATAAGCGCCTTCCGCCTTGGTGCCTGGTTCTAGTGCCCAGGTCACGTGGTGGAAAAGGTTAAGGGGGCTAGCCTGAAGGGGGCTAAGACCCATATATGTCAAAATGTGGGTTTTTCAACCTCTTTCAATGCAATTCGAGGCCAGAAAGGGTAGGGGTATAGGAAAAGGGGTTATTAAACCAATAAAGGGTATTTGAAGGGTTCAAGAGGGAAACTGGAGGACTTAGAGGTTTAGGAAGGGATTTGGGAGGATTTAGAGGGTTAATGAGGGAAATTTTAAAAGGGGAAAAAGAGGGTGGAAAGTGGGGCATTCTGCAGGGATACAAGGGGCAAATGTAGGCCTTTTGGAGCACAATTTTTTGCAATCAGTGAGACTTTTTGGATGGATACAACAGTTAAGATCTTTAAAAAGGCAGTGGACACACAGAGGCTTCAAGGATGAGATATTTTCATGGGAAATGTATCTCTTGAAGGCTCATAAACAATTTAGCCACCTGTTTGCTTGCCAAAAATTTCATAGGTGGCTAACATAGCACTAGGGTGTTCCTGATCGGGAATCCCACCTCTTCCATTGAATAACTCTTGGAGGATTCTTGTTGATCTTGTCCACTATCAGGCATTTGGCCAAGCTACATCTTCCAACTACAACGTAGATCCTGTTGAGGGTTTGGTTGTTCTATTCAAATCTAGGCTAGATCTATTCAAATCTAGGCCATTCTGGTGCCTCTTTTCAGCGGGAGAGCCTTCTATCCTCCTGATAAGAGAGTATTAGATCCTTGGAGCTGCATAATCAGTTCTTTTCATCAGGCCAAAGAAGTACTAGAGGCTACAACACAGTTTCTCTCCCATAACTGTGTTATTTGCAAGAAGGAAGTTGCTGGGAGTTTTGGCATTCATTTGGAGGAGATATCTTTGGTGTTTGGGATTCTTCCCTTCACTGTGGTGATCCATGGATTAGATTTCTGTTCCATGTTCTATTCAGATATGATATGCTTTTTTATTGTATTTACTTCAGAAATTCTGAATCTTACTGTAGATCTGCAACTTTAGATCTCAGATCTACTGTTTGTATCTCATGTTTTGCTCAAAACCCCAAGGGGAATGTGTAGAGGAACTCTTCTAGTGTACAGATATGATATTGATCTAATATTTTGTACACATATCTGTTATAGATCTGATATTTAATTTACAGTTGCTTCAACTCATAATATAGCGTTGTCAAGCCTTCTTACAGCCTAATACATTGTTGCAACACCTCATTTTGAGGGATTCTTCATCAAAGTTCTCTATTTTTCTCTTGTACATTGTATGGGCCTTATTATAAACATGTTTTGCTGATTTATAAGTGATTAATGAACCATTATATTGGTCTCCTGCAAATATTGGGCTGAATTGTGTTATTTTCTGGGCAGTGCTCTTTTGTATTGTTGTAGTCCCTTCCTTGGGCATTTTCCAACTGCACTAGGTGTGGGGAGACCTGTTTAACCCACCTAGAAGGATTTTTTTTTAAATCCCTCTTGGATTTTGGTCTTAGATTGTTAGATATAAGGGATCAAAGGGTTGGTTTCCAATCCTGTAGCATACATTCCTGAAAAATGCGTTTTTCAGGCATGCCTTGCTAGCAATCTCAATTTGGGGATATTACATACTCCACCTCGTTGACGTTGAGTTATCCTTCGCCGAGTCCCTATACCGACTTTTATTTTGGTCCATTGGGCGCTCACCTTGATTCTGAATCCATTTCCCCTCTACCTCATTCTCCCACCATGTCATGTGCCAATGTAGGTACTGGTCCTAATGCTAGTGTTAGCCCCGACCCTAACTCCTGAGCTTCTAGTAGTGGAACCAATACCGTAATCATCCCGACTAATCCCTTGCTACCTTTTATGGCAGGTTTGAGCCTCTCCAATTTTAGCCAGTTAATTAACGACCCTATACACCATGATCCAAGTTGGCCTTTTATGCCAACTAAGCTTCCTTCTGACATCCCTAAGTTCGAAGGAAACGTTGGAGAGGACCCTACTAATCACATCCAATCCTTCCATGTGGTGTTCGTCCAATTGTATCACTGATGTCTCTATCCGTCTTTGGTTATTCCAGCATACACTCATTGGAGATGCTGCAAAGTGGTATGTCGATCAGGCCTCTACCTCTCATTCGAATTTTGCGACTTTTTCTAAAGTGTTTATGCCCTAATTCCAGTTACCTCTCTGATATGATACCTGCACCAAGCTGTTGAATGCATTATGTCAAACTTCTACCACCTGCCTTTCTGACCATGTCCAAGAATGGCGTAGAAGGAGGAGATTATGTTGAGCTCCTACATTTGAGGACCATGTCTATATGGATTGGTTTCTTAGAACGATTTTTCCCCGTATTGGTAAATATGTCACATCTCACATCCCTCATAAAGAGGAATAAGCTCTCCAAATCGCGTTGAAATATGACCTCTTCTATGCATAGTATGGTTATGTTTATACCGTGTTACCGGATCTTCCTAGACCTGGTGGTGCCAATGCACCAGGGGAATATCATGCCACTGAAAGTATCGTTGGATCTATTTCACATCTGTATACTCATCCTCCCATGGGTTATGGTTTCCCTCAGGGAGGGGCCAGATCCTCTATCACATCCCCCCCTATCGGCAACATGTATCTAGGAAAAAAAACATTTTCCCCATTGCATCAACCAATGCTAGGGCTTGCAGTTGCTCAACTTGTTTACCCCAATGTTTCTCAACCTCCTTTCTATCCTTATCAATAGCCTGGTGCTCTAGCCCCACCGACATTAGCACCCAAACCTCCTATGCATTCTCAACCTCCGCTGTAGCAGCCACCTCCCCCTTTGAGTCAGGTGTATGTGCAACACAGTGCGTTTGATCCTCCAAATTTTAAGAAAAAGAGGAAAGGAAAACAAAATCAACCCATGCAAGGTAATCAAGGGTGCCAACGGAATATGCCAAACAATAACAACTAGCAACAAGGAAATCAACCCAAGTAGGACAGTCCTCTTCATACGAACAAGCCTTATTCTTGTTGTGGTGTCCATGGCCATTATAGTCATGATTGTCCCCTTTTACCCCAAATGCGTCAGTTGTGGGAAGCACAAGCAACATCTAGAGGAAAACAAGCCATGGTTTCGGCTCCTCCAAATTCTGCACCTATTTAATCGACTATTTTTACTGATCCTTTCCCTCAGCAAGGATATGTGGCTGCCCAACACCCTCAAGGTCAAGCCGCCTCTCAAACCTCTCAGTCTAGTACCTTTGATTACCAGATTCTCATGATGAATTATGAAGTGGTTAATACCTCTAATGTCAAACTTCAAACTCCGTCATGCCAATATGGAAAGCCTCCTACTTCCTCAACAAATTAGTCTCGAACCAAAGTTTCCACAGAGTCCAGTTTGACACTTGATGCCCCTTTACAGATCCCTTAGCCATGAGCAGAGGTCCTTCCCAAGGTCCCCAAAGGGCCATTACACTGAACTACTGCTTCTGCCAAAGTCGCCCATAACTACAACATAATAGATGACTTAGCACAATATCCTGTTTCTATGTCAATGCTGGAAGTCCCCCAATCATGCCCTTGACAATGTAAAGATCTATTATCTGCTCTGGGCGTTGTGGATCCTTCAGATGATCATTTGATCATCTTTGATGTTGACAAGTCAGAACATCCCCCATTACCTTCATCCGTCGCCTTCCAAATACCAGTCAAGATTCAGAATGCCCATGTTTCGCATTGTATCATTGACGAGGGCACATCCACCTACGTGATGTCCACCTTAGTTTGGAATAAACTTAGATCACCTGAGTTAGCCCCATCCACCATCAATTTTCATGCTTGGGACGATCACTCTTCTCAACCCCTTGGTATGTACCGCAATTGTCCTGTCACTCTTGTGGGAAAGACCATTTGTATTGACATTGAATTCATTGATGCTCCCTTGGATTAGAACATCCTGTTGGGTCGTAGCTACACATATGCGATGTCTGTTGTCGCATCTGTGGTTCACCGTAATATGTGCTTTCCTCATAATGGAAATATCATTACCATTGATCAGTTGACGTATTACGAACCAAAGTCTCAGCTCTCTCCCAAGACTATCATATCTGTGGTGGTTGATAAGCAATTAGTCACACCTCTTACTAGTGTTTCACCTGGAGTCTATAAATATTCCACCTTGCTAGGTGCTTTCCCTAGTCCCTCCCCTCTCGTCACAGATCCCAGCTCGTCGAATGTTTTCATGATGAAATCATCTTGGACTAGCCATAAACGGTCTACTTCAACCACCCAACAACCTACACCTCCACAAATTGATGGTGGTCACTCGACGGAGCCTACAGGGCCATCCTTTCAAGGGCCTTCCTCTTTTGTTGGTGCCTCTTCTACTCCTTTTTAACCAGAAATGGTTCCCCCTAGCCTTAACCAAATGGGAGCCATTCCTATAGGCCATTACCCCTTCGGTCAGATACCGTTTCTCGCTCCCCCCTTTGGAATATTTTTGGTACCTGCTATGGCTACGTTGAGCCTTCCCAATTTGACCCTGGGGATCCTAGTCTGGTACATTGATCCCCTAGCCAAAACCCCGCCTGGTCAGCTCAAACCTTGTACTACTTTTACCTCGGCCCAATCGGTCGCCACGACTCCTACCTTTGCTTCAGTGCCTCAGCCACCCTAAAGGGAACCTACTCCTGTTGCGAAAGCATATGGTTAGGGGGGCAAAGCCAGAAAGAAATAACCTAAGGATAAGGCTGCCCAAACAACTCCTGCTCCTCCTAAGCCTCCAAATAAGTCACCTCCGTGCGCTTTTTGTGATGTTGTTTGGCATGCTACCCAAAATTGTCCTAAACTTCCTCTTCTCAAACCTATGGTCAATTACACATTTCCTGAATCCGATATCTTGGAGGTCCATGTTACCTTACCCGATTCGGCTAAGAAACTCAAAACATTACACACGAATCACCCTTGTGTTTTTTGTGATCTTTATGGCCACTATTCTCACCCCTGTCCTTGTCTTGAAGATTTTCGCGACACCCTTGGATTTGTTCGCTGAATCGAGGCTTAACGTAGCTCATCCGCTACTCCTCTACTCTTGTGTTTGGATCAACCTGAACCATACGAAATTTTCATACCTCCTCCCGATGTCGAGGTGATGGAAACTTTGGCCACCATCCTCTATCTATCATCATCCATGAGATCCTTGGTGGAAAACCCCTCCGGGGCATTCCCTTCTGTTTCTACTCAACCTCGTTCAACGATCACCTTGGGCTCAACATCGGTAGATGTTTCATATACTAGCTCTTCATCTACCCTCTGTAGCAATGCGTATGTGAACCATATTGTTGTAGTGTGTTTGGTGCACATATGTATGAAATCAAACCAGCTTAAGGGGTGTGGTTTACCCTGTCAAGCTATTGGTAACAGACAGAAAGAAGTGGAGTCAATAAGCATACTATATAGAGGAAAAAGCATGCAAATGTAAACTAAAAAATAAACATAAATACACAGAAGCTCTGAACGAGTCAAATGACAACAATAATGAAAGCGGTGGCTCTAGGTCCCTCTTATTGAGTGCTGGTAGTAAGAAGAGCGAAACTTTACCCTCTTGCCAAGGGGCCCCTAGACAATGGTTCTAGGTCCCGATGCAAGGATGTTTTATCCCCAGCTTGCCTCGGTGCAGTCTCCCTCTCTCTCTACTGTGTGGACTGAACTTGTTGGGTGGCCAACAATTGAGTCCCCTCTATCTTCAGCTCCAGGTCACACACTACTGGTATTTCTTGGGCAATTCTGTCCAGCATAAAAATGTGATCACCGATTCTTAATCTCATGGTGGTCTTATATAGGAGATTTTGAATCCTCCCTTCACTCCCTTGGTACATGGAGGATGGTGACCCAAGAGAGGGGTATGATTCCTTTGTGTGCTCCAAATATTCCATTGTGTGCTCACATAGTGTCTAAGGAGGCGTTGGTGGCTGTCCTTAGGTGGCTACAAGTAAGGCATCACTTGTCCTTTGTTTTGTGTGGTCCTGGATAGTGAAATTTCGCCACTCTTAGGAATGCACACATATCGGGAAAAAAGGCGCGCAGAAGGCGCTCTTCATGAAGGATTATGCGTGCAAATAACATTTGGGACTAGTTCAAATTTGATTTTCCTCAGACCTTAGAGATTTTTAAATACTTTCTTGATTCTGTAATGTCTTCCAACCCTGTAAATCCTTTGGCCTGACATTAATTAATGCCAAATTTTGTTGTACGATTTTCCAGTGTTAATAGTTTCCCTGTAATGTGTGAGGTCTAGGAAGAACTGTATAGCCGAAATACATTATAGTTTCTTTTTTGTATCATGCGTAGAGAGAGAGAGAGACCTGCATGAAGCCTTGGAATTGAAAACACCTGGCATCGTTTCCAATAATGACCATGGCCTAAGGGATCCCTGTAAGCAAATACAATTTACAATACATATACAAAATTTCAACGAGGCAGGCATGTCCCATGCTCGTGATGCTGTGGCTAGTTAAGAAAAATTGACAGATATATGTTTTGTCTGTGTCATTGATATGGTAGTGACATTGGCGGTTGTTGGTGACGACTGATGATGCCATTAGGGGCGTTTTTTCTTTGAAAATAGGTGGAATGTGGTACCCATATGCATAAAATTGGTATGGCATATAGTTATGCATGGTATGCATATGTATTGGTTGGGACCTTCCCATGTAAGCATTGTTGAAAGAGACGCTTATGGAGGTACGGGTCTTCGACAATTTTGATCAAAGTGCAATGGTTGTAAGGTACGATACCATATTGAAATGAAAACTTTTGTCGTAGTTGAATGTTAAGAGGATCGATGAAATCTATGGAAAATGATGTCTCCCACAGTGCCACCCAAGGATGCCCCTTTTTATGGAGAGGGGTGATCCAAGGTACCGCTTCCTTTTTGGAATATAGGTGTTGAAGTCGACAAAAAGGAAGCCTCAACTGAACGAGAGGTCACCGATATGAGGGATCGGGGACCTAGATGTGGTGGGTTTAACACAGGCATGTTGGCGAGGGGTGACTAAAAACTGATGATGGGGATTTAGTGGCCCGAGGTTGGAGTATACTTAAGCAGCTTGGTGGTAGTCATAGTTATTTCTGAAGGGGAAATCCCTAGAGTCAGTAGGACTTCCAGGACGGGTGTAAACCAACTATGAATGTTGTGATGGTTTGTGCGTGGGGGTGAAATACTCTGACCAAGGGTTTTCAGGGACTGCTGCCATGGCAGAAAAGATGAAATGAGAGGGTGAAGGGACGAAGAGCACCGTTTGCGGTCTTTGTACACTTACCAAAAGAATAAAATAATGGGGTTTGGTTTGCACAAAACACAGAGACAGGTACCCCAAAACATGAAAGTGTTCGCTCACTGATGGTGTGAGGAAGGTGTTTTGCTGAGGGTGGGGGTCCCATTGGTTGGTCTCATGTGTGGGGTTGATGAAGCAGATGAAAAAGTATTGCAGATGGGATTATGATGGTGGAGGTATGGTGGGCCAAATGCGAGGCGCAGTGGTGCACTCTTTATCTTCTTGTACCGTCATGGTCATCTGGGAAGGGGGATTTAGTTTGTATGGTAAACTTGACCTTATGCATGATGAATGGATGGGCATGAGGTGCTTTCCAGACAGAAGTGGTATGGCCATGGCGTCACTTATGTTGTGATATATGGTCTACTGTGGGCGACGAGCGCCATGGGAGGGGAGGCGCTACCGATCAACACATATTTTTATCATGTGTAGGGTGAGGTGATGATAAACATGGTCAGATATGAAGACCCTGTTAGTGTCAGTCTAGTCATACTGCCATCAGTGATCAAAATTGCTCTTTTTCATTTACATATTAGGCGTCTCATACCGAATAAATTTCACCATTCCGCTAGGTCATGGATTCATTGATGGTAGTTTACCCTCATGACGTACTTGCTGATTTTCATTCCTATGGTCTTTGGTCATAAGTTTCTTTCACTCTCAAATCATGTTAGTAGGTCATAGGACGGGTCTCATTAGTTTCTAGGGCCTCACCATGATCGATTAATAAGTCAAGTGTCAAATAAAGATCAACAAGGTCATGAGGAAGTAAATAAACTCAAAATTATAGCACCAAGAAGATCAGAGATATCATTTATTTATTTTGATGCAAGTTTTACCTCAAAACCATGTTTTGAGGTGAAAGCATAATACTTTGCCCTTTAGTCACAATTCAGAAGCTGCCATCTCTGACAAGATCATCACCCTGCCATTCAGAGAAGTTTTTCACAGCATGTTCAGCATCAAATAATTTTCCAAGTAGATCCAACAGAAAGAGCCCGGAAATAGCTTTCCAATGGTATACTACACTCTCAAAACTGACTTCTGGATTGAAATTTATGCTTAAGTGAAGTAAAAGTCCTTATACCCTCATATACCCCCTATTTCCCATTTTTCCTTAAATTTTGTTTTATTAAAGTTTTATATTTATTTAATAAAATCCATTTCCCCCTTTCCGATTATAAATCACATTATTATATTAAATATGATCCCAAACCACTTCCCCTCCATTTCCCGTAGAACTTTATAAAAAAAAAAAAAAAAAAACTTTATATTATAAAGTCCCCACCCTCATAACCACTTCCCCTCCATTCCCATTAAAAAAACCTTATGGTAAACATTTTAAAAGTCCATATATATATATATATACTACCCCCCACCATTCCCAACCATTTCCCCTTCATGCCTTTAAAACTTATATCAAAAGTCCAAAACTTTATATTATATATATATCATGCCTTTCATCGCAATCGCAAAGATCTTCCAATCGCAACAGCTTCCGATCCATTAATCGCATCTTCCTCCGATGCGATTAATTGCAAGTCCTCCTCTAATCTCCCGATCGCATCACTTCCTCCGATCTTCCGATCGTGCCCCTCCTCCGATTACCCGATCGCATCATCGCAAGTCCCTTTCCGATTACTCCGATGCGATTGATCGCGCCCCCTTCTCCGATCACACCGCAAATCCCTTTCTTCCGATGTGATTACCCCCGCTCCACTCCGATATTGCGATTGTGGTTGAACCCCTGGGCCCACCATACAATACTTCTGCCCCATTCAAATAAAAAACCCTTTCTCCCTTTGTAAAAGCAATAAAATGATTTTCAAAGGTTTTTAAAGTACTCCATCGCATTGGAACTTTTGTATGGTGCTTTCAAATGCGTCCCACCTCCCGATCTCCGATGCAATTGATCGCTCGTCGCAATCGATGATATCCTTCGCACCCATACACTATTTCTTCCGCTCCTGATCCCACTTCCGATTGCGATTGGCTCCTTGAGCACCACCATTTAAATCCTCCACCCATGTTTATTACCAAAGGCCCTTTCCCCCTTTGTAAGTCCCCAAATCATATTTTATTACATTTTTAAAATATTTCTATGGTTTAATCTAATCACATCGGAAGTATATATTGTGATGCACCTGCCCCACCTCCGATGCGATTGCGATGATAATCCCTGGTCCCACCTTAAGCCCTCTGCCCTTCCAATGCAATCATTCCTTCCTTTTATACAAAGTGAAAAATCATTTTTTGTTTACTCTTAAGGGATTTCCCCACTCCATTGTATATTGCCCCATCCGACCCAGGCTAATCTTATCGGAACTTTTTGGGTTTTGTTTCAACAACGTTCAACCCCCGATCCCGATTGCGATGCGGACCCCACTGCCTATCCCTTCCATTTTCCAATTTAAAATACATTTTTCCCTTCACGAAAGGCGTAATTTCATTTCATTCCTGTTTCAAACAAGCAAATTATAGAAAGTCAGTTTTCTTCAAACGACAAATGGAAAGCGAAAATTCAGAGGTCGAGACCCAAATTCGTAATAGTCACATCTGCAGTTACGTGGTAAAGAGATCTACGTTACAATGTTTCACCTTCTCACTGACCAGATGTAACCCAGCCCTTCCTTTACGGAAAGATTATCGGCTCTTGGTTTTCCATCTTCAGCTATGATTTCTCCTCTTTCCATCGATCTATGTTCCCACAAAATCTGGCTATTTATTGTAAATGCTAATCATTTGTAAAGGGCTGAAAGTCTGAAGTTTGAAAACTCAGAAATAGGGGAATAGTGTGGCAGTGAGCTCTGCGCTCCATTATATAGTTTGGCAGGGAATTAATAAAGTGATGCAACTCTGATTTGTGGGATTCATGTGGTATGAGTTTTAGCATATGTCTCTCCTTTGTGTTTCATATGTAAATTGTTATGTTTCACTATTCATTCATAAACATTTCCAGTTGAATGTTTTTCAAGTTAGAAAGGTAGAATCCATTTTATATGCTCTACCTTGGGGAATCATTCATACTCTGTGTGTTTTCTTCTATTTGAAAAGGATTCATTTATTATGCCCTTTTCAGCTTCTCAACAGTCTTTGCACTCCATCTTATTTCAACTTGATTGCTAAATCTCCTGCCTATCTTGCCCCATGAAATACCCTGTATCTTGATTTGATTCCTTGGTTCATATTATCCTCTTGTCCCATACATCCCTGAAATTTCAGTCATTTATCAAAACTCCTTTTCCCATTTATATATCTAGCCTAAAATTAGTTCAATATTGTGTTATTGGATATCTATTCTATGGAGAGAGGCCTCTCCTGTCCTTGTAGGGATAGCTACAAGGCTGAGCGTGGTTTAGTTGTTACCCTGATTTGCCTTTTTCAGCCTGAGGTTCAGATTGGGTGCTAACAGACCCTACAATTTATTTCTGATGGAGAAATGATGTCAGGATATGCAGAGTTTTCTGGGACTCTATTGTGCTAGGGGTAGAATGGTACCTACTTTGGAACTTTCAGGAGATAACGTTGTGGATGGTTTGTGAGATTTTCCTGAAAAAACGACTACCTCAAGTGAAAGCATCTTCTTTATCAAATATTGTTGAAAGTCATGAGCTTTAAAAAGGAAGATGAGAGAGGGCATACCTGTCGGCGTCGATTTTTTTTTTTTTTTGGGAATTCGAATATGTGTCATCACTTATATTCATCATGGAGTGCTAATTGTGGCACAACTTACGGTTTGGAGAACAGACCTTCTAATCTCTCGTTATGGTCCTCTGAAGTTTTTGAAAAGGGCGAAATATAGGTGGATATGGCCCTAAATCACTTCATTTGTACTTGCTGGGTTTCTAAGAGGTCAGAGGATTCTATGTAGCATTTCTTACCATTGCGGTCAGCCAGAGCACCAGGGACTAGTGATACTATGCCCAGGTAACCTCCATGACGTCCTGTACTTTAATTTTTACAGTTTGATGGTGTCGGGGTCTGTACAGACTCGGTTTGTACGAATTCTGGGTGAATTTTACCCTAGATTGCGCGAGTGATCTGGGCAAAGGTGCACCTTCCTTGCGCGCAATTGTAGGGGACAGGCATGCGAGAGGGTGATGTTCCTCACTTTTAGTGTGCCTTAGGTACGCCTGTGTAAATTACAAGCGCACAAGGCTGAGATGACAAAATATTTTGGTTTTTGTCTATTTTTTGAGATTTTTCTTTGTATTGATGGGTACCTGTTTTGATGACAGGTTTTTGTGGAGGGAGAGGGATTGGCCCGAGCTCCATGCTGATCTGGTTGATGATGCTGGGGCGCGCCATCACTTGGCAATATTTGGTCTCCTGAAGTTTGAGGAAAACAAGCTACCTCGGTCGCAGGACCAACTACTATGGTACATTATCCAACATTGGCGCAGGAGGTGCAACATGTTCATATTGTGTGGGACACATCTGGTTATCCGTCCTAAGACGAATGTTTAGTTTGTGACCGGGTTGATACCTTAGGGTAAGGTGCTGAGGTATCCACTCCCTTCCGAGAGGGTGGACTTGGAGAGATTTCGGAGACGCCACTGTCTCTTACAAAGGGATGCATCAACATTGCATCAGTTATAGATTTGGCCGAGCGGTGTGCTCTGGTGGTGATTGTACGACTGGCGGGGTCGGTTGCTCCACATCGGGAATTAGTCCCACAAGTTGGAGTTCTGTGTCGGCTAAGGTCTGGGCATTTTTTCAAATTTTCCCGTTTCTATTTTGACGAGATGGTGTCGCAACTGAACAAGGTCCGACGTGGATCTAAGTCATTTGCATACGCCAGTATTTTGTGCAGCATCATGTATGAGAGGGTAGTGCTGTTGAGGCCGGTAGTGGAGGTGCCTCCTGGGGGGCCACGAGAGCCTCGTATGAGGAGGTGGGCTTTGGTGATGCCGCGAGGCGGTGGTGGGATGGTGGGGTGTTATTGGAATGCCATGACAGAGGCCTAGTTTGAGGCCATTCCAGAGATGTTTTTTCTGTACCTGTATGTAGGAATGGACTTCCAGGGTGATCCAGACATGGGTTTGCCTTATGGTTATGTTTGGGGACCAGCAGGTACATTTTGTATGCTTTCTGCATTTACTTTAGTATGTATGCACTTATGTGTTTTGCTAGTGACACTAACATCCTTTTGGTTACTTGTGCAGATGTTGGGGAGGTGGGTCACCCCGTGGCTTGATTGGTGGGCCACGATCCTCCGCGACGACCTAGGGGTGGTCAGGGAGGAGGTGATGGAGGTGGACCAGACAGTGGTGTTGGCGGACCTGGTGGTGGTGCTGGCCCTTCTAGGGAGGGTAGCAGCTCGGCTGCTGGAAAGGTTGCGGTCGAGCGAGCTCGTGCTGACGTGGCAGAGGCTCGCATTGTAGACCTGACTGCTTAGGTGTCAGTTCTTGAGGATTTCCGGGGTCGAGTGGACCACTTGACCCAGGGGATGCCTTCGTAAGGTTTCATGGATGACTTCGAGGAGGTCTGGTTAGAGACTGTGATGGCCTGTGAGAGGGATCATTGGCCCACTCTACGTCGGGTGGCGATCACTGTTGCGAAGACGGCTCCAGTGGTGGTACTGAGAGCAGTGGTGGGTCCAGGTGCCCCTCTTGAGGGGGCACCCCCTTAGATTATCTTTGTACACAGGGAAAGAACTCATTATGAGGATGCTTCCCTTATTTTTGACGACTTTTGTATATTTAGGCTGGCAGTTGGGCCAACGACACTATTTTTTGTACTCAAATATACACATTGTGATATATATATATATATATATATATATATATATATATATGAGAGATTTTTTTGCGGTTGTACATGATGTATCACCTGTTTCGGTTTATGTATTCTATTATGCTGATGGATATCTATATTTTTGGCTTTATGTATGATGGTTTATTCGAGATGCATTCCAGTTTAGGATATTGTTAGCTATGTGATCAGCTGTTTGGTTTTGAATTCTTGGTACATGTGTAAATGCGATATAGTCAAATTGTCTGCTTAATATTTTGGCACACAAATATTTTCTAAACAAATGTGTATTTCTTGTCTCAAACGTTTGGTTTAACTGCAACACTACTAACTAGGAGTTGAGGTAGACATGCATATGGCGCATGCCCTGATGGAGGGCGTCACACATAATTCCGATGACGGTGTCCTATTCTTCCTGATTGTTTGTTGCTAAACCGATTCACACACTGTTTGAGCAGAGTGGCGATCGGTCGGGTGGTAAATAACCCAGGCAACTGCAGCTAAATTTTGAGACCATCTTGATGCTCCATCATCAAATCCAAAATAGGGTTCATGTTGGTGATCCATGGTGATACTTTGAGCACTTTTAAATAAGTCTTTGGGTCAAAATTTTTGGGTGGTGGGGTTTTGTGTACGAACACTCTAGGGAAGGGCCGTCTTGGCCCTTATGGGTAGAATTTCTTGAGGTAAAGGCTGCTAATGGGGTTATTGAGGTAGGTCCCGTCTGTTTCCATCAAGATGTATGCCCCCTATCGGGGGAAATGTTTAATGATGTAGGGTCCTTTCCACAAAGTTTCGAACTTTCCTGGCCCTAAGGCCTCTTTTGTGACATCATAGTGAAGGAATAATTCTCCCTCGGTGAATTAGCGAGGGGTAATGTGGTGGTCAAATGATGCTTTTACCCTTTTCTTGTGAGCCTCATTGTGTTGTAGCAACTGTCGTCAATTTTCGTCGATAAGCTCTAGTTGTATTAAGCGCTGCTCTAGAGGCTGGGTGTTGTCAAGGAGTTCGATAGTTGTATGTAAATTTGGGATCTTGTGGAAATCTATGCAAAAGCACAAGGTACCTTGGTATTTTGCAACAGGAATGAGATGGAAATCCTGGGATGAGGGGATGACAGTAATCCTATCGCCAATATGTGCTGATACAAATTTATATGGTGGATTTTGTCATCGACGTTTTGCGGGGGAAGAATATCTATAATGGGATTCTGTATGAGTGCAGTGTTGGGTTCCCCGCTAGGATGGTCTATTTCTGGTAGGTAGAAATTGTGCTTGCCACAGAGGTGCCTGAATGTTTCCATTAGCGGGCATAACTCTGGTTTGTGATTTTGGCTAGTGCAGATGGTGCACAGTATCATTGTGCCAACGGAGTAGATAGTGTGAGATTCTACACTACTCGTTGTTCCTGATGTGGATGCTTGGAAAGGATCTGGTGTAGAAGAGGTTGCCTTCTGCTTCCATTTCCGTATTGTTGGCTTGGGTGTGTCTACCTCTTTGGTGGAGTGTAGACTTAATGCAGCTCTTGCCGCTCTAAGTTTGGGGAGGTGCACACATTTAATATTATGGTGAAAGTCTGAAAAAATATAACAATAAGTACGCGTGATTTTCTCTTGGTTTGAGAGAATTTTTTAAGGGAGAGAAGAGACTATGCGAAGAATGTTTGTGAGGGGCTTCAGTTCTCTGCATTGGTTGACTCAATGATCATTCAGATCACATAGTCTGCATGTTATCCTAGGTTTAGCCAGGGTCATGCTTCATTGATTCATGGTCTTAATTTGTCTATCGCGCCATTGTGGGGGCGGGGATGATGATCCGATGATGTATTTTTTATGCCATTCTTGGAGGTTGTCCTGTCTCTTCTCTATGGTATTAATCATGTCAATGGTGGGACGAAGTTGCGAGGCATAAGTATGGTGACACTCATAATGATTGCCCTGACATATAAGGAAAAATATCCTTGATATGAAGGTTCCGTCGAGCTCAGTTTGAGGTCTGACAGGGAACCAACGCCGTAATGCGGCTAAATCAGGACAATGGACGACCGCATGATTTGGTGTTTTGCATAACGTGCATGTTGGTCGTCTCTGTGGAGGGCGGTTAGGGGTAACTAGGGGTTCCTTAATCGGTCGCTCTTCAATAGACAAGAACATGATGGATCTGCTCGTCACATATTCTTGGGTTGTGGAGCTATCTGTGGACTCTGCATCCATGTCATCTTCCTGGGAGAGGCGGTCTATAGCGGAGCATAAGCTAGCTAGGGCAAGCCGGAATCAGGGGATATAATGACAATTCTCCAAAAGGTGATTGTCAGTGCATAATGGACATGTGAATTGTGTTGCCCGCAATCAATTGCAGTACACCCTTTCTATTGGATACCATTTGTGGATGAGTTCCAAGGCTGCGCAATCTTCGAGGAAGTGACCATGTTCATCACATAGCGTGTAATGTATAACGGGCATGACTAGGGGTCTTTCTAGAGCTCTTCGTTCTTCCTCCAGGTACAGGATGGTACGAGGTTCATTTCGAGATGCCTAGGTGGAGGGATGCTCTTGATAGGATCTCTTGATGGCATGTAAGGCGTCCCTATATCACGGGATCTCAGGGAAATGGTGGGTATCATTCCCATAGTTTTTGCAGAGGTGCATGTATGATTTGTAAGCAGCTCTTTGCCTTTACCTTTGGTAGGAGGTTCCTTTTTACGGGAACGCGGTGTCGCGATGTCTGTCTCAGAGTCAAGGAGTGGTTTTAATTCATCAAGCTCTAGACAGATATGGGTAGGGTGACATAATACGTCGCATATGGCGCAGAATGGTGATTCCCATTGAATAGAGGGGGTCACCATCTTCTTTCCTCTCTTCTTGGTTGTCCTAGCTATGATCATCGGTTTTTCAATGGGAATTTCCTTTGTAGGAGTGGTCTCAACTGTTTCTTGGATGGGTCGGGACTCCCCGGGACTGAGGGGCTTCAAAATTGTGGCAGTAACGTGGGTGGCTCCTATTCCTGAAGGGGGAATGAGGCACCAAACTAGGAATGCCAACGATATTTTGGGTAACACCAACGTTGCAAAAACCTATTGGGAGATGAAGCCAATTGGGGGGTAGAGGAAAGGGGTTTGGGATGCGGCGTAGGCTAGGGAGGTTGCCGTGGTCGATGCCTCGGTGTCATTACTGCTTGTGTCCATGTCCTGACTAGCTTCGGTGCTTGATGTGGACATCATGCACACCAGAGCCCTTGTGACATCGGGCGATGACTAAGGGATTATGGGAGGATCTCCTAGGAATGACCCTAGAACAGACGATGGTTTGAATTGGCCAGGGCCATATTCTTGGTACCATGAGAGAGCATCTGAGACTGTATCTACATAGGATATAATTACATATGTGTTTGTTAGGGGTTTCTTCTCGCCGTGCATCAGTTGGTCTATAGTAATGATGCGGTCCTCGTGGGGGAACATCATAATACGGAAGACGGAGGAGGCTATGGCAAACATGGCATATATATAACTCTGTCCAAGGAGTATATTGTAGTCCAAGTGAACATCCAAGACTTCAATGTCTATGTGGACCATATTTTTGGCTAAGTAGACCGGGATGTTTTGGTGGAGGTCGAGGGACAACTGTCATATGCTTTAAGCGTGATGACTGAGGGTTTTAGTTCGGGAAACCTATATTCTGCCAAATTTTTTTGGACATGATGCATGTGGAGCACCCTTGTCTATGACACATCAGTGGATAGTGATATTCTGCATTGACTCTAGTATCTGGAAGGTGACCATGGAAGGAAGCCGAGGGGTGGCTTTGTCTAAGTCAAAATCCATTAGGTGCATATCGGTAGGGTCGATAGCTCCTAATGCAGAAAGGAGGGCTTTCCGATGTTTTGGGCATGACTGCAATACTTCCAAAGCTGACATAGCAGCGAGAGATTGTGCTAAATCATCCACGATACTACAATTATGGGTTGCTTTGGAGTATTTTCCTGCTCGCTTATTAGGTCCCTTTGCCATTTTCGGCAATGGTTCTATGGGCATCTTTAAAATGGTCAAAGGTGCAGTCGGTGCACTGGTACTTGCCCCTGATGTATTTGTGTCTGGTGGGGTGTCGTAATTACGATTCCGTGTTTGGAAAAACGTCTCTTCTCTAGTCATGTAGATTTCATGGATGCTTTTCCCGGAATCGTCTGTATTTTGCTGGTGAGTGCTCACCATTCCTTGGTTGGGGAAAGGTTATTGCATCACGGCTAGTTGTTGGGAATATCATCCTTGTCCTTGGTTACTTTGTAGCTTCTTCAGCTCAGGGAGATCGGGATAGTGGTGGGTATAGTGACCATACTCACCACATATTAAACAAGAATGGTTTTTTCTAAGAGGTGGCCTTTTTCTCTGCCGTTGGGCATTTATCGGCTCCTGGTTCTGATTCTGGTTGTAGTTGCCTTCAGCCTGGGATTGCGGTGGGCATTCTTGGTTGTTGCCCCTCTGTCTAGGGTTCCCTTTTGGCTTGTTTTTGGATTTTTTCTTTACCACGTTAGGAGGGTAGTTCTCTTGGTTATATTTGTGTGGTTAGTTTTGGGACGATTGCACAAAGTTCACATGTGCATTGTTTTGCATAGGTAGGTCATGTGCTGGGGACTGAGCATAATGCAGTCCCTGGTTTGCACCTGATTGTTGGAGGGGATTTATTCCGTTAGTGTTTCTTTCTGTGTATTGATTCCCCTGAGCCGGAGGATAGGGTCCTCCCTGGTGATACGCTGGCACCCTATTGGTAAAACTTTGCTGAGGCATATGTTGACTTTGAAAATCGGGTTGAGGCATGTTTTGGGTAGAACTGTATGTGTAACCGGGGTTTTGACTGCTGTTGCTAAGGTAACCTTGGGTCAATGACCAAATTAGCCTGTCTACAGAGTTCGACGCACCTGGAAAGTATTGATAAGTTTGCAGGTGCGGGGCATTAGGAAAGATGTTGTAAATGTATCCTGACTGCATATAAATCAGCTCAAGCTTCTGGGCTTAACTTATTGCATCCTCTTCGGATGAGGGATTATGCTACGCCACATCCTTTGAAATATTTGCTGTGAGAGTTTTCAAGAACAAATCTAAGAGAACCCGGTCGTCGAGTTTGGATTTACATAAAATGTGACGCCGCCACCATTCATGGAGATGGTCCAAGATGTGGATGGCGGGGGTTTGTCTAAAATGAATCAGTAATTCCATTCTGGAATCATGGTGAATGGGTAACTGAAAATATGTTAGGAACACGGTAGTGAGGGCTCTAAAGGTTCCATGTGAATCTGAGGGTTGCTTCACGTACCACTTCACAGCTACTCCTATAAGGGTGCGTTGAAATAATCTTAATCGAATAGTGTCGTCAATGATACTGTTCGATGAGCACCACAAGTGAAAGGTCATGACATGATTACCTGGGTATTTTGCTTGCTTACCTTCGAACTTTGGTATATCTGAAGGGATCTTCGTGGGCATGAGAGACCATGTAGGATCATGTGCGATGGGGTCATTTGTTAGCTTGGTTAAATCAGGCAGATTCAACAAAGCTAAGAAAGTTGACTGAGAGGTTGACGCCATTGCAATGTGTGAAAAAACAAAGTTCTAGTTAGAACGAGGGTTAGTCTGCGATGTACCCTGCTGTGTATTTAGTCTGCTTCCCGAATGGTACGCACTCCTCTGCCCCCTAGGGGTCGTGGGAGGAGTGGTATGTGGCATGGTGTTGGGAGACCGACAAGGGTTCCCAACTACAACTTCCCCAATAAAGGACAAACTGATAATGGTGGCAGAATTTTGTCTTTGACGCCTGAATTGCGAAAGACTTTGAACCCCTCCCGGTAATGGGGGGAGGTCCAAAAGACGCCTGGATCGACGAGGTTCCATTGGGACTTGTCAGGTGTCGCCCATGTTTGGTTTTTTGGAAAAATTTGAGAGGATAGAGTCTATGATAAAAGAAAAATTCTTGTCACATACATAAAACGAAGCGAAAAATAAAATAAATTTCCCTTTAAATTAGTCTATGTGATCAAGCAATCAAAAAAGTGGTTTTTGTTTGTTTGCATATGATACTCAAAATCCTGGAAAACCTATGCATCCTCACACACTCAAAATTAACTATACCTTGAGAATATTTCTTGCAAGTGCTGGCACATCGTCCCGTAAGAGCTGGCGACGCCCCCAGTCAGCCAAAGAGAATCCACCAAGGTAAGGGTAGAGGGTCTAGCGCTTGCCTGCACTGTAACCTATAGGGTAAAGGTTGCCCTAGTTTTTGGCCACTAAGAACCATTGTCCCATGTGAGCGTTTGATTCTTGGGCTTCTTGGTAGTTAGCTAACAGTACCGAGTATCAGTTGGGCCAGGTAGCCCCAACTGATACCGCACGCACTGTGCCTAAGCCTAACCCCCTTTGAAACGGGTCTCTGCCGTGATCAGGTTTTCTTTGCCGTGGGATGATAGGTGGATTTGAAGATCCCTAAATACAAAAAATTTATGTTTTAATATGAAGTATGATCAAGGCGGCTTACTGGATGCCTACCCCCTTTGATCCTAACTTAAGCTATAAATTATTTTGTGGCCCCTGTGGGGAGAATTTAGTGAGTCTGGTTAAGTTAGTTTTAGGTGTCTTGGATTTACTTATTGGGTGAGTGTGTGTGAGCACAAAGTGGAAAATAACATAGTTTTAACATGTGGATATCGATGATCCTTTACAAAATCCCCTATTTAAACTATGTTGTATTGTTCCTGGCTCAAATGGAAAACATGTGCGGATAATGGGCCACTTTCAATTTTTCCTAGTTAATCTATGTGAATAACTATAGGGAGATGGAGAATTGTGAATATGGAGCGTTCATATGCTTACCTAGGATCACCAGAGGGTGCAAAGGTAGCAGAGATTACTTGCTCTTCTATAAAAAATTCAATCCTAGTCCTGAAATTCCTAGTGCAAAAATTGAACTAAACTAAAAAATTTTACACTAGAAAAAGAAAAACTAGCTATGCATGTGTGGTCTTGGGCCACTTACTTGGGCTAGTTATCTAAGTGTGTAGGTACCAAAATTTGCAAAACACAAAATTTTTCGGAATGCAAGTTGTTCCCCCCCCCCGGTACTTAAACTATGTGTGGACTTTACAAAAATCAACTTGAAGTAAAACTGACACTAAGCCTACAAAAACTAGCTAAAATTGAGCTTTAACAAGCTGCGGGGTACCACAACCAGTGATGGCAGGTGTATTAGGGGCTGCCAAGTACCTTACAAGCAGGAAAAAACAAAAACTAAGGAGAAATTTCTCATTTTGTAATTTGCACGGAAAAGGCTGAAACAGGTGCGCTCTCTGCGTGCGGGTCATCTCTGAACGCGCGCCCTGCGTGTCTGTGAGGGAAAAACGTGTGCAAAATGCTTCAAGTAAAATTGTTTAGGAGCTTCTCTTCTTCAGTCTGTCACTTGGGATGAACTAGGGACTGCAAGAGAAATCAGGGGACATCTAGCTCCACTCCATAGCATAGACAGGGGTCTCCTGCAAAAGAAGGCACAACCACATAAACTTGGTAATAAAACTTTAGTGGAGTCACCAATCCTATTGTAGTGTGTTCGGTGCACGTATGTACGAAATCATACTAGGTTAAGGGGTGTGTTTTACCCCATTAAGCTATTGGTAATAGGCAGAAATAAGTGGAGTCAATAATCATATTATATAGAGGAAAAAGCATGAAAATGTAAACTAAAAACTAAACTAAAACTAAACATAAATACACAGAAGCTCTGAACGAGTCAAACAACAACAATAATGCAAACGGTGGCTATAGGCCCCTTTTTTTGAGCGCTGGTAGTAAGAAGAGTGAAACTTTACCCTCTTGCCAAAGGGCCCCTAGACAATGGTTCTAGGTACCGATGCAAGGATGTTTTTATCCCAATATTGCCTCGGTGCAGTCTCCCTCTCTCTCTACTGTGTGGACTGAACTTGTTGGGTGGCCAACAATTGAGTCCCCTCTATCTTCAGCTCCGGGTCACACACTGCTGGTATTGCTTGGGAAATTTTGGCCATCATAACAATGTGATCACCCATTCTTCATCTCATGGTGGTCTTATATAGGAGATTTCAAATCCTCCCTTCCCTCTCTTGGTACATGGAGGATGGTGACCCAAGATATGGGTATGATTCCTTTGTGTGCTCCAAATATTCAATTGTGTGCTCACATAGTGTCTAAGGAGGCATTGGTGGTTGTCCTTAGGCATCTACAAGTAAGACATCACTTGTCATTTGCTTTGTGTGGTCCTGGATAGTGACATTTCACCACTCTCAGGAATGCGCACATATCGGGAAAAAAGGGGCGCAGAAGGCGCTCTTCACGAAGGATTATGCACACAAATAGCATTTGGGACTAGTTCAAATTTGATTTTCCTCAAACCTTAGAGATTTTAAAATACTTTCTAGATTCTATAATGTATTATAGCCCTATAAATCCTTTGTCTTGACATTAATTAATGCCATCTTCTGTCGTACGATTTTCCAGTGTTAACACATATCTCTCATGATGATGCGTCAGGTAGCCCTGCAACGTCATGTGGTCTCTCTTCTGCCAGTCCCCCCATCTTTCACTCTGATGAAGACATTATGGAAGCAATGACCACCCCTGAATTTCCTTGGGATGATATGCACTACCATGGGTACTTCCCTCCGCAATAGTTCCATGACCAGTATGTTGTGGAGTTTAAATACTTCATCTTAGATGAGTTCAATCAGTTTAGAAATCCCATTCCTCCACCCGATGCTTTTGGCAAAGAAACATTTCCTTAGGGGCACATTGTGCCCTAGATGAAATTGAGGCTTACAATAAGCTACTCAAATAATTCCATAATTTTTCCGCCAGGTCCTATTCAGAGAGGCACAAACATGATCTTGCCACTGTTGACCACCCTATCGACACATGGCCCGATGCCTACCCTTTCCATCAAAAGTTGAGACACATTTCTTGATGAGAGGCTCTCAAAACCGCAATCGATAAGCTAAAGCAGGATGGATGTTCCTATCTCGTTTTCAAGAAAATAGGCACCATTCATGTCTATATGGAATTTCGTGACCTGAACAAAGCTTGTCCCCATGACATCTTCCCTACACCATGTATTGACCATATCTTTACCAAGTGTAAGGGGCATAGAAATTTTACCCATAGCATCCATCATGCGTGTTTTATTTCTGCCATGAATTCAGGTTTCTTGCATTTTCCATCATCTTCTCCTTTTTTGTCTTGTGATGCATTTCAGATGGATCCTTCATCCACACTGTACTTCGTCTATGCCAATGTTGCAAGTCGCTACTCGTGGAATCTAGCCTCGGCAGCCTGGGCCATTTTTACCCCCATACATTGGTTAGTCCTTTCCAATGATGTATGCATTGGATCTGCCACCAATAATCAAGCCGAATATGATGCAGTGATAGGTTTGTTAGTCGATGCCCTTGATCATCGCATCCTTCATATTCATGTTCATTTAGATTCCGTGTTGCTTTTCAGACAATTGATTGGCATATATCGTTTACATAACCATGTCATTTTTAGAAGATATTTACGTTTGAAGCTCTTAATGCGTGAATTTGAAACCATTACATTCAGTCATGTACCGAGAGCCCAAAATCACTATGTAGATAGCATTGCAAACAATATTATAGATTGGCACTTATCACATGCATTTAACACAATAAAATAACATTAAACAAAAGGTGAGCCACATGCTCGTCATATATAAAAGATGCATATCCATAATATGTGTCCAAAAAATCATAAATGTTTTGGAGTCCTCTACTCTAATACATCTGACATGCCCATAGCATGTTACAAAAATCAAAATTGGGGGCACATCATGCCCCTACATCTAATCACTATCTGGAGGGTCCTAATCCAATGGTTCGGTTCCTGTAGCTTATAGATCCCGCATACCCTGTCCGGTCATCACCATGCACTGCATAACCCCTCGCCACTCTGAGGATAGACCAACACATGCCTCAATGTAGCACTCATCTAAATCTTGCTAGCCGCACTCTGATACCCCGGTCATCAACAACTCGCATCTGTGTTGGAGATCCTCCAATAGTGCCTCTAAATATTCTCAATCAACTCCTCTAGTTTTACTAGACTCTGCAGCCCCTGGTGCTGTGGATCGTCCCATTTATCGGGCTGGTCTTATTAGAAAATGAAATTAACTAAGAAAAAAAATACAGAAAACACACATAAAACCAGACACCAAATAATGGCAGAAAAGAGGCTTCAGCCTCATGTATTATCATCATTCTATCTTATTAAAAGAATTTAGTGTTACAATTTAAATAGATGAGAGACAATGTCTTAAGATAGTGCGTGCTATCTTAGACTCCTTTGGTTGAGATGATTTCTCACCAAACACCCACCAAGATAGGAGTTACTAAACTAACTCCAATCTTTGAGGAACAACCCAAGATTTATGCACATATTCCTAACTTGGAATATTTAATTAATTAATTTATATTTGGATTTATTATTGTTTTGTGAGAGAGGCTAACATTCCCCCCTTCAATGATAAATCCAAAATAAGAACGAGGAACCATCTTCCAAGTTCTCATGTTGATCCTCAAAAACATTGCCTGAAAAACCACCAAAGCTGGATGTTGAAAAACTGCAATCTGAAGAGACCATGAGTCAGTTGTATGTCTGATTCATCTCTGAATTTTGCTTGACAACTCCATCAAGTGCCAAGTTGCAAGAGGATCAATCTTTCCTTTGCATGAAATCAACATCCTTTGTCCACTGACAAAAATTTTTCAAAGCCCACTGGCTGATGATGTAAAAAAACACTCACTGTTGCTTTTGCTGTGCTGAAAAGCTGCTCACTGCTTATTTGTTTTCGACTGCCCACTGGTGAATTTGTTGATGCCCATTGGCTGATTTTGCTGGTTTTTTCAAGACTTTCAGTCTGACAACCATTTTCAATCTCATTGACATTTCCCCCCCTTTGTCAGTTGAAAGGAGAGACACTTCTCTTGGAAAGTATTCCTGAACTCACCCCCTTCAGGTGTAGGAGTTTTACACTGGCGTACTCCCCCGTTCAACTACATGAGAGTACCATCATCTTTTCACCATTGGTTGCACTATGTGTGATTGTATTCGATTGTAGAACTGAGACAATCTTTTGACTGTGGATGACCATTTCCAAGGATCGATCCATTCATAATGTATCTTCAATCTGGCTGATGTTTGTTGGTTGCGAAATTTTTCTGAGGAATGATTGGGCTTGCTACAATGGCGACAAGGATGGAGATCAAAACACTGATCTTCCATATGACCGGTTCTTTGACAATGAGAACATTTCCGTTGGACTTCAACTTCAGGTTGCATGCAATTCTGTTTGTCTGCAACTTTGTGTTGCGTGCATTGCTGGTTATCTGCAACTTTCTCAGAATTTTCTGAGGTGAGTTGTGCAAGAAATCCTGCACTGACGAACTTAATTATCTTGGAATAATATAGGATATGTAAGTTGGTGTCATCATTGACATATCCTAAGCCTCGTCGATTCTTGTTATTTTGAATTTCGTCCCATGGCTTGATGATGGGCTTGGAAGAAATTGGAATTGGAACAACTTCGACACTTGAAGCTATTTGAATGAATGACTTAGAATAATTTTTAGCTGTATGGTTCAAAGACTCTGAAGCATCATGCTTTTCTTGCAAATAATTCCTTTGAAGTTGCGACTCTAGTTGAAGAAACTCAATGGTTTCATGTGTTTGTTGTAGATGCCGTGAAATATTAGCAAGAGTTTCTTTTCTGATGTGCACCATGTCTTCATCACTTGAGATGATCAAACTGTGAAGAATGTTTAACAACTGAATATGTTGCGCCATCTAAACTTTCTCACTTGAAATCAGGCTCTCTTGTCGGAGATGTCGTGCTTTGAACTGTTTCACTTGATTTTGGTACTTGAAAGACAAGCTCGCTTGCTATGTGGCTTGAATGGCACGCTCGCTTGATTTGTTTCTTATTGCGCTTGCTCAGAAAACTTGCTAGAATTGTAGAATTTTCTTGCTTAAACTCTGGAATTCACACTCACTTGATGACGATCGTGTTTGCTTGAATGCTTACTTGACTTACTTGATGACTTCACGCTCACTTGAATGAATAGCCACGCTTGCTTGATGTCGATCTCAACTTGCTTGATTTTTTTAACTTGTTTGGTTGCTTTGATGGTTGTTGCAATGAACTTCACGCTGGCTCGCTTGATGGTTTGATCTTTGTACTGACTTGATGCAAATTTCTTGAATGAATACTCACGCTTGCTTGCAGGAGATGTAAACTTGCTGCTTGTTTGCTTTAAAAACTCGTGCACTCACTTGATTTTGCGTAAAAGAAGGGTGTCGAACACTGTTGACAATGCACCCAAGAAAGCTTACAATGATTTTTAATGGCTCACTTAAAACAATGAATTCCCTTGTCCTCTTAAAAATTCAAGAACAATGAATTTTTAAGGATTCACTTAAAACAATGAATTCTTAAATGTATTTGCAAGAACGTTGATGAAGAATTTTCTTTGAAATACTGGAGTTTTCAAATTCATGAACTTGATTGTATTGAGTTGAAGTAGAATGCCAATGTTGGAAACTTTGATTATTTGTTGTAGTGACACAATTGCACGTGTTGAGCTTAATTTTCCTGCCTTGCAGCTATTTCGTTACATGTGTTGTGCTTGCTGATATTGAACTTTATGTATGCGATATTAAATGAAATCATTGATGTGTCAAAACTAGACACAAATCAAAAGAAATAACATGAAGCCATAAAAACATGCGCCATCAACAAACACACATGGTGTACCTAAGATCCCCTTATTCAATTTCGGGCGGATCTAGGACACTTGAACACCACAAATAAGATGTCTTTATTGAGTATTGAGATCATCAACCTTTCATCTTTTACAATATCGGTATTGAATCTTTCTCAAACAATGAGAATTTCACACTCGCAAATTTTGGAAACAAATGTCTGCAAAAACTATGTGCACTGATCGCTCCCACCTTATTTCTCCAAATTACAACTTATTACTCCACTTATTACAATCTTCACTCTTATGAAAAAATAAAAATATTCTCCAATGCACTTGTCTTCCAAAGTCTTGATGGCTTAGAAGTGAATATATCCCACCTTAAAAATCATCCCCTACAATATTACTTTAATGAAAAATACATTTATCACTTCAATATCATTCAAATCTCCTTAAAGATTTTAATATACTCCCTTTTTTTTTATGTTTCCCTTTTTGTGAACCAAAAAAATAAATAAATAAAAACCACTTGAGAAGGTTGTACTGAAGGGGTATGCAGAGTTGGCTAGTTGGCGGCCTGTTCGTGTCTGTTGACCTCATCCAAGGTTGTTTTCTTACATCTGCACGATATGCTCTTCGTTCCCCACATGCTCACGTTCCATTGTGGCCTTACCAAGAAAATGCGGCCCAACAATGCTTCACCTCCCTTCCACATCGAGTAAGCTACGGTGCCAGTGTGTTCTCCAGCAACGCCCAATGTGTTCTCCAGCAATGCCCCTACTGGGATTTAGTCCTACAGTAGTTGAGGTAAAATTCACGGTCATGCGTGATTTCCAGGTTCGAGGATACCCGTTGGGTGGCATGATCCGGTGCGTCGTCCACCTTCTCTTTTGTGATGCATATACACGACCAAGGAAATCTCTTAGGGTCTTTGATGACGAAACAAAGGGCACTTGGAAGCTTGAAATGCTTAAGATCAAGGCGCAAATGGCCTCTGATAACCCCAAAAAAACGGAATTACTGTCCTTTTGAACCTTCCTACACTCGAATCGACCGATTCCATGCAATGACATGTAGCAATTTGTTTCGCTGGCAGATCCACAACTTGGAACTAAGCAATTTGATGCCTCGATTTTTAACAACATAGGTAATGGGAATGACGTCTTGGATTCCGATCACAGACTTTGGTTGGATGAGTCAACGATGATGTCGATGGGAAGTCACTTTAGCAGAATGTCTACAACAATTTCATGTGCGTTCACACCCAACGACCTGCAATATTTCTCCGGAAGAAATGGAAAGGGTGCAATGCTGCGAAGTAGGTTTTAGTGAGAATCATATGGACCAGTTTTGGGGAAGTTCTACAAGCCGTGGATTCAAAATATCCATCCAACCATTCACACAACATATAAAAAACCAGTCCCAAATTTGCTAGATATGAAAGGAAACACAACAAGCCATCGCGCACAAAAAACTTCACACATAACAAGATCTTCCAAAACTTTTTTTAAAACATAAAAACTCAGGCAAACCAAAATTGAAGAAATGGCTTACGAATCTATCGATGGGTTTCGACCCTTCTGTAGATGTCTCTACTTCAAATATTTAATGAAACTTAGTCACAGTTCTAGATGCAATCACGTCCTTTTAATCAAATTCTGGATGAGGGGTTTTCGGCTTCAAGCCTTTTCCAGATCCCTTTCACTCTGCTCTCCAACAGGGTTGTCACTCCTATGCATATCCACACTCATACTGATGACGCTTGGCTCTCTCCACCGGCTCCATGCACAAGCATATCAAACAGTGGGTTGATTCTATATCTAGAAACTCAACGCTGCGACCGAATCCCAGCGAAGTCGTGAAACTTTTCATATTTTCCTTTTTAACATTTACATTCAAGGACTGAGTACAAATCGGAGAATCAGTAGCATGTAACCCAGCTCCGATACCACATATTAGAAAATGAAATTAAATCAGAAACAAATTACAAAAAACACACATAAAACCAGACACCAAATAATGGCAGAAAATAGGCTTCAGCCTCATGTATTCTCATCATTCTCTCTTATTAAAAGAATTTAGTGTTACAATTTAAATAAATGAGAGACAATGTCTTAAGATAGTGTGTGCTATCTTAGACTCCTTTGGTTGAGATAATTTCTCACCAAACACCCACCAAGATAGGAGTTACTAAACTAACTCCAATCTTTGAGGAACAATCCAAGAGTTAGGCACATATTCCTAACTTGGAATATTTAATTTATTTATTTATCTTTGGATTTATTATTGTTTTGTGAGAGAGGCTAACAGGTCTCATTGGTGATATATATGAATACCAATAGTAACGAATCAATACCATATACATCATTCTAAAAATTTAAATGCATCATAGAATATAACAACTTGTCACTTACCATCTGGTTCCCATGCTCAATCAGGTGGAAGTGACAAGTCCGGGTCCCCCTGATATTTCATCCCATTATAGGGATATTTGTCTATATACATTGAAATTTGGTCCCAATGTGAAAATAAATCGGGTCGGAACACCTACCTCCTCCTCTCCTCAGTAGCCGCTCCCAGCGGCGCATCCTAGGCTCTTGTGGGCCCCCATCATGGATCTGTACATGAGGCCGAAGTGTGGGGATCTTCTTGAAGAAGAATGAGCACAAAAATGTCCCAAAAGCACAGTCATGGTTCACTTGTCACTTTCATAGCGATAACTATCGTTTCAGCGACCACAACATCATCTGGGCCCACCCATAGTAGGTCCCTCTCAACACGCTTTCAACGGGCATCATCTTCCCTTCGGTTATGTGGTGGAAGGCCTGGTTGCCCAAGATCCGCAACACTGCTGCGGTGACAGCCTGAGTCTCTAGTCTCTCCAGGTTTCTGATCAGTATAGTTGTGCCCTTGATATGAACATCTGGTCTACAATGTCGATCCACAAACTCAAAAATATTCCACCCCTGTGGTAATATTGGTTGGATGTTTCCCACCATCCCCAATGGTGGGAGGTCGGTCAAGAAATAAATATCATGAACAATCGGCTTGATTTGGTGCCCCTGCACTATAAATACCTCTAGGTCTGGGTCCCAATAACTAACTATCCTCGCTAACAAGGGATATCCTGCCCTCATTAAAGGGTTCTCAACCAACTTGAGCACCCCATATCTTTCCAGTGCACCTCGTACAGCCTGACTCCCCTGGATCTCAGAATAGAGTGCCTCAAGATATCTCTCTCTCTAGTTGATATTTAACTCTTCCATACTTGCACAAAACCATAAATTTGTCGATCAGAGGAAGGAAAAACTGCCTCAAAAACATCAAGACCTAGATCCCAGCCAAAAACAACAAAAAACCCAACTTTTGGCAGCTCGCACTTTTTTCAGCCTTGAACCTGCGAGGTCGCAGTTTTTCCCCTGAAACCTGCTACCTAGGTCGCATAACAGGCCCCAAAAAGTGGGAGCTAACCGTGAGGAGGGGTAGAATGATGTTTCAGGACTCAGGGCACCTAATCAGAAATTCTAAACTGCTAAAATTGAAGAGTATGGTTAGGTCACATACCTGCAACTGACGTATCTTGATTTTGACGGTCGGTTTTTCCGCTATGAACATTGCGATATATAGGGTCTTTTCCTCCTCTCCACATTCACCACAACTACACTTGCAAATGAATCAAATTGGAGGGAAATTGCCGTATTTAAAGAGAAACCCTAATTTTTTCTTTCGCCAATTGCGACCAAATTGTAGCTCCATTTAACGAACCTTCATCATCATTAGGAAGCTCTCACTAAGCTCTAAAATGGGTATTCATTCATTTTTGGTGGTTTGATACTTCATCCGGAAGCCTTTTTCCACGAAGGGTCACTTTGTTGCCTCTCAAAATCAAATTTATGCACTTGCGCCACTTGTACTTGGGGCACTACTTAGCCTTCATACTTATTGACACTTGTGTCGATTTTCGTCATGAGTAATCATATTTTTCTCATGTTTTTATGGTCCCCATCGGGCCTATTATGTGTGGTGGCATCATCGAGTCGCCCTTGATTAAAGAATCCAATTTGAGTCATCATCACATTCATGGAGTCTCTCATGAGTCCCTTTTGTCTCCTATTACTGTATTCCATCCATTCATGCCTTGTCCCTCTCTCGTGTAGCCCATTTTGGCCTCCAGTCCCACTGTCCCCCATCCTCTCAAGAGTCAAGTCAGTCGTTGGCAGTTCATCCATGATTTTTATGCTTTAGCAAGGGAAGTCATCCATTTGCTACTTAGTATCCCTCATTCCATCATCATCCCTGGTGTCAGTCCATCAGTTTCTCTACTATATTCCCTCGTGCCTTAGTTGAGGACCCTCATTGACTCACATATGACGAACCCCCTTCTGTCGAGATCAACAAATTCATTCCAGAAGATAGGTCTAGAGGGTGGTGTATCTTGGTTCCAGCTTCCATCATTGTTCAGTGCCTTGGATCAGGCAAAGGAACCCCTTATTTCCCTTTGAATTTATTTTTTCTCATCTACTCCACTTTAGCATGATCGATATTCGTATACTCGATAGTTCGATGATCCAACAGATTTATCCAATGATTTTCGGGCATGTGTGAGATGTTTCAAAACTCATGAGGGGGTGGCCCTTTAGGTATCCCCCCGCATGCCTGGATGACCTCATTCTCTTCTACAGCCTCAGATGCAGCTCCAAAGATTTGATGTGTTCGGCCCTAGCCGCTTGCAATGCCTATAGCATGCATATATCACTTAGATGATCCATTTATATTTTCAGAGCCCTTTCCTGTTTATTAGGGCTTCTTTGGTTATTATTATATCTCTTGTACTCATATATTATTATATTCAACCCTGGTTGTTGTCCCAGGCGCATTATGTATGTGGGATCCATTATATATTTTTATGGCCCATGTTTACGCCAACATATCATGTACTTTACAGCTCAGTCTCATTTTACTGAGCAAACTAATATTCTTTGTACTTTGTCATCTTAGCGCGCATAGGTATGCCACCCTCACCTCATTGTATATAGGTACTCAACCATTAAAGGATACTTATGGTTGTTGGTCTTGCCCCCTCAGGGTTATTATCCTCTCTTGCTTCGCTTCGCCTACATATATCTGTCTCTGTGACTCCCCTTCGGTGTCTACTGATTGTGTTCTTACAACGTACTTCGATCATACGATTAGTTCCTAACGCTCACATGTTGGGGGGCAATATGTTACACCAATTTTTGGTCATCTAGCCATGTATAATTATATGGATCAGAATACGCCATGTAAGACCAAATTTACCATACTAAAATTTCTTTCACTAAGAAATAATTTAATAAACCATAGTTTATTAAGTTATTTTTGGTCCAAATAGAAAAACCCATGAGGAATAATTAAATAAATCCTTATTTATTTGATTTTCCTCTAGGAATATTTTTTTTCTTTTCTAAAATAGGCTCTTTCTATTATATCATACAGTCCAAAATATTACAGTCATAATCCTTCGGAGTTGGCAAGCCAGTTCCAGAGGGAAATTTCGTTTCCAAAACAACAAAAAAGTGGCTGCCCTAGAGGGGGAAACCAACCCAAGAGAAGAGTTCAGAGAGTCTAGAATATGCTTCCCATAGTGGGAAACCAGCCTCGTGCATTACATGTTTAAGACAAAACCAAAAATCTAGTAGTAGTGAAATAGTTGTAAATTGACTGGAATGAGAGAGAAGCCCCTAGAAGTTAAGAAGATGGAGTATTATCATCCTTTTCTGGTGGTTGGAATGGCTCCTCCTCAATTCTGAATTCATATTTAGACTCGTCGTCCTCCTGCTTGGACGCGTGGGTTGTTGACGGAGGAAGATACGCCGTGTGGGCATCAGGCGAATGGGACGAATCCGTGTGAGCCTCAACACTTGTGCTGGTGCCATCCTCGTCCAAGTTTGAGTTGCCATGATCGTTGTTTGAGGCCTACTGAACTGGAAATGCCACCATCTTACGAGGGGAGAAGGGGGAGGCGGGAGATATGGTGGACTTGTGACATATTTTCCTGGATCAAAGACTGGAGCCAGAGGCTTCAGAGGGAGATTAAGGAAGGTGGAGAGATAGGTGAGCAGTTAGATTAATGGGGTCCAGGATTTTTTGCTCTTCCTAGTCAACCGAGAGATTCACCGTCTTGCCTGCAAAGGCAGAGATGGGAGGCTTGGAGGGAAGACTGCATCCACCGCCTATGTGGCACCGCATGCGGTGGCGTCTGAGCATGATGGAGGAGTATGAATGGGGCTGAGACGAATGAGGGAGCGCTGCGTCACGGTAGGGAGCAGAGGGGGAACCAAACACCAGAGTGAAGCAAGCTGTGGAGTAGGGAATCAAGCCATGGAACAAGGGATTGGCGGAGGTACAAGGAGCGTCTGCACAAAGCCAAAGGGAGAGGAAAATGTTGAAGCATGGAGCAAGGATAACAGATTTATGGGCCATGGAGGGCGGCGAAGGCATGACAGTCAAATTAAATGATCAGAGGACAAATTTAATGGCGGAGAGTTGCGAGGATGTCGACGGGGGACGTTTGAGGGTGGCGAGAAAACTCCCCACGTATCAGAATTTAAGCTAGGTAGGGTGGCCATGTGCGTCTGCATGATGAGGACAGGTTTCCTGCATCCTCGCGGCCATGTGGCAACTCTATTTATTGCATTCTAACACCCGCATCTGTGGTTCCTCTAGGAATAATTAATTAAACCTTTGTTTAATAATATTCCTGGTCATATTTAACCCAATTAATGAGAAATAATTAGATAAATCATTATTTATCTTATTATTCTCTAAGAATAATTAATTAAATCATTATTTAATTAATATTCTTTGTTAAATTTGACTAAATAATTTAGGAATAATAAAATAAATCATTATTTGTTAAATTTTTCCTTAATCCCATCCTTGAAATGATAAATAAACATTTTATTTGTTTATTGTTTCTAAATAAAGGGATTTAACCAAATTAAGTTCCTTTTCCCTCCAACAAAATATAATAAAATATTCCAAGCAGTTAGATATAGATCTTGGTTAATAATATTTTATTATGCACCATTATCAAGGATAACTCAATATTTTTTGATAAATAGGAGGGTTTTCCATTCGTTCCTTACCTTTGATCCTTTTATCATGGTTAGACTTTGATCCTCTTATCATTTTCTATCTTTGATTATTTTTTATTTTCCTTTTTCTTATTTCTTATTGAACTCCCTTTGAGTTCTACACGTCTTGGGTATTCTAAACCATTGAGAGAGAAACTTTGAAGTTGAACTGTTTGAGGATAGCCAGGAACCCATCCCATTGAGGGGGACTGTATCAGTTCTCTTCCCAGGTGTTACATAATACAAAAAATTCTTTATAATTCTTGTCTTGTCCATTGGATATTTTGGAGAAACTCTTATTTCATTTTGTTTTTTAGCTTATTTATTTTCATAGATCTGGGTTTATTTTGCATTTGTTTCGACCGTCTATTGCAGATCTAAGAAGTTAGACAACCATATTTTTGGTAGGGTTGTTTGTCATGTGAAGCTAAAGTGATCACTTTTCGTACACTTGCGTTAAGGAATCATACTAACAAGGAATATGACTCCATTATCCAGAAAAATGCATGGGAAGTTGTCCCAAGACGAGAGGGGAAGTCAGTTGCAGGATCTAGGTGGGTCTACAAGGGGAAGCATGAAGCATATGAGAGTGTGGAGAATCACAAGGCCATATTTGTGGTTAGAGGGTTCTCTCAGGTGGAGGGGATTGATCATGAGGAGACTTTTCCACCAGTCGTAAGGTACTCATCAATAAGATACATCCTTGCATTCTCAACACAAATGTGATGGAATATACATTAGATGGATGTAAATACAACCTTTCTCAATGGATTTATTGAGGACGAGGTGTACATTGAGCAACCGGAATTTTTTGAGACCTTAGACAGGGGGTCACATGTGTGCAGACTCAAGAGAGAATTGTATGGGCTAAAGCAAGCACCTCATGCTTTGTACACCAAGATCAAAAACTATTTCATTGGGTTGGGCTTCACCAAGAGTGAAGTGGATGCGAACCTTGAATAGATTGTGGTAGATAGTAATATTTTGATTGTTGTACTTTATATCAATTATTCTATACTAATAGGTGATGAGCATCTCATCAAGTCTTGCAAAGAGGATCTTGCAAGAGAATTTGAGATGAAGGACATGGTTCTCTGCCACTATTTCCTTGGATTGGAAATATGGAAAAGAGATGGGGAAATATTTGTATCTCAGGGAAAGTATGCCAACGATATCATTATCAAGTTCCACATGGAGGGCATCAAACCCATGGAGATTCCTCTAGCAGGAAATGGGAGGAAGGAGGATGCTACTTCACGTGAAGTAGTGGATGCTATCATTTACATGAAGCTTGTAGGTTCACTCATGTATTTGGTGAACACACGACCAAACATATGCTATGAATTTAACCAACTTAGTCAAGATATGGTTAAGCCTATCAAGCTATTTTGGAAGGCAGGCAAGCATGTGTTGAGATACCTTAGAGGAATTATAGACTATGGGCTATGGTACAAACATACAGAGGGAGTGAAACTCCGAGGCTTTACCGATGCAGGGAGTCCATCTGATAGGAAGAGAACATCTTTAGCATAGAATCAACGGTAGTTTCCAGGTGAAACATGAAACAAAGATAAGTTGCACTTAGTTTAGCAGAGGCAGAGTACATGGCAGCTAGTCAGGCAACATGTGAGGCCATCTGGATGAGGAAGATACATGTTGGTTTGTTTGATTGACAGATGGATCCGACAATAATACATTTTGATAACCAGAGTTACATCAAACTCTTGTTTAATCCAGTTTTTCATGACATGTCCAAGCATGTTGATATCTGGTATCACCATCTTAGAGATTGTGTGCAGAGGCGAATTATGTCATTAGAGTACATTCCCACGAAGGAGCAGGATGCATACATATTGACGAAGGCGCTGGCAAGAAGAAAATTAGAATTCCACAGAGACAAAATTGGGGTAGCAGATGAACCCTTTCTTGTTGAGCGGGAGTGTTTAAATGGCACCCAAGGCGGCTTTTGATTTGATTTTCCCCTAATTAAATTGGAAGAGAAATTGTAATTTCATCTCATGGCAACTTGTATTAGTTGGTTGAGTCAGGAAGACTTAGTTAGATTAGGAAATTTGAATTGAGGGTCATAGAGGAGGCATGTAGAGTTCTCCCATGATTTTAAGGGGTCCAGTTACATTTATTTGTGAGTTATAATTAGTTAACTCAATTAATTGAGTTAAAGTTAGTTTAACTAGTTCTAACTAAGATATGAGCTTGTGATAGGTCCAATGAATTAAATATGGTTTAATTCACATGCAGTGATCAATTAGTTAACTGATAATTCACTATAATTAGTTGTTGCATGTCAATTCTAAGGAAGGCCCAGTTGATATTGAGGTTAAAGGGAAGATAACTATCAGTTGTATAATTAGAAAATTGTGCATTTCATGTATGAGTTCATCAGGAAGCCTTGAAGGAATTGTGCAATCAATTCTTGGAAATTTCCTTATTAATAGGGGCTTAATTAGCCTAGGAATGCGTGAACAAGGCTGGCCAGACAGAGGTTGAGAATCGGTTAAGTATTTGACTGATTTTTCCTAGATCAGAGTGAGACTAACATCAGAGTGCATAGGTTTCTCAGTGAGGGAAATATCATTGTATTGTTTCATGGTCTTGAATTTATGAAATATACAGATAGCGAGGTTTTGAGCAGTTTCTTTCCCCAGATACATCTTGTGTTATGTGATTGATAATTTCTTTCTCTTACTTGTTATGTGATTGTGCGATCGTATTTGGTTTCCACGAATTGTAGAGGGATTCAATATTTTTTTTTAGTACATTACAAGATCAGATTGAATCCCTTTGGATAATTTCTACAAACACCGAGTTTTTCTTTCTCTGGGCTCATTAAAATTTACGTTGAAAGAGCTGAATGAGTTTTATTTTTGTGTCTTTTCAAACTCTTTAAAAATGAAAACGACATCGAGTTATTCCTTCACTGGCCTCATAAAATATAAACAATGCATGACTTGTCAATCATGACGGGAGAAAACCACTCCTTCCTAGGGTTCATTAAAAATAATTTGAAGGACTCATATGAAGGATGACCTTATAGGACAAGAAAATTTTATCCTCCTCAAGATTGAAAAAAATAAAGAGGTACTTTCCAGTAATGGTGGGGAAAAATTGGGAAGGAACATTCAATTTTGTATGATTAAAGGTAGTATGTCACTCTTGGACATGACACTGTCACACATGTTTTTGGGTCAGGAAATCCATTTGTCTTACAGTTAATCAAACCTCATCAAAATTATTTAGTTGGTTTTGGGTATTATCGTTGATTCAAATGTTGTCAAGTATAAGTGATGTGTCGCAAATATGTTCAAGAGAAGTCCAACCTTAGTTAAAATTACCTTGAAAATCATAACCTTCAATCGTGTCGATCATCCCTGATTCAGTCATAAATCACTCCATTTTTTTCTTCAAAATTTAATACTCGTTTCGTGCCATTGGTGGGTGATACATCAAGGCTCTCCTGCGATGGATCACTTCCTATCAACTTCAACTCAATATCTAGGAAGTTGATCTAGAAACCTTTTTCAGTACCTTGGAGCATGCATGCCCTAATGTCATGTTTCCCACCTTTGACGATAGGTTCTCATCATTGACCTTCGATTGAATGATTCTATTAGTGTTCGACTTCAAAACATCTTTTCACACTTCATAGATTGTACTGAGAGTACCTTGAGGACCATTTTCATTATTGGTGTTTTCTCTCGCACTTTTTAATGGTTCACATCATTGACTAGTAATCAAGTGGTTTCTTCCATGTTAAACTTCAAGACATTCACTCACATGGTTAGAATCATACTACAGACTAAGAGATGGAGATCAAGACCCTCGATCTAGTTTCCTCCATCCAGGGTTTGTGGAGTTATTAAATATCCATGACTTTAAACACATATCCATTTATGGCTACGTCCATATTGTGTCTTCTGTTGACATGGATCTTCAAATGTATTTCCATACTTATTATTTGAGATACTTGTAATATGAGTATGGGAATGCCTACCTCAATGATGTTTATATGAAAACATGATATGGTAATTGTTGATTGTTTATTTCAGGTCCTCAACTAATTGGTCTCTAATCTGAACCTTTCACATGATAAAGTGCTTCATTCATCAAACATATTTTATGGCTTTAAACTTTAGGTAGTAATATGTTTCACTAAATTTTTTCACCATGACTGACGATTTGGATCTCTCACCATCCGATGAGTGTCTCAAGTGAATTCCGTATGAAGCTTGAAGTAAAAAATTACCAAGGACAAAAGGAATTTTGGGTTACATTGCTTAAAAACCATTTTTGAGCATCTACACAGTTTTCCTGGAAAAAAAACCCGCACATGTGCAATTTCTTCCACTGTAAATTGTGTATATCTATGCACTTTGTTCCACTATAAATTTCACAGTTCTGTTCACGCGGGTAAAATTAAAAAAAGTGAGTTCTAGAAGCTTTGGTGGAGGAATCTTATCTAAATTAGAGACCTCGAACCACTACATACATTTTCCTCATCCCTTGGATCATGGAACTAATATCCTCTTCTTAAGCATCATATAACTTTAGAAGAGGAACTAGAAACCTCCTCATCCTTACTATAATTTGAGCATAGGACTGGAGGAGTAGGAGATTTGGATTTGTAAGATTATGCTATTGGTTTTGGGTCTAAAGATATTTTCATCAAGGGAAGGAAAGGAGACCATTGGAAGAGGCTTGTGACATCAAGGCAACCATGTTGTAAGCTTGTTTTCCTTTCAATTAATACAAAGTGATTTATCTTTCCTAATTGCATCTATTTTTGATGTTATTAGCGAGATTACTTGATCACTTTCCTGTCATATAACCGATTATTGATTCAATTATATGTTGTATGCTAGATTAGGGATTTAATTTACGCTTTCTATTATATGCGAGATGCTTTGATCCATTTGAATGTTTTTTTCTATGCAGATCTCTTTTGGAGCATCATGGAGAAGTTGTGAAAAACATTGGGAAAGCCTTTAAGGCATTAAGGAAAACCTGGTTTTGGAAAGCGCTAAAAGGAATTCTACAAGCACTTTGTTAATAGCTAATTAATTCTTAGTAGACTACATGTTTCATGTTTTAGTTATACGATAAGGAAATGTAGCGATTCTTTTGATGTTTTTTACTAGGTTTCGTTAGGAATTTAGGGAGATCGCTCTTTTCTGCAAGAGGGATTAGTTCGCATAACATATACATATTGGTTCAATTTGATCGCACCAACTTATCCAACATAAGGTTTGATATCCACCTTTGCCTCTACACAAAAAGGCATCAAAATTCTCCTATAGTTGCATTCTCCCATCTCTATCTCAATCTTAAGCTTTGACTTTGGTTCTCCTTTCTCTTGAACTCTTTTGGGTTAGCCTTGTGTTATTCATGTTTAATCTATATTGGAGGCACTTCCATCCCCTTCGCTACTAAAAATTGTGTTACAATAGTTGTAAGTGTGGCAATTATTTTCTCTAATGGATCAAACGTAACCTAGGTATCTTCTTCTTCATCTTCTCCATGTTGATCCCTTGTCACAGTTGGTACTTTTCTCCTTTGAAGGTTTGGAAAAAATTCTTATCCACTTCTTTCAGAGTCATTGTGAGTGCTTACCATATACATCTCACTGAGTACATTTGATCATGAGATTTGATACCAGATGATTAGTAAATGGTAGGATTATAGCTACTTTGAGTCACCAACATGGAAGCTTGTACAATTTCTACAATATTACGATTCTTGTGAGGGTTGTTCTTAGACTAAGTTGCAAGACACTATATTACTCTATCCTTGGTTAGTCATCCTTAGATGACACTATTATGAAGGATTCATGCGAATACTTACTCCACTCAATAAACCAAGGATTGATATGAACCATATCATGTTTCCTAGGTGCTCTTTCTGAATTCCAGTTCACATAAAACTTTACAAACATTAAATTCCACTTATTGATGTATGATTGGAATGCCTATTATTGAATGCATTATTTACCACTATTGATCAATATTAAAAGAGGAAAATCACACTTATCCTTAAACCAATCAAATCCATACAACCATGCTCATAATCCAAGTTATACCAAGCTCATAATTGAAGATATGAAGCCATGCTTTAAGTCCAAAATATAATGTTGTAGTTTAGGTCAACCTTTTATTCACGAGACAAAAAATAAAACAATGGTTGAAAATTCAAACAATGGGTTGATGCCACTCATCCTCCTAATACTAATTCAGCCAATCACCAAGCACTCACATGTAGGTTGAGGAGAAGTGACTTAGTGGAGGAAGAGATAGCCCATAATAGTAGGTTTATAACCCATATAATCCATGTATGCCCCCTTATACCTCAAGAATGGCTTGTACGAATTTTGGAAAGGGCTTTGTTGATTATTGGGCTATGTATCAACTCTCAATAGTGTATAAGAAAAAAATTAAGCTTTGGAAAACAAGGTATGGCTTGTGACAACAATGGCAAACAACAAGGGTTTTTTCCCCTTCTCTAATAATAATTAAACAATACAATTCATAATTAGAAACTCTCTATAATAGTGCAATAACCATATTATTGGAGCCATCGATCTTGCATCTTATAGATAGGTGAACGATGCACATTCTAGATATGTTGGATTCTTTAATGGCAAAGATGAATGATTATATGAAGCAAAACTTAGAGCATTTCCATTAAATGAAACCTCAAACTAGTAAAAGTTATAAACAACCATTAGAATATGTAATAGCTTCATTTAAAACTTATAGACATAAAAATAACACAACAAATAAATAGATTTAGCACATAATATCTCAATGTTTACTTTGGAAACCCAAATGGTAAAATCAACATTCAATTGGTGTTGACTAGATTCTTTATTTCTTGGTGTTCTAAATCCTATTGGCTAGTCATCCTTAGATGGCACTATTATGAAGGATTCATGCCAATACTAAATCCACTCAATAAACCAAGGATTGATATGACTCATATCATGTTTCCTAGGTGCTCTTTCTGAATTCCAGTTCACATAAAAATTTACAATCATTAAATTCCACTCATTGATGTATTCTTGGATTAACTATTATTGAATGAATTCTTTACCACTATTGATCAATATTAAATGAGGAAAACCACGCTTATCCTTCAACCAAGCAAATTCGCACAACCATGCTCATAATCCAAGTTATACCAAGCTCATAATTGAACATATGAAGCCATGCTTTAAGTCCAAAATATAATTTTGTAGTTTAGGTCAACATTTTATGCATGAGACAAAAAATAAAACAATGGTTGAAAATTCAAACAATGGGTTGATATCATTCATCCTCTTAATACTAATTCATCCAATCACTAAGCACTCACATGTAGGTTGAGGAGAAGTGACTCAGTGGAGGAAGAGACAACCCATACAATCCATGTATGCCCCCTTATTCCTCAAGAATGGTCTGTACAACTTTTGGAAAGGGCTTTGTTGATTATTGGGCTATGTATCAACTCTCAATAGTGAATAGGCAACAAATTAAGCTTTTGAAAACAAGAGATGGCTTGTGAAAACAATGGTAAACAACAATGGTGTTTTCCCCTTCTCTAAGAATAAATTAAACAATAAAATTCACAATTGGAAACTCTCTAGAATAGTGCAATAACCATTTTATTGGAGCCATCGATCTTGCATCTTAGAGATAGGCGAACAATGCACATTCTAGAGATATTGGATTCTTTAATGGCAAAGAGGAATGATTATATGAAGCAAAACTTATAGCATTTCCATTAAATGAAACCTCAAACTAGTAAAAGTTCTAAACAACCATTAGAATATATAATAGCTTCATTTAAAACTTATCGACATAAAAATAACACAACAAATAAATAGATTTAGCACATAAGATCTCAATGTTTACTTTGGAAACCCAAATGGTAAAACCAACATTCAATTGGTGTTGACTAGATTCTTTATTTCTTGGCGTTCTAAATCCTATTGCTGGGAGGAAGGGCGGCTAATTGCTATCGGAGGTGTGGGAGGATTAAGGTAATAACCTGGATGAGCATTTCCATTAAATGAAACCTCAAACTAGTAAAAGTTCTAAACAACCATTAGAATATGTAATAGCTTCATTTAAAACTTATAGACATAAACATAACACAACAACTAAATAGATTTAGCACATAAGATCTCAATGTTTACTTTGGAAACCCAAATGGTAAAACCAACATCCAATTGATGTTGACTAGATTCTTTATTTCTTGGCGTTCTAAATTCTATTGCCGGGAGGAAGGGCAGCTAACTGCTATCAGGGGTGTGGGAGGATCAAGGTAATAACTCAGATGAGCATTTCCATTTAATGAAACCTCAAACTAGTAGAAGTTCTAAACAACCATTAAAATATGTAATAGCTTCATTAAAACTTATAGACATAAAAATAAAACAACAAATAAATAGATTTAGCACATAAGATCTCAATGTTTACTTTGGAAACCCAAATGGTAAAACCAACATCCAATTGATGTTGACTAGATTCTTTATTTCTTGGCGTTCTAAATTCTATTGCCGGGAGGAAGGGCAGCTAACTGCTATCAGGGGTGTGGGAGGATCAAGGTAATAACTCAGATGAGCATTTCCATTTAATGAAACCTCAAACTAGTAGAAGTTCTAAACAACCATTAAAATATGTAATAGCTTCATTAAAACTTATAGACATAAAAATAAAACAACAAATAAATAGATTTAGCACATAAGATCTCAATGTTTACTTTGGAAACCCAAATGGTAAAACCAACATCCAATTGATGTTGACTAGATTCTTTATTTCTTGGCGTTCTAAATTCTATTGCCGGGAGGAAGGGCGGCTAACTACTATCAGGGGTGTGGGAGGATTAAGGTAATAACTCGGATGAGCATTTCCTTTAAATGAAACCTCAAACTAGTAAAAGTTCTAAACAACCATTAAAATATACAATAGCTTCATTAAAACTTATAGACATAAAAATAACACAACAAATAAATAGATTTAGCACATAAGATCTCAATGTTTACTTTGGAAACCCAAATGGTAAAACCAGCATTCAATTGGTATTGACTAGATTCTTTATTTCTTGGTGTTCTAACTCCTATTGTCAGAAGGAAAGGCTGCTAACTTCTATCGCGGGTGTGGGAGGATTAAGGTAATAATTTAGATGAGCATTTCCATTCAATGAAACCTCAAACTAATAAAAGTTCTAAACAACCATTAAAATATATAATAACTTCATTTAAAACTTATAGACATAAAAATAACACAACAAATAAATAGATTTAGCACATAAGATCTCAATATTTACTTTGGAAACCCAAATGATAAAACCAACATTCAATTTGTGTTGACTAGATACTTTATTTCTTGGCAATGTGTAGGATACAACACCCTTAGGTTTTCTAATCCAATTGGTGTTGACTAGATTCTTTATTTCTTGGCAATGTGTAGGATACAATACCCTTAGGTTTTCTAATCCATTCGAAATTCATGCCACATTTCCTCTCAAATGTAGGCCAAAAAAAACCAAATGATAAAACCAACATTCAATTGGTGTTGACTAGATACTTTATTTTTTTGGCATTGCGTAGAATACAATACCCTTGGGTTTTCTAATCCAATTGATGTTTACTAGATTCTTTATTTCTTCACAATATGTAGAATACAATACCCTTAGGATTTCTAATCCATTCGAAATTCATGCCACATTATTCTACATACCCTTAGGATTTCTAATCCATTCGAAATTCATGCCACATTTCCTCCCACATGCAGCCCAAAAAACACCCTCTTTCTTTGAGGTACGTAAATAAGATAATAACTCACTTCCAAATTAATTGGAAGACTAAGCGTCTCCAACTATTTAGCTTCTATAGACTCATGGTTTGCTTCTCCGATGTCAATTTGGAATTACATTATTTTCGATTTAAAAAAATATAATTTAATATTTCCTTCTTTATTCTATCCCGTGCACGTAAATAAGATAATAACTCACTTCCAAATTAATTGGAAGACCAAGCATCTCTAACAAGATAATAACTCACTTCCAAATTAATTGGAAGACCAAGCATCTCTAACTATTTAGCTTCTCGAGACTCATGGTTTGCTTCTCCTATGTCAATTTGGAATTACATAATTTTCGATTTAAAGAAATATAATTTAATATTTCCTTCTTTATTCTATCCTATGGTCTTTGTTTGATTTGCTTCTCCTATGTCAATTTGGAATTACATTATTTTCGATTTAAAAAAATATAATTTAATATTTCCTTCTTTATTCTATCCTATGGTCTTGGTTTGATTTGCTTCTCCTATATCAATTTGAAATTACATTATTTTATATTTAAAAAAAATATAATTTAAATTTTTTTTTTTTTGGTCTATGCTTAAAAATCAATTTGGAATTACATTATTTTCAATTTGGGAAAATATTTATTATTTCCTGCGGTATTGGCTTGAAAATGCTACAGTTACGATCGTAAATTGGAGTTAAACCATCGTATAAACTTCTCTGAACGAAAATTACCAAAACAGATAAGCTTTTTACCGTGAACCCGACGTGAATCGAACACGCAACCTTCTGATCTGGAGTCAGACGCGCTACCATTGCGCCACGGATCCCACGCATTAAATAAACAGTCCCATTTTATATATAAAGAATGAATGACATTCTAAATATAAGCAAAAACCGATCAAACGTGGACGGCAGGATTCGAACCTGCGCGGGCAAAGCCCACATGATTTCTAGTCATGCCCGATAACCACTCCGGCACGTCCACCTATGTTATATATTTTTGTAAACTTTTTAATTGTTAACAAGGTTAAAGTTAAGATGCGTACATATGCCATTGAGTATTTGCATCGATACCACACGCCATGACTGGAATCATTGTCAATCTTAGGACAACACTATCAGGTACTAGGTGCTTGTACAAGAGTGTTCTTTAAACTTTGTTTTCGTGTGGTGTGGGTTTAATTTTTTTTTTTTTTTTAAGGTTAAGCCTTGATAATTGGGTGCGAGGTTTAGAAATGTTAAAGGGAAAAATAAGAAACAGCCATTTCTCACGATGACATTATTAATTATTAGGTGGTTGTATAGAGAGTTAAAGTATATAACGTGAGATTTGCAATCTATGGAAAACATTCTGAAAAAGTTAAGAAAATTGTAGAAGATATCTCATCTAAAGCATATTTTCATGTCTTAAAAGACTTTCAAGAGAGAATCAGATAAATATGCTAATGAGGGATGTAAAGTGAAAATATTTGAATTAAAGATTAATGGTCAAATCAAACCTGCTATAATTCCTTAATAGTGGATGAAGTCTAGCAGTTCGACAAGTATTAATTGTGTGGGCTTAAATGAACCTCTAAAGGACAACAACAGGGTCCTAATTATGAAAGATTTCATAATAAATTAGGAGCATTATGTGTTGTAAATTTTGTGCTTTGTTGGGACAATTTTGTAAGCCTTATTCACCTACAAATCCCCTCTTTTTGTAATATGTTCTCCTTCGGAAAATCATGTATTCCTATTGGAAATGAGTAAACAAATGGAAAGTTATGATGAATTAGCTCTATAATGCGTGATGCACAAAATTTTATAATACAAATACTCTTAACTATAACAAATATTAATAAAAAATATTTTTATTTATGGATACTATAAAAAAAATGGTGTAATCTAATTAGTAGACAAAATGACTGTTTTCCTGAGTATTTTTTGGGTCAAATTTTCCAAAATGTGGTAGATATTTTTAAGAATCACATGTTTTAGCTATTTAATTTGAAAGTTCAAGTGCCCCTAGGATTCTCAAGGTGTTGAATCCATTTATGCATTAAAAAAAAAACATTTTAAACAACAAGAAATCATAGTCTTTATCAAAATTGTATTGTCAGATTCTATGGAAAAGGTCATTTTATCTATTCATTAGATTGTGCCATAATACTATCATTTTTATTGATATGTAATTATAAGAGATGAAAATAAAAAATAAAATTATTCATATTTATAAATACTATAAAAATTTGAGGTTCAATAGCTTTGCGAATTACCCTTGAATCAGGGTTTCGACAACCATAGCCATTGTTCAAGAGTCTGTAATTCCATCTGTGATCATCGTCTCTCAAGGGGTTGGCCAGACACTATATACCATAGGAACCGTGAAGGATGCCACTACTAAGCGAGGCAAAATTGTACCGAAAATTTTTCCCAACCCCATTTTTGTTTGTTTAAAAAACATGATCTGGATGTTGTGCTTGAAATTACGCCTCGACCTCATATCCCCTCTCCCATAATAGGTTGTCTGATGAGTTTCACTCATCAGATTGATCGTATGCTCAGATCCCTCCTTGGTTCTATCTTGACAGATGACATCAGGGCCATTCACTCTTATTTCTCTATTTTTCACCTCAAACCCTCGGATGAGGGAGTTTGGATTGAGGGGAAATTCAATTTGAAATCCTTATCTTAGATTGCGATCTTTTCAACCTTTGATATGGTAAATCAAGGTAAACATTTTATGTAGCAGGGTTCTCCTTGCATCTAAGATGAGGTCATTGCCACAGATGTAAGGAATTTTACAGTTTTTTTGAGACCATTCTAAGGAGGTTCTTTCTGTTTACAATTCAAAGCCATATATCTCATCTCTTCACTTGCACCCAGAACTAAGGATCATATAGGGATCCTCACAGGTTTTGTTTGGCTCCTACATGGAGATAGGAAACTTCAAGATTGGAAATCACTTAATGAGTATGTCATTATCAAGATTCCTCAATTTATCTAGTCTCTGGATTATTTGGGGGAGCCAAAGGTTGGGATGTGTCCTCCTTTCCCTAGCCTAAATCCTTTAAGGATTCCCTAAAACTATGGATTTCACCTTAGAACACCAAAGATTTCACAGGATCATCATTTATTATAGATCAGGCTGCAAATATTCCTTCTCTTGAATTGGATGATCTTGTGGAAAAATTGGGTTCTGCAAATTATGCATGGTTAAGGATTATTTTCCAATTTAATGGAGTATGGCATTCAACATCTACACTTCGAGAATGGGTGCATTAGAACTTATCCCCAAACACGAAGCTATTTTTTTGTTCGAAAGGAATTTTTGTGGTACTCTTCAGAAATTTAGAGGATTGTCAGAAGGTATTTGATCATGGACCCTAGTTTTGGGGTCGGGTTTGGATTTCATTTCAACCATGGTTTCTTGATTTTAATCCTCTTTCTATGGAAAATTTGGCCAGTCCAATCAGAGTAAGGCTTCTGAACTTACCCTTTAATTTGATACAACTAGACATATTAGCTAATATCGAGGATTTATTGGGCCACTAATGAGATGGATTGGATAATTATAATGTTTTTCATCCATATCCATGCTTTCAAAGTAGAGAAAGTGGAGGAATCAACTCATAAGGCAATGTTTACCAACATGACCCAATTTGGAAAATTTGGGTATGAAACCTTCTAAGAACATTTTGAGGCATCAAATTAAATTTTGTTTGGGGTAAAATTTTGTTGCTTTAGTACAACTCCTTTTTTAATAATATGCACATATATACCTTTCCAACGACACAAGAATTTCCTCAATCAGAGTCTGTATGCAAAATTTATGCTACTCAAATGTTGACCTTCCTATGTTGGCCGCCATAATTTGAGAGAATGCCACATTAGCTCCCATTATTCATGGAAAAGGGCCTATCCACTTGATTATAATGAAGAAGAATCTAGAAGAGTATATATTGTATCTTTGGTTAAGATTTGAAGTAGCCAAACCTAACAACTAGTAGGTTATTGGGTTGTGTTATAACCGAGCCACTAAGAGGAAAAGGGGTCCCATTCTTTTTGAGAACATTTGTTCCACAAAAAATAAAAATAGATGAGAGGGATAGGGATAGAGCACACACATATGATTTTGCATTGTAGTATCCCATGGGCCACATTCCATACTTCTTTGTACTCAACCGTTTTCTATTAAGAGAAATATAACCTCACCTTCCAATTGGGTTTTCTCCCAAAATGGTTTCCAAGGTGATATCTTGTGTCAAATCGTGGTTTATGAGTTCTTATTTCACTCTTATCTATTTTTCACATAATTTTATTTTTCATGCATACACATTTAACAATAAACTACAAAAACAAAAATCTAATAAGAAATTAAACCCAAATAGTGTAGATTTCATATTTTTAAATAAACTTATATCAGATCTACTATGATGAACTTTCCAATGGAATATCTATGGAAATTTAAGGATCATATTGGTATTCAATCAGGATTATTTAGGTTTATCGTGGATATTTGCAGGGGATCTAGATCAACTAAGCCAAAAATTTTAAAATCCTAATCATGGCCGACATAATTGTGAATAACCCTCCTGATCGTATAAAGGAGAGGTTTTCACGGATGGAAGCACAAGTTGCGAATATCAGTCGTAATTTGAATTTCCTCATGTAGGCCTTGGAAAATAAGCTTGGGAAACTCAGAGAAGATGGGGGTTCTAACGTAGAACATAAATCAAAGTGGAGATCATGAGATCAGGAAGAAATAGATAACCAATCAAAGAAAGGACCCAAAATAGATCAACCCAATTCTAGTGTCGTGAAACATTCATAGTTCCTATTCAAAATGGAAGTGAAGGTAAATATCAAGCTATACCAAGGTGATATTGACGTTTTGAAGCTAAATCGCTAGTTTCAACAGTTATAAGTGTATTTCAATGTTCATCATATTGAAGAAGAACAAAAGCTTTCATTTACGCGACTGAAATTGGAGGGTCATGCCCTGACCATGTGGGAAAACCATAGAGAGACCTTGAGATTGGAGGGAGATCCTCCAATAACTAAGTGGGATGACTTTAAAACCCTCATAAAGTAATAATTTTACCATATCGAGTATGTAGAGGACCAACAGATATGGTGGCACTACTTCGGGCATAAATAGGGGTAGAGTGTATAGGAGCACACCACAAAATTTAAAAAGATGGCCATAGTGTTGGTTATCTCCTTGAAGAACCTATATGTACTCCTCAAGTATTTGGGGGGTCTACACAACCATCTGCAAAATTAAGTGATGTTTTCCAATCCTAGATCGATGAATGAGGCTTGTGTACAGGCACAATACCTAGAGATCACAGGACTAAAGAAAAGTCGATCAAGTGGATCAAAGTAAAAGGAGTAACAAGACATCTCCAAGGAGGGGAAGAAGAAGTGGAAAGGGGGAAAAGATAAAAATATTACAATCAAAACACAACAGTGCAAATATCAAAAAACCACTGCAACATTGATGGCCATATATAGGAGAAGTGTTGGAAGTTGCATCCAGTGTGTAACCCAGAGAACAAAAAGAAAGACAATAAGAAGAAGAATCTCATGGCCATTGATTTAAGAAACCATATTGAAAGAAAATCAGATGTGGATGAGAATATTATATTTACATCAGTGTAGAAGGAGGTGAATATAAGTAGCCTTCAACAACATGAAGAGAAATAAATGATCAAACTCTTCCAGATAAAGATACAAGTCAAGAAGATAAAAATTGATGCTTTGTTTGATTCAGGATCATAGGAGAATCTCATTGCATCTAAGCTAGTTAAGAAATTTGGATTGGAAATTTGTGATCATCCAAACCCATACCGATTGGGATGGGTAAATAAGGATACAAAGTTGAAGGTAACAAAATAGTGCAAAATTAGATTCTCCTTCAATGTTGATTTTATTGATGAAGTAGAACTAGATGCAGTTCCCCTTGATGTATGTGGAGTCGTGTTTGGAAGTCCCTACATATACATGTGAGATGCAATCTTCATGCAGAGAGCCAACCACTATAATCTCATCAAATGTGGAAAATCATTCACCATCAACATGCACAAAGGCAAGTTGAATTTTTTTTCGGTAAGTGCCAACCAAGCCAAGAAGCTAATCAATTCCAACAAGAAGTATGTTTTACAGTTTTTAAGAGAAAACCAATCTGTAGAAGAGTCAGTATAAGGAAATTTATCCTTGGAGGGGTGTACTAAGAAACAAAGATAACAATTGGAAGAGGTTTTGTAGGCATACATGGATGTGTTTTGGGAGCCTAAAGGATCACCAACCAAGAGGCAAGTGGAGCATGAGATCTAGTTATTTCCAAACTCACCATTACCAAACATTGGGTAGTACAGACATTCTATTATAGAAGCAAGTGAGATGAAGAAGTAGTTGTAATAGCTACTGGAACAAGGTCTCATCTGATTGAGTACATCACCATGTGGTTCACCCATCATCATTGTACCAATGAAGGATGGGACTTGGAAGATGTGCATAGATTACAAGGAACTGAAAAAAACCATGCTCAAGAATAGGTACACCCTACCCAAGATAGATGATTTGCTAGATCAATTTTAACAAGCGAAATACTTCACCAAGATGGAATTAAATTTTGGATATCACTAGGTTTGATTCAAAGAAGAAGGTACCTAGAAAATTTCCTTCAAAACTAGGCAAAGTTTGTAGGAGTGGCTAGTCATTCCATTTAACCTATGCAATGTACCAGCTACGTTTATGAGGTTAATCAATGATATATTGCACCTTTTTATAGATTCATTTTTTATTTTCTATTTGGATGATATAATAGTATGTAGTGCTACTTGGGAGGAGAACATATCACATTTGACATAGGTGCTGGAGACATTGAAGAAGTGCCAACTGCTAGAAAATCTCAATAAGTGTGAGTTTGCACAACAATATTTTGTGTAAATAGGGTATACGATAGGTGGAGGACAAATGAAGATAGATCCAAACCAATATGGAGGCCATCATGAAACGATCGATGCCTGCTACTGTTTCTAAGTTTAGAAGTTTCGTTGGAGGAGAACAATACCTAAAGATATTCATAGCCTTGTTTTCAGTGATAACAATGCCATTCTAGGCCATCAAGACAAGTGGAAAGGGTTTCCAGTTGGAAAGGGTCAAAGGAGCTAAATAAGAATATAAATCAAGCATCAGTTCTAGCATTACCAAACTTGCAACAACCGTTACAAGTGGAGACAAGTGTGAGTGGGTATGTTATGCATTAGAGAAAATTTATGCCTAAAAGTGCCCATGAAATCTTCATGTAATCTCCATGTAATAATATGTAAACCAATCAAAATCCTTTAAATTTAAAAAGAGATACATATAAATATTTTGGAAGGAAAAGAAGAAAACAACTTTTTTTTTAATTGTATTTTTGTCTTATCTCCTTATAGGTCTACTCAAATTTCAAGTGTAGACCCTCATTGGATGCGAAATTAAATTCCACAACCAACGATTACCCGTCATGCATACTTCTAAGAAGACCCACACTGATAAAAAATTAATATATGCATAATGTATCTTAAATTTTTATCAGTGTGGGTCTTCTTAGTAATATGCATAATGAGTACTTGTTGGATATGGAATTTAATTTCACATCCAACGAGTGTATAAACTTGAAATTTGAGTAAACCTATAAGGAGATAAGCCAAAAATACAAAAAAAATAGTTTCTTCTTTTCCCTCCAAAATTCATAACTCTTATTTTATTATTTTTCAACTTTAGGAGGCTAATTTTAGGATGCAATTTCCTCTAATGGGAGTGGTATTAATGTAGGGAGGATGGCTGGTATGCTACCATTATGGAGTATTTTAGGGGGAAGTTCTTAACTACCCTACCCATGACAAGTATCTCTATGCCCTAGTGCAATTTTTGAAGATGTGGAAGAACTATATGATGGGGAAGGATACAATAATCCACAGAAGTCAGTAGCCACTACAATACCCACAGGGCCAAATTAGGCTACAACAGACCAAACATTACAAGTGGACGAGGTTACTATATAGGTTGGATAAGTTATGTGATCCTGAAGGTGAGCTATTACAATTGATTAGAGAGGTTCACACATGCATGGTTGGATGACACTTTGGTGTAGGGAAGACATTGGCCAACTTATAGAGGTATGTGTATTGGTCCAAGATGCAAGAACATGTAGCTAGGATAATAAGAGGATGCCTACTTTGTTGTACCATCAAACCTAGTAATAAGAAATAATATCTATATCATCCCTTAATTATACCCACTCATCCTTGGGAAAATATTTCCACGGACTGTATGGGAGTTCTACCAACAACTAGAAAGGGACATGGCAACATGTTCGTGGTAGTTGACATGTTCAACAAGATGTGTGTTTTGATTCTATGTAAAAATAGCATTATTAGGAAAGAAGCAACCAAATTGTTCTTTGGACAGGTCTGGGTGCACTTTGAGATAACAAGAAGCACTATTTCAGAAAGGCACACAATATTTCTTAGTGCATTCTGGAATTTATTGTGGGGGAATATGGACACAAAGTTAAAGAGTTTTACAACATTTCATCCATAGACACATGGGAAGAAAAAATTATTCAATAGGACTTTGGTTCATCTTTTGAGGGGTCACAATTAAAATCATCCAAAGACATGAGTAGAAATTATGGTATATATACAACACTCTTATAACATAGTAGTCCACACTTCTACTGGTAAGTCCCAATTTGAAACTTTTTTTGAATATTTTCCACCTTCACGTTTGGATATTGCATATGAGAAGCAAGGGGGAGTGTGGGAGGATATTATAGGGGATGCCTTGAGGAATGAAAATTTTGTTGATAATATCAGGCAGTTCCATATAAAAGTTCAAGAGATATTGTAAAAATAACCATAAAAATATATGACCATGCATGATCAACACGTAACAAATAAGTCGTTCCAGGTGGGAGATAGAGTATGGTTACAATTGAAAAAGGAGAGGCTACAATGTCCTTGTAATAAAATCAAGGTTATGTGGTATGATCCCTTTGATATACTGGATAGGGTGGGAGATAACTCCTATAGAATCAATATGCCCCCATACATGCAAATTTACTCAGTTGTGAATGTGGAGAATCTACAACTCTATGATCCTTCCATGCTTGATCAAGAAGAGGAACAAGTCCTACATTATATAGAATATTTCGCACCGGGTGCTTTGGAAAAGTTGACATAAGGTACAATTTTTAAAAATAGGTATAGAATACAAAATAGGGGGAGTATGAACTTTGGCATATTGGGTTGAAACGACAACTTCCATGCAAAGCTAAATCGTACACCAGGGAGAAGGTGGAGGAAATTTTTTCTCACCTGATTCAGTAGAGGCTTTTGGGGACCAAAATACTCCAAAAAATGGGAGATGTGATCTATATTAGATCATTGTATTTTTTCATCGATCTCAATGCTTTTATAGTGGAAAGGTGGAGGAATAAGCTCACGGGACCATTTTTACTGAAGGGACCTAGTTTGGAAAATTAGGGCCTGACACCTTTCTAGAGCATTTTGAAGAACACAATGACATTTTTTGGGGGGTTAAAAATTTTCTTATTTATTGAAATTTATTTTTTTCATATTCTACACACATAGACCTTTCTAATGGTGCAAGAATCACCTCAATCATAGACTGTATAAAAAAGTTATGCGACTCAGAAGTTGACCTTCCTATTTTGGCCATCATAATTCGAGAGGATGTAATGTAAACCCCATTATGCATTGAAAATGGGCTAGAAACACGATCATGATGAATAATAATATAGAAGAGTATATATTGTAACTCTAGTTAAGAGTTGGGGTAGTCAAACCTAACCACTAGTGGTTTATGAGGCAGTGTTATAACCGGGCCACTAGGAGGAAAAGGGGTTCCATTCTTTTCGAGCGCATTTGTTCCATATACAAGAAAAATAACTTAGAGGGATAAGGAGAGAGCACATAGAGAGGATTTTTTCATTGTAGTATCCCATGGGCCATGTGCCATGATTCTTTGTACTCACAACCATTTTCTATTCAGAGGAAGAGAGAATAGGGACCTCACCTTCTAGCTTGATTTTCTCCCAAAAGGGTTTCCCAGGTTATATATTGTGTCAAGTCATGGTTTATGATATTTTTTTTCAATGTTCTCTATTTTCTGAACAATTTTAATTTTCATGCATACACATTTAACAATAGTCTTTAGAACTAGAAATCTAAAGATAAATAAAACCTTAGTAGTGTAGATTTCAAATTTTTAAATAAAGTTATATTATATTTATTATGATGAACTGTCTAGTGGAATATCCATAATATTTTACAAATAAAATTCATTAAGATAGACACTCAAAGGCTTGAGAAGGGTATTGTCACATTTTCACGTATAAGTGTGGAACTAGATCTGAATAAAGGGTTTCATGATAAAATCCTCCTCAAGTGGAGGGACATAGTTTATTCGTAGTCGACGAACTACGAGAACATTGCCTTTCGATGCAAGAGATGTCAACAAATTATTCATATTTATAATTCCTTCCCTTTTTCTCAAGGGCCTTACCCCCAGAAAAAGAGTTGGGGTTGAAAAGATACAAAATAATCCAATATTAATACAAAACCCTTGCCGACTAGGGTTTTGTAACCTATGAGAGCATTTTGTGAGGCACAAAAATGGAATTCAAGGGAACCAAGGCCAAGAAGAATATCTACCATGAAAATAAAATATGGAATTCACAGGAGAAATACCCATAGGTATCGGTTTTCATTGTGAACAATGTGGGATCCAAGAAGTTGTAGACATTCACGTCGGGTTGAGGCCAGATTCAATCATTCTTATGGGGGGAAATACCATGATGAAGAGAATCATTTGCCTCTATGCAGAGAAATTTGGGAACACTACTTATCATAAATCGATTCATTTTATTTGGTTATCAGTATGGAAACTTTAAATCCTTTGGTCATCAACTTGTCTCTAGAAGAATTTTATCTTCATAAATATTCCCTTTGTTTAGAGCTCCCTCATTGTGTCGTCATCACTCCATTTCCATTAAACCATGAGGAAATTTTTTTTCAACAATATTCTCCCCTCCTCTAAGGTGATTCCATCACTTCAAATCACTAAATATTTTAGGTCTTTGATAGGTCACTCACAGGGGGTATGATGTGTCTGCAAGTGGGAGCCATAAACTTTGTCTTTGCATTCACAACTAGAATCCAAGAATGAATAGGAATCCCTTCTATCTCAATGTGACTCTTACATTACGGTAGGAAGCTTCAGGAATGTATTTTTCTCAAAGATTATGGTATAACTAAGAATTCCTTAATCCTCTTAGTCTCAAGATTGAATGGAGGAGGCAAAGGCTAGGGTGAACCTATTGAGCAACGACTATCAATGATGTCAAGTTAAGTAATTGAAATTTTTTGGGACCCAATTGTTTTTTGGAAAATTATTGGTAGAATAGGACCATGCAACAGGAAAAATGAGAGCAGAAAGGATAAAGTAGAGTGCAGCAGAGGGCTGACGCAGGAAGCAGGAGCACAACAAATGGTTGGTGTAGGAAGTAGGAGTGTAGAAGAGGGATGGCATAATGGATGGGGTGCGGCGAAGTTGAACACTGCGCAGTAGGAGAAAAACAACAAGTGGAATAATAAGGACCATGAAAAGGATATCGACCGTTAAGATTTTACAGGAGAAGGAGAGGACTAAGGAGGTTGTGGCTAATGAGCGCCTGGGGATATTTTCAGACAAGAGACACTAAGAAAATTTGAATCCAACCAGGTAGATGATATTTTGGACAACTACACCATGCATGGGACAACTCAATAGGAATGTAGGGAAATATCTCAACGAACTGTGGGACAATTGGGCCGAATGGGAGGGAAGGAGGGGGAATTCTAGAATAATTATTGAACATTATAAAATGACTATTCCAAAACTGAGGGCGGGTTGGTTGTTGGTTATTGTTTGTTGGTTTGTGGGTAATGGTTAAATATTCAAGATTGTTCTATAAGCTAAGTCAGATTCGATTTCTATACCAGTGTTGGGTATGTGTAGTTTGAGAACCATGGTCGAGTTTGTCGCTACTCATCAACATTATTGTAATAGTTGTTAGTTATGTAATATATTAGTGTTGCTATAGATGGTTTTTTGTCTTGTTTTGATGGTATCGTAGCTAGCTAGAGAGATTGGTAGCTTGATATATGTAAATTTTGGTATTTTTCCGATCTATATATATATATGAACCAATGTTGAAGGAATTGTTGTACTCTTTTGTGGTTATATACTATTTATGGAAAAAACTTGTGTTCCTTTTTTTTTACTGCATAATTGTGTGAGTGTGTGAATGAATTTCATAAATATATGAAAGTTATATATATATATGTGTGTGTGTGTGTAATAATCGAGGGATTTACTTATTCTTTGATGTCGAACTATACTGCCACTAAAGGCTTATCATTCTGTTTATTAGTTCTAATTTATAATGATGATTTGGTTCTGTATGGTACTATAGCGTTATGGTTATTAAACCCGATCGAGTAAGAACAAATGATGTTTTCCTGTTATAGTCAGAAGTTTCAGCCGATGTGATTTATCAATAACGAATGTGTAACAGTCACACACCTATCAGTGTGTTTAAGGTTCATTGGTTTCTGCCATACTGTACATGGTCATGGGAGGTTTGCACAGTAGATAGATGAACTAATTTTTGGCGCTATATGCAATGCGTAGTAGCATCATGGTATTGTAGTATGTGTTGGTTAGGAACCACACGTTGTAAACCCAAGACAATCCTTTCAGACTGCATAAATATGGTTCTGACAATCACCAATCAGCGCCTTGGGTGAGAATTCACTCACTCTATGGGTGTTGCTAAAAGGGTCGATGCTAAGTGGGTATTTGTTGGCTATTGTGTCACAAATACTGGTTCTTTCAAGCTCCTGTGTGCCAACAAATGGCTTCATTTTAGGGATTGGGATGGTTGCATGATGGGATTATCTTTTAACTATGTGGAAACCATGGAATCCTGACAAGAAGGAGATCATTCGTTGGCATAAGCAAAAGAAGCGCGAGTTTTCTGCGAAAGAAATAAGAGACAAGGGTCAGAGCACAGTGAAATGGCTACAAAAGTGTATGTAGACTGATTTTCATGAGACATTATTTGAACATTTTCCTAATATTTTGACAAAGTGGGTCCTAAGGTTGAAAGATAATAATCCCACACATCGGCATGATGGGCCAACGAGGTGGACGCTAGAAGAGGTACGTCAACTGGAAGTGGTAAGCAATAATACTTCAAATGTTTTTTATTTATGGTTTGAGAGTGTGTTAGAAGGATATATTTTGGAGTTCATAGTAGAATTGACAATGTCCTATACTATAGTGGAGATAAATTTCCTTAAGGGTCCAATAAGTAGATTTATAAGATCATTTTCATTGTTGAATAAGATGTTGTTGTATGACCACAATGTTTTTCCACTAGAATCTGACACTATGAGCGACTAAGAAACCTGGGCGGACAGGGAAGTAGGGGAGACTCAGGAGTTTGTTTGTGGAACGAAGGACAAAAAGGAGGAAATAGATGTCAGTAGAAGCTGTCAATGGGTCCTAAACTGCACATAACAAAGGAAGGGAAAATGATGGATAAGGAGAGCTACGAGGATGACACATTGAGGAGCGGAAAGAGATATTTACGGGGTGACGTAGAAGGAGGTTGGTTAGCATCCATACCTGTCGGAAGAAGGATCCCAAAGGGAGGGTCCATGAGAGGTCATAAAGGGATCTGAATTAGTTCCAACAACTAGAATTACGAAGGGAAACAATTTGGTATGTGACCTATAGAGTCAAGAGAAAGAGAACAATTGAGCCCACACACTACGAAAGATTCAAAATTAAAACAACTAGACCAAATAATCATCGGGGTTTATCCATCACCCCATGCACATTTACATACCAGGAGGTAGGCACTCAATGCATTAATTAAAATAGTGTAGGAGGTCATCATAGTCAAGGGGGAGGAAATAATAGTAGTTTTGGAGTTGGCGAAGTTGTAGAGGGAGTGACACAAAACATTCAGCTTCATAGTGGTGCACAGACAAGAACATAAATTTTGAGTAGTACAATGAGAGCGGGAGGGATTACTTCATCCAGGAATACCACACATACCACTATGGTAGGTGTAGATCTAAGGATGACCATGTTTCACGGTCCTAGGACTGAAGACCCAAAACGATATTTTTTCATGTGTGAAGTTGTTTGGACAACTGAGTAGTCCAATACGAGGCCACCATTATTTCACAACTAGAATCCACATTCAAGGATCACACACTAACTTGGTACATGGAGTAGAAGAGTGCGACGCCATCTAGACAGAATAACACCCTGGTAGACATTAAGCAGACATTTATTAGGGAATTTCAGGGGCCCAAGTCAGATTCCCAATGCATCACAAAAATCAAAGAGATTAAGAAAAGTATAGGAGAACCGATATGGGAATTTGACTAGTGGTTTAGGGTGTTGAAGGATAGGCTAGCGTTCAAATTTCAGACACACAACACAAAGAATGGTATGTTGTCAGACTATTTACACATATCTAAATACCCTTGACGCAATAAAGTATTGGTACGCAGTCAGAGGCTTTGGAGATGGCGTTGAATTTAGAAGCCTCACCAGCAGGAGGGAGTGAGAGTAACGATATGGCGTAGGTGTAGTCCCAATTAGTTGCACTAGCTTCGCGTCCCCAAGATTTGTCGAAGGGGAAGGAAAAGTGAGAAGAGGTATGGTTTACAGGAGCTAATGTGTGAATGAACCTTTGACTCCTTAAGAGCGTTGAGGCCTGAAGGGGTGAAAACTATAACAAATTTACTTAATCAATCAGGGTATACTCAAGGTGGACAGTTTAGTCAACAAGGTTGAGGATGTGGTATGGCAGCTAGAAGACCTGGAGGACCTGGTAGGGGGATAGAAGGATTTGGTCAAGGGTAGAGTACTATAATCCATTATAATTGTATACAAAAAGGATATTTGGCTCGTGATTGCACCAATACATGCTATACTTGTATTTATTGTAAGTCCTTAGACCATCCGGCAGAAAATTACCTCATCTGATTGCCAAGTAGTAGGAAAAAAAGGGGCCCAATTTCCAAATGATAGTTTTTGAGCTGCACAAAACCCAAAAGTGGGTCAACTCAATAATACAAGGAGGTACTAATACGAGAGTTGACGTTGTGAAATCTCGAGTACATCAACGTAAATGGGTAAGGAGACTTCCTGAATTACCTCTGAAGTTTGATCCCAATAAGGAGAATACCACGTACAGGGAGGCTCGATGGGTAATAATTGTAGAAAAATGGGACCGACTAGAGACTAGGTGTGAAGCAGCTATGCTAGAGATATTTGATGCCATTATAGGCAGGGAGCAGAGGAACATAGTAGACCTAGTCCAAAGTCTGCTACAAGGTTGTTTAGAGTTGGTTAAATATACTCAAGCATTGGATAAGTTTTGAAAGTTGGTAGAACCATGTACCGGGATAATGAAGGAGAATACTATGCAACCTTCGCCGAGGGTCGTGAATCAAGTTGCTCGAAGAAAGAGAACCAAAAAATAATTTTGGTTCAGTGCACAAATTTGTGAGTATGAAATGGATAATATTATTCTAGATTTTGGAGTAGATGTAAATATATTACCAAAGAGTACCTGGGAAATGATGGGGGGGTCAAAGCTGATGTGGTCTCCAATCCAGCTCAGATTGGCCAATAAACATCAGATTTTTCTGATTAGGAAATTATCAAGGGTACCTGTGACCATCGATGCGATGTCAAGCACGATAAATTTCGAGGTCATCGAAATCCTTGACGATACCAATCCATATCAGACTCTTTTGGGGATTGACGGGGCCTTTGATAACCATGTAATTATCAACTTGAAAAAACGATAGATGATTTTCGAAGAAGGATATATTTGGATCGTTGGACCATTGGACCCGCGAGAGGGAGATCACTATCTAGAGCTTGTGAAAGGTGAGCTTAGTTGAGAGGATATAGATGATATTTATAATGCTACGACTCGACATGATGATTATATAAACCTGACAACTAACAGTGTGCTGAGTTGGCATAGCGTTGGGTCCTGCTCATTTGACTCAGAGGAGGCTTTGGAGAATTGACAAAATCAGTTGCATGAGCTCAATACCAGGTGATGTGACCATATTAAATTAATGGTGAATTGGATCGAGAATAAGGTGAACAATCCACCTCATTTTTACATACTGTATGAGGTAGATATATTTGTAAAGGAATATGAATAATAGGTATCGTATTTTCATATAATTCTGGCATTGGACGTGGCACTACACGCTACATTATCCAAGTGGTGCATTCCACATAAGGAGTGAGTCGTCGGGTGGAAACAATGTAAATAATTGTTGAAACCCAAGTTTGGACCCAACTCTATGGTCCCCAAAGAAAAATACTCAGGGATGGAGTGCCCTGAACCCACTTGAAGCAATGCACCATAGCCTAGATGAAGAGAGTAGTACCTCAACAAGAATGGTTACATTGTTTTATTCATACCTTGGATGTTGTTTCGATAAACTGGTATATTGTGTTAGAGGTGCGCAAAGGAACTTAGGATTGGGATGAGTTGGCACAAAATTTCATGGAAACCTTCATTTCAAATAGATGAACCCATGTTGGGGAAGGTTGTGGAGGTGTTGCGAAGAAAAATATTTGCATAAAATGACCCACTCCTAATTAGGGATGGACGATTGTGTGATGCACTACAACAATCATAAAATTAGAGGTGCACAAAGGAACCTAGGATTGGGATGAGTTGGCACAAAATTTCATGGAAACCTTCATTTCAAATAGATGAAACCACATTGGGGAAGGTTATGGAGGTGTTGCGAAGAAAAATATTTGCATAAAATGACCCAGTCCTAATTAGGGATGGACGATTGTGTGATGCACTACAACAATCATAACATATACATGAATTTTTGGAATGCCACAACGTGGAAGAATATGGTGGAGATGATGAGGAGGATCTTCAGAATATCCACATTCTGGAAGTGGAAGGTGAGCGCGCAGTGAAGGGAATGCCCTTAAAGTATAAATAATATGTGAAACCGATCAAGACAAAGAAGGGTAAGCCCATGGTTGAGGAATGTCCCAAGCTGGCAGCCACTGGAAGCTACCGAGGTGGTGGTGTTCTTGGAGAGGTCATATGCTCATGATACCAGGGATCGACTAGGAGGAATGGTAGAGAAATCATAGGTATTGATGAAGCCAATATCAAAGACGTGGAGATTGAAAGAGTACTAGTTAGCCTTGCATTTACGAGATAAATTGATAGTTATGCCACCCTTTAGGAGGTGGGCTAAAATTTGAGACAACGAAGGAAGAGAAAAATGGGGTGAATTATCCCCTATGTACATATGTAAATTTTATAAGTAAATAGGATTAAGAATTCGAGGGAATGGGGCCTAACCAAAGGTTACATAGGTATAGTTAAAGGTAAGCAACATGTTGTGTTGGGGGTGACACCGACTCGGGTACACAAGTCAGTATAAAGGATGGGATTACAAGATAAACACTAGAAATTACGTAACTCAAAATGAGAAGCCTCAAAGACATTGATGATGGTCAGGATAACATGAGGAAGACCACAACAAAATGATTTATCCTGTTAAGAAAATATTTTGGGAGAGAGAAAAATGCGACTAGATATATTACCGAATCCCATTCGGCAGAAGGAGGCCTACAAGTTGTCAATCCACCCATGTATTATCAGGATTCCAAGTTTATGAGAGCTAAAACTGAGGTGAAGGAAGACATGAATTGACTAAAACTGACTGGGATGATTCAGTGGCTTGTGTGAACCATCATATTAAACAAGATTGAAAAAAACATGCAACTTAAACTGAGGTGAAGGAAGACTTGAATTGACTAAAACTGACTGGGATGATTTAGTGGCTTGTGTGAACCATCATATCAAACAAGATTGAAAAAACATGCAACAAGTTCTTGATAATCGAGGAGATTCGAATCTGAACTCCATAATAACCAAAAGTACATACCAACAAACTTGGTGGAGAGAGTAAAAGAAAAATTTATTATAAATTATCGCTTGAAGACCGAAGGAGAGTGTGGAGCGATAAAAAGGTGTCTTTGTAACTCCTAATTACCTCACATTAATTGTCAACCCAAAGACGACTTTTTGTTTCAAGAGTGTACTCAGTCTGAGGCGGCTATTTACTCAAGAGTAATGTTTTGCAGTATAGTGCTTAAAATCCAAAAGTAAATGAAAGCTGGAAATAAAATCTACTTACAACAAAGCACTTTAAGACTTAAATCATGCATTCGGAAAAATAAGCAATGTATCAGTCAAGGGTCCAGTAACAATAACTCATCCCTTTGGAAACTGATGTAACCAAAAGTAATCAAGGAACAGATCATTAATCTGGGGACTAGACAGCAAATGCCAATGCCCACTATAGTTTCAGATCGTTCTTCACACCAAAGAAAAGATAATGCAAATAACAGGAAATGGAAAGCTGCCATTGAAAGTAAACTAGGAAAGCTCTTTAAAAGCAAACTCTTGCAATTAATCAACCAAACTAAACAGCGGAGTAAAGAACATGAAACTGTAAAGCATTACGATTCAAAGAAATAGGAACTAAATCAAACCATCACACGGCGGAAATTGGAAAGATATGATACAACAACAACGTACTCCACCAGAGGCTGGGCCCTTAGCCACCAGCGGATGCCGCTGGGCTACTTCAGATCAGGTGAATGAACAACAACCCTTTTATTTATTCATCCTCAAATTGTGAAATCATTACAACAGAAAAAGCTTTGAAGATTACAATGGAAATGCAACAATCCCTATCCTATCATGAATAATCCATCTTCATTCTTGAATCTCTAAGTCTGAATCCTCAATTCCATCATTCGAATCCATCCCGAATCATCCTTAAAGTCCTTCTCCCTCTCTGATCTCTGTTCTGATTTAAATACAAAGAGAGCAGAGAGTGGTTACAATAGAGATAATTACAACATGATTCTATTACAAAATTGGTTTGCTTCTAACCATTTGATCAACAAGAACAAGGCGAATTTGGCGTTGCAGCTGAGATTTGGAGGACGGCCGCAACAACAAATCTGAGAAAATCGTGCTCAAAGAACCCTGTGTTTCTCTTAGTACAAGCCGAATTTGGGCAAACCGTTCTTTTATAAAGTTAATTGGGTCCGTTCTGGACAAAACCCATGTTCCGGATTTTCCATATTCTTCTTCATTTGCTCAGAATCTCAACCGCAAAATCGTCACTTCTTATTCCAGCGAATTTCTGAGTTGGCACTTTTAATGATCAAATCTTCAATCTGAAAATTATCTTGGAGGCTAAAAATGGTGAATAATGTTACAACTGATTTATTAAAACTATCATTGATAAAATCATACATAATCATCAATTTATTAGAAATAAAGGAGAATAAATAATATTAATTCATAAGAGCATAAATCATTATAAAATGGATTTAAATAATAAATTATAATAAATGACGTGATGAAGAATGGTAGAAATGGGTGGAATAAGCGTTCACAAGTGATAATAATAATGGCATGTTAACGGCCCAACATACCCCCACACTCAATATGTTGCATGTCCTCATGCAACGAAAACCTGAATATATTGCATGTCCTCATGCAACCCAAAGACAAAAACCCATGTGTTAACCAAGCAATAAAAAATATGTTCATCTTAGCTCATGAAATGGATAGAACAAATGAATTCTTCCTTAATTAATGAATATTCACTTTTAGTAATGTTGATGAAGGCATAACAATTTTTATATTGACATTCAACTATATGTATGAAGTTGCAGCAAAATATGATATAAGTACCAGCAAACTTCATTAACCATTTTCTCAAAAACTACAAACCAGCTTTTGTTGAAATTTGGCAAGTAAATTTATAATATATGAATGCCTTTATGATCCAAAAATCAGATCATTTTGATGCACGGATCATGAGATATAAACAAAATGGCTGTAGGTGAGAGTGCATGATTTCCGAAATTTTATGAACCAATTTATCTTGAAATTATCTGGGTTTGTATTAATGATACGTCTGTGTTTTCCAGAAATCACAAGAATTGAGTTCATGGTTTTTAAAAAATATTATGGAAATCAATTTCTGCATTGTGTAAAAATGAAATTGTATGCCTTAAATGAGAAAGAAAATTGAAAACATCCATCATGCGTAGCAATTCCTCCCCCTCTCTGAAGAATTAGCATGCCCTCATGCAATGCTAGAAAACAAATAGAGGTGGTTGCTACCATCTGTTGAATTCTATGCTTGGTGTAAAACAACATGGAATAATGGAGGTGTTGAGAATGAATAAGAATAACAATGGATGATAAAAAATATGGATGACATGGTCATAAGAAAGAAATGAATGAAAGGAACACTCCCCCATACTCGAAAATGATATGCTGCTGAAAAAGGGAAAGTGGTAAAGATGTGGAATGAAGGATGATAAATAATGCTCAAAATGGATTTTTATGAAATTCTCCTAAATTCGTAATAAATCAGAAAATTATGCTATTTTACCTCAAGTTTTACCTCCAAAAATGTGGAATGACATATATGGACTGGCAGGTGTTGACGCTGATGTAGGCAGAGTTGGTGCTGAAAGTGATACAAAAGGTGGAATCCAGGTAAGCACATCATGTCTGAAGAATTGTTCACGTTCGCGAGCCTCTTCTGTTAAGTGCAATAGTGTGGTCAGCTGTGGATAGAATTCTTCCCATACTTGTTGTTTTCCTACAAACAAAGCACTATTTGGCATACAATGTTCTTGAATCCATAGTGTAAGCAATAGATAAGATGCATGCAAAAATTTCAATTAGAAAAACTTATGTATACATGCAATACTAATATTTTGGCAAATCAACAAGTGATGGCAGAGTGCAGTAATCATATCGCATGCAATCCCATAATGCATACATTCCCTCCTCCAATTGGAAAAGGAATGCCATGACCATAAAGCGTATGAGAGGGGTTATGCTGACGGCAAGGCACGGGAATGAACAATATATCAGTGAATGAAGCAGAGTACACATATCAATGATAGGACAACGAGGGTTATGATTATAATGAGAGCAGAGTGTGTAAAGATAGTTATGAATAAGAGATAGGGCGCTTTGGATTGATGATAAGTTACGAAAAAGAGAAAAAGAACAACAATATGCCAAAAAGATGCTTTACTGATAGTATGCTAGCTGAAAATGATGCGATTGATCATAAAACAATTTCTCATGCATAAAGGTTCAAAACAGGGAAAAAGAAATTAAGGAAATAACTTCTCTGATAAAAAGAAAAAATAAGAAAAGGGTATTATAGTAATAATTGACGATAAGATATAACTTCAATACCATAAGCAGAGCCGTTGCTGCCAGCAGGCGTCCATAGCCTCGGCAGGGTTGCTTTTTAACCCATATGAGCCAGGATCCTCAATTTATAAATGGAGAGTTACAGTGTTGTTCTACAGAAGAGATCAGTGTGCTGGCGTGGTAACCAGATAACCACACTGCCATTCATTGGGATGTAGCAAAAGTGATCAGGCCGGCTCGTGATGAGACCTCCTGTTCCAAGGATAATTTGACTATCCAATGGATCATAACCCTAGTGTGGTGGCCATAATGGGAATGTCACTTTCTTACAACCTTATGAACATGGTAGGCTGGCTCGTAATGAGACCCCCTATCCTCCATCTGTGAACAAAATTTTGTTGTTATTACACAATTTTATGATAAAAAAAGGGAGGCTCAGTACTCCTTAAGAGCGGGGATGGTGGAAGAAGTTGAACATGTCAATAGAAAAATATACCCATAATCTCATTTATTACAGACAGAGAAGATTATAATCCAGAAGGGTGGAACCAGCGTGGTATTAAGATGATCAATCAATATCATGTTCAACAGAAAACAATGCAGTAAAGTAGTATATAAATAATTGTGTCCCTTTTTAAAAATAATCTATCATCAAGGAGCTGTCCTGTTAAAGATCATAACGTGAAGTATATTAACTCGCTTCAATAGAATCCATAATTCTTGTCCTCGTAAAAATAATGTACTTCATGCCATGAAGGAGAATCAGTAAAATGTGGTTGAGATGAACTAGGAATAGTCCCACAAGAGGAAGGAAGGGTTGCTCTCGAAAATAATCCCAAAGTGTTGCTCTTTTGAATGAACAGCAAAAACACTCAAAAAGTGGTGTTCCTTAAAGGAAATGCACAAAAAAACAAAAATACACACAAAAAAAGTGTGAAAATGCAAATGTCGTTCCTTTGGAAAAAGAACAGCAAAAACGCACAAACATGAAATGCAAGCACGCAAAGAATGAATTAGCTGTTCACTGTATTGATGCTGAAGATGGGTCACAGTTTGAATGAAGCAACACTTGAAACACAAAATATAAAAAAATATCAGCAAAGAAACAACGTTTTATTTAAAAACAATATGTAAATAACTAAATTAAGTTACAACAGCTATGATGTTATGTCAAAAAAAACGATCTCTTTGAAAAATGTTTTGGCAGCAGTGATAAGACATGAATCTTCAAATTGAAATCAATTCTTCATTTGTTCTATTATGAATCCGTTGGGTAATGAGTTGGATGAAATTCCTTTGTTTTATTAAAATTTGTTTCAAGAATCACTCGTCCATAAATTGACCTTCTTTTTCTCCTGGGACCTGCAAAAAACGAGTGTCTACCTGCAATAAAACATTAAATCATGGAGAAAGAGAGGTGATCGGGCTCCCCTAATCCAAGAATTATGCAAAAAACAACAAGTAGTTACTCTGTAGAACAAATCCATTGAGAAAATAACAAAGTAAAATTTATCTGTCACCTGCGGGAGAGCAGTGGCCAATCATGCTAACCTGCAGTGTTTTAATCACAACTTCTTTGTTTTTCGTCGAAATTGAGTGATTCCAAAGCAAAATTAGAGCTAATTCAAAGGGTTATCTTCAGTAGCAACAGGTTTTAAAAATTCAATGCTATGATATGTCAAATTTGTTTAGAACAACCTGGATAATAGAGTCATTTTCGATTACCCAATCTAGACCAATGATTGATATTTCAAGCATAAATTCTTCGTTTGATGTCGGATTCAAATGATTCAAATTGGAAATGAAATTAGATTCATTTATTTATCTCCAATAGAAACAGGTTTTGAAGAAAAGAAGAATTGATAGGTCAAACATTGTAAGGAACAGCCGGAAAGACATAGTTTTAAGGGTGCTGATTTACGATAGACAGTCAGTATTTTGATCATAACTTCCCCATACGATATCGAAAATGAGTGATTTCAATTGCATTCGAAACTAGATTCATAGGGGAATCTACCATAGAAACATGTTTTAAAAATATGGTCTTTTAGGCCTCCAAAAACTGACTGTCCCAACTCTGTTCCTGAGCTGCCCGCTAGACATCCGGTCAATGTTTTGGTTCTAACTTTTTCGTTTCAAATCCAAATTGACTGATTCAAATTGGGTTAGAAAGTAGACATCAAGGGCTATCTAGGGTAGAAACAGGTTTTAAAAATATGGTCATTTAGGCCTCCAAAAACTTACTGTCCCAACTCTGTTCCTGAGCTGCCCGCTAGACATCCGGTCAATGTTTTGGTTCTAACTTTTTCGTTTCAAATCCAAATTGACTGATTCAAATTGGGTTAGAAAGTAGACATCAAGGGCTACCGAGGGTAGAAACAGGTTTTAAAAATATTCATTTTTGGTCCCTCAAAACATGACTGTCCCGACTGTTTTTCCAGAAAGTTCATCAAGCCCGCAAGCCAAAAAAAAATGATATTCAAGCATTTTTTCAAATTGGTGATAAAAAATGAATATAAGTGTTTATAGAATTGTTATTTGCAATATAATTCATTTACATACACAAATAAATTGAAATATTTATCACCGATGTTGATTTCGATAGCGTGTTGCAACAAAAAAAACAACTATTTTTACAAAAAAACAAAATGCATTTATTTATGTCCTTATTTTATTTTATTTTATTTTCTCCACTATCCTACTCTTCTTTGAGAATCGAATATATTTATGTATAAGAGTATTTCTAGTGGAACCATTTTAGAAATAAGGCTTCCAATATATACATACCCAAATTTGAAAAATGCATGTTGATAAAAATTAGGGTATGAGAAGCCAACTTCCCTTGAAAAGATGTTGTCAAAAATTGTTGAAGTATGGAGTGATGATGCAAACACGTGATGGAGTGAAACCAATCTTCAATATATCCATTAATTTCTTGATTTCCCATCATATCATGAGGTTCTTGAGCTTTTAAAATGGTTGGTTGATGCAAACTAGAAGTAAGCTCATTTTCTTCCATAACTTCTACAATTTTTGAATTTGAAACATTCTGAATCTCATTGTAAGTTTTCTCTAATCGCGCATATGAGATAGAATGGGTGGGAAGGGTGGGTAAATTTGGCAGTTCAACACTGTAAGTATGTTGTACTGGTTTATTGCGGTGAGGGTGTGGAATTAGTTGAGCAGGAAATTCAAAAGTAAAAATGTTGGACAGTTTCTTACCATCACAAAAGATGTCCTTCATGTGTTCCTTCAAAGCTCCTTCTTCCAATGTTCCTGTCAATTAGTTAGTGAAATGGGTGGTGCTTACATCACCACTTGAATGAAATCATGTGATTCATTTTTCAAAATTTCTATTTTTTTCCTAGTCATTCACACAAAAATTCAAACATCTATTTCTACCCAACAAAGCAACAACAAATCTGTTAGGAAAGCGGACAGTGGAGCAGGGCTTTTACATGCTCCGCACGTAGGTTCTTACCTTCCGTTTTTAAGATCCAACCTTTCCCTAGCATGCACTCATCAGATTCACACTACTCTTTAGAAATGGCTACACTCTCCCCGGCAACGGCGCCAAAATGTGGAGCGATAAAAAGGTGTCTTTGTAACTCCTAATTACCTCACATTAATTGTCAACCCAGGGACGACTTTTTGTTTCAGAGTGTACTACTCCGAGGCGTTATTTATCAAGAGTAATGTTTTATGAGAGGCGAAACCAAAAGTAAATGAAAGCCGGAAAATAAAATTCACTTACAACAAAGACTTAAGATTCTAAATCATGCATTCACGTAAAAATAAGCAATGTATCATCAAGGGTCCAAAGATCAATAACTCATCCCTTTGGAACCTGATGTAACCAAAAGTAACCAAGGAACAGATCATTAATCTGGGGACTAGACAGCAAATGCCAATGTCCACTACAGTTTCAGATCGTTCTTCACACCAAAGCAAAGATAATGCAAATAACAGGAAATGGAAAGCTGCCATTGAAAGTAAACTAGGAAAGCTCTTTAAAAACAAACTCTTGTAATTAATCAACCAAACTAAACAGCGAAGTAAAGAACATGAAACTGTAAAGCATTACGATTCAAAGAAATAGGAACTAAATCAAACCATCACACGGCGGAAATTGAAAAGATATGATACAACAGCAGCATACTCCACCAGAGGCTGGGCCCTTAGCCGCCATCGGATGCTGTTGGGCTACTTCAGATCAGGTGAATGAACAACAACCCTTTTATTTATTCATCCTCAAATTGTGAAATCATTACAACAGCAAAAGCTTTGAAGATTACAATGGAAATGCAACAATCCCTATCCTATCATGAATAATCCATCATCATTCTTGAATCTCTAAGTCTGAATCCTCAATTCCATCATTCGAATCCATCCCGAATCATCCTCAAAGTCCTTCCCCCTCTCTGATCTCTGTTCTGATTTAAATACAAAGAGAGCAGAGAGTGGTCACAATAGAGATAATTACAACATGATTCTATTACAAAATTGGTTTGCTTCTAACCATTTGATCAACAAGAACAAGGCGAATTTGGCTTTGCAGCTGAGATTTGGAGGACGGCCGCAACAACAAATCTGAGAAAATCATGCTCAAAGAACCCTGCGTTTCTCTTAGTACAAGCCGAATTTGGGCAAACCGTTCTTTCATAAAGTTAATTGGGTCCGTTCTGGACAAAACCCATGTTCCGGATTTTCCAGATTCTTCTTCATTTGTTCAGAATCTCAACCGCAAAATTGTCACTTCTTATTCCAGCGAATTTCTGAGTTGGCACTTTTAATGATCAAATTTTCAATCTGAAAATTATCTTGGAGGCTAAAAATGGTGAATAATGTTACAACTGATTTATTAAAACTATCATTGATAAAATCATACATAATCATCAATTTATTAGAAATAAAGGAGAATAAATAATATTAATTCATAAGAGCATAAATCATTATAAAATGGATTTAAATAATAAATTATAATAAATGACGTGATGAAGAATGGTAGAAATAGGTGGAATAAGCGTTCACAAGTGATAATAATAATGGCATATTAACGGCCCAACAGAGAGCTAGTAAAGTATTCAAGGATGAAGTTAGGATCAACTGACGGATGGTGAAGGTGGGGATCCTTTGAGGGTGGAGACAAAGGAATCATGCAGGGGTGATTCACTGATGAGAGGGTAGATAAAGGGATGCAAGAGAATACCACCCTGAATAGAAAGGACGAAAAGAGGATGTGGTTGTTGAGGAAGAGATTCTGGAAAGGACACTTGAGCGATAAAACTAGGAATGGGAGGTATAGGTCCAAGGGGGGGGGGGAAGTTCATCGAGAGGTCCATATAAAGGAGAGTTCCCAACACTCACAAGGATGGTTCATACATGAGGAAACATACGCACTCGTAAGTTTATCCAGGCATCATCAAACAAGAGAACTTGAAACCTATTAGAATAGGATGGTTTCGTTGCAGTCCACGCCAAAAGGATTGTAGCAGAAAGGTGGGGTTTTGTACTAATGCATGATGGAAAAAGATGAAGAAAAATAGGGCAACGCCCACGTCTTAGCGCAGGGGTAGGACCAAGGCATGCATCATGAAAAAAAAAACCATATTTAGGCCTTATCCCACTACGCCAAGGGAAGGATTGTGTACGACTTCAAGAATGAGATAAATTCCAAAGACAAACATAGAAGTCAACCCTGGAGCAACAATGGTGGCCAAGTTTCTTCATCTAAGAACACCATTGCAGAGGAGGGAGAAGTGGTTGATCCCTCTTCAGGTGTTTTAAGAGCTCCAAGGTATATAGGTTCTATGTATTTTCTTGCAGCAGTCGTACCAAAGGAAAGGAGACAACCTCAACAATATTGGAAATTCCAGATCTATGGGGATAGGAGAAGGATCGAGTGGCTTGAGGACAAGCCACATTTTTGTATCAGAGGCTTGTTGGGACCCAAAAAAAAATTGGATTTTTTTTGGAAAAGTAGAACCATGCAGTAGGAATAGGGAACAAAAAAGGATAAAGTACAACATAAAAGAGGGATGGTACATGAAGCAAGAGAGAAAAAAATGGGTTGGCACAATGGATGGTGTGCGATGAAGGTAGAAACCGTGCAATAGGAGAACAATGAAAAGTGGAATAAGAATGATCATGCAGAGGATATCGGCCGTTAGGATTTTATAGGAGAAGGAGCCGGCCAAGGAGGTTGTGGCTAATGAGCGGTTGGAGATATTTTGAGACAAGACACAATAGGAAGAGTGGAGCCAAACGAGGAAAATGATATTTTCGATAGATACACCATGCATGGTACAACTCAATAGGAACCAAAGGAAATATATCAACGACCTATGGGATAGCTGGGTTGAATGGATAGGAAGGAGGGAGAATTCAAGAAGAACTCCTGAATTTTATAAAATGGCTAGTCCAAGATTGAGGGTGGGTTGGATGTTAGTTATTTTTTGTTGTTCCATGGGTAATGATTGACTATTTCGGATTGTTCTATAAGCTAATTCAAATTCGAGTTCTGTACCAGTGCTGGGTTTGTTTAATTTGAGAACCATGGTCGAGTTTGTCGCTGCTCATCAACATTATTGCAATAGCTGTTAGTTATGGAATACATCAATGTTGTTGTAGATGGTTTTATTTCTTGTTTTGATAGTATGGTAGATGGATGAAGATCCTGGTAGTTTGATATATGTAACTTTGGGTATTTCCCCCCCTATGGATAATATATATATATATATATATGAATCAGTGTTGAAGGAATTGTTGTACTCTTTTGTCGTTATAAATTTTTGACGGAAAAACCTTGTGTTCCTTTTCTTTTACTGCATAACTTTATGAGGGTGTGGATGAATTTCATAGCTATATGAATTATATATATATGTATTAAGCGAGGGTTTTACCTGTTCTTTGATGGCAAAATATATTGTCACTAAATTCTTATCATTTTGTTAATTAGTTCTAATGCTCATCTTGATTATATGCTTCATTGTGGTAGTTTATAATGGTGATTTGGTTTTGTATGGTCCTGTAGTGTTGAGGTTATTAGACCCAGTCGAGAAAGCACAAGTGGTGATTTCTTATTATAGTCAGAAGTGTTATTCAGTGCAATTTGTAAATGAAATATGCGTAACAGCCACACACCTATCAGTGTGTTTAAGGTTCATTGGGTTCTACCACACCACACATGGTAATGGCGGGTTTATGCAGTAGATAAATCAACTAATGTTTGGCTCTATTCGCAACGTGAAATAACAATAGGGTATTTAGTATGTGTTGGTTAGGAACTACACATCATAACCCCAAGAAAATCCTGTTAGACTGCAGAAACCTAGTTCCAATAGTCACCCATTAGCATCTCGAGAGAGACTTCAGTCATTTTGTGGGTGTTGCTGAAAGGGCCAATGATCCAAATATTTTTACTTCAAGATGCATACATAATTGCATATAAAAGAGCATGTAACCATGAAAGCTTATCAAATGAAATAAGTAGAGATGAAAGAAAACCATGAGAAGAAAAGCACAACAGATTAGTAACGAAGTTCACCTAGTGTGGGATACGTCTCTGGGCTCTGCTCAAAGTGGGGAGGCTGCTTTCATTAATCTTGAACAAAAATCAAATTACATGCATGTACAAAAGGACACCTTATACCTCCACTTCCCGGGATGGCCTCAAAATGCACACCTCTGCTGAAGAAATGGGTTGCACCGGTGAATTCTTGGTGCAAAATCGTGAAAAATGGCTATAAAGTTGACCCCGTTATGACTTGGTCAAAATACAGACACCCTCAGGAATCTCAAAGATTCCCCCAAAGATTCCTTCTTGTTGTTTGACTGAAATTCTACTGCTTAGATGATAAATATGACTTCACCACTTCGCTCCTTGTGAAATTTTGAGAAAAATGAGTATACACTCAACCCGGTTCTAAAACTTTGAAAATTTGGCCCCTAGGGAATCTTTTAGATTCCTCAAGATTCCCAAAATATTCCTCTCTACAAGTTGACTGAATATCTACAACTCAGATGAAAAATATGATCTCACCATGGTGCTCCTTGCGAAATTATGAGAAAAATGAATATAAAGTCGACATCATTTTACCTCTATAAAAAATCAACCTCCAAGGGAATCTAAAGATTCCTCAAGCATCAAAGAATATTCTTGCAAGATTTTGTCTCGAAAATTTTTCTAGGCATGGTTCCGCCTCGGCCACTGTTTCAAGGTTCCGCCCTCTCAGCCCTCATGCTCGACCTCTGCTTGACGCTCCGTGCTATGTCTCGGAAAAATGCATGTTTGGGCTTAAATATGTGTTTTTGGGTATATTATTCAAGACATAGGTTGTTGGCATATTGGTTGGTCGTATTGAGTATGGGCTTAGGTTGTTGGCGGGTCAATGGTTTAAATATATCCTGACCCATATTTGTTTTTGGCACGTTATTAAATAAGGTTGGAGGTTTATGGTATGTAGAGAATTTGTACTAACGACGGTTTATGGGGCCACTGCATGGGGTCGGTCGACCACTGAATAATGCGGGCTCAAGTCCCACTGACCCCCGTATATATGTTATGTATTATATGTAATGAATATGGGCCGTTGTGTGGGGTCCCAGGTCAGCTGCATGCCACGACCTATTGTTGGATTTTATTTTTTATTTTTTTATGTATGTGATTTGTTCAGGTGGGGTGGCAAGGCAGCTTTTAAGGGTTACTAGAAAAATTAAAGAGGCAAAAAATTCGCTTGTTCTGGCGATCGGAATCCATGCGCCGGAAAATTCAAAATTTTTGCCTCATTAGTGGCTGTCATTGGGCAAAGTTTGACCAAAATTTTGACCGACCATAACTTTCACATACAAAAATGGATTGAGATATTGTTCACTCCGTTGGAAAGCTTGCATCAAGATATTCGATCTGACACTGGTTCCACTTCAATCCAATGACTTTTATTTTTGAGCTTTTCCAAAGCCATTACTGAATTCTGAGCGTTTCTGGAGGCACCTGGATCATTCCTCCCCACTGAGGAGATTTTGGTCCTCTAAAAGCATGAACTCATCCTACATATTGCATGTTTGTTTTTTAAGCCACACATTTAACATCTTCATTTCATGAAAACCTCTGGTACATTCTTTGCAATTACATACAAAACCAATCATGACTCAAACAACCCCATACTTTCCAAGAGTTTATAACACACACTCTTTGGTCAATTTTACATCATAATAGAAGCCAATACCCTAGCCATAAAAAAATTCCAAAACATCATCTTTTCTTTAATAAGCGATGGAAAACTCATCATCACTTGTACATTCATATCGCAACGCATGATTTACAAATTGTGGCCATGAAAAGCTACTATATATAGTAAAACCATCTCTTACTAAAAAAATTGAATGGGTCATCTCCCTGTGGCATATTCGCTTATTGAACATATTCACCAGTTGGTTTGTTCATAGATGCTTTCTAGGCATGGATTATTTGACACATGGATCTCTAGTGTTCATCCTTGTTGTAATGACCACAATGATTTTTTCTCCTCCAAAATTTATGGATCATCTTGGAATGCTTACTCCTGGTGTGTCTTTGATAAGTCCTCGTGGAATCCTCACTATCACTTGAAGGTGATGAATTTCTCTCATCATCTGTCGTTGGTTGGTCACTAGCTATCTTGGAGAATTTTCCAACCTCTCTTCTAACATACCCAAGTCCTGCATAACAAGGCAGTTCTTCCACTTTGATGGGATTCATAATGCCTTGGAAATTAATGTTGAGGCACTTCCCTTGATACCCCATCTTCGTCAAAAATTTTGATCCAATTCTTGTAGTATGTTTCTCAAAAGCAACGAAATCGTCATCATAAAAAGAACATGAAATTGAAGAATCATTTTTTACCTCAAGCTTGTTATGCTGCAAATTTTCCATGGCCTCCTCCTTGGCTTGTAACTAATGTTGCAACTATTGTTTCTCGTTCTCTGCTTCTTGTAGAAGTCACCTTAGTTCAGATTTCTCCGCATGAATTCTTCAATTGATTTCTTTGAGTTCTTTGAGCCATGAAAAATTTTGTTCCCTCTTCATTTTTGGCACAACATCTCCTGAAATATTTGTCTCATCACACGAATCGGAACCCAAGTTGATAGGTCCATATTTTGTAATCCTAACAGATGCAATATTCATTTCATCGCTTGACTCTGATCTCAGGCCAATTGTTCCAACACCTACAAATCCCGCAACTATGATATTCTCATCATCCTATGATTTAGATTCTTGGTCTTGTTGCAGAGTTACAACTGTCTTATGCTTCCCTTTTTTGTCATTCCATTCTGGCCTCAATTCAGGATGTAATTCCGAGCATTGTTCCTCATCATTCCCCTATTTTTCACAACAAGTATAAGATGGCCTTGCTTCCTTTATCCTAGTTGTTGATGTCCTCTTTGGGTAATCTTCTTTCTCAAGCTTCACCTTGATTTCAATATGTACAACCTTCACACTAGCTTCATCAAGATTTTAGGCTCAAATAATAACAATGAATGACGCAAATAATTATGCAAAGAGCCAATATATTTCATCAACGTCCCAGGAGTGTCTAGTGGAATATTCAATGCTAATTCTTGCTTACTAAAATCCTCTGTAAAATTATGAAAATTTTGACCTTTAATTTGTTTCAAATGTTTCCATTCCATCATTGCTTTCTGTATACAACCTAATGGGTTAAATTGTCCTCTTATAGCAGAGATAAAATCAGACCAAAATGAAATAATTTTACGACTATTCTTACCAACGTTTTGCAGTTTTCCTTCCCACCATATGAGAGAAGTGCCACTCAATCGAAGGGATTCTAGATGGATATTAGATTCATCCTCTCTTATTAATTGGATGTGAAAATACACTTCAACCTGTTTGATCTAGCTCTCTAGCTTTTCTGCATTAGATTCTCCATTAAACATGAGAAAATAAAACTTGACATCCAACTTAAAAAAAGGATTTTTAGATGCATTCTTATGATGCCTGTTAGAATGACGAGAAGAGGAAGAAGAATAACTTTCACTAGAGGAAGGAGAGGAAAGAGGCTCTTCTCCTCCACCTTCATGATTTACCGAGGCATGTTCATCTAGTTCTTTCTTCTTAAGCTTGATTATCTTGTCATATTCTGCAAACAAATTTTCAAATTTGTCTTCCATGGTGAAGAAGATCTTATGATAATTTTGCTCTTCCTCCAACCGAGCATCTTCATCTGCCATTTTCCTTCTTCGTGTTGCATGCCACGATTCTGGATCAAAGGACTTAAGTTCCTTCACCTCTTTGGAGCTTTCCCCTGGTTATCATACCCTTGCAATGCACATCAACAAAAGACCTGCTCTGATACCAAACTTGATCTAGATCTTTTTACTTCAATATGCATACACAATTGCATATAAAAGAGAATGTAACCATGAAATAAGTGGATATGAAAGTAAACCATTATAAGAAAAACAAAACAGATTGGTAACAAAGTTCACTCAGTGTGGGCTACCTTTTTGGGCTCTGCTCAAAATGGGGAGGTCGCTTTCATTAATCTTCTGCAAAAATCAAATTACATGCATGTATACAAATGCACCTTATACCTCCACTTTCAGGGATGGCCTGAAAATGCACACCTCTGTTGAAGAAATGGGCTGCAACATTGAATTCCTGGCGTGAAATAGTGAAAATTAACTATAAATTTGACCCCTTTTTGACTTGGTCAAAATATGGACCCTCGAGAATCTCAAAGATTCCCCCAAATATTCCTTCTTGCTGGTTGAATAAAATTATGCTGACTAAATGACAAATCTAACTTCACCACCGCGCTCCTTGCGAAATTCTGAGAAAAATGAGTATAAACTTAGCTTGGTTTTGAAATAGTGAAAATTTGGCACCAAGGGAATCTTTTAGATTCCTCAAGATTCTCAAAAGATTCCTCTTTGCAAGTTCCCTGAAAATATGCAACTCAGATGAAAATATGATCTCACCATCCAACTCCTTACAAAATTATGAGAAAAATGAGTATAAATTTGGCATCATTCCACCTCTGTCAAAAATCAGCCTCCAAGGGAATCTAAAGATTCCTCAAGCATCAAAGAATATTCATGTAAGTTTTTGTCTCGAAAAAAATGCCATAGATGGTTTTGCCTCGACCAATTTTTCAAGGTTCCACCCTCTTAGCCCTCGTGCTCGACCTCTGCTCATTGTTCCATTCTTAGTCCTGGGCGAATGAATGTTTGGGTTAAAATATGTGCTTTTGGGCAAATTCTGCAAGACATAAGTCGTTGGCTTATTGGTTGGTTGTACTAAGTATGGGTATAGGTTGTTGGCGGGTCAGTGGTTCAAATTGTCCTGAACCATTTTTTTTTTGCATGTTATTAAATAAGGTTGGATGTTTATGGCGCATAGTGCATTTGTTTGAACAACAGTTTATGGGGTCTCCATGTGGGGCCAACCGACCACCAACCGATGCAAGTTCAAGTCTCGTCGACCCCTGTATATATGGTATGTATTATACGTAATGGTCATGGGTTGTTGGGTTGCATCCCGGGTCATCCACAAGCCTAGACCATTTTTGGGTTTATTTATTTATTTATATATGAAATTTGTTCCGGTGGGGTGGCAGGGGTGATGGCCTGCTCCCTATTTTTATATTTTTTAAATTTTTGTATAAAAATGGTTAAAAATTTTGGTGGTGGTTTTAATAGTTACTGGAAAAATTAAAGACGCAAAAAATTCACCCGTTCCAGCGACAGGAATCTGTGCGTCGGAAAATTCCAAATTTTTGACTCGTTATTGGTTTCCACTGGGCCTAGTTTGACCAAAAATTTGACCAGCCATAAATTTCACATACAAACTTAGATTGAGGTGTCATTCACGTCGTTAAAATTCAATCTAGTGGATTTTATTTTTTAGATTTTCCAAATCCACTTCTAAATTCTGAGCATTTCTGGAGCCACCTGGATCAGCCAATGTTAAGCAGGTATTTGTTGGCCACCGTGTTGTAAATTTTGGGTATGTCAAGCTACTGTGCACCAAAAATGACAAGAAATATCAAGTTTAGTGGGAGCTTGTTGAAGTGATATTGTTAAGTATTTCAAGTCTTAGTCATTGATGTCAAGTGTCAAGTTTAGGAGGACCTTGGTAAGTGTGTTATCATTGTTGAGTCAATGAGTGTTGCTGACCAGTTTAAGGTCAAGGAAATCAACTATATCCTTGAGGGAATTTCAGTTTTAGTTCCTTAGCTCCAATGAGGAAACTATTTGCTAAGTTGGATAGTCCTCTTCAAGACCTTTCCAACAATATATGGTACTTGGCCTAACTCCAAAGGAATGAAGAGAAACTTGAGTTTAGATTTTAGTAGATCAAATATGGTTCTAACATATGTTTTTTCCAAATATGCTAAATATTGGACCCCCTACCCTATTGTTAAAATTTGAAAAAATGGGAGATATCATTCGATGTATCAAGGTAGCAGGATTTCATTAGCGTGCTCACGAAGGTGCATAGGGGTTTAGATGCATAAGTGAAAAAATCAGAACCCCCCTCCCTTTATGTAGAGGTTAAACTAATCAACGACTAATGTGATATGAGATCCTGCAGGATGATAATAATGTAGGGACCTGGGGACAATGAATATTAAGCTTTCAATAGTGACAAGTGTGAAGACTAAAATGGTTGACAACGAGCTATTCATTCCCCACTTAATATGTGTTAAGTTTACATAAATAGGGATTAAATTTAATACATGGTAGCATGGCCCCTAGAGTATATGAATTTCAAATTCTATAAAGGCTTGGGGACTCAGGACTGTGAGGACATGGAACATAAGTGACTAGGATGACATGGAACATATGACACAACTGAGTAGAATACATGACACACTATAGGTGGGACACATGGTAGGTGGATTCATCCCTTTTGAGTGGCCAAGTGGTTTGTTTTTGGGTGACATGTGGCACCACCTAGAGGATTCCATGTGTTAGGATGACATTAGCTACATGTGGTAGTGACATGGTGTGATTCGAGTGTGCACTGGTAAACAACCCGATGATTTGGTAGATTAAAGTTTAAACTAAAGTAATTAAATATTTGTTTTTAATCCTCGACCTCATGGCCCTGGATGGTTTACGAACGACTAGCTGATTAAATTCACCTGAAGATCCACGATCGCTATGACGCAAGTGAAATATCGTAGTTCCTTAAGGCTAGAGCTCTTAGTAATAGTCCTCAGACACATTGGATGAGGTGAGCACAAACATTGTGATGAAGCACGTAGCTTTGTGAATTGTCAAGGTAATGCACTAACAATGTTGATCTATTGGTTGAGGAGTTGATCCATAGTCTTGATTGGACAACAAGAGAGCCAATTCATAGTCTTGATTGAATAACAAGAGAGTGAATTCATTGTCTTGATTGAGATGTCTTACAGTTAGATATAAGGGAGGAAACACTATTGAAGGATTATCTGATCTACTATCTTGTTTGTGAAGTTGAATTTGGGGAGTATTGATCTCGTCAAATAGTCATGGTTGTTGATACAATCAAAAGAAAAATTTCCATGGGTAAAACCATGGACTTACACCCATGGTATTCAATGATCAATACCTATAAAAGAAAAAGAACAATGCTACTTTTTTGGGCTATTTTGAAAGTACATTGAAGAATAAAAATAAGAAGAGTATCTATAGTGAAAAATTTGAAGCCTTAGTGAGAGAAGCAGAATGTATGTGCATGGGCTATGTAAGAATAAAGATGTGAGACTGTAAATGAAAGTAAAAAACAAGTGGTTGAGCGGAAAATCAAATCTGAATTGTTGTAGTATATTTGTATTTTGAAGAATATCTAGTTGTTTGTGAGTTTTTGTAGTAAAAATTCTGAAGAATAGATTGAAAAGAGTATGCCTTAAAGGTACGAGTATGAAAATGAATGAAAGAGTATCTGTTAGGCCCAATAGGTTGGTGCTTGCATTCAAGGTAATGAGTCCCATCAATAGGTATATCTTGAAGTTAATTATGGTATCCTCCAACCTTAAAACTATCATTTTCTCACATTAATTCACATTTTTGGTTATAATATGCTTAGTAAGAAGAGTAAAGGTGTTTTCCATAGTATGTTGAATAATGTGATTACATTTCAAGAAAAAAAATCATTTTTGAGAAATTTATTATGCAGGGGCTTGGTGGAGACAATCAAGAGAGAATATAGGGAGGCTTTTCCACCTCCTTAACTATCTAACACAGCTTGAGATCACCAAATCCTCACTCACAAGCTCGAATTCACTGACAATTGAGTAACTCCAAGTGCAAGTGAATCTCAAGAAAGACTAGATCCACAATTCTCGAGATCAAGGAGTGAATCACTCCTATTTTCAAGGGAGTTGCTACCAACTACCCTTTTGTATAAATAAACTAGTTGAAAGTCTCATTAGGATTCAAATGTTTTATTCAGCTAGGAGTAGCTACTGATCTGTTAACGGGAAAATCTGTCTGGCCAACAGTAGGGGATCTCCCCGGTAGAAAGTCCCAATTAGACCTTGAACCGTTTGGAATAGGGATCCCGTCCGGGGTGTGGGTCTGGCTACCGCTTAAGTCACCTTCCCTTTGGTCTCAAAAGAACTCGATTGAGCTTGTGGACACACACTTATTCAAATGATACAAGATACATGATTGATGCGTTAAACACATATATAACACTATGCGTAGCGGGACAAATAATGAAGCATAGACGCCGAAGGAGGTGTTGTTAACAACACATCATTGGGGTTATGCTTGTAGGCTGTTCTAACCACAAAAGAAACAATTCTTTATGGCGAGATGCCCCCTTTACATTCGTGAAAGATAAAACAAATGCTGATAAACAAAGTCATTAACATCCATTAAGAAAGCAAAATGAACTAAACATAATTAACACAAGTACAGAGAACCATAATGCATAAATGATGCCACTAAAAGTGCAGCTTCGTTAACCAAAAGATTTTCAAAACTGTATAAGAAATACTCATAGTGTTCGCGCAGCAAAACACATCAGATCCAAAAGGAGTTTAAACAAGTATCTGTATTCATATGTAAAAGAGTGTTATCTTTCAATACAATGCTGTATAGCTCTTGAGTCCCAAAAAAAAGATCGATTACATTTCCCCCGAAGGGAGTTTTATAGATCAAAATTTTCCCTTTGGACTTCCTGACTCTTCACTTGCCTGACTGTTGAGCTGACTTGTGACTTGGAAGGGAACTGCGACTTGCGACTTGGCTAGGCAATGCGACCTGCGACCTGGTTCCAAATGTTCCCATCGATCTGCTGCCACCAGATTATGAAGATGTGTGCGCAATTGTGAGATCAGGGGCATTAATATATTTTCCTTTGAGGAAGTTTTGCCAAGTCTGATAATCTGCTGCTATGGGAGAAACCAAAGGGACCTCTTCTTTCAGCTGATGCATACACTCCAAGGCATTTGGGATTAGAATTTCCTTCTTCTGTGAGATCTGGTTGGACAGAGAGGCGAGCTTGGTGTAGACCCAAACTGGCATGACAAGAAACTGGCCTAGGTTCTCTTGTGCATGGGAAATTTTAGGGGCTAATATTTGTAGGTGGGCTAATTTTCCATGGTTTTTCCAAAAAAAAGATTTGCAAATTTCCATTTTTTTATAAAAATGATTCGCCCAAATTTTACAATATAAAATTATTTTACCTTAAAAATCTCCAAAATTATATAGAAAATATATATAAGATCCTTACAAATTTGAATAATTTTACAAATACATCAATAAACATTTTATAGTTTTCATATTAGGGACTAGTGAGATTCGCCAATATTTTAAACTTCAAGATAATTTTCCATCTTTAAAATTATCCTTGCTCTTGTGATGCTACAAGGTCGGAAGTGGAAGCAACTTGCTTAATGGGCTGCAAAAATGACTGGATCTCTTGATTCACCTGCTCCCATGTCTTCCCCTCGTCCAATGCACCCAACGATGGAATGCGATGTAAGGTGTGCATCGAACTGATGCCGCTGATCAGATGTTCGTATGCAGCCATCACCTTGTCTAGGTCCTTCGATAGCTTATCCTTGGACTACATTTTCATACGGATCTAGACTTTGGCATCTTGCGTGTGAATCCAGTCCTTTTTTGGAAAATGTTCGGGAGCCTGGCGGTACCATGCTGTCCAGTCCATCATTCTGTCCAAGGCAGCTGAGGCTTCCTTCAGCTGCACGTGCCTTTGCTTTGTTTCCGTTTGAGCTTTCACCAAGGGGGCGACTGTTTGTTTTATGGTAAACATTTCCCCATAAACTTGCCTCATGGTAGTCTCTAATATATCGACCTCCCTTTGAATGGTAAGCGGCACTTCATTGACAAGGAGAGTTTTGTTTCAGAGTTGTTGAACCTCCTCTCTCAATGCCGTCTTTTCCTGTTCTACTCTTGCCTCCTGCTGCTCTGCTTCATGTAGCCTATTTTGTAGAGGGAATATATCTCTACTCATTCTGGTTACATTCTCTTCAGTGGCTGCAGCGAAATCTGTGCCGACCGATGCTATCATCACGGGATTAGTCCTAGTATCAAGGACTATGTCTTTTCCTGTCGCGACTGTGGATGAGGCAGAAGGATTTCGCGCTAGGCATCTCCTTTTATCATGTCAGATTTTGAAGGAGAATTTATCGTACGTGAGCCTGGTGAGATCAAATACCTCCTCTTCTTGCCCCTGGGAGGAACTGACATCGGAGAGCGTGGCTCGTGTACTGACTAGAGGTACTTCAAGGGGAGATACCTCGATGTTTTCTAGCATTGCATCCTCCTCTTCTTTCTTTTTCTTTTCTTCCTCTTAACTTCGTAGGCATTCGACTTCTACCTTTTCATATTCTCTCTTCCACCTAAGCTCTGCTTCTGTTGTTGCTTCCAATTTGTCTTTCCTTTTACGCTCAGTTGTTGTAGCTTGCTCTGCTTTCTTATGGCGGTCGACTTCCACTTTATCTAACTCTTTCTTGAGTTCCCGTTCTGCTACAGCCTCCGCCTCTTATTTATCCTTTTCCTTCTTGGCCTCCTTGGCCTACTTTTTCTTCTGCTCTGACCTTAGGCTCTTCTTGCGCTTATCTTCTTCTTCTTTCATCTTATTCTCTCTTTCTTGCTGGGCTTGGGCTTCTATTTCTTTCTGTTGGGTAGAAGTACTATGCCCTGTCCTAGTTCGAGGCTTTTTAGCCAGAGAAGAAGAAGCGCCTCCTAATTCACGGCTACTGTCTTCCAAGGTTTGGTCATCCGGGTCTTCTTGGCCAGAGTCCGCCCTCGGAGCAAGTTTTCGGTCTGCATTGTACCAATTTCTTCTGTCATCTTCCCCCAGGCATTCCATGTGCTGGTAGTTCCATTTGAACTTAGCCCGCTTGCAATGATCAGGAACTATCCTTTCCGGGTCATATGTCCGGTGTTCTAATGCCCCAAGGTGGTAACTTTTCATCTCTTCTGCTTCTGCCTCTACCTCTCTGAAGTCTTTGACTGTGTATGCACCGATAGTGAAGGGTAGCATAGGCCACGGCTTCTTCTTACCCTTGTACATGACCCTGGAGAAACCGGAAGACATTTGGAAACAGACCTCTTGCATGAGCATTCTGTTTGTGACAAATTGAGGCATAGCATGTGGGGCCCTGAATGAGCCAAAGAATCGGATGAATGTGTACTCGGCGAATGGGAACCAATGTGCCACCTTGACTAGCATCTCCATGGCTCGCCAAGACATGCAAGGAGTGTCTTGGCCGAACAATTTCCTATAAAGAGTGGGGATGAACACTTGAGAGATCGGCTCTATGTCTTGTTTATACCTGGAATCCCAAAACACCTTAGTTTGTAAGTGGATTGCACGGGTCTGTTTTGGATCCCAGTTATGCACCCATCCCTCAAAGTGAAACCTTGAACAAACGACATCCAACAGATAAGAGGCCATATAGAATTCAGAAGGCATTCCTTCATCTAATACCAATGCCAAGGATAATTTTGTATGAATGGAGGTCATAAATATGCTAGCCCAGTTGAAATGGGTGCGTGTGCTATGACATGCTCCATGAGAGTTGCCCATGTGCCGTTGAAGGTGGTGGCATCGGGGCGCCCGTACAATCTGCAAAGCATGGCAGCCACTAATTTATATACTTTCCTAAGGCTCGCCACTAGATATTCCTGGTCCTTCTTGACCTTAAATTTCTCAGGATCCTCCCACCACTACTTTATAGTGTCAACTATAGGAATTGCATGGGCGATAGCCCATTCTTCTGTGAAGTCTTCTTCTCGCTCAGGCAAAGAGTAATAAACATGAGCGTCTAAGCCTTTGAGTGTTGCGAAAGCCTTGCCTTCGCTGTCCCTGATTATGAACTTCTTGGGGTCAGTTTTCTGTATAATCCAATCTATCATCTCTGGGCATGGGAATATGGCCGGATGGGCACCTGCAAGATGTAGCTTAGACCTTTTGACCTTTAAGTATATCTCCCGATCAGGGAGGTCCTCTGGGAATTCTGTTCTAGCGAACTCTTGGTACACTTGGTACCAACGCATGCTGTCCCCTTTGGAAAATGTGCATAGGGTATCTATGTAGATCGGGGGTGGGGACATTGGCATGTCCATCTCTACATCCTCCAATGCCAGGCTCTTGTCTTTTTTCCGAGATACTGGAGGTGCCATGTCGCTTGAATATGAGGGGACAGGTATACACTCCAATTCTGCTTTGAATTCACCTGTCATATTCATGAAATAATCCCATGATAAGAAGGATGCCATGATGATACAAGACTAGTTACAGCTTATCAATTATTTCAACTAGGGACATAGGCAGAGCTGAAGAAGAGACCTAATGGGTCGCAGGGTCGCAAGGTCGCGATGTTTATAATTTTAAGAATTTGTGACTTTGCGACCTTGCGAGCAGGTCGCGAGTCACTGGGTCGCAAGTTGTGAGAAAATGGAAAAAGTACGACCTTGCGACCTTGCGACTAGGTCACGGGGTCGCAGGGTTGCAAGGTCGCAAGCTGTGAGAAAATGGTGGAAATGAAACCTTGCGACTTTGCGACCAGGTCGCGAGGTCGCTGAGTCATGAAGCTAAGAAAAAAAAACGGGAGAGCGATCTGCAACCTGGCGACTTAGCGACTGGGTCGTAGGGTCGTAGGGTCGCAAGTCGCGTTAGGGCTTGCCGGGATTTTGGTGCGCACGGCGTGAAGTTTATTTTCCCTTTTAACTTGAAAAAAACAGGGCTAAATGGGTCCAGACAGAGCCAGGGGATAGTTTTTGGAGTAGGATACAGGCCATGAGAGGCTGGATGAGGAACTGTGATAAGTTAGGCATGTTAGCCACCTATGAAATTTTTGGCAAGCAAACAGGTGGCTAAATTGTTTATAAGCCTTCAAGAGATGAATTTCCCATGAAAATCGCTCATCCTTGAAGCCTCTGTGTGTCCATTGCCTTTTTAAAGATCCTAACTGCTGTATCCATCCAAAAAGTCTCACTAATTGCAAGAAATTATGCTCCAAAAGGCCTAAATTTGCCCCTTGTATCCCTGCAGAATGCCCCATTTTAACCCTTTTTTCCCCCTTGTCAAAGTTCCCCTTTTTTATCCCCAAATCCCCCCTAAACCTTCTAAATCATCCCCATGCCCCTCTTAAACCATTCAAATAACCTGGGTGGTTTGATAGCCCCCACTCTCTCTATCGTTACCCATTTCTGGCCTCGAATTGCATTGAAAAAGGTTGAAAAACCCACATTTGGACATATATGGGTCTTAGCCCCCTTCAGGCCAGCCCCCTTAATTTCCCCCCCCACGTGACTCGAGCACTAGAACCTAGCGCTAACTCGAAGAGCTCTCATCAAAAATGTGTATCGGGGGCAAGGTCTGCCATCGATCTACACATATCCGACGGTCTTCGCAATCCCATCGCGCCCGGTGGTCCCCACCCCTTTTCACCGCCCGATCGCATCATAACCATCCATTTAACCCGCTGAATCGATGGTCCATATTCATCCGCCTCGATGGTCCCCGCGCCAAAACACTGTGCAGAGACCGGCGGTATCTATCACACCGCCTTTGGGAGGTGGGCGGTATTTTTCATTTCGGAGCGATTCCACTCATCGCATGACGCATGGCTTCGCGCACTATTCATAAACCGCCCTCCATCGCGCATCAACTTTCGTCCACAGATCCGGCGCGATATTGTCGTACACCATCCAATTTAGGTCGGGCCATCCGACGGTAGTCGCACCACGAAGTTGCACGGGAGTTAACCCAAGGAAAATAAATCCCCTGGCCCACCATCTATCGCCCTCCAACGCGTCCTCAACCATCGATCTCTTCCTGAGATCGGACGGTCTAGATTTAATACACGCCTTCCATTGAACCGGTCCTGCCACATCACCCATTCCATGTGTTTTCATCACTTTTTCATCCGTCCCCTTTATAATTCGTTCAAAGGTCAAATTCTAATGTTTTACGTTAAAAATTCCACCTCGTCGTCCTCCAAAGCATCTCCTGCTGATCCACTGTGTTCCTCCATAGTATCCTCTGCGTTCATCGTCTTCATCCATGCCACGTTTCCATTTTTGTAGTCATCCACACCACCCTCCCCATGCATGTTTTTCTAAACGTGTTTTCATGTTTTGCAGGGTTACAGGCAGGCGGAAAACAACCATCATTCATATGCACTATTGCAGTGGCACAGTGCACAGAAGAAGCTAAATTTAGAGCCTGATATTACAGGAAAATGTCCGGAAAGGTGCCTGCTGCACAGATTTTATCAAAGGACAGAGTTAAAACTCTGCAAAATCTCTCTGACACCGTTAAAGCTCAGATTGCATAGACAAAGACAGTACCAGAGCAATAGAGAGTTTAAGGCACATAATTGAAGATTTTTGAGCCTTTTTTCAGGGATTTAGAAGGCAAAGGTACCAGTTCGAAGACATCGTGGACCGCTCAGAAGTTCCAATGCACAGAAAATGATATATATCAATTTCACCGTTAGCAGAATGTTCTTTTCCGTGAAAGGACGAAGTGCCCATGCAGTTTTCATTCTATGCCGTGTTCTAGAGGGGTTCTCTGCCCTGACAACAGCCCTGATGCTATCAGAGCATTTGTTATGTAGTATGGCGGACTTCACAGTCTTTTATTTACCTTTTTTTTTATTCACCAAAGTACTACAGAGTGCTACAACAAGTACATCAAAGACACACCTGGAGTAAATGGAATCCTGACAAAGACCACTCTTTCATCCAAAGAGTGCCATAGATAAATGCACAGAATTTAAACAGAATGGGCTTCGACCCTCTTTCTTTTCTGAGTTTTAATGCTTCATTTAGTTTTTCACCTACCTCCTCTGCTCTCTTCAGCTATAAAATTCATGAAGGAACTCATTGTAAATGTTTTTGATAAGATATCTGAGATTTTCAAGTTGTTTCCTTGAGACACAGTCCCTGTGTGAAGTTGTAAGATAGGCTGAGGAAGATGTATTCAGAATGAATATTCAAAGTTGTTGGCAATGTTGTACATGACTAGTGTTGCTCTTAATATGACAAGCACATTTCTTTGGATCCTGATTTAAAGCAGCTGGTGATGTTTTATTTCTCTGTCTTATATTTCATTTCATTACATTTCTTCCGGCACGCATCAGAAATCTGGCATAGGATTTACCCTTGATAGGTACCATATGTCTCTGCTCTCCCTGCCTTTAATGTTTTTCTACTATATGTGTATCTGAGGATTGATTTCAATTGATTTAACCAGTGTAGTGTTCAGATATATCACTAGCTGATGTATGAATTAATGAGGTCAGTGTTTCAGATGTTCTTGTTAAGGTTTAATTGAATGAATTGGGAACACTGGGAGGTCTAGAATTTGGTTTATGTCTCACTAGGATCCTTTTCTATTGGTTAAAATCTAATAAGTTCCCTTAAGCTGGAGGCCGAAGCATTGAGAGTTCAAAGTCTCTCTCTGATCTCAGGTCTTTAACTTCGTGTTCTAAATCTTTAAAGTTCCTTGTCTGAAGAGTTTACCTTTCAGGTTTTGGATCACAGGATGTTCAATGGTACGTCCTGTCCCTGGATCTGATTTCTGAAAGGTCACCTCGGAGGTTTCCTTTCCTTTCACTTTCTTTCTACCTTTCATGCCACACTATCATCTTTAAGATCCAAATGCTTTAGATGACTAGCCCAATTGAAAGTCTGCATATTGAATAACAAGTAAACCCTTTCTTGACTCCATTTGCCCAATGGTCTTGAATGTTCCCTGAAATATCTCTCCTTTGCCTAAAATGCTCTTTTCTCAGCCTTGTCTCATTTAAAACCCTTCTTTCCTGATTCCTAACAACCAAACAAAAATCAAACAAACAAACCCTGTGCCCATAACTAGCCTAACATCTTAACTTTGAGCTTCAAAGAAAAAAACCTTTGCTCATATAGAGAGATCCCTCTGTGGACCCAGGAGGGCTAGATCCTGAGGTCTGAAAGTGGTTCTGATGTTGTCTCATCTTTTGGTCTTGCCAATCTGGCCAAGACATGGGAACCCCAACATAATGGCAACTCCGCTGGGGAATATTCTGAGTATTTTCCACCTTACTACATCATAGGAACCTCAGAAACCTACAATCTCTGGTTAGGTTGGTAGTTAAACACTCCTATTCACAGACCAACCTCTATACCTTTGTTGTGTTCTCCCACACTCTTAGACAGAGTCTGGAAAGGGCCAGGTAGCCTCCGGTTCTCATCCTCTTTCAGAGGTGACATATCTGGTAAAAGCCCTCCCAGTCAATCTCTGGTTTGAGTTTGCTATGTTTTCGAGATATCTTTGAAAAGATACATCTCATAAGCATTGTGGTGGACAGTGTACCCTCTAGAAGCATCCTAAACCCTTCACCTAGAAACTCCATAGTTCATTAAAGATCAAAGACTCCACTGGTGATCAGTAGGCTTGCTGATTATATTGGTGCACATAAGACTCCACTGGGAGACCAACCTCCATAACAACATCAACCACAACAGAAGTAACAAGTAGGGTTAAGATGCTTGATTTGAAAACAACATTCTGGCTTCAAGAAAAATTCACACAAGAGCTTATCCTAACCCAAACCCACCTAAAATAGTTGACAACCCTGAGAGCATCCTCAAGATATTTCCTGCACCTAAAAGACCAACTATTTACAGCCACATCCATAGAGATAATTCTGCACCGGAAGACTTTACAGCTCTATTAGTCCCACTTTTTCACCTAGACCTACCAAACAGACTACCAAGAACTAGGTCACTCAGTGTTCTAGACCAGCCAGACCTCGGGATTACCGATTCACCATATCATAGCGGTCAGCACATTAGGGACAGAGAGACCCTCCCATCTACACCCCCTGGTATTCACTTCCTGCAAAACTTAGGGCTCTTCCACCCTAAATCTGCTCAACAGTCTTCTGCTGGTCATAATACCCCTGTCATCCATATACCTGCAGCTCAAGTTAACCCTTTACCCCATCAGAACAACATTATGGCAACTTGGTATGCACCTCTAGTCTTACCCCGGCCTCTTGTACCTTTACCCAATGATTATCAATCAAAGATCCCACACTTCACTACAAAAGAGTCCACCATAGCTTAGCACCATGTAGATAGGATGGAAGATTCTTTTGATTACATGGAAATAGATGATGATATAGTCAAAATGAGAATCTTTGCCCAGAGCTTAGGAGGTGATGTGAAGAAATGGTTCAAAGGCATACCTCCTAATAGTATCCGAGACCTTCCCGCTTTATATCAGACCTTCATAGAAAAATGGGAAGTTAAGGCCAACCCTCTCCAAATCCTAGCAGAATACAAGAACTTGAAAAGAAATGTAGGAGAGAGTATCCATGACTACTCTACAAGGTTTAACAACATTTATAATGCTCTTCCTCCACACATGAAACCTCCCCAAGGTTTGACCCTAGTGAAATACCCTGAAGGCTTTGATGCTGACATGGCCTACCAGCTCAGGGAGAGAGATTACAACACTTTGGAAGACATGCAAAAAGGAGCAGTGAGTGTAGAGGCTAATCTGATTGAGAAGAAAGCAAGATTGAGAGCTGAGAAAAGGGTAACATATAGAGATGACAATGTAGCTTCCACATCTGATCCTAATTATGAACGTCTATCTAAAAATGTGGAAAAGCTAAAACAAATGATGGAAAAAATAGTTTTCACAGTAAGTAATCAGAACATGAATCAAAATCACAACCAGAACCAGAACTTTAGAAGAAACAACACCACTCCCAACAGACAAAGAGAATCAAATCAGCAAGTTATTCCCCCATTCCAAGAGAACTTTCTTGATGAAGATGAGGGAATTATAGAAGAGTCTGAGGGGAACACAATAAACATGTTTGAAGTAGAAAACTCAATCCACAGCTGTTCCGCAGAAGAATATCAACCCTCACCCTCATATTGGGATGAGGAAAGATTGGAATCTGAGGATTATAGGCTGGGATTCGAAAATGCCATCATGCAGGTCAGAGAGCAGTATGAACTTAGGAGCAAGAAGAGCCTAGATAACCCCAAAACCAAAGCTCCTGAGATTACCATCAAGAAAAGTCCTGAGAAATATTCTAAAGCAACTTCTGAAAGTAAAAAATCATCAGCTGAGAGTTCTGGGAAGAGAAAAGAAAAATACAACCAAAACACTGATAAACAAAGCCAACCATCTAGCAGCACTAGCACTGCTAGATGTATATAAAGGCCAAATTTTGAAAGCGTTAAATCTAGGTGAGAATAGTGACATTGTCAACCTGAGTGATGATCAACCAGCCCTTCTATTTGGTCCCAAGATAGAAGGGAAGTTTCAAGAAGGGGTAGTGCCTCCTTTTTATATCAGTCTCAATATCCATGATAAGATCCTCCACAATGCAATGCATGACTTTGGGGCCTCACACAACCTGATGCCTAAGATAGTTATGGAAAGATTAGGCCTAGAGATATCCTATCCCTATAAATACCTATATTCATTTGACTCTAGCAGAGTAAATTCTCTTGGCCTCATCAAAGATTTATGTGTAAGCCTAACCCAGATTCCAGCTAAATGCATGGCCATGGATGTTGTAGTGGCAGATGTGCCACCTAAGTATGGCATGTTGCTGTCAAGATCATGGGGAGCCAAGCTGCAAGGTACAATGCAGATGGATGGGGCATATGCCACAATCCTGGTCTTTAGCCAACTTAGAAGACTGTATAGAGAGGAACAAATGATATTCCTGGTCAGTAGCCCCAAAAAGCCTGAAAATTCACCTTTATACTCTGTACACATAGATCTTGACTCCTTTATCCTTTGCAATGATGAATCTTTGGAGGAGCCAGAATTCAAAAATAGAGACACAAACAATGAAATAGAGCCCATAGACTATAACTTAATGGCTACTCTAGACCCTGAAGAAAACGATGCAAAAACCAATGGGCAGTGCACCAAAAACGAAACTCAGAGTGAACCAGAAACATAATGCAGTCAACTGATTAGTCACCCTTCACAAGTTCCTACACCACATCAAGAACGAAACAATGATAAACCTGAGAGTGAACCTTTATGGGAAATGAATTTCGATGGGTCATGCACTAAGAAAACTGCAGGAGCAGGAGTGTGGCTACATAACACAGAGAGTGACTACGCAGAGAGCCATGCATGTAACCTGCACTTCAAATGTACAAATAATATCGTGGAGTATGAGGCTCTTATCCTAGGCTTGAATCTGTTGAAAAAATTAGGAGCCCGTAGGATATCTGTGCATGGAGACTCTGAGCTGATCATTAAACAAGTGAATGGTGAATACACAATGAAACATCTTAGGCTGAGAGCGTACAGGAACGATGCCATGGATGTATTGAAAACATTTGTAGAATATGAAATAGGGTTTGTTCCTCGGAGTCAAAACGTAATTGTAAATGGATTAGCTTGTCTAGCTAGTTCATACCCTAAGACTCCCAGGGATCAACAAATCATCATTCAGACCAAATTCAGGCCTGCAGTGCCAGATAACGAAAAATATTGGCAGATTTTTGAAGGAGATTAGCAGATTGAAGATTTCCTGATAGGCAGGAACGAGTTTGAGTTTTCTGATTCAGACTCGAAATCTGATGATAGCTGCCTAAGTGAAGAAACCTCAGACGAGGAAGAACCACCTTGTAACATAGAAATAAACACTTTAAATGAACATATTGGAAATCCAAACGAAAAATGTGAAAATGCAGATAGTGAGGAAGTAGAGGTGCTGCAGACCAAATATAAGAACATACCCCAAGGTCTGGCGCCTTTAGAGGACCTTTTTGACTTTGATGATGTAGCAAAAAATCCCACTATAGAACATGCGGACTCTGATGTCAAGGAATGCAACATAGGCACTGAAAATAAACCCAAGATGATAAAATTGGTTAGGTCCCTGCCTGCAAACATGAAAAAGAAATACATTGACCTATTCAAGGAATTCATTGATGTGTTTTCCTGGAGCTATGAGGACCTACAGGCATATGACACAAACATCATACAGCATAAAATACCTATTAAATAAAATCAGAAGCCGTTCAGACAGAAACTCTAAAGGATAAAAGCAAAAAAATTGCCTGCAGTTGAAAAAGAGATTAAGAAGATGTATGAGGCAGGCATAATAGTTCCTGTGAGGTTCTCTGATTGGGTCTCAAACCTAGTGGCTGTGAGAAAGAAAACAGGGGAGATCAGGCTGTGTATTGATTTCAGGAATCTTAACAAAGCCTCACTCAAAGACAATTATCCTTTGCCAAGAATGGAACACATTCTTCAGAAGGTAGTAGGCTCAAAAAGGATCTCCCTCTTAGATGGCTTTTCAGGTTACAACCAAGTTTTAGTACTCCTAGAAGACCAACTCAAAACAGCTTTTACCACTTTATGGGGCACCTTTATGTATGTAAAAATTCCCTTTGGACTGATGAACGTTGGAGCCACCTTCCAAAGAGCAATGGACATAGCCTTTTCAGATGAAATAGGGCACGTCATTGTCATCTACCTAGATGACATAAAAATTTACTCCAAGACTGAAGAAGAACACCTAGAACATATGAGAAGAGTGTTTGAAAAATGTAGAAGGTTTGGTCTGTCATTGAATCCTAAAAAGACTGCATTTGGGCTGCAAGAGGGTAAGCTGCTTGGCCACATCATATCCGAGAAAGGGATTAAGATAGACCCACAAAGAGTTGAGGGAATACTACAAATCACACACCCGAGAAACATCAAAGAGTTACAGTCCTTCATTGGGAAAATCAACTTCCTCAGGAGGTTTATTCCCAACTTAGTTGAACACCTTAGGAATATGACTAACATGTTGAAGAAAGGTGTAGGAGTTAAATGGACTGTTGAGGCTAAGAAATCTTTTGAAATAGTTAAACTTGCACTCACCAAGGCTCCTGTCCTAATCAACCCAGATTTCTCAATAGATTTCCTAATTTTTTCATTTTCCTCCGAGCATACAGTGGTTGTAGTTCTACTGCAGAAAAATCCAGAGGGAATGGAACAACCCATTTCTTTCTTCAGCAAAGCTCTAAGGGATGCACCCTTGAAATACAACATAATGGAAAAAAAAGCCTACGCTCTGATTAAGGCCTTGAAAGATTTCAGGGTGTACATATTGCATTCTCACACCATAGCCTATGTGCCTAACATAGTGGTCAAAGATATCTTGTCCTAAGACCCAGATGGAAAGAGGGGCAAATGGATTGCTGTGATCTTAGAGTATGACCTTGAGATAAAACCCAAAAAACTGATCAAAGGTCAGGGCTTAGCTCAACTAATGGTTGAATCAAATTTACAAGCCCTTGACATAAACATGGTAGATGCCTTGGATGAGCAGGAAGGATTTTCCACTCCCACTACTAAAGAGAAGTTTCAGAACTCTCCTTGGTACTCTGATATCCTGTACGTTCTCACAAACCTCAATGCCCCTCCTGAATTATCAAAGACTAAGGCTAGATTCCTAAAGCTAAAAGCCAGAAACTATTGCATTCTGAATGAATGTTTATACTGGAAAAGTACAAATGGCCTATTGCTTAAATGTTTGCCTGAAAATGAGGCAGAGAGAATTAAACAAGAATTCCATGCAGGAGAGTGTGGAGGCCACCTGAACTGGAAGGCCACTGCAAACAAAATACTTAGAGCTAGTTACTACTGGCCTACACTTTTCAATGACATCCATAAGATGATAATTACCTGCCACAAATGCCAGATTTTTGAAGGCAGAAGAAAGCTCCTCCCTCTACCTCTACAACCCATCACTATTGAAGGTCATTTTATGCAATGGGGCCTAGATTTCATTCGAGAAATACACCCTGCTTCTTCTGCACAACACAGATGGATCTTAACAGCCACAGATTACTTCACTAAGTGGATAGAGGCCATACCATCTAGGAATGCCACAGATTCTGTCATCATTAGGTTCCTAGAAGACCACATCCTCTCTCTGTTTGGTTGCCCAAGGAAAATAATCACTGATAATGCTGCTGCTTTTGGTTCCAAGAAAATGGTGGATTTTTGTCACAGGTATCAAATAGCACTCGTTCATTCAACAGCCTATTACCCTCAAGGTAATTAATTAGCTGAATCATCAAACAAAATCTTGGTGACCATCATCAAAAAGCTGTTGGAAGAGAACAAAAAGTCATGGCATAACAAGTTAGTGCATGCTTTGTGGGATGACAGGCTTACAACAAAGAAATCCATTGGCATGTCACCATATCAGCTTGTATATGGAACAAAAGCAGTGTTTCCTACCAGCCTTGGAGTACCAGTGGTCAAACTTGTTCAAGAGATACAGACAGAAGAAGATAGCATGGTGAGGAGAATAAACCAAACAGTTCATCTCCAGAAAACAAGGGAAGAGGTCTATAACAGAGCCGTGAAAGTTCAGGAAAACATAAAGAAGTTGTTTGACAAGAGAACCAAAGCTTCTGATTTCAAAATCGGAGATAAAGTTCTAAAGTGGGACTCAAGGAGAGAGGACAAAAGAAAGCATGACAAGTTTGACAGTTTGTGGCAAGGTCCATACATCATCCAAGCCACTGTAGGTCCAAATGCATTTTTTCTACAAGAGATAGATGGTACAGAGTTGTTTGGGGGTCCTGTTAATGGTAGGATGCTCAAACACTACTACTGCTGATTTCCAATTTCCAGTTTCCATTTCCATTGTACATACCATTGTAGTGTTTTGTTTTCAAGAAAAAGAGAAAATGTTTCAAAAAAAAACAAAGAGAAAGAAGAGGTTCAGACATGCTCAAAACATGAACCTCTGAAGTGCAAAAGATTGGCTCTAATATGACCAAAACCTGAGCCAAAGAAAGTAAAGATAGCTGGTTCAAACATGCCCAAAACCTGGACCAGCAAAGAAGAAAGAAGAATCCGCTCTAACAAGCCCAAAATCAGAGCTGAGATGAATAAAAGAAAGTGACTCTAACAAGCTCAAAACTTGAGTCACAAAGAGAAGAAGGATGCTTCAAAAATTTAGATTTCAAGCCTTCAAATTTTTGTTTGAAATTTTCTGCAAGTTTCTGTCCATGTGCAACTTTCTTTATGCCTTGGATCCATAGCAAAATAGACTGTCTAATCCTAGTTTGGCTGTTTTTAAATTTCTGTTGTAGAATATAGAGAAGAAATATGCTGGATAGTTTAATCCCAGCAGATGTTAGATTAGGTAGAGAAACATGTGAGGCCAACAATTTAATCTGGTCTCATGGAGTAATAAGGGTAGAAATAGAATAGGTTTATTTTCTGTTTATAAAAATAAATGATGTAAAGGCTCTGCTAGTCCAAATGCACCCAAGAAGAAATAATGCTAGGATTGCAGGATGGGTAGGTAGATTGTTTGGGAACAATATTTTGCTGATTTGATGTCTTCACAATTTGTGGCAGCTGATCCAAGAAAGAACAGAATGGGTCAAGAAACAAGGCGCCTGGCCTACCCCAAAGATAATTTATGAATTCTTGACTCCTTCAAGAAGAATCCATCCCCATGTGGAGCCACTGTTACCCAGCTATGAAATTTTTGGCAAGAAAACAGGTGGCTAAATTGTTTATAAGCCTTCAAGAGATACATTTCCCATGAAAATCGCTCATCCTTGAAGCCTCTGTGTGTCCACTGCCTTTTTAAAGATCCTAATTGTTGTATCCATCCAAAAAGTCTCACTGATTGCAAGAAATTGTGCTGCAAAAGGCCTACATTTTCCCCTTGTATCCCTACATAATGCCCCATTTTAACCCTTTTTTCCCCCTTGTCAAAGTTCCCCTTTTTTACCCCCAAATCCCCCCCTAAACCTTCTAAATCATTCCATGCCCCTCTTAAACCATTCAATTAACCTAGGTGGTTTGATAGCCCCCACTCTCTCTATCGTTACCCATTTATGGCCTTGAATTGCATTGAAAAAGGTTTAAAAACCCACATTTGGACATATATGGGTCTTAGCCCCCTTCAGGCCAGCCCCCTTAATTTTCCCCCCACGTGACCTGGGTGCTAGAACTTGGCGCTAGCCCGAAGAGCGCTCATCGTAAATGTGTATCTGGGGCAAGGTCTGCCGTCGATCTACACAGATCCGACGGTCTTCGCAATACCATCGTGCCCGGTGGTCCCCACCCCTTTTCACCTCCCGATCGCATCACAACCGTCCATTTAACCCGCTGAATTGACGGTCCATATTCATCCGCCTCAGTGGTCCTCGCACCAAAACATTGTGCAGAGACCGGCGGTATCTATCACACCGCCTTTGGGAGGTGGGTGGTATTTTTCATTTCGGAGTGATTCCACTCATCGCATGACGCGTGGCTCCACACACTATTCATAAACCGCCCTCCATCACACATTAACGTTTGTCCACAGATCTGGCGCGATATTGTTGTACACTGTTCGATCTGGGGTGGGCCATTCGACGGTAGTCGCACCACGAAGTTGCGCGGGAGTTAACCCAAGGCAAATAGATCCCCGGGCCCACCATCTGTCGCCCTCCGATGCGTCCTCAACCGTCGATCTCTTCCTGAGATCTAACGGTCCAGATTTAATGCACGCCCGCCATTGACCCGGTCCCGCCATGTCAACCATTCCACGTGTTTTCATCACTTTTTCGTCTGTCCCCTTTATAATTCGTTCAAAGGTCAAATTCTAATGTTTTACGTTGAAATTTCCACCTCGCCGTCCTCCAAAGCTTCTCCCACTGATCCACTGTGTTCCTCCACAGTATCCTCTGCGTTCATCATCTTCATCCATGCCACGTTGCCATTTTTGCAGTCATCCACACCACCCTCCCCATGCATGTTTTTCTTAACGTGTTTTCGTGTTTTGCAGGGTTACAGGCAGGCGGAAAACCACCATGATTCATATGCACTATTGCAGTGGCATAGTGCATAGAAGAAGCTGAATTTAGAGCCTGATATTACAGGAAAATGTCCGGAAAGGTGCCTGCTGCACAGATTTCATCAAAGGACAGAGTTAAACTCTACAAAATCTCTCCGGCGTCGTTAAAGCTCAGATTGCATAGACAAAGACAGTACCGAAGCAGCAGAGAGTTTAAGGCACGTAATTGAATATTTTTTAGCCTTTTTTCAGGGATTTAGAAGGCAACGGTACCAGTTCGAAGACATTGTGGACCGCTCAGAAGGTCCAATGCACAGAAAATTATATATATCAATTTCACTGTCAGCAGAATGTTCTTTCCCGTGAAAGGACGAAGTGCCCATGCAATTTTCATTCTATGCCATGTTCTAGAGGGGTTGTCTGCCCTGACAACAGCCCTGATGCTATCAGAGCATTTGTTATGCAGTATGGCGAACTTCACAGTCATTTATTTACCTTTTTTTTTATTCACCAAAGTACTACAGAGTGCTACAACAAGTACATCAAAGACACACCTGAAGTAAATGGAAGCCTGACGAAGACCACTCTTTCATCCAAAGAGTGCCATAGATAAATGCACAAAATTTAAATAGAATGGGCTTTGGCCCTCTTTCTTTTCTGAGTTTTAATGCTTCATTTAGTTTTTCACCTACCTCCTCTGCTCTCTTCAGCTATAGAATTCATGAAGGAACTCATTGTAAAGGTTGTTGATCAGATATCTAAGATTTGCAAGATGTTTCCTTGAGACACAGTCCCTGTGTGAAGTTGTAAGATAGGCTAAGGAAGATGTATCCAGACTGAATATTCAAAGCTATTGGCAATGTTGTACATGACTGGTGTTGCTCTTAATATGACAAGCACATTTATTTGGATCCTGATTTAAAGCAGTTGGTGATGTTTTCTTTCTCTGTGTTATATTTCATTTCATTACATTTCTTCTGGCACACATCATAAATCTGACATAGGATTTACCCTTGATAGGTACCCTATGTCTCTGTTCTCCCTGCCTTTAATTTTTTTTCTGCTATATGTGTATCTAAGGATTGATTTCAATTTATTTAACCAGTGTAGTGGCCAGATATATCACTAGCTGATGTATGAATTAATGAGGTCAGTGTTTCAGATGTTCTTGTTAAGGTTTAATTGAATGAATTGGGAACACTGGGAGGTCTAGAATTTGGTTTCTGTCTCACTAGGATCCTTTTCTATTGGTTAAAATCTGATAATTTCCCTTAATTTGGAGGCCAAAGCATTGAGAGTTCAAAGTCTCTCTCTGATCTCAGGTCTTTAACTTCGTGTTCTAAATCTTTAAAGTTCCTTGTCTGAAGAGTTTACCTTTCAGGTTTTGGATCACAGGCTATTCAATGGTATGTCCTATCCCTGGATCTGATTTATTAAAGGTCACCTCGGAGGTTTCCTTGCCTTTCACTTTCTTTCTACCTTTCATGCCACACTATCATCTTTAAGATCCAAATGCTTTAGATGACTAGCCCAATTGAAAGCATGCATATTGAATAGCAAGTAAACCCTTTCCTGACTCCATTTTCCCAATGGTCTTGAATGTTCCCTAAAATATCTCTCCTTTGCCTAAAATCATCTTTGCTCAGCCTTGTCTCATTTTAAACCCTTCTTTCCTGATTCCTAACAACCAAACAAAAATCAAACAAACAAACCCTGTGCCCATAACTAGCCTAACATCTTAACTTTGAGCTTCAAAGACAAAAATCTTTGCTCATATAGAGAGATCCCTCTCTGGACCCAGGAGGGCTAGATCCTGAGGTCTGAAAGTGGTTCTGATGTTGTCTCATCTTTTGGTCTTGCCAATCTGGCCAAAACATGGGAACCCCAACAAGGCAAGCAGGGTGAAAGTTGGAATCAAAAGGGAAACCCTAAGTGGCAAATGAAAAACAATGGCTAAGGTAGGGGGCAATTTAAAGGCTGAGAAATAGGAGATTAGGCAAGAATAACCAAAAAAAGAAACAACAGGAGGAAAACGGCAACTTACCCGGGAAAATCGCGCTTCGGTCGACCTATCAGAGGCGTTTTTTCTATCCATTGCATATGTAAAATGCGACCTAGCAACCTCCTATATATAAAAAGGTCGCACGTGCGGGCCATTAATGGGGTCGCTTGGTCGCACGGCGTGGTGATGTGAGAGATATGCAACCTTGCGACCTCAGGTTCGCAGGGGTCGCAAGGTTGCAGGGTCATGATTTTCCACAAATTTGAATTTTGCGACTCAACGACTTAGCCCTCCCGACTCTTTACTTAACTATTCTTTGTGCTTAAGGGGCTCCAAAAAATTTTAAAGTGGGTTTTTTTGGAGGGTGTTGTAGAGGCTACAACAAATGGCGATTCACTGGTCAAACTCAGAGTCTCTGTCGATGGTTGGCCTTGGAGGGGGAGGGAGGCGCCTTCACTAGTTGTTCTTTTCACCTTAAGGCCAACACTACCTTGCCTTTGGCACCTTGCGAGGTTGCTTGGCCTGCTGGCTTGTTTGGGTGCTGGTTAACCGACTTTCATTTCTTCAGGTTTCCGAACCGAAAGGGTTGGAGAACTCCAGGTGACTACAGGGTCCGGTATGATTATTTTGTTCTCATCATGTTGCTCTGCTACCTGTGAACATCTCGGTCCCGGCGGAGTCACTGCCTAAGAGTCATAAACATTGCTCCGCTACCAGCGAGCCTAGTTAGTACTTTGGCGGAGTCGTTACATCACCTCTCTGCGCAGGAAGCCTTTCTGAATCCTTTACCCTTTATTGGTGTGCTATTGCACTTATTTTGAATGTGCCTAAGGCACTTATTTAGATGCGCTCATGGCACTTATTTGAGATAGGCAATTTTTTTGCCTGGGCGGATGAGGGATCCCGACTTATTTTACTTGCAGAGAGGTTGCTCCTGGTCTGATATGAGGACTTTGGTTTTTCCCGGATGTCCTAACGTCACCCAGAGTTAACTCTGTTCCATTCCGATCTAGTTGCTGTTATATCACACTTTCTTTTCGCAGACACCCTTTAAAACTTACTAGGTGGGCTCCCCATGCTTGATGGCCTGAGCTAGGTCATGTGCTACCTTTGGGTGCCAATTACAAGCAAGCTTTTACCACCTTTGTGTATTTCAGGAAAGGCCTCTCATCAGCATAGAACCTGCCTCAGTGTGCCAAATGTGTGGCTCCGACAAGGCCTTTTGTTTTAAATATTTTTTTTTTTTTTTTTTTTTTGAAAATATGGTACAAGGGTAGGACAGCCCTATGAGGGCTACTAAGTGAAGTAATGTTTGAGGTCATGCCCTTTTACCGAGAGGACCTAGACTCTTCCCTACAGAGTTTTCAGTCTAAACATGTGGGAACCCAATTTCTCCTTAGCCTGGAAGGGACCTGTCCATAGTGCTTGGAACTTGGAATGTTTTCCCTTTTCTTCATGAGCTTTATCCCACTTAAGGACTAGGTCTCCTACCTCAAAATTTGTACTCCCTGCGGATTTTTTATCAAACCATCTCTTGATCCAGCTTTGGTGGATGGCGAAATTTTCCCGGGTTTTTTGTCTTTCTTCCTCCAACTTCAGTAGAGTGTCGATCCAGGTCTGTAAGGTGGGGCATGGGGTACCATGACATTCTTGGGACAACTGAAGGGCAGGGAGAGATAAATGGGGAGGAATAACTGCTTCTTTTCCATACACAAGAAAATACAGGGAGGTGCCTAGGGAAGATTTGGGCGTGACACGGTCGGCCCAGAGAGCATTGTGAAGGGTATTGTGCCAGTTGCGCTGGTGGGACAGCAGGGTCTTCTTAATGATGCGGATAAGATTTTTATTAGTTGACTCAGCTAACCCATTTCCTTGGGGATAATAATTTGTAGAATGTTTAAGAACAATACCGTTTTCCAGAGCAAAATCATACAATTTAAAAGATGAAAAGTAAGTTGCATTATCAAAAACCAAGGAAGTTGGAACGCCAAACCTGGTGATGATGGAATGAGTGACGAATTCTATTACCTCTTGATCATTGATTTGGCTTAAAGGTGTTGCTTCAACCCACCTGGTGAAATAATCAGTAGCAGTAAGAATATATCGATGTTGCTTGGAGGAGTGAGGTATGATTTCACCAATCACGTCCAAACTGCACTGTTGAAAGGGTTCCTCCACTGCTACTAATAGTAAGGGGGCGGCTGGCTGCGCTTCCCGGTTTGCGAATTTTTGGCATTGAGTGCACTTCCGGACATATGCATGCGCATATCTAAAAAGGGTTGGCTAGTAGTATCCTGTGTGCATTATCTTGTGGGCGGTGGTATCGCCTGAAAAATGCCCTCCAGCTGGTCCGTCGTGCAGCTCGGTCAAGATTTTCTGTGCTTCGTCATGTTCTAAGCAGCGTAACAGAACTCCATTGTGATGTTTCTTGAAAATCTTACCCTGGATTAACTGGTAAGATGCATCTTTGAGCCTTATTGCGCATTTCTGCTGGGCAGTTAGAGCAGGGTCCAGGATGCCATGGGCTAAATATCTCGAAATTTCAGAGTACCAAGAAGGGCTTATTTGCTGAGGTACGTGGTCACTCTGATACATGTCGATTTCCTGTTCCCAACACTCTTCTTCAACTCCATGTGAGCTGGCAGCCTCCACAGCCATTTGGCATAGTCCTTGTCCTTTAACAGTGTGTGCTGGTTTAAACTCTAAGTCATACTCTTGTAGGCATGCCACCCAGTTGCCTCGTCTCTCTCCGAGCTCCTACTGCACGAACAGTGAGCGGACGGTTGGGTGGGGAACGAAAACCATGACATGGTTTTTTAAAATGTATGGCCTGAAGTGTTTGACTGCTTTGTAGACTGCATAAGCCTGCCTTTTGATTTCAGGGTAGTTCAATTTAGCTCCTTGTAAACCAGTACTCATGAAGGATATAGGCCGTTCATCATTGTTGCTATCTTTCTGCGTGAGGACAGCTGCAAGTGATGAATCTGAAGCGAAAGTATACATGAAAAAGCTTCTGCTAAAGTTTGGACTTTGGAGGGATGGTGCTTCAGCTATAGCCTGCTTGATTTTTTTGAAGGCCTCCTTTTCCGGCAGAGTCCATTTGAAAATCTCATTCTTCTTGATCATCCCCTGCAAAGGCCTGACTATCTGGGCGAAATCCGATATGAATTTGTGTACAAAATTGATTTTCCCCAAGAAATATTGCATTGCTTTTTTACTGCTAGGGGGGGGGGGGGAATATAGGCAATGGCTTTCGCCCGCTCTGGATCTACAACAATGCCTTGCTTAGTTATAATGTGGCCCAACAAATTCCCTTTTTCCACAACGAAAACACTCTTCTTCGGGTTGAGTGAAATCCCATACTTCCTGCACCTTTCGAAAATTTTCTTGAGGTGGCGTAAATGATCGCCTCGGTGTTTCGAAAACACAGTGACATTGTCCAAATAGACTACCATGCTCCGCCCTATCAAACCACGGAAAGCTATATCCATGGCTCATTGGAAATTTTCCCCCGTGTTTATTAATCCGAAGGGCATGCGTCTGAATGTGAAAGTTCCCCATTTGGTTCGAAAAGTAGTTTTCAATCTGTCCAGCTTAGCTACCAGCACTTGGTTGTAGCCGGAGAATCCATCCAATAAGGAGAACATCTCGGATCTGGACACAACTTGTAATATTTGTTCCATAGGAGGCACCGGATAATTGTCTTTGTTTGAGGCCCGATTTAAATTCCGGAAATCCACGCAAAAGCGGATCTCACCAAACTTCTTCCGTACCGGGACCAAATTTGACACCCATGTGGAGTGGCGAATTTTGAAGATGATGCATGCGTCCAAAATCTTCTTAAGTTCTTGCAGAATCATCGGTTCCAAAGTAGGATGCACTTTTCTGAGCTTCTGTTGGAAAGGCTTCACGCCTTCCTTCATGGGTATCACGTGCTGAATAATCCGAGTATCGTACGTACGTAAATCATCGTACGTCCAAGAAAATACGTCTCGATACTTCTGAAATAGTTGGGTGAAAGCCTGCGTCTCTTGGTCGGTACAGTATTTCCCAAGGTTGATGAACTTCGGGTTTTCATCTGATCCCAAGTTCACCTGCCGATGTGCCAACGTGGAACTTTGTACTTTGGAATTTGGGGGCTCGTGGAATCGGCTTTGCAGATCAAAGAGCTTTTCAAGTGAAATTATCCCCTTGGGCATGGGGTTCTCCTTGCGTTTATCATGCTCTCCCTGCAAAGCTTGATCGTGATCCGCCTCATCTATTGTCGTGTCCTTGAATACTTCATTGTTGAGCATAAATTCCAATATCTGTTGATCATCATAAAAAACGCATAAATTAGTAATATTATCTGGCACGGAGGGTCTATACATAACTTCAATAGAAAATCCATCCCTCAAAGGGGTAAATCTAGCAGCAGCATTAGCCAGAGTATCAGCTGCTGCATTATACATTCTAAGAACAGATTTGATTCCAAACGCATCGAAATCAGAAATAAGACGCCATACCTCTAGTTGATAAGCTTTTAAGTGCGTAGACAAACAATGAATAGTATTACGTACCTGCCGAGTAATGATCTCAGAGTCTCCAATGACCTGTAAGCACCTTACCTTTAAATCCAGTGCCTTCTTGAGTCCGAGGATTAAAGCTTCATATTCAGCAGTGTTGTTGGTGCACTGGAACTCTAGCTGACACGAAATCAAGAAATTGTTATTCTGAGGGTCCAACAAGATGCAGCCCGCACCAGCTCCGTCATGGGTTTTGGAACCGTCATAGTACAGGGTCCACACGTCATTTTTTGGCTCCTTCGGGGTTGTAGGTTGGGGAAAGATTTCGTTTTGGTGTAAGACGGGAGAGGCTTGGTCTTCTGTGATGAGTATTAGTTCAGACTGAATCTCCGGGTCTACTGGGGATTGAGGAGGATGGTAACATCCGAAAATGGCTTCCAAGAAGCACATTCCAAGCTCCTCCTGGGCAAAACTGATGGGTTCATTAGTAACATCCAAATCAGTCACTGTATATTTCATATATGGTTCTCTTTCAACCCTAATTTGGTTATTTCGGCCCTTGTAAGGAAGCCACAGGTGGGACCAGTCGGTGGCAAAATACCCTTGCAGCTTGTTGGACCAGTCGCTGCTAAGTAATAGGCTGTAGGATTCAGGGATGTCAACAACCACAATGTCAATACATTGGTGGACTCTAGAATCGGACGAAAGGCGGATGATGACGTTGTTTAACTCTCCTACAGCTGGCACTTGCGATCTGTCAAGTTGGATGATCCTCGCGTCAGTTTTCTCCGGGCGGATGTTCAGCATCTTACAAACAGATAGGGGCATGACGTTTGTGGAAGTGCCAGAGTCAACTATACAATTATGGGCGTTGAAGTTAAAAATCTCAAAAGATAATAGGAAGGGAGGAGTAGATCCCCTAGAATTTGCATTGATGGCGTTTACAATAGACTGAAAACTCGGACTGGCCTGCGCGGAAGTATTGCTCACAGGATTAGTAGTTGAGGTATTGGCGAAGGCTTTAAGAATGAGTTCTCGTTGATTTGTGATGTGGGAAATCTCGTAGAGGAAGATGTTGGCTCTGGTTTTCTTCATGTTCTTAAAAATGTTATAACCGAAATCAGATTGAGGACAAGGCTCGGTAGTGGTTTTGGGGGACCCCACCAGGAGCTTGCTCTTTTGATTTTGTCGGGTGTTGTTATTCTTGGGCTTCTTAGGAACAACTTGTTGTTCATTTCTCGGGGGAAGAATTTTCCTTAAGAAAGCCCTTTTCTTCTCCTCAAAGGACTGTTCTGGGACCGGTCCTTTGCTTCTAAGGCTATAATTTCGTACAGGTTGAGCCTTAGGATTGTCTGCCATGTTGATATCAGTGATGGTAAGATTTTTTTCCCCACGGATTATGTCAAACACAAGAACAGAGGACCCTGGTTCTTCATCCGGGGGCAAACCTTCATCATGGTCAGAAACATCATCCTCCCCCGCATCCCCTGGGGTTTGATCGTCTAGAAGCTGATTTAATACTTTTGTCATGCTGCCAATCCATTGTGGGCATGTTTTTTCAGAGTGGGCAGCCTGGTGGAAAGAACAGAAGTTATCTTTTTTTATTTCTTCCACGTTGAGAATAGTGTTCGGGTTAGACGGAGGTTGGCTGGTGTTGGGGTTTCTTTTTCTGTAAAAGGGCTTAGGTGCCTTGGTGCTAGTCGTGGATTCTATACCCTTTCTCTTCAGGTCGAAGACTTCATTTGTCAATAGCTTGAGGGTCTTTGCTATACTCTCGAGGTCAAAAGCATCCTTACCCCTATCCATGGTTTTGGGTGTGGAGGACTGACCTTTCTTCGCGATAGGTTTGTGGTCATCTCTCCCTTCGTGATCGATGGATCCTATAGAAAGCATGTCTCTTTCTACAGCGAGGGCGGCCGCGTAGTTTGCTGCAAGGGTGGCCAAAGCTTCACATTTTACGAAGACGACGATATCCCTGGAGAGAGATTTTGTATAGTAGTCTATGGTAATAGAGTCATCCAACGCCAGATTGGGGGGAAACTTTTGCAGTATGGTAGAAAAGTGCTGATTGAAGTCTCTAACCTTCTCTTTCTTATGGCACTTAATGGTGCTTAACTCCGTGCATGGAAGGGGTTTTGTCCTCTGAAAATTTCTGCAAGAACACATGACGGAACTGGTCCCATGACATAATGGAGGCACTTGGGAGGGAGCGGTACTAGGTGGCCGCTTTGTTTTCAAGAGTGTGCGGAAATAGGCGACAAGCAACGTCATCTGTTTGAACCCTCATGATTTGCATGGAAAGATAGAAACTGCTTATATGATCCTCGGACAAGGTGCCTTTCTCGGGATCAAACTTAGGGAGATGCTTCTCAGGGTGCCTAGGCAGGTCGTGGAGGGGGCCCAAAAGATCTAATGGGGACTGGGCCATCCGGGCAAGTGGTTGCACCCTCCTAGCATGCTCGTGGTGCTTAATCTCAGACTCAGATTCACTCCCCGCACCTGACGCCGATGCTTCTCCCCCATGGTGAGAGTGCTCATCTTGATGTCCCTCACGGTTGGCCATATTTCTAAGGTATCCCCAATTGCAGACAAGTGGCCTGTTTTGTTTTGGGCAGCGGTGGGTGGCACGGTGTCCTTGGCCACGACCTATATCTCCTCTACCTCCATTCCCACGACCTCTGTTTCCCTCGCCTTCATTTCAGCGGGCTCTATTTCCTGTGTGTTCTCAGACCTCATAAATTTTTCCCCCGAATTGAAGTATGATCGTTGTTCTGTTGGGTTTGGTTAGGCTGAGGGTCAGGGAAAGGTTCAGTCATGCCAAATTCCTCCTCTTCACCCACTTGGAGCTCAGGAATCGGTTCGTTACTCTATACAACGGTGGTGAGGTCTTCAACCATGAGATTCACCAATTGGGGTATGGAACTCACTAGAGCACCATTACGAGTGATGTTTTTAGTAGGGGTCCTAGTATGGGTCAAGAAATTCATGATTGGTGCATATTGCAAATCCCTGATGAGATTGCGGGCAGCTGGGCACAAGGCTCTCAACTGCTCTTTGGTAATTTCATAATATGGAACCTCCTCCCCTGGAATATCTTCCAAAGGGGGGGTGGGGGTAGTATCATCGTTTATGACCTCCCCATGGGGAGTTTTTGATGGAATATTGCTCGTGTGCTGGGAGGATGCCATTCAGGCCCTCCTTCTAGTACCAATTTTGTTGACGGGAAAATCTGTCCAGCCAACAGTAGGGGATCTCCCCAGTAGAAAGTCCCAATTAGACCTTGAACCGTTTGGAATAGGGATCCTGTCCGGGGTGTGGGTCCAGCTACCGATTAAGTCACCTTCCCTTTGGTCTCAAAAGAACTCGATTGAACCCGCGGACACACACTTATTCAAATGATACAAGATACATGATTGATGCGTTAAACACGTATATAACACTATGCGTAGCGAGACAAATAATGAAGCATAGACGTTGAAGGAGGTGTTGTTAACAACACATCATTGGGGTTATGCTTGTAGGCTGTTCTAACCACAAAAGAAACAATTCTTTATGGCGAGATGCCCCCTTTACATTCGTGAAAGATAAAACAAATGCTAATAAACAAAGTCATTAACATCCATTAAGAAAGCAAAATGAACTAAACATAATTAACACAAGTACAGAGAACCATAATGCATAAATGATGCCACTAAAAGTGCAGCTTCGTTAACCAAAATATTTTCGAAACTGTATAAGAAATACTCATAGTGTTCGTACAACAAAACACATCAGATCCAAAAGGAGTTTAAACAAGTATCTGTATTCATATGCAAAAGAGTGTTATCTTTCAATACAATGTTGTATAGCTCTTCAGTCCCAAAAAAAAAGATCGATTACATTTCCCCCGGAGGGAGTTTTATAGATCAAAATTTTCCCTTTGGGCTTCCTGACTCTTCGCTTGCCTGACTGTTGAGCTGCCCTGCGACCTGCGACCTGGTTCCAAATGTTCCCATCGATCTACTGCCACCGGATTATGAAGATGTGTGCCCAATTGTGAGATCAGGGGCATCAATTTGTTGTCCTTTGAGGAAGTTTTTCCAAGTTTGATAATCTGCTGCTATGGGAGAAACCAAAGGGACCTCTTCTTTCAGCTGATGCATACACTCCAAGGCGTTTGGGATTAGAGTCTCCTTCTTCTGTGAGATCTGGTTGGACAGAGAGGCCAGCTTGGTGTAGACCCAAACTGGCGTGACAAGAAACTGGCCCAAGTTCTCTTGTGATGCTGCAAGGTCGGAAGTGGCAGCAGCTTGCTTAATGGGTTGCAAAAATGACTGGATCTCTTGATTCACTTGCTCCCATGTTTTCCTCTCATCCAATGCACCCAAAGATGGAATTCGATGTAAGGTGTGCATCAAATTGATGCCGCTGATCAGATGTTCGTATGCAGCCATCACCTTGTCTAGGTCCTTGGATAGCTTATCCTTGGATTGCATTTTCATACGGATCTGGACTTTGGCATCTTGCGTGTGAATCCAGTCCTTCTTTGGCAAATGTTCGAGAGCCTGGGGGTACTGTGCTATCCAGTCCATCATTCTGTCCAAGGCAACTGACACTTCCTTTAGCTGCTCGTGCCTTTGCTTAGTTTCCGTTTGAGCTTTCACCAAGGGGGTGACTGTTTGTTTTATGGTAAACATTTCCCCATAAACTTGCCTCATGGTAGTCTCTAATATATTGACCTCCCTTTGAATGGTAAGCGGCATTTCATTGACAAGGAGAGTTTTGTTTCAGAGTTGTTGAACCTCCTCTCTCAATGCTGTCTTTTCCTGTTCAGATCTTACCTCCCGCTGCTCTGCTTCATGTAGCCTATTTTGTAGAGAGAAGATCTCTCTACTCATTTTGGTTACATTCTCTTCAGTGGCTGCAGCGAAAGTTGTGCCGGCCGATGCTATCATCACGGGATTATTCCTAGTATCGAGGACTATGTCTTTTCCTGTCGCGACTGTGGATGAGGCGGAAGGATTTCGCGCCAGGCATCTCCTTTTCTCCTATCGGATTTTGAAGGAGAACTGATCGTACGTGAGCCTGGTGAGATAGAATACCTCCTCTTCTTGCCCCTGGGAGGAACTGACATCGGAGAGCGTGGCTCATGTGCTGACTAGAGGTACATCAAGGGGAGATACCTCGATGTTTTCTAACATTTCATCCTCCTCTTCTTTCTTTTTCTTTTCTTCCTCTTCTCTTTGTAGGCGTTCGACTTCTGCCTTTTCATGTTCTCTCTTCCACCTGAGCTCTGCTTATGCCGTTGCTTCCAATTCGGCTTTCCTTTTACACTCAGCTGCTACAGCTTTCTCTGCTTTCTTCTGGCAGTTGGCTTCCACTTTATCTAACTCTTTCTTGAGTTCCCGTTTCGCTACAGCCTCCGCCTCTTGTTTCTCCTTTTCCTTCTTGGCCTCCTCGACCTGCTTTTTCTTCTGCTCTGACCTTAGGCTCTTCTTGCGCTTATCTTCTTCTTCTTTCATCTTCTTCTCTCTTTCTTGCTGGGCTTGGGCTTCTATTTCTTTCTGTTGGGTACAAGTACTATGCCCTGTGCTGGTTCGAGGATTTTTAGCCAGAGAAGAAGAAGCGCCTCCTAATTCACGGCTCCTGTCTTCCAAGGTTTGGTCATCCGGGTCTTCTTGGCCAGAGTCCGCCCCTGGAGCAAGTTTTCGGTCTGCATTGTACCAATTTCTTCTGTCATCTTCCCCTGGGCATTCCGTGTGCTGGTAGTTCCATTTGAACTTAGCCCGCTTGCAATGATCAGGAACTACCCTTTCCGGGTCATATGTCTGGTGTTCTAATGCCCCAAGGTGGTAACTTTTCATCTCTTCTGCTTCCACCTCTACCTCTCTGAAGTCTTTGAATATGTATGCATTGATAGTGAGGGGTAGCATAGGCCACAGATTATTCTTACCCTTGGACAAGAACCTGGAGAAACCGGAAGACATTTGGAAACAGACCTCTTGCATGAGCATTCTGTCTGTGAGAAATCGAGGCATATCATGTGGGTCCCTGAACCAGCCAAAGACTCAGATGAATGTGTACTCGGCGAATGGGAACCAATGCGCCACCTTGACTAGCATCTCCATGGCTCGCCAAGACATGCAAGGAGCGTCTTGGCCGAACAATTTCTTGTAAAGAGCGGGGATGAACACTTGAGAGATCGGCTCTATGTATTTTTTATACCTGGAATCCCAAAACACCTTGGTTTGTAAGTGGATTGCACTGGTCTATTTTGGATCCCAGTTATGCACCCATCCCTCAAAGTGCAACCTTGAAAAAACGACATCCAACAGATAAGAGGCCATATAGAATTTAGAAGGCATTCCTTCATTTGGTACCAATGCTGAGGATAAGTTTGTATGAATGGAGGTCATCAATATGCTAGCCCAGTTGAAACAGGTGTCGTGCGCTGTGACATGCTCCATGAGAGTTGCCCATGTGTCATTGAAGGTGGTGGCATCGGGGTGCCCATACAATCTGCAAAGCATGGCAGCCACTAATTTATATACTTTCCTAAGGCTCGCCACTGGATATTCCTGGTCCTTCTTGACCTTAAATTTCTCAGACTCCTCCCACCACTGCTTTATAGTGTCAACTATAGGAACTGCATGGGCGATAACCCATTCTTCTGTGAAGTCTTCTCCTCGCTCAGGCAAAGAGTAATAAACATGAGCGTCTGAGCCTTTGAGTGTTGTGAAAGCCTTTCCTTCGCTGTTCCTTATTACGAACTTCTTGGGGCCAGTTTTCTGTTTAATCCAATATATCATCTCTGGGCATGGGAATATGGCTGGATGGGCACCTACAAGATGTAGCTTAGACATTTTGACCTTTAAGTGTATCTCTCGATCAGGGAGGTCCTTTGGGAATTCTATTCTAGCGAACTCTTGGTACACTTGGTACCAATGCATGTTGTCCCCTTTGGCAAATGTGCATAGGGTATCTCTGTAGATCGGGGGTGGGGACATTGGCATGTCCATATCTACATCCTCCACTGCTAGGCTCTTGTCTTTTTTCTGAGATACTGGAGGTCCCATGTCGCTTGAATCTAAGGGGACAGGTATACACTCCAAGTCTGCTTCGAATTCACCTATCATATTCATGAAAGAATCCCATTATAAGAAGGATGCCATGATGATACAAGACCAGTTACAGCTTATCAATTATTTCAACTGGGGACATAGGCAGAGCTGAAGAAGAGGCCTACTGGGTTGCAGGGTCGCAAGGTCGCGATGTTGATATTTTTAAGAATTTACGACTTTACGACCTTGCGACCAGGTCGCGAGTTGCTGGGTCGCATGTTGTGAGAAAATGGAAAAAGTGTGACCTTGCGACCTTGCGACTAGGTCGCGAGGTCGCAAGCTATGAGAAAATGGCGGAAATGTGACCTTGCGACCCTGAGACCAGGTCGTGAGGTCGCTGAGTCGCGAAGCTGAGAAAAACAAACGGGAGAGTGATCTGTGACCTGGCGACTTAGCGACTGGGTCGCAGGGTCGCAGGGTCGCAAGTCGCGCTAGGGCTTGCCGGGGTTTTGGCACGCGTGGCATGAAGTTGCTTTTCCCTTTTAACTTGAAAAACACAGGGCTAAATGGGTCGAGACAGAGCCAGGGGATAGTTTTTGGAGCAGGATACAGGCCATGAGAGGCTGGATGAGGAACTATGATAAGTTAGGCAAGCAGGGTGAAAGTTGGAATCAAAAGGGAAACCCTAAGTGGAAAATGAAAACAATGGCTAAGGTAGGGGGAAATTTAAAGGCTGAGGAATAAGAGATTAGGCAAGAATAACCAAAAAAAGAAACAGTAGGAGGAAAACAGCAACTTACCCAGGAAAATCGCGCTCCAGTCGACCTGTCAGAGGCGTTTTTTCTATCTGCTGCATATGTAAAATGCGACCTAGCGACCTCCTATATATAAAAAGGTCACACTTGCGGGCCATTAATGGGGTCGCGGGGTCGCACGGCGTGGTGATGTGAGAGATATGCGACCTTGCGACCTCAAGGTCGCGATTTTCCACAAATTTGAAGTTTGCGACTTAGCGACTTAGCCCTCCCGACTCTTTACTTAACTATTCTTTGTGCTTAAGGGGCTCCAAAAAAAATTGAAGTGGGGATTTTTGGAGGGTATTGTAGAGGCTACAACATGATCCCAGGGCTTGACATTGTTATTGTTAACTTTCATGTGATGTATGAGACTACTACTTTATGTTAATAACAAGTTTGTTATTGAGATGCATTTGAACTAGTATTAGAGGGTTGAAACCCTTAGATTTGGGCCCATACCATAGGCTTTAGTCCCTCTCCTGTATTTCTTTCTTGTTCTTATTTCACAACATTTCATGTATTTCCATTCTTGTAGTAGATGTTAAGCTATAAAAAATTGTGATTGCAGAATTCCCTATCACTTCTCTCATGGGAGAATGATTGGCAATATTTACAATCTCATTCCAAAAACATTTTGTTTATGATTTATTGGAAATAGATAGATATCAGTTATCCATTTACATGATTATTTTCTGCAACTTAGGAGTGAGTTTAGTTATTAGAGCAGTGTTGTGAAACAAAATAATATTTTAGTCAAATTCAACTCATCTTATCCATGATAGTTTATGTCATTGTTTTATTTATTATTTAATGAATGTATTGGGATAGTTGCAGTGTTGTGTTGATTTGCAGGGGGGAACATTCTTTCATCTCCACTCGGATTTATCAATATTATCCCTTTACCCTTCACACTGCTCCCAAATTTCTTTTTCCACAGTCACTATGGTTAGGAAGTTAAAGACACCATGGGAATCCACCTTGGTACAAGACAAACCTCCGAGAGGTAATGGGATTGTCTAGGAGGCTTCCCCAACCTTCATTCACTCCCTCCTACCTTAATTCATCTTATCCTACCTTCAAGACACCCTCTCCACCCTCAAAAGGCTCTCAAAACCCCTCCCGTAGAAATACAAGGCCTCCTGTAGCAACACCTGTAGCAGACCTATAACAACATTTTACTCCACCTCTTTTTCTCCCCACTTCAACCTTATCTCAGTTAAGATGAAGAATGATCCCCAACTTGTGATTTTATGATCAAGGGAAGTTCTTAGACCACTCCAACCTCCTCTTTTCTTCACTGCAAAACATATTAGAATCATTGTTTTCATTCACAAACATGTTACAAGTTAGATTTCTAATTTTCAAGAAAATGTAAAGTAGATCAGTGATACATGAAAGTAGGTTATTGATTTGATGAAATGTGAAAAATAGAGTATATTTACTTATACAAGTAGACTATCCCTTTCTATTTCATGCAAAGTTTATTAGCATCTACAAGTTGAATGAATGGAAATTTCACTTTCATAGTTAGAATCAATTTCAATTGTTCTTTCATTAGAAGTTTTCACTATAATTAAGTTGGAGGAATGGTCTCTAAACATCTTGATCTTATTTTCATGACTGAGGGTGACATGAGTAGAACCCTACCTACTATGCATCTAGCACTGTCACCCTCTAAGTTTGTACGAACCCTGGGTTGATAATTTTATTTGAGGATGCCTTGGGAGTTGCAACACTCTTGGTGAAATACCAAGGCTCATCACAAGGAATGGAGACTTCCTTAAGGTAAGTTCCTAAAAAGAGTAGAAGGTTGAAGCCTTTGACAATTTGGTGATTTCCTATTATGGAAGTAGGTGCTTGCAAATCATGGGAATAGTAATTCCTTTTGGTTGGTATGAGGAAATCTAATGTAACATGTTGAAGCTTGCATTTGAAAAATGAATATACAAATATTTGTGGTTTTCTCCCTTTGTTGGTTTCTAGATAAACATTTGTGTCTCTTGTGCATTCAATACTTAATTTGTGGTAGTATATTGATGTTATTATTTGGTTTTGACATAAATAATCTTAAATATTGTGAAACAAAATACATAATTTTGATTCACCCCCCTCTCAATATTATCCTGATTTTTAACAACACCCTCTTCCTCTCAACCATGATCCTTTAAGGATTATCTAAAAATAGGGCTCTCACAATCCACTTCCAAGGATCTCTTCATGTTAGCCTTGATTGTATAAAATGTGAAAGACATTCCAAAACTCGAGTTGGAAGACCCCTGATATGATATTTTCAAATTAGGTTATATGAGGAAGCCATCATTTTTTTATTTTAATGGGCTCTAGCCATAAACATATGTGCTCCGAGAATGGGTGGATCAAACCTGGCCCCTGAATTCAGATCTATATTTTTCTTTGAAGGGCTTATTTGTGGTTTATTTCAAAAATATAGGGGACTGTTAAAGACTTTTTGATCGAGGACATTGGTTTTGGGGCCATTATCGACTCTCCCTCTAGCAATGTCTTCTTGAATTCAACCCTTTATCCATGGCATCTTTGGCCACTCCAGTTTGGGGGAGACTTCCTAATATGCATGTTCATTTTTAACTCTAGAAATCTTAGCTTTTGTAGGAAACTCTCTAGGTCATTTTATTAAGATAGATACAAACAATTTTGATAAGGGTATTGTAGCCTTTGCAAGAATATGTTTCAAAATATATCCTAGAAAAGGGTTTCCTAATATGATCCTTATCAATTGGAATGATATAAAAAAATTTCAACCAATGGATTACAAAACCACAACTTTCTACTGTAGGTCCTATCAATAAACAGGTCATCTCCAAAATGCTTACCCTTCTTCTTAAATGAATTTTCACCCCCTTGATTCTAAGAAAAATAATTGAGGCTAGAAATTCCCAAAAGGATATAATAATTCCTTAGCTCACAATTATGATATCAAGCAACAACTGTTGATCAGTGGTTTTCATTGATGTCAACCCCATCAACACCAGAGCGCTTGGGAATTTTGACTTGAAAACTTACTCTATTTCGAGTCAAGGATATTTTGGATGGTTTCTACTTGTCAAGATGTTTCCTTTGATAGATGGCATGCCATGTATTTCTTCAAGGTTTGAGATGGCATGCCATGTAACCCCAGTTAGTGGGCTAAAACCCTATTGGGTTGTAGCATGACACTAATAATTGGTTGTAGTCATTGAATATTCAATAATTAATAATTTTTTAAACTCCTAAAATCCCTCCAACGTTCACTTGTTGAAGACCCTCTCAACCTAATCATTTATATAAATTGTGACCCTCATATCCTCCTCATGCAATGATTTCTCTACTTAAAACAGGTCATCGTGGAATTATCGCTATAACTTGATTTTTGCGAAGCTTCAGATGCTGGAAAAAAACACCCGTTTGAGCCGAAATCCTGATGAAGCTCATGACCAAATTTTAGATATTGGTTCTCTATATTTCTGGAGATATGATCTGAGGAAGTTAGGGTTTTTGGAGGCTCCCGAATTTCATGTCAAACATGTGACCTTGGGAAAACTATCATAACTTTCTCTCTGAGAATTGGATTCAAATTTCGTAAAAAGTGACAGAAATATGACAGACTGTAGTTTGTTGGATATCGTTTTCAGGACCAAAGGTTGAAACTATGACACATGACACTTCGTACAAGTTTTCTCTACTAAACCAGTCTATAATCAGGTCATCGTAGGAGATTGGGCATAACTGTTTCTTGAAGAATCCAATATCGATCATACCTACAGGGTTGGAAAGAGGACTTAGAGGGCTACCATAGGACTAAATTTTAGACCTTGGACATCTAAAATTACATAGATACAATAGATTCAATATCGAGCTTCTAGAAGGCAAGAAAAAATATGTATGCAAGGATCATTGGAGTAAGGACAATCACATCAGTTGAGATGGACTGCTACAACAAGGTATGTATGATTAGTGTCTGAATTCTAATTTGAATATCATCTCTGGCATGTGTTTTTGCAGGACAATGTAATTATTTTGTATGTATGTTTGATTAGGTTTTGTTCATAAATTTTGAATTTATTTACATTTGAATTTTGAATATTTCTCTGACATATGGTTTGTCGGAAAATGTAAGTATTTTTTTTTGTATATTGGTTTGGGTCTTGTTAATTAATTCATGTGCAGGAAGGAGGACACAATAGGACAAATCAGACACATACTAGTGTTGAGATTCAACAAGATGATGATCCTAGTGAAAATTAAGCACCTACACTAGGATGGAGCCTCAGGTTATTTTTAGGTGTAAGTCTATTTTTAGAATGGATGAGAAAATTCTATTTATAGCGGAAGTATATTTATAGATGGTGAGAAAATTCTATTTATAGATGATTTTCTATTTTTAGATGTATGTGCGAAGTCTATTTATAGATGCATGTCGACTATTATTATCCCTTAATAATAGTTGGACAATAAATATTAATATATTCTCATGGAGCACTTGGAATTAGTTAACTGAAGTGGAAAATCAGTTAGTTGAAGTAATTTCGAGTTCAAAGGTTGGTTGGTGGGACATGCAAGTGGAATTAGTTGTAACTGAGTGATTCGAAGTTGTAACAGAGTTGGATGTGTAGTCATGTGATTTGTAAAGTAGTTTAACTCAGTTAAGTGAGTTAAACTTAGTTGTGCTAGTTGTAACTCAAGACACACTAGTGAGAGATCAGTGCATTAAATATTAAATTAATTCACATGGAGTGATCTCACATGCAAATCAAGATTTACTACTGTTAACTACATGCATGTCAGATCTAGTGGAGACACAGGTGAGAGGTATGTGAAAGGGACAATTGACTATTAGTTGTACTATATTGGATTTCACTCTTGCAAGCCAAACACACATTGGATATGCTCATGAGGATTGCGCAGTAAATGAGGGTATGATTTCATAAAATTGGTATTTTTAATCAACTTGGATTGCGCAGTGGAGGCAGGTTGTTGTGAGGTAGAAATTTGGCTAAGGCATTTGTCAATTTCTGCAAGACAATGTGAGACGATTGTATATTGTATTGAGAGCTCTTGGATTAGATTTTTGTATGATATTGTTTCATGATCCATGATATATACATAATATATGATAGTGGGGGTAAACATCTGTGAATGATATTTCTTCATGTGTTTGCAACTGGCGACCGTGTTTTAAATTTACGAAAGAATTTTTGTAGAAGCGATTTTGTATTTAATAGTGGCATATAATTGTTAGATCGGGAGAATCCAGGAAATACATAATTTTATTAAAATTTCTACATGGTATCGGAGCACAAAAGATTACAATTTTGAAGCAGGAGCTGAGTTTATTGGTGGAAACAATTCAAATTTGCTACAAGAATTTCGTGGTGCGATAGTTGAGTAAACATCGAAATGGCTTTCAATGGCTTGCGGATAGAGTATGCTCTCAAGGGTAGCTCGAAATAAATTTCCTGGAAGGAGAGGATGGAGGTGGTGCTTGAAGATAATGGATTGAAGGAATTCATCGACAGTGATGTTCCTAAGCCCACTTCGACAGATGCTGCATTGCTTGACGCATGGCAAAAGAAAGTAGTGAAGGTGAGAAGGATTATGTTGGAAGGCGTACGAGACCACATTATCTCAAGCCTTCATGGGAAAGCCACTCCATATGCTATGTGGAAGGCTTTGATGAATATTTTCCAAAGCAACAACGACCATAGGAAATTGGCGCTGAAGGATAAACTCAGAAAGATCAAGATGGAAAAGGGCGAAAATATTCCAAAGTATCTCACAAAGTTTTTCCAATGTCGGGATCAACTGGGGAGTGTGGGGATCATTGTTGCCAATGATGATTTGGTGAGCTTGGATCTCTTGGTAATTCCTAAGAATTGTCAAAGTTATGAAGACTATGTCAACAGACGTGAAAAACTGCCAGATTCGAAACGACTGTGGTGGGATCTAGTGCAGGAGGAGTTCAGGTGGAACACCAGAGATGGATTTTCATCAAAGAATGATGATGAATAGGATTTTTCTTTGGCTTCCAGGGCAAGGAAAGGTAAGGGGAAGAAATTCCATTCAAAATCCAAGTCTAAAGGCAAGAAGATGGATTTGTCCAAGGTGAAATTTTTTCACTGTCACAAACATGGGAATATTGTAGAAATTAGTACCCTAAGCATGCATACATCAAGATTCCCCTGATCTCACAATATTTAACTTCTTGCAAAATATAGAATCATTCCACTATTAATATTTTGCGGAAAATTAATTACAAACACATGTGAAGCATAAATAAAAACAATCGCACATAACACAGTTGTTTAACGGGAAAGACTGAAGCTAAAAACCCCAACTATCATATATTATGTATCATGGAGATCATGTAACAATATAATACAAAGCTTATTACATCAAGCTCTCAGTACAATCAATCGTTAGACACTAATCAAAAGAAATCTGCAAATCCATGCACCAATCTTTGCCCTCCTGCTAGCCTGCCTCCACTGCGCAATCCCTGCTGAAGAATAGCTCTGAATGAATTCAAATTACCCTTTCCTTGACTGCACAATCCTCATTGGCAACTCCAATGTGTGTGTGGTGCAATCAATGCATCACTATAGTCACAACAGATAATCCATATTTCCCTTTCACCTATCTCTCCACTGGGTCTCCAGTGGAACTGACATGCACTATAGTTAACTATTGTATTGTTCAGTTGATTAATGAGTTATTATTTGTGAATTAATTAACTAATTAATTCACTCCACTCTCACTAGTGTATCATTCAGTTAGATTAGATACAACTAGCTCAACTGAGTCTAACTGAGTTAAATTGAATACAACTCCATGAACTACTCTTCCAACTCTGTCATAACTTTTCCACTTCAGTTCTAACTGAGTCCTCCATGCATGAACTCCAGTAAACCCTTAGGAATTGCATAATTCCTTCAGCCCACTGATTTGACAAATCTGTGCCCGAAGCTAAGTGCTCCCGAGAGAATAAGTTGTTGTTGTACATGGATTCTTATTGGAAGCTAATAATAATAGAAGCAGCCATATTTTTAGATGAAACGATCTATCGCAATAGACTTACCCAATATTCTAAAAATAGTTGTGATTTTTCAACTTGACCAACCATTAAAAATAGTATTACGCAGCACTGCCCTGGTGCCATGTCCCCAAAAATAGACTTTTTCATATAATAGCACCAGGGCCCACGAAACTTAACGATTATTTTCTTTTAGCTCATCATCTTACTCAATCTAAACACATATTGCCACTAATTGTCCACGAAGAAAAAGAACAAGAAGGATCTTTGGAGGCTGAGTTAATTAGTGAGGCCCTGCCTCACAATTTGAAAATGATTTCTCTTTAATCGTATGTGGTATCAAACGCATTAGGATAAGTGTGGTATCTTGATAGTGGTGCTTCCTTCCACATGACGGGAGATAAGGAGATTTTCAGTGACTTGGAGGAGAAAGATCTCCAAATGCATATAGAAATGGGCGATGATGGACGATACAGTGCAACCGAAATTTGTACCATTACCTTTGAGAGAGAGTCAGGTAAACTATTTCAATTGAAATATGTTATACGTATTTCAACTTTGAAAGAAAGCTTCAGACCTCGGTTGCGATATTGGGACAAAGGCTATGACATTGTTTTAAAGCGATGGAAAGGATTTCCTGCACGACATAAAAGAAATAGGTCAAATGAAGGATAGGGATTTGAGTTAAGAATATCTACAAGCTGGAGGTAGATGACTGTGCTGCCATGATGGGTAAGGAAGAAAAAGTGGTGAGCCAAGATGAGGGTGAATTATGGCACAAGCGATTGGGCCATCTTCATCATGGAACCTTGAAAATCATGCAGCAAATATCTATTGGACTTCCAATGGGAACACTTGCTCAGTTAGATCAGTTCAAGGGTTTCACCATGGGGAAGTATGTAAAGTCCACCTTTCATGAAAAGGAGAACCATGCTTCGGTGATCCTGGAGAGAGTTCACGAGACATGTGTGGGCCATTTCTACGATTGCTTCAACATCAAAACAAATGTATTATGTTATTTTGTTGATGGGTACTCGTAAATGCGAATCTTTAGCTACATGCCGGAGACAAAGAAGGTCAAACATTCTCAAAGTTCTTTGAGTTTAAGGCATTGGTTGAGAAAGAGTCAAGGAAGCAAGTGAAGGCTCTGAGGAGAAATAATGGTGGAGAATACATCTCAAATGAATTCAAAGGCTTCTATAGCAAAGAAGGAATTCAAAGAGAACTCATAACGCCTCATAACCCACAACAAAATGGGCCCTCGTAGAGAGGAGAAATAGAACGATCGTGGGTACAGCACGAGAAATGCTGCATTATCGGGCCTACCAATGCATTTGTGGGTGGAAGCATGCAACACTGCGGTTTATGTGCAAAACCGTTGTCCTCATAGAGTACTTGGCATGAGTACACCTGAAGAAGCTTTCACTGGTAAGAAACCAGATGTTTCTCACTTTAAGATTTTTGGCTCATCCGTTTATGTGCATGTGACCAAGAATGCCAGGAAGAAGCTAGAGCTGATTGCTGAAGTTGGGATATTTGTGGGGTACACAGAAACACCCCATAATTATCATGTGTATTTGACTAACAGTAAGATGACTATTATGTGACTAGATATAAAATTCGATGAGGGGGAATCCATGCGGTTGTCGCTTGAGAGGGATCTAGACTTGCATGCAAATGAGGAATTGTTGGTTCCCAAAGATGAGTCTCTAGATGTGGATCAGCCATAGGAGGAGGTTCATGGAGTGGAGGAGTCCATCACATGAGCCAGGCTGGAAGCCCAGCGGCGTACCACAAAAGGCCCGAAGTTTGAAACTTGATCTTACGAATGCTAGAGTCTACTTCCTCGCCTTGATGAACAAAAAGACGGTCTCCCTAGAACGTTCATTGGACACATGGCTCTCATGAGAAAATGTATTGTGACTAAGCCATCTTCCTTTCAGGAAGTAGTGTAGGAGCCCACACAGGTAGATGCAATGGTGGAGGAGTATGAATCCATTTTCAGAAACAGTGCTTGGAAAATTTTTCCAAGGCCGGTTGATAAATCAGTGGTAGGTTCAAGATGGATCTACAAGGTAAAGCAATATGTTGATGGGAGTGTTGAGAAACACAAGGCCAGATTTGTGGCCCGGGGCTTATCATAGATCGAGGGGATTGATTATGAAGAAACCTTTGCACCTGTCACGGTATTCTTCCATAAGGACCATCCTTGCTCTCTTAGCGCAGATGGGTTGCCACATTCATCAGATGGATGTGAAGATGACATTTCTCAATGGGATCATTGAGGAAGAAGCGTACATTGAGCATCATGAAGGATTTGAGATCTTCATCAGTGAGTCACATGTGTGCAGACTTAAAAGAGAGATGTATGGGCTGAAGCAATCACCCTGTGCTTGGTACACTCAAATAGACAACTATTTCACTGGACTTGGCTTCACCAAGAGTGAGGCAGATGCAAACCTATACCAAATTGTGGTGGAGGGTAAGTGTTTAATCATTTTTCTTTATGTTGATGATTTAATACTGACTGGTGATGATTATTTTATACACTCATGTAAGGAGGACCTTGCAAAGGAGTTCCAGATGAAGGATATGGGCCTCCTTCATTATTTCCTTGGATTGGAAATATGGCAGTGAGATGGTGAACTTTTTGTGTCTCAAGGCAAGTATGCAAGGGAGATACTGGGTAAGTTTCACATGGAGGGTTGCAAACCCATGGATACTCCTCTTCCAGGAAACTGGAGGAAAGAGGACACTGCATCTGGAGAGGTAGTGGATGCTACTGTCTATCGACAACTAGTGGGTTCACTAATGTATTTAGTGAATACGAGACCAGCCATATGCTATGCAGTGAACCAGCTTATTCAAGCGATGGTTAAGCCTACCAAGCTCTTTTGGAAGGTGGGCAAGCATGTCTTGAGATACCTGAGAGGCACATATGAGTATGGCTTGTAGTACAAACATACATAGGAGGTGAAGTTCCATGGTTTCACGGATGTAGATTGGGTGGGCAGCCCAACGGACAGAAAGAGCACATCAGGATGAATCTTCAGTATCAGATCTAGAGTTGTTTCTTAGTACAATAGGAAATAGAGATCCGTGGCACTGAGTTCAGTAGAAGTAGAATACATGGTAGCAAGTCAAGCTGCATGTGAGGCTATCTGGATGAGAAAGATCCTGGTTGGTTTATTTGGTTCTCATTTAGATCCTACAGTGATTCATTGTGATAATCAGAGTTGCATTAAACTCTCGATTAATCCCGTGTTTCATGATAGATCTAAGAATATAGATATCCGGTATCATCGTATCAGAGATTGTGTGCATCATAAGATCGTGTTGCTTCAGTGCATTCCTATGAAGGATCAGGATGCAGATATTCTAACGAAGGCGCTCACAGGGAGAAAATTCGAATACCATAAAGACAGGATCACTGTGAAGGATAATCCCTCTCTTGTTGAGAGGGAGTGTTGAGATTAAAAAAGATGATGATCCTAGTGAAAATTAAGCACCTACACTAGAATGGAGCCTCGGGCTATTTTTAGGTGTATGTATATTTTTAGAATGGATGAGCAAATTATATTTATAGGAATTCTATTTATAGATGGTGAGAAAATTCTATTTATAGATGATGTTCTATTTATAGATGTATGTGCGAAGTCTATTTATAGATTTCATGTCTCTTTATAGATGCATGTCGACTATTATTATCCCTTAATAATAGTTGGACAATAAATATTAATCTATTCTCATGGAGCACTTGGAATCAATTAAATGAAGTGGAAAATCAGTTAGCTGAAGGAATTTAGAGTTCAAAGGTTGGTTGGTGGGACATGCAAGTGGACTTAGTTGTAACTGAGTGATTCGAATTTTTAACAGAGTTGGATGTGTAGTTATGTGAGTTGTAAAGTAGTTCAACTATGTTAAGTGAGTTAAACTCAGTTGTGCTAGTTGTAACTGAAGATACACTAGTGAGAGATCGGTGAATTAAATATAAAATTAATTCACATAGAGTGATCTCACATGCAACTAAATATTTACTACTATTAACTACATGCATGTTAGATCCAGTGGAGACCCAAGTGAGAGGTAGGTGAAAGGGACAATTGACTATCAGTTTTACTATATTGGATTACACTCTTGCAAGCCAAACACACATTGGATATGCTCACGAGAATTGTGCAGTTAAGGAGAGTATGATTGCATCGAAATGGTCTTTGTAATAAACTTGGATTGCACAGTGGAGGTAGACTTTTATGAGGCAGAAATTTGGCTAAGGCATTTGTCAATTTCTGCAAGACAGTGTGAGACAATTGTATATTGTACTGTGAGCTCTTGGATTAGAGTTTTGTATGAGATTGTTTCATGATCCATGATATATACATAATATATTATAGTGGGGTTTTTAGCTTTAATATTTCCCAGTAAACATCTGTATTATGTGTGAATGATCTTTCTTCATGTGTCTGCAATTGGCGATCGTGTTTTAAATTTCCGTAAGAATTTTTGTAGAAAGGGGCAAGCATGTCTTGAGATACCTGAGGGGCACATCTGAGTATGGCTTGTGGTACAAAAATACATGTGAGGTGAATTTTCATGGTTTCACGGATGCAGATTGGGTGGGCAGCCCAACGGACAGAAAGAGCACATCAATATGAATCTTCAGTATCATATCTATAATTGTTTCTTGGTACAATAGGAAATAGAGATCTGTGGCACTCAGTTCAGTGGAAGCGGAATACATGGCAGCAAGTCAAGCTACATGTGAGGCTATCTGGATGAGAAAGATCCTGGTTGGTTTGTTTGGTTCTCATTTAGACCCTATAGTGATTCATTGTGATAATAAAAGTTGCATTAAACTCTCGATTAATCCTGTGTTTCATGATAGATCTAAGAATATATATATCTGGTATCATCATATCAGAGATTGTGTGCATCGGAAGATCGTGTTGCTTCAGTACATTCCTATGGAGGATCAAGATGCAGATATTCTAACGAAGGCGCTCACCGGGAGCAAATTCGAATACCATAGAGACAGGATCGTGATGAAGGATAATCCCTTTCTTGTTGAGAGGGAGTGTTGAGATTCAACAAGATGATGATCCTAGTGAAAATTAAGCACCTACACTAGAATGGAGCCTCAGGCTATTTTTAGGTGTAAGTCTATTTTTAGAATGGATGAGCAAATTCTATTTATAGGAAGTCTATTTATAGATGGTGAGAAAATTCTATATATAGAGGATGTTCTATTTTTAGATGTATTTGCGAAGTCTATTTATAGATTGCATGTCTATTTATAGATGCATGTCGACTATTATTATCCCTTAATAATAGTTGGACAATAAATATTAATATATTCTCATAGAGCACTTGGAATCAATTAAATGAAGTGGCAAAACAGTTAGCTGAAGGAATTTTGAGTTCAAAGGTTGGTTGGTGGGATATGCAAGTGGACTTAGTTGTAATTGAGTGATTCGAAGTTTTAACAAAGTTGGATGTGTATTTATGTGAGTTGTAAAGTAGTTCAACTCCGTTAAGTGAGTTAAACTCAGTTGTGCTAGTTGTAACTGAAGATACACTAGTGAGAGATCAGTGAATTAAACATAAAATTAATTCACAAAGAGTGATCTCACATGCAACTAAAGATTTACTACTATTAACTACATGCATGTTAGATCCAGTGGAGACCCAAGTGAGAGGTACGTGAAAGGGACAATTGACTATCAGTTTTACTATATTGGATTGCACTCTTGCAAGCAAAACACACATTGGATATGCTCACGAGGATTGTGCAATTAAGGAGAGTATGATTGCATCGAATTGGTCTTTGTAATCAAATTGGATTGCGTAGTGGAGGCAGACTTTTGTGAGGCAGAAATTTGGCTAAGGCATTTGTCAATTTCTGCAAGACGACAATTGTATATTGTATTGAGAGCCCTTGGATTAGATTTTTGTATGAGATTGTTTCATGATCCATGATATATACATAATATATGATAGTGGGTTTTTTTGCTTTAATATTTCCCGGTAAACATATGTGTTAAGTGTGAATGATATTTCTTCATGTGTTTGCAATTGGTGATCGTGTTTTAAATTTCTGCAAGAATTTTTGTAGAAATGATTCTGTATTTAACAGTGGCATATAATTGTTAGATCAGGAGAATCCAGGCAATACATAATTTTATTAAAATTTCTACAACTAGAAGGACAATGCAACGCCAAAGTACCATTATTGAAGCAAGCACAACAATACCTCAACAACCGCTAGTGTTCAAAGGAGTGTCAAGTCAAGTACCAGGTCGTGTCAAAAGTCAGTATTGTAAAAATAATCATTGTCAAATTGTAAAAGAGTCAATCTGCCTAGATTTGGAGAGGCATTGTTGGGAGGTATAAGTGTCATTGTTGGATAATGTTATGGTTGGGTTGCAGGTCATAGTGTGATTGGGTGATTGGTCTAGTTCAAGAAAATAATTGTGAATCGTATTGTATTGTGGATCATTTTCCTTGGTATGGGATTCCACACTCTTGTCTTATTTATGATCATTATAGGGTGGCAGGGAGGTGTTAGATTGGTGCATGAAGTCACCTACAAGTTGGAGCTTGTGAACACTCTAGGGTGGTAGGTCCGTCTAGGATGTCAAGGCATCCATTTAGTTGACTACTGAAGAAACTAGGGTGTTGGGGCGTCCTTCCAATGGGGGCTGGAGAATAATTATTTTCTAGAATTTTAGGAAGTTGTACCTTTCATTTCAGTTAGGGCTAAAGATTAAAGAATTTATTAGAAAAGCGTTCGGTGGTTTTTGACCCGAAGAAGGTTTTCCACCTAAATTCATGTGTCTATTGTGTTTTACTGTTTATTGTTGTTAATAGATAAACATCAAGAATAATTGAAGATTAACTAATGCTCTGAAAATATTTAAAAGTGCTAATTGATAAGAAATATTGATTCACCCCCCACCCCCCCTCTCAGTATTTCCAACAACAAAAACAAACAAATACAACTAAATCTAGTCCCTCTACCTCATCTTAGCCCATTGCAACACCAAATCATCCCACAAACTTTGTGATCCCTCCTCCTCTTCCATCTCCCCACCCCCGTCCAGATACATCAGATGGAGAAGAGAGAGACAGAACCGTGATATTAGCTTCATCCATGAGCAAACACAAACGTATTCAAAATTAGATCACTCAAATAGTGATAAGGAAGTAGCCAATATTGCAAATCACAAACACATTCAGAATTAGATCACTCAAACAATGATGAGGAAGTAGCCACTATTGTGAATCCTCCAAAAATGGAAGTGCCTCAAGGAAATACAACCATTATCTCCATGTCATATGCTCTTGACAACTTCTTATGATGGATTGGCCTTCACAAGAAAAAAGGAATAAAATACCTTTGAACAAATTAATGATTATTTCTTTATGTATTGCATATCTTGACTTTCTATGCAACTTTTAATTTTACGGGTTCATTTTTGGATATGGTTGGGCTTCCTTAGTTACCAATCAATCTAATATCTCCATCAATCTCATGTAACATCTTGTTTGGAAGGCAATACAAATATTTAATTCATAACAAGAAAATAGAGTATTGGCACTCAATCTGGTTTCAATATCTTAATCAAAGTAGGTGCTTAATGAACTAGATTTCATATCTACTCAATAGGTTGGGAACATGTTACATTCAAGAGGATTGATTGTTCATCTACTAATTAAGGATATATTTGGTGGAACTAGTAAGAGAGGTAATGTGGATTACAACTCCACTTTCTCATTGGATATGTTTTTGTGATTTACTTTCATCCATTTATTAGATGGTGAGAGGTAGTTAACTTCTCCTCTCTAAGTAGAGTACATTGGTGTTTTTATCCACCTCTAGGATAATTTGAATACTAATAAGATCTTGGACAATAAGTCTAACTAATAAACATATACAAAATTAATAAACATATAATTAAAAATAAAAATATTTATATATAAATAAATGTGAAATATATATAAAATATAAATAGTATCTATAAATTAAGATCCCTTTTACCATATAAATTCATATTCATGGATGACTTGGAGAGAATGGAACTTTGTGTCCTTCGCCTTTTCACCATCACAGGTGAGTTTTGGGTCGTTTTTTCCCATTTCAAGGGATTTTGAAAGTTATTTCCATTGGAAATAGCATTCTTTGTCAGCCTTTATTTATTATGTGTTAGACGAGTAATTGGAATTTTATTTAGTGGATTACGAGCCTAGTACTATTTGGAGATGTGGATTTAAAACCAAGGAAGAGTACACACGTGGCATATTTTCATTCTAATAGGTCGATCCCATCAGTTATGTGGGGGTGTCCAAAAATGGCAGAGACTCAGTCAAGATGACTCTGTCGAATCAAGGATTTTCCCATTATGTTTCCATTTAGGGTAAAGGTAGTAGTGAAGTAGAGCAAACCTCTCCATTGGGTTTTGGTATTACACCTCCTCTAATCATGTATCTAATCTTCTCTTTTCCCAAGACAGTTAAGTCTCTCTTTTCCCAAGACAGTTAAGTCTCCTTTGTCTCCTTAGAATCATGGTGTATCTTCTAAGGCCATGTGATGTATTAGAGCTAAGTGGGAGAATGTCTCATTGGTAGTAGGAAAGGACATTAGATTAAAGGAAATTATAAATCTAAGGGAAACAACATTTATTGGAATATTTCGTGGAGAGTTGGTGCAAAAGTAAACTCTTATAGCCTAGGTCACTTAGAATTAGGAGCCAACTTTGGGGTACAAACCATTAGCTCACATTCTTTAGAGGTTGGATTGTTTTTATTTTCTTCTTGTGGGAGGGTAGCATTATGATTAAGAAGAAGGATTAGGTTTGGGGTCCATTAGGTATTTTTTTGAAGCCATAGTTGGTGGAATTTGAATTAGCTCGTGAAAATTTTTCAATCTAATTGATTTGGGCTATTATGTCATGCATGCCTCTTGTATTGTGGATAGAGAAGGCTCTTTGTACCAGTGATGATAAAATTATAAGATTGATCTCTGTGGACCCTAATTATTTGATTTCTAATGACATATGTTGGGTGTAGATCCTGGTTGAAGTGGATATCTTGGAGGGTTTATTCGAGGACATTAAACTAATTTTCAAGGAGAAATTTTGGGTATAAAGGATTGATAATTGGAAATTTCTCTTTCACTATTTCAAGTGCCATAATGTTGACCATGTATAGTCCCAATGCCAATTTGAAGGACCCCTCTTTGAGAAAAAATAAAAGCTTGAAGCAAGCTACTTGCATGTATACTCCTAGCTTTGAGCCCAACTATGGAAAAGTTGGATGTTCGAGATGATCATGAGCTTGCTCCAGAGAATGATTTGCCTCGTCAAGACATACATACACCATCATCTAGTAATAATTTCTCCCTTCTGGCCTCCCCTATATCTTATTCCCCTTTTGTTGCTCCTTGGAGGTTAGTTAATACTTATTCTCCCTTTTCACCTCCTTCTAATCCCTCTCTTATCCAAGATTCTCCTATCTTTGATTCTTTTCCATCCCTCCATCTCCTTATCTGCTAGGGGCCTCTTGGCTAGGAAGACTTTGATGTAGAGAAGTTCGTTTCATTTAATTGACCCTATTCTTTGAGGCCTAAGGTTAGACTAATATATAGTTGTTAATCTAAAGGGGGGTTGGCCTCATATCCACTAGTCTCTACTTCAGTTGTTCATATATTCCATCTTCTATTTAATATTAACAAAAAGATTTGTAAGATATCAAAAAAGGAATTAATCCACTATTCCAAGGGCCTTTGGAGTATTCTTTATTCGGATAACGAAAATATTCTCGAATGTCTCTGGGCCTGATTGAATGAAACATTTGTGGTTGTGTTTGAAGGATTTCCTTGTTTTCTGGCTTATCATATCTGACGAGACAAAAAATTATGCATGTGTAGAGATGTTGATATTTATCTAGATATTTATTCCATTGAAATTTGTGGAATAATTAAGGAATATTAAGTGAAGTTAAATCCATAAAATACGAGATTTCTTATTAACCCAGATATATATTATGTTGTTCCATGGAGTACTTCGATGGTACTTGTCGAGGGCATCCTCTTCTTTATGGCATAGGTGTTGTCCTTTTGCGAAGAAAAATCCATTTTATTCGTCATGTACTTCCATGGGAGAGGGCCTAGTAGTAAGGCATAATTTTTGGGTCTTTGGTCATTAATGGAGGAAACAAAGTAAAAGGATATTGGGAATATCTAGATTTTTGGTGACTCTCAACTAGTAACCAAATTGGCTCACAATCAAATCACTATTGAGAGAATTTGACTTAGCCCTCTTCTATAATTCATTCGGGAACCTATGTAGTGTTTTGAATGGATTCCCTTTAAAAAAAAATAGATAAATTAACAGACATATTGATAAGTTATCCAAGGAAGATTTGGAACTCTCTATTGGAACTTTTATTTATTAGGAGACTTTTGATGACTCCTTAACTGAATATTTTGACATCAGGATTTATGTTTATTCTACTTGTATTGCAGGATATGTATGTCTCAAAATTTTGACTCCTTATAATAACCTTCATGGAGGCATAATCGAATTTGGTTTTTTCAATCACCTTTTACATCATCAAATGATATCTAAGTCTTTTTAATCAAAGAAACCAAATATATGGCTCTTGTTTTATATATATATATATATATATATATATATATATATATATATATATATATATATATATATATATATATATATATATATATATATATATATAATTCATATCCCTAACTATTATATTCAAAAACTTCTTATTTATATTTAATTTATAAATATATAAAAACGTAATACTTAAAAAAAAAAACACTTTTTTTAAGTACTCTGTGTGCGACATTATAAAAAATATAAAAACATGTAAAAGAAAAATGTCAAATGTATATATATATATAATTATATCTATTGTCATAATTTTAATAAAATTTAAAATAAAAATATCTTTAATTATGTTATTTCTATAAATATAAATAATACTATTAGAAACTATTATATATATATATATATATATGAAAAAAAAATTATAATCATTAAACAACATTCATTATTTAATTTAATTGAATGTATAATTTCTCAATTGAATGCATGATTTTTTTGTGAATTATTTATTGTTGTTATTTTTGGAGACAAATGTATCCAATAAACACTAGTTACTATTCAATTGAATGTATACTTGTTTAGTATGATAAGTTTGAAGTTTGAAGAACTAGCTTAAGCATATAAAATCAAATGGTGATAAATATTGATAGGCATCAAAACATTTATCTTATAATGCATTTCATATTGGCAAAAGAAAAATCATAAAAATTAACTAAATTATAACTTTATTTTAAATTATTGTTATTAATAATTATAAAAAAATTAATATATATATGTCCACTGGGCGTAGAACACATGGTGATGGGGTGTATTTTTAAGGCAATATATGATGTGAAGGTCACTCTGTGGGTAAAACTCTAGTCATGTTAACAGTTGATGTGGCCAAAGGTTAAGTATGAAGTCATATCATGACTCATACAACTTAGCAAACAAAAAATAATAATATATATACCATGAAGATTATTATTTTGTAAATAGACTTTATTATAATACCATGGGCCAATATCATGACTTACTAATATCACATATCCAAAAAACCATAGCCCATATCCATATGTCACATGTTAAAATGTCATTTTTTATAATTAATCAATTTAATTTAAATGACAAAAAAAGCATACATATTTTTATGATAAATCTCAACAAATCTCAACCTTTGATTTATCATTATTTTATTTTATTATTTTTATTTTTTAATAACAACATTTTAACTTAAAAATCACCAAAACCTAAATTCAATCTAACTTATTAAAAAGAAAAAAAACTAACATTATAAAAAACATATATAAAAATATTTACTTGATCTAATGGCCTAAAACATTTCAGTCGTCTAACATTTGATCCAATGGCTCAAACATGGACATAGTGGCAGCTAGGGGAGTTGTTTTCAAATAGTGACACCTTGCAGCGTAATAAAAGAATAATTTAAACTAAAAAAATTCTTATATTTTCATTTTAAAGATATATATTAATAATAAAAAATATTTAATGAAAATTGTTTAATAAAACTTAAACATCAAATATTTCAATATGTATTTTTCATTAAATTTTCTTAACATTATTATGTAACTTTCTAATTCAAGGTGTAAGAGATATATTTTAAATTTTTAGATGTTTAATATGAAATTAATATGTAACATTTAAAAAAATATTAATCAACATAAATCGATCTTAAGTACGGATTTAATGTGAGGAGAGAGGGATCAAATAGCTTCAAGTGCAAACTTCTTTAGAGTGTAAAATACAATGTGTTATTTTTCATTTTTTAAATTTTATTTTTGAATGCTAAATAGAGTATATATAGGAACAAATAAACATTTTAACCATAAAAACTTAATTATTTCTTGATATATGCATAAAATTTTAAAATGATCTATAATGTATACACAATTGACATTAAAATATATTATGTGATATGTACATCTCCACATTTTATGAAGCAAATTAAAATGATTTTTTTATTATTAACAATATTTTTAAGTATATGTCAATATTAATTGGTACTAAAATATTTTATCAATAACCAAATTATGAGATTTAAACATCTTAGTCACACATTTTTTTATTTAGAACATAATTTTTAACTTTTAAAACAAAACTTTTAACTTTTATTTTTATTTTAAAGGGGAAACGTACGAACGGACAAACTTACACATCCTCTCATACTAGGCTAGAGAGAGAAATTATAACCTATGGATATACATTTAAAAAAAATGGAAATAAAAAATTCCTTATAATAAAAATATTTTATTAATGTGTTGCTCAAAACCACTATAGATCCATCTTAACTTTAAATTTACCAAACACCAATAAAAAATCAAATCTCTCAAAACACAAATTTTTCCTCAAATTTTATAGTCAAAGAAACATTTACATTTAAAAAAAAAATTCCTCTACACTTCTATTAAATCCATAATTAAAATATATCAATACTAATATGTATTATCGATTCTACAGTTAGTTCTACCCATAAGAAAGTGTTCCCCTAAGGATGTTCAACCTTCCATTTTTGTGGTTGAAGTTCACCCTCATAGCTGGAAACCAATGTTTACACGTCTATAAAGCCATAAATACCCGGGGAAATATATGCCCACCTTTGAATTGAAACAGATACATTATCCAACCATATTTGTCAATTAATATGGGACTGAATTACCTTAAACAAGCCCTGTAACAAATTGCAGGCATTTCAAGAGTCAATGTATCAGTGTATTTTCAGTGCTTTGGATCATAGTCACAAATTTTGAATTTAATTTAACTTTTGAATAATATATTTTGTTATGGCTTTCCAAAATTCAAGATCTGGCCCAATTAATACTGACAATTACACGAAAGCCCATAAAAATCCATATATACTCATCTTGTTGCAAAATAAGGTAAATACCAATAGCACATGAGGTAAATCATAAAATATAATGAATAGAAACATTAAGAGTAAAATATGTATCATTAGATTAAATAGCTAGAGAAGTTTGCCTAAAATCTATTATATTGTTTTATGAGTTACCCATTTATACAAGCAAAACAAAGCATGGAAAACAGAATACAACAACGGCAACAATTGGATGTTGCACTACCCATGGTATGAGACAGAAAGAACACTAAACCGCATGTATGAAGCCCTTCCTCCTCATCATCAAAATCTTTGCCTCCCTCTTGATTTGTAGTTGCATCGTGCTGATACTAGGAATTCTTGGGTTGGGTTGTGTTTTAACGTAAAGTTGAAATTCTTGCCCCAAGTGATGACCCATGTTAAAGCGGATGGTATGGGTTGTGTTATTCTATGGTAATGCAAAGAAGTTGTGACTAATGGTCATATATGTTAATGATATTGGTGTGGATGAAGCCAGATGTAACTCTTCAGTGACTACAAAATATATACCACTCACTTGCAGCGTCATGGCCAAGGGTTTTATGGTCGTAAAACTCCTATGATATAGAGTTTGACACCCTCTTCAATAAAAAAAGGTTTATATGACTTAAAAATAATTTAATATAAATTTTGAGTGTTGGTTAACCTTGTGTAAAAGAAGGAATATAAACCATATCATTGTAATTGCTTCCAAAGCTAAGTAAATAACTCACTTTGTAAAAATCAAATACATTTATAATAATTTTTTCATTAATTAATAAATTTAAATATAAAATAAATAAATATTCATAAAATAATCGTATTTATATATATATTTATTCTATTTATTTATTTATTTGAATTTTAAAACAATTCATTAATCATGATAACTAAGGAACAAATTCCTATAAACATCAAATTTTTAATAAATAAATAAATATATATATATATATATATATATATATATATATATATATATATATATATATATATATATAAATGTTGTATAAGAAAGTAATTTCTTAGAATCTTTGTGCTAAAAATAGAGATATAAACCGTAACATTGCAATGGCTTCTAAAGTTTAGTTCACCTACTTTGTCAAAATCAAATAGATTTATAATGATTTCATGTATCATTAATGTTATAGTTTGGAATTTTTAATTAAAAATATGAATACAAAAATTAAAACATGTTTTTAAATATAATTAAAAATTTTAAAAGATAAATAATTATATACTTTTCCTAACTAATATTTATAGGTTTTTAAATTTTGAATTGGCAAGAAATTGTTTATAATTTTTCACTAAAAATAGTAATAATAAATAAATTATATATTTTAAAAAGATGAAAAAAACATATATATTTTAAAAATAAGAATAAAAGGTTAGAAATGATCAAAAGTTGAATAGTTTTGATAGATAATATTTATCTTTTTTTTAGAGATTTTAATAAAAAATAAAAGTGCAAATTAATCTTTATAGATAAGTTCTTAGAATTGAAATAATTATAATGGGACTAAGTGATTGTAGTGAGGTTAAGCTCTAAGTAGTCTTGTAGTTTTCTATGGTTGTGTATGTTATAATTGTTTATATTATATTGTTGTCTTATTTTTATGTTTTTTCTTCAATTTCCTTTTATTCAACATTATTGTATGTGACTTTTCAACAAATTTTAAATGTTTGTGCATCTTTCTTTCTCCATGTCCTTTTATTCAAATTATTTTGTATACTTTCAATTCCAAATTTTCTTTCTAATTTTTAACTCATATTAACTAGTTATTATTAGAAGCATATTATTGTATATGACTTTTCAACAATTTTTAAATTAATAGATATCTTTCTTTCTCTCTCTAAATCTTGTTTTTGAAATTAATTTTATACTTTCAATTCCAAATTTTTTTTTTAGAAAGAAAAAAACAACTGTATAAGACAATACATTCATCTGCATATAACAGCCATAGATGGTAGGATGATAAAACCTATGCATGTGGAGATAAATGTAACATGATAACTATCTCCAGCCCATAACTATCTTCAACTATCATTTGGATGTACATTCATATCTGAGCTTTACCAACTTGTCTTTAGTTCTGTATCAACAATCTGGTCACATATAAACGTTGATTTTATAGCTACAGCATAAAGAAAATAGCGGAGAGTGCTTTGGTAAACTTTGCATTTCTATACAAAATCCGGCTCGCTTGATATTTGTCACTGGCTTGCTTGTTCAGTCTTCATAGGCTCGCTTGCAATGCACCTTCATATTTGTTTAAAAACTTTAACCAGGCTCGCTTGTATTTATATAACTGGCTCGCTTGACAAAACTGGCTTGCTTGACATATCTGGCTCACTTGCAATGCAGCTTCATCTCTGTTTAAAATTTTACCAGACTCGCTTGTATTTATATAACTGGCTCACTTGATTTAACTGGCTCGCTTGCGTAATAGTATAAGGTTCATTTGTCTCATAAAAGGCTTTGTGTTCAGGCTCGTATTGTCCCTAATTGATATCTCCTTTGCCCATACTTTGATATTGTCTATATATTTTGTTACTTGTAAAAAACCGTATACCATCTTCAATCCCTGCTTAGATAATAATCATATTAACTAATTTTCAATTTCATTTTTTCTTTATATAAAATCTACTTCTAATTCTATTATATATGAGAATTTTTATCATTATTAATATTTTTTTTTTCTCTCAAATATTATATTCTCAAAAATTTTTATATCTAATTTGGTTCTATGTATTTTTAAATATATCTATTTTTTTTACGTATAACAATTCAAATAATCCTAAATTATATTTTCAAAACGTTCATATCTATTTAATTTAGTTCCATATATTTTTAAATATATCCAAATTTTTACCTTACAATTACAATTTTAATAAATATTTTATAACCGTTCGAATAATCCCAAACAGATAAATTCAAAATCTTAACATATTTAACCTTCCTCTTACCTCAATGCCTATCAAAAATTTAAACCTTTGTATACTTGAGCATACACAAGGGTTTCGTTGAAAGGTGCGAGTGTTGGTAAGGTTAATATATAGACATAATACATTCCAATTGAAGTAGGGAGGACCATATATTTATGGTCAGTTGAAGTCAAATAGCGGGAATCAATTGACGTCAAAGAGAAACAGGGCGAACGTCCTTGAAAAAATAAAGCCAGGGGTTAAATTTGACGGGTGCTTTTATTTATCAAGGAATTATTTTATAATGGTTTTATTTTTAAATTGTTTTCACATTATTTTTAATAATTTTTTTCTTTCCGTTTAATATTTTTAATAAAAATATAATCAATAAAAATTTATCATTTTTTATATTAGAAATACGTTCATAAAGAATTGGCAAATTATTAGATTTTTTGGTTTTTTTGGAAATTTATTACTAAAATTTGGTCACCAAAATTGTTTAGAATTTCAATTTTGTGTTATTTGAAATGCATTTTTCAATAAGTCAATGGATTCAACATTATGACGAATCCCCTAGATACTCATATTTTAAAAATTTGTTAGCTCAACATTGTGGTTCCAAGAATTTTGACCAGATTTTAATTAGATTTGATTGGAAAATATCACTAGAAAATAGGTTAAAAAGTCTAATATTTAACCTATTTCTATTCATAATAATCAAAATCATGTTTGTCTTGACATTTCATCTAATTTTTACAATTTATATTCATAATTACTCTCACATAAAAATAGTGAATGTAGATATTGTTGCAATTAAATTAGACAACAAAATTTAACTTAACAAAAATTGAAATACACCTATCATGTTTTCCATTCAAGTTACTTCAATTGCAATCCCATTAAAACAATATACAGATATTCACCCATTGCTAATCAAAACTTAAGTGCACTTCATAACTAAAAAAAATATTTTTTTAGAAATTCAAATCTATAAAAATAAATTAGGTAAATCTACATAAATTTGACAAACGAATTAAAATTTAAATTATTTTATTATCAATTTAATATGGAAAATAATAATAATTGACTTGTATTAAAGTTTTAGGCAACTTCCCAAAGACTCGACAGAAATTCAATTCTTACAGAACGTATTTCTCACCAGGATCATTAATACATAGCTACGTTCATAACTAAACATTTACACATATAATGTCAAAAAATCCTTCCTTATCATGCTCGTTCGGGTTCATAACTTCCCACTTACGAAACAAAAATTAAAGTCTTATGAAAATTGCTTATTAATGCATATTTAGATTCATGAATAAACATACAATGTTGACTGAGGTTAATAACTTCCCACATGCTCAACAAAAATCCAAATCTTATACAATCCGTTTCATTATCGAACTTGTTAATGCAAAGTTAGATTCATAACTAACAGTTTCCACATATAAGGTTGATTCCGGTTTATAATTTCATCAATTTTGAAAAAAAATCAAATCTACTAGAACTTATTTCTTAAATTCAGATTTCTTATTGAACTTATTAATGCAGAGTTAGATTCATAATTAAGTGATTACACATATAATGTTGATTTAGGTTCATAACTGGGCCTATTAATGGATAGTTATATTCCTAACTAAGTGTTTTTTTTTAGAGGAAAAAAACCACTGTATTATAAAGATAATAACAGTACATTCATCGGCTTTAACCGCCATCATATGGATTTGAGGATCATCTAGCAATTGCACTTCTTCTACACTTCTTCTACAGATAGAAAAGGCATACATTTTTTGTCCTCATAATAGCTTCATATTTCAATTTATCGCACTATGACAGAACACTGAGAATCAAAGTCTAGTTTAGCTTATATCTATCATACCAAGACTATGATTCGATCTTGCATATAGTGAGAGCGGTATTCTATGATTCGAGCTTGTTAGCCAATGAAAAAATGTATGTTATTTTTAAGACTTTCTGAGGATTTATTTTCAGAAAACTTGTTCCCGCAGGCTCGCTTGAAGATTTCCAGGCTCGCTTAATTTCCAGGCTCGTGGTTGTGCAGTCGAGCTCAAAATTGCAAAATACTTCTTCCACCAGAATATATGAGTCAAGGAATTGGTATGTTGCTGGTCCATACCTCTTGATTGTTAACATATCGAGTTACCTGAAGATGGCCATAATTCATATTCAGACCCTTCTTAGATAGCCTGTATGCTCGCGTATTGTTATCGCGGAAGATATGATGGAGAGGAGGCTCATTCAATTTCTCCCATAGGATTTTAGCCCTTCTAAACCATCCATGTGCAGTAATAGAAGAATGCGGACAGAGACCCTGGAAGGCCTCTATGATAAGCTTTGAATCTCCATATATGGATGCCTGTTTAAGATTGAGATTGCATGCCGCCAGTAGTCCGCCCCAAAGGGCCATTAATTCAGCCAAATTGTTAGTGCCTTTGCCCCCATTCCAGCTTACCTGGATCCTTTCAGATTGAGAGGGTTTGATCCATGCTCCACACCCCATAATTTCGTTCTTACAAGCGCCATCAAAGAAAATGGCCGGCAATGAGATAGGATGAGGGCGAATCCTGATGGAGTCATCCCGATTGGAAGGCCTGTATGGATCCCTGTCCTTAATCCATCCCATAATGGCATTGTATATGTGGGGGGTCATGATTGGAACCTCCTCAAAGATGCGTCTGTTCATGCTGCGCCAAATCTCCCATATGAAGAAAAAGGGTAATGATTGAAATTTCCCACTCACTTTGTCCCAGCGATTTGCAACTTTAATGAAATTTGACGGAGTCCAATCCTCGCAAAGAAGATGATTGCTAAATAGTGACCAAAGGTGAGATATGCAGGGGCAAGTGAAAAATAGATGGGAGATGGATTCCTGTTCGGATAGACAGAAAATGCATCTGCTTGGCCCATGCCATCCCCTTCTCTGTAGCCCATCCCATGTAAGGACTCGTTCTCGCCATACCAGCCATACAAACAACACAATTTTGGTTGGAATTTTCCGACACCAACAATTTTCAAATCCGGCCATAATGTAATCCATTGACTCGTAGCTGTTGATGTTGTCATATATCTGCTTTACAATCAACCCGCCATTGTGCATCTTTCCAACCCATGTCAGCCTGTCACCCTCCTTAGTTTGAGATAAGTCGGCCTGTGAGAATACGTCCACATGCTTCATCCATTCCATCGCCTCCGAGCTTGTGAGCACTAATTGTGCAGTTGTTTTGTAAATCAGTGCACTATAATCCCATCGATCTATGACTTGAGATAGAAATATGATCCCTTTGGAAGAGAGGGAATGGTGCAATCTAATGTTGAGGAAAGGGATGGATACCATTCCACACACCTTGTCCCCGCTGAGCAGAATTTTCCTGCCATTGCCAAAGGACCAATCCAGTCCTCCCTCTAAAATGGGTAAGATCTTGATGAAACTGATCCAAATTGCAGATTTTTTATTGGGGACGCTAAATTGTTTGCAGTAGATAAACCGCAGCGGTTCCTGTGGCAAGTATTTTCAAGCTATAATCTCAGCCCAAATACCCTTGTCATTAAGAGCCCTCTAGAAAGACTTGATCAATAATGCTGAATTGAATTCCCGGGTGTTCAAAATCCCCCATCCTCCCAGCTTTTTAGGAACAAATAAGATCTCCAGGTGGCATAGATGAATTTTCTTATTCTGGGTTGTGCCGCCCCAAAGAAACTTAGATATGACAACGTTAATTTGTGATACAATCCCTTGTGGAATGTAGAAGATGTGGCCCCAGAATACAATAATTTGGGAAAGTACTGCCTTGACCATTATGAGCCTTCCTCCCAAGGTTAGCCATTTATGGGTCCATTTACAGATTTTTGTTTTGATTTTCTCCACTAACCAAGCCCGATCACTGTTTCTATAGGCTGAAGGCTTGATTCTATATACCAGGTAAGTGAAACCCTCGATAGCCTTCTTTTTCTGAACCCCAGGAAGCCAGCAATGTAAGAAATCTCTTCCCCATCCCCGGGCCCATGTATGATAAAATATTTTTCATTGTTTATACAGAGCCCAGTAGCGGCAGAGAAATCACTGAACATGTAGTGTAAGTATAACCATTAATTCCTCATAATCATACCAAATATCAGCATATCATCTGCAAAAAGTGAGTGAGAGGTACTTATAGTATTTGAGAAGGAGAATCCTGTAAAGTACCCGGTGTGCCATGCCATGTCCATGAGGCAACAGAACCCGTTCATGATCAGAATGAATATGAGGGATGATAATGTGCAGCCCTGCCATAGTCCCCGATCAGCCCCAAAAAATGGAGAAGGCTTTCCATTTATTAAAACAGCGTAGTTGATTGTTGTAACGCATCCCATGATCCACCTGATAGCTCCAATCGGGACACCCACTTTCAACAGGAGCAATCGAATGTAAGACCAATTTTCCCTATCAAATGCCTTGAGAAGGTCGATTTTCAGAATAATACCTTCCTTTTTCCCAATGTGTATTGAATGTAAAACCTCTTGGGCAATAGAAATTGTGTCGTGGATCGAACGACCTTTGAGAAACCCATATTGTTCCCTCGCAATAGTCTTTGACAAGTATTCCTTGAGCCTGTTGGCAATTATCTTTGAAGATACTTTGTAGATCAAATTACACAGCGCAATGGGTCTATAATCTGAGAATACCTTTGGATCGAATCATTTCGGGATCAGAGCCAAGAATGTGGAATTCATGTTGGTAGGAACGTGTCCCAGAATCCGTCCTTGTTCAACAATGGCAGAAATCTCGTCTGCCATAATATCCACGAAGTGGCAGAAAAATTATGTCGGCCATCCATCTGGCCCTAGGCATTTGTCTCGGCCAAAGGATTTCAGAGTGGCTATAACTTCCTCTTTAGAAACTTCAGCATTAATGATCCTGCATGCCTCCTCATCGAAGCTGTGGGGAATGTGATGTAAGACCCATTTTTGACATTCCTGGTTGATGTATGAATCAACCTTGTAGAAATTGGCAAAGTGTTTGTGGGCCTCTTCGTGGATTGTCTCCTCATCGTATATCATTATTCCCTCATTATTCTGAATGTGCCATATGTGGTTTCAATTTCGCCTTCCGTTTGTAGTCTTATGGAAATACTTTGTATTCAAATCCCCTTCATGCATCTAGGTAACCCTGCTTTTGAGCTTCCATGTCAATTCCTCCAATTTCAGAATCTGCAATTTCCTCCTTTGTAATTCCTCCATTAACAAATAGGTCTCCTTATCGGGTGCATGATAGGAAAAACCAGATAGAATTTCCACTAGTATTGAGTTTATGAATTTTAATTCAGCTTGCATCTCTAGATTATTATTTATCTCCCATTCCTTAGTGAGATATTTTACCCTTTGTAATTTTGCATGGAATCTGTTCCATCCCCCCGATTCCAGCAAATGTGGATTGAAATTCCAATTATCTCGAACAAGTTTTTCATATTTTGGGTCGCTTAACCAGGCGCGATTAAATTTGAAAGGAATGGCGCAGCTTTTTTGTACAAATCTCCATTTCAGATAAATCGGCGAATGGTCAGATAAATCTGAGACTAACATCCCAGATGAAATGTGACCTAGAGTTGTGAGAAGACCTTCGCCCACTAATTCCTGATCGAGCCGCTTAGCAATGAAATTCTCCCCCACTCTGTGGTTGTTCCATGTAGGCGCGATGGGCACAGGTTTGATGTCCCATACTTTTGCAGATTCTAGAATGGATGCAATGTGCTCGGCCAATGGGTCTCTTTTTTCTTTTAATCCCCATGACTCATCTGGCTTTAAGGTGGTGTTAAAATCGCCCATCAAAATAAGATTTTCCATCTTTAAAATCCCTGAAACCTTGAGATTATCCCAAAAAGAACTTTTGTTATGGCAAGCTGCGTATAGATTAATGATATGGATAGGCACATTTATCCCTCCAAGGTTCCCAAATAGGAGAATACCCCCACAAAAACGATAAGCCCTGAGGTTAGCTTCATTGGGGTCCCAAAGAGTAACAAGTCCACTGGCTCATCCCATAGCGCTTACCCCGGCCACTTTCCATCCCTTACATATAGTTAACACCGCTTTGATGGCCTTCATTCTGTCACACATTGTCTCCTGTAGTAATACAATCTTTGGCTTATTCTCCCTAATAAGATCTCGTAGGCATAGAACCTTGGAGGGGTTGCCTATACCCCTAATATTAAGAGAGATGATGCAGGTCATTTGGAAACCCCATCCGGGCTATTTTCTCTAAGCACCCGAAATTCCTCAGTAGATGAAATTGGGACCTCCGTGAGGTCCAATAGTTCTGCCCCGAATATGGATCTTGTCTTAGTCCAGCACCTGAAGTTCTGAGACTCCTAATTCGCCTTTTTACTAAGGGTAACATTGTGCCCCGAAGCAGTGGAAAGTGTTTACTAGGCTTATTAATGCAGAGTTATATTCAGAACTAAGTGTTTACACATATAATGTTGTTGCGGGTTCATAACTTCATAACTAAGTGTTTACACATGTAATGATGTTGCAGGTTCATAACTATATGTTTACACATATAATTTTTTTTTTCTAAATAAGACTATTCTATTATATTGCACATAATATACATTTCGAAGCTTTCTTCCTGAGTTTCTATGCTAGCTAATTCTGGATGGAGCAGAGTTCAAAAAAACAAAAATATGACCGCCCCAGTTGGGGAAACCGGTCCAAAAATTGTTTCCCTGGGTAGGGAAACCAACATTAACAAAAAATAACCAGGAGATTATCAAATAGTTTAAAGAAAACATGAAAACTGAAAGGTGAATCATCACAGAGAGGTAACCTCTCGATTTTGAGGTTGCATGGCATGTTACTTTTCATGAGGCAAAGAATCTTCGATGATGAGACACATGTAGTCGTTTGATGTGTCCTCGTCTTTCTTCGACTGTTGCACCTTGGGTTCAGGCGTAGTGGCGGAATGCACAAGGCTGCCACTGCCTTCCCCCTTGTCATCTACTGAATGCTCTAGACTGTCGCTGCCGCTGCCTTCACTGCTGGAAGAATGCGCTCCTGTTTTGACAAATAATGCCTCAAATTTCCAGGATTGTTGAGGGGGAGAAGGGGAAATGGTAGATTTCCTGAAACGCTTTCTCACACCAGAGCCAACAGAGCTGGATGGAGCTTCCTAAAAGCGCACTGTGAGGGTGGTGGTTACCAGAGGGCAGTCCAAGGAGCAATCATATTGAAACTGGTACGAGGCCAAATTATTCTCAGGAGGAGGGGGGCGATTGTCTTCATGAATGGAAATTGGCGGGCGAGAGGACTGACCTCTACCACGGCCCCGATGACATCTCATCCTGTGCCTCTGCGGCATGTCTGAGCAGGAGGGAGCTAGTGCAAGGGGAGGGGCAGAAAGGTGACCGGAGGCCAGAGGCAACGAGGCAAGTGAGAAAGGTCGCAGAGGAGCTTGAAGCTGCAACAGGCAGAAAGAGCTGAAAGGCTGAGGCTGCTGGAGGAGAATGACGGATAAGAGGTGAGGGGCGCCATGAAATAGCGCGAGAGCTTGCAGACCGGACATACATAAATACTGGAGGCAAAGGCATTAACACTGGCATGAGGCAGGCAGTTGGAGAATTTACGAGTGGATGGACGGAAGCCATGTGTGGCCATGTGGCCAGGCCAGATGCTGCACTAAAGAGCCTCCACATCCACGTTCAAATCAAACACCCACATTCGGGAGTTTACACATATAATGTTGATTCAGGTTCATAAATTCACATATTTTAACCAAAAAAAAATCTAATCTCATAGAACTAATTTTTAAAATTTAAATCTCAAACAACACCTTTCTAAATTAAATCACATGGAAATTAATGTATAGTCAATCATGACTAAAGCCTGACATGTATAATCTCAAAGGGTTTATCTCTTGATAATAAGGGTTTATTTTATCAAGGAGTGCGGTAAGGTATTTACATCGGAGCTAGTTGTTTGTTGATATTAGTGTGGGGTTAGCAAGGTATGAACACTTTCATTCTCTCTTCAAATAAATTAAATGAAATTTAAAATTACAAAACTATAACAAATCCATTCTCATTTATAACTTATAAGCTAGTCTAATGGGTTAACATGAATTCAATGTTTGCAAAATTACAACCAAATCCCTCTAAATGAAGGAAACTTGCGAGAGGGTATCTGTGGGATATCTATTCCATTTTCTATATATATATATAAGAAAGAACGATATAAATAGTAAGTACCCTGAGTAGAGCAGGTGTCACTGGTCTGGCAGCTTCAGGGACCACTTCCATAGCACTCTGGAGAAGCACCTTTAAAGAATTTGCACCCTCTTCAGGGTTGTTTGCATAGGCAGTTAAGCCTGGTTTCACTTGCAACAAATTAATCAATGAAATTTAATGAGATTTCATATATGTAAATATAAAGATGAAGTTAAGTATCTCTTAATGAAATGAAGTAAACTGGGGATACTCTTTTGGCAAACTCTATGCCAACTCTATTAATGGGAAATTGGAATGAGCTCCATATTGTCTCCAAAGTTGTAAACATAGACTTTGCTTCCAGTGTTGTCTGCAAGCGAATTATTTGTTTCCCCCTAATGCTCTCTGTAAACTCTACCAAAATCAAATAAAATTAAAGATCGACTCAACCCATTCGACCCCACTTGATTTGCATTCCAAATTTTGTCACGATTTAAATCTGTAAACATTATTATAACATTGTTGTCCCGACTCCCGATTCACAAGCTATAGGACACAAGATTATATTTTCTCATGTCAAATGTTTAGTGGGTATTATTTGGTCCATCAAAATGGTAGATGTGAAGAATAGAGTTTAAATTTTATTAACTCGACTATATATATATATATATATATATATATATATATATATATATATATATATATACATACAATTTGAGTGGGCCTAATGGTTAAGAGCATGTGTTTCCTCCTAAGAGGTCACAGGTTCAAAACCAGAGGGGGTAGAGTATGTTTGCCATTGTAGACTTAGCTGTCAAATCACCGCTTGAAGGTGGGTCCCTTGTCCCACAAGCAAGGGGTCTCATACACCAATTTGGTGTCTGCCTTGGTCGTGACCTTAAAATTGGATGATAATATAATAATTTAAAAGTTAACTATGACGTGCTTATTTTAAAATAAATTGGATTTAAGAATTAAAAAGAGAAAAAAACGTGCATAGTTAAAAAAACAACCCAACACGACTTCCTTTGACTTGTGTCGCGGAGCTTTGCTCGCCCACCTGTAAAGTTCACATTTATTGACGGCCATACAACCTATTTCGACCAATTCAAGTTACCAAAAGCAACGCCGCGTCGGTGAAAACCTCAAAACCACGACCTACTCAGTCTGAAGGTGTAAGTAAATCGGCAAGGATGTTTATAAATATGCCCTCGAACTTTGGTGTAAATTAGAAAGAAAGAATTTTTAACATCCACGAGGCTAAAAATAGCTTATGGGACAGATTGCTTCTCCATCTGGCACTTGTATTCGGCCCTTTTTCTGTGAAGTTTTAGAGTAATTGCTCCCAACTTCTCGACAAACTCTTCGCTAAATAGATTATCTCAAGAACTAGCTGCCAGAATACCTGCATAATTTTCTATGTTGTCTTTGAAGGCCTCACATTCTAAAATGAAATGTTTTTCTATTTCCACTTTTCTGGAAGAGCAAAAAATACACACTCTTTCCTCCCACATTTCTTAGGCCTTTTCTAGCGCCCTGTTTCACAACGGAGTTGATGAGAATTAGTCCTTAATTGAGCAATAAGAATTTTAGATCTCCAAGAAATATTGGCCCCTATGTATGCCTTTCGCTGATGGTTATGAGTGGGGTTAAACTCTTCAATGTAGTATTTCTTCTTTCTCCCAAGTAAGTTTATGGAACTTATCCATAACAAAAGTTTTTATCTATTCACTGTTTGTAGGACACATGCTCAAGCAAATACCCCATTTACTAAACCATTTGTTATTTTTCCGCATCCAAGTCTTCTTTCTTTTGCACAATCTGTCACTAACCACAACCTTAGGCCATCTACCCTCTTCCATTTGCTCATTTTTTTTCAAATACCTTGTGGCACGCACCATAGCAATTGCTTCAATAGGAGCAGCCCCTATTTCACTTAATATAATAGCATAAGGAACTGCACTTTTAATTTTGAATTTGTTTGTAATCAAACGCTTCTGAATTTTCTCAATTTGTTTCCACTACATCTCGGTTGTGCTGTTGGCCCACAGTTCACAGCCGTAGAGAATCACCAGAATCACTAGAAGCCCAAAAAGAGTTAGAGTGGTTTTCCAGTCCCACAACTCTGCCTCTCTACACTTGTTTTGAAGAGCATAAAATGCTTTCCAACCCCCTAAAGTTCTTTTCTTTCTACATCCATCCCAACTTAAATTTCTGTTGAAGTCAATTCCGAGGTATTTGTAGTTTGCAACTTCTTCCAAAATGTTGTCTTCAAAGTAGAACTTATGCTTGTTATGCTTTCTTTTGTTAGAGAAAATCACTACTTTCGTTTTGCTAATATTGACTTGCATCCCCACCCTTATACAAAAATGCTCAAGGGAACATAAGTGCTCTTGCAAACCAAGAGCCGATTTAGCAATCAATATAAGGTCATCTGCATACAAAAGGAGCCTTATAATGAACTTGCCCAAATGGATACCGTCACCCCCTTGCGAATTTAGCCACTCTTCAAGCTTGTCAATATATAACCCAAAAATGGTAGGACACAATGGGCAACCTTGCTTGACCCCGATATTGCTTCTAAAACTTTCAGAAATGCCTGCTGAAGTTATAATTTTGACTTTCACCTCTTCATACAACCTATGCACCACTGCTCTCAAATGCCTGGGAACCCCGAGTTCCTCCATTCTGCGCCGAAGCTTATCCCTAGGAACCGTGTCAAAGGCTTTTCTGAAATCAACAAAGCAACAAAAAATTTCTTCCTTTTTTTCCTAAACTTTTCAATGATGTGCCTTAAAGTTATACAATGATCAACTGTGGAATGTTTAGGTCTAAACCCTGCTTGCCCTTTAGCACGTTTATCTATTTCTTCTACCCACTTTCTTATTTTCTTTTCTAACATGCTTCCAAATAACTTTGCAAACAAGGGATTTATCATTATGGTTCTATAATTGAAGGGATCATTGACGTCACCACTCTTGAAAAGAGGTATTGCCATACTAGTTTTCCAATCTGTGAGGAACCCCTGCTGTATGATGTCGAAATTTTTTGTGATGTGAGGTGAAAGAATTTTTAAGCCTCACTTTAGATACTCTGCTTGGAGTTCATCTAAGTCTTTTGTTTTTCCAGCGCCCAACTTCTTGATACCCATCTCTACCTCTTGCACCGTGAAGAGTTTTGTGTCTGTGTTGACCAAGGGAGGAGGGTCAACCTTGAGATCCTGCTCATAAAGTTGTCTTGCATAGTCGAACCATTTAGAAGTTGTAATGTCACCGCGCCAATAACAACTTCGAAGCCACTGCCTACTCATTCACGAAGTGTAAGTAAATCAGCGATGTTGTTTATAAATATGCCCTCAAACTTTGGTGCACAAATGTCAAGCCCAACTAAGAGGTTGTCATTAGGAGAGAAGAAAATATATGCGGGCTGGTGTCCATAGGAAAGAAAAAAAGAAGACGAAAAAATTAGGTATACTGATTCAAAAGAAAAGCCTCTTGGCCTAAATATATCATGCCATATGTCTACGTCATCTACGACTAACGACCAACAAACACTTGCTGACCAATCCTGCGAGGTCATACGTCGCTCTTGTGGGTGATCTGTTTATTTCCGTTTAGTGCGGGCATCCTATCTGACAAGAAAAGGAAAAGTGACACGTGTATAACAAATCAATGGTATTTGCAATTTCTCCTAGTTGTCGGAGTCATTTCAGTTTTGAAAAGCCGTTAGCTCCCTTCATTTGGGACTCGTCTCCTACTAAAAAAATCAGTCACGTTTCTCCCCACTTTGAACATTTTCAAATTCAGCTACGTCACACTTTTTTCCCCACTTTTCACATTTTTCTAACCTTATTTCAATATGTTTGAACATTGATACATTTAGTTTATACAATGTTTAAATTGTGCCTATTTATGAATTCCTACATAATTTTGTGAAGACCCTTTAGATGTAGTGTTTCTAATAGTATTAATGGCGACTATCTAATAGTAGTTCTGAAATGCTTCAACGAAATGAAAGTGACAATACCTTGGAGGATGGCTGACTTTCATACCATAGGTAGGGTTAGGTATTCTTTGAACATTAATTTATTGTTAAAATTACAAACATGATCTTTTAATTATAGGAAAAGTTTAATCACAAACATGATCTTTTAAGTGTGGTTTTAGTTTTAGTTTTTAAAAGGTTATTTGTTTAAAATGTAAGAGATTTAAAAGAAAAATGTAAAATTGTTTGAGAAAATTTATAATTGGTTTAAGTGGGTTTTTTGAGTTAAACTTTATAGGTTATATTTTTATGTTGTATTAATATGTAATTTTTTTTATATGACAATCTAATTAAGGTTAAATACGACATTGAGGACGTAATGTTAATAAGAGAAATCTACGAAGGGTAAGTAGCCAATAATAAATCTCAAGTTGCTGAAGACGTTAAATTGTCCATTTATGTATATACTTATACATTATTAGAATTGATGGGGCCCGCACATACAATGAATTATTTTATTTGATCAAATATGTGAAAGGGCTCAAGGGTGATGAGAACTTGGATAAAAGAGAAGAAGAACTTACCATATCACAAAATTTTAAGAATCCTTCATCAACCATGTAGTAACCAACTCTCTAGTAATGCCTTGTGTAGAAGTGATTAAATGTTTGATACAACATATAGAGGTTAGCACACGGAGAATTTTGAATGATCAGGGAAAGTGTGTTGGATCATTCACATCAAGAGATTTTAAAGCTTACTATAAGATGTCAAGGTTGAAATCTACTTCACCAATGAGTGGCCGAGAGTATTTACTCATGATTGTAATTGCTATGATGTCCTTGTTAATTGGTATAAGCAAGGAAGAGCTTAAAATCTCTCAACATTGAGCCTTTCCCTAACATATATACACCTCAATTTAGGATACACATAGGAAAACCCAATTAGTAAGCAAGATGTATGGAGAGAAAGATGCCACTCAAGTGAGAATAAGCTAGGTGCTAATGATGTAAGAGATAAATAAAAGAGGTAAATTTTCAACTAGGCTAATATCCTTTCCAACTCACTTATAAACGTTATACGGAAGGCTCAATTAAAGACATTCTCAAGGACCCTAGAGGTTTACATGTCTTCCTACCTATTGGATGTGGTTTGTCCTTCCAACACATTCTCAAGGTTAATATGGTATTGGTTCGTATAAAATCCCCTTGTTCATGTCTATTTCAAGTACTTATGGAAGAACATGTATAAATTTTAGTTGCCCTTATCTATAATGCCTACTTGGCACCATTATTTGAGCTCATTTGTTGTACACCTTTACTAAAAATATATCTAGAAGCTATAGAAGTAAAAATACATTTGAGAATGGGACTTGGATGAATACTCTACCTATATTGCAATTTTATTATGTTACATAGTCACCTTATACACTTCTAGCTTATGTCCTAAATAAGTTCATCAACAAGAATTTGGATATCATACTGGTGTACTTAGTCTCAAAGCATGGCTAATCAAATATTAAAAGAAGTTGTGCATGGATCATCCACTGTTAGGTCCCTATAATACTAGTGTATCCCCTTATTGTTATTGTTACTGTAGCCCCCTTATTGTTATTGTTATGCCCATGGTCCCTATAGTGTTATCATTGTATCCATAGAAGCCCACTATTTTTATTGTTGTGACCTTACATTATTAGTGTTATGTGCGCTCTGATTATATTGGGACCCCTTAGACTCCTATATATAGAAAGTAGGTTTTTATAATTTGAATCATCCAATAATTGTTCATTTATGTAATGTAAAGGAGGTTTCCCCCTTGAAGAGGATGATTTCTAAGTCACTGATCTATATTTTCTTCTATTTTGTGAGTTGGTTGCATAACATTTCGTTTTAGAGCTTGGTATTCTAGGGTTTCGCTTCTTCAAACATGACATCTTGGAATTTTATCTATAACTTGTTTTATACGAGGCTTCAAAAGCTTAAAATTTTACCACGTGGAGCCGAAATCTTGATGAGCTTCGTGTAAACATTTCAGACCTTGGTTCACAATATTTTTGGAGATATGATATGTGGAAGTTAGGGTTTTTTCAGGCTCCAGAATTTCATCTCAAACAGGTGACTGAGGGAAAATTGTCATATTTTTATTTTTTATTTTTTATTATATATATATATATATATATATATATATATATTTTTTTTTTCCTTTTCCGGCATCAGATTGGAATTATGTAAAAAATGGTCAAAATTACATGGATTGTAGTTTCTTTTGTATCGATTTCAGGGCTGAAGGTAAAAACAGTGAAAATTTTCACGTCGTACAAGTTCACTCTACTAAACCATTCCATAATTATGTCATTGTGAGAGATCGAGCATAACTTTGTATTGAAGAATCCAAATTAGGTCAGACCTATGGCATTGGAAAGAAGACTTAGAGGGATACTACAGGACCAAAATTCAAATCTTGGGGATCTGAAATCATAGAGATACATCAGTTTCAATTTCGAGCTCCTCAAAAGCAAGAAAAATGTGTGTGTGTGTGTGTTTTTTTTAAATTGTATAGCTTTTGTTTAAAAAATTAGTTTTAAGTGATTCCAAAGGGCATATTGAAGCATTGATATCAGTATTGGGTTCTATAATACCTCCCATAAATAATTCCACACCCATTAAGCCCTCAAAAATCTCTACTATGACGCATGAAGAGGAAGAAGTGCAACATGTTATATAAAAATTACGAGACATGTGCAACAAATTTAGCTCTGACAAAAAGTAATAAAAAATGAAAGATAATAAGGATGGTTTTAAGAATGGAATGGATGTCATGGAAGCTAATATTGATGGTATAGAAGAAAAAACTAAAAGGAAACATGGAACACATGAAGAATGGTCTAAAAGCAGACATGGAAGGTTTGAAGGAAGGTTTGGCAAAGTTGCTATAGTAAATTATTCCTAATGGCGAAAGGGTAGTAGATGAAAATCATGATGAGAACAAAATAAATGTTAATCATGATTTCATAGAATCTAATGTTGGATTTAAGACCCACCATATTCCAAAGATCGATATGAGGAAGTTTGATGGCAAGGTTCCGATAACATGGATACTACAAATGGAGCAATACTTTGAGCTCCATATTGTGAAACACACACAAAAGGTACGCATTGCAACTTTATATTTAAAATAAAATCGGATTGTATGGTATCAATGGATTTGTTCTAGTAAACCACTTGTCACTTGGTCAATTTTTATGGAGGAAATGATACCACATTATGAGGATACAAAGAGAAACATCTTCTTTAGCCAATTGATAAATCTTAAAGAAAAGGGTTCAATGATGGAGCACATTGAGGACTTCCAAAAATTGAATATAAGGGTAAATAATATTCTAGAGGAACATAGGATTGATGTCTTCATAGGGACTTTAAAGGATAACATCCAACATGAGGTTCGCCTTTGGGAACATGATTCAATAGAAAAGACATTGAGGGTGGCAAGAAAATTTGAAAGAAAAATTATGGCAACAAGGAAGTATACCAATCACAACTATAAAGATGGAAATTTTGATGCTCCTAGCCATCCATAACCTACAATCTTGACATCACAAAATTTGGAGGAAAAAAGAGAAAAAGGGCTTTGTTATATTTGTGATAGAAAATACACTAAAGGTCATAAGTGCACCGAGAAGAAATTATTTTACATAGATTATGAAGATGAGGAAGAAAAGGAACGATAAACATCAAAAGAAGAGGATATACACCAAGAACCAACCCCAGAGAAAGAAGAAATAAATCCAACCATATATTTTAATGCATTGGCAAGAATTACCACTCCTTAAACTATCAAGATAGAAGTATATATCAAGAGAAAAGGTAACATTGTAGATTGATTCAGGTAGTACACATAATTTTATTCATTTTAAGATAGCCAAGGAATTGAGTTGCTTCCTATATCCAACACCAAAATGTCAAGTGATGGTTGCAAATGGAGGAACTATAAATTGCTCTAGAAAGTGCCATAATATCAAGATAACCATTGGGGAATATGTATTGAATAGTCGAATGATTTCTAATCCATTGGGTGGTGTTGATATTGTACTAGGATTCCAATGGTTACAAACTTTGGGGGCTATAGTTTTTAATTTTCAAGAACTTTTCTTGAAATTTTTTTAGGAAGGAAAGGAAGTTGAATTACAGGGTATTGCAGGGAATCCTGGAAGGATAATAAACTCTAATGTCATGGAAAATATTTTGAAGAAAGAACAATGAGGCGTACAATTTCACAATTATGCTCACTACAGGTTCAAACATCAAAATCCTTTATTTTTCCATATCTCCAAAATGTCTTAGACAATCATTCCAAGGTGTTTGAGACTCCCAAAGGCCTCCCACATATTCGTGATCATGATCATGATATTCATCTGATTCCAGGAATTTTTCCTCCAAACATCAGGCCTTACAAATTATATGCTTATTCCCAAAAGTGCGAAATTGAATGTATGATTGCATAAATGAGGTTGGTATAATTAAACCTAGTCAAAGTTCTTTCTCTGCTCCAGTAGTATCGGTGCACAAGAAGGATGGATCATGGCGCATGTGTCCATATTATAGGGAGCTCAACAAGCTCACTATTAAAGACAACTTTCCCATTCCTGTCATTGATGAATTATTGGATGAATTACATGGAGCAATTTACTTCATCAAGTTGGATCTTCGCTTAGGTTATCATCAAATTAGAATGAAGCCTGAATACATTCCGAAAACAACATTTAGAACTCATGAGGGTCATTATTAATTTTTGGTCATGCCTTTTGGCCTTACCAATCCAGCTTCTACATTTCAAGGGTTGATGAATTCCATTTTCAAACCCTTCCTTAGAAATTTTGTGTTATTATTTTTTGATGATATACTAATCTACAACAAGTCTTGGGAGGATCATGTTCAACATGTTTACAGAGTGCTCAAAATATTGGAGGAAAAACAATTATATGCAAAAACCTCCAAATGTTTCTTTGGAGTATAGGAGGTGGAATATCTGGGTCATATTGTATCCCATGAGGGTGTTAAGGTAGACCCTAACAAAATTAAATCCATTAAGGAATGGAAAATCAACACAACCCTAAATAATTTGCGAGGATTTCTCAGGTTTACAGCGTATTATCACAAGTTTGTTAAGAATTATGGGATAATAGCAGCATCTCTAACAATATTATTAAAGAAAGATGCATTTTCTTGGACTCCAGAAGCAATTAAGGCCTTTAAACATGTTAAAGAGGCAATGTGCCAAACACCGGTCTTAGCTACGCCAAACTTCACAAAAACCTTTATTGTGGAATGTGATGCCCTAGGAAATGGAATTGGTGTTGTTTTAATGCAAGAAGGAAGACCCATTTCTTTAAAAATTTGTCCAATCAAAGGAAAGTATTTATAAAAAGCTATTTATGAGAAGGAAATGTTGGTAATACTACATGCACTAAAACAATGGCGACCTTGCCTAATGGGAAGACACTTTAAGGTAAAAACATATCATGATAGTTTAAAATAGTTTTTGGAATAAAGACTATCTTCATAAGAGCAAAAAAAATGGGCTACAATAATGTTGGGTTATGCCTTTGAAATCATCTACAAAAAAGGGAAGCTAAATGTTGTTGTAGATGCACTCTCAAGAAATGATAAGGATGTGGAAGAATAGTTTTGTTCTATTTCTATTATCCAACCAGATTGGATAATCGAAAAAAGGGAGGAGTGGAAGAATGGCAAAGAAGTGTGGACACTCATTTAAGAGTTGCAGCAAGATCCCAATATATTTGATGCATTTAGCTGGAAAAATGATTAATTATGGTACAAAGATCGCTTATATATTTGTAAGAATTCCCAACTAAAACAACAGATTCTTTTGTAATTGCACACCTCTCCGTTAGGAGGACACTCGGGATTTCTAAAAACTTACCACAGGGTCAAGAAAGATTTTTTTTTGGATGGACTTAAATCCGATATTCAAAATTTTGTGGCGGAATGTTTGGTCTGCCAAAAAAATAAAGTTGAGACAATTATGACCCTAGGTCTGCTACAACCTTTATCCATTCCAAGTCAATGTTGGGAGGAGGTTTCAATGGATTTTATCATAGGTTTTCCCAAGTCCGAAGGAAGGAGTTTCATCATGGTGGTAGTTGATATACTTATCAAGTATGCACACTTTTGTGCATTATCTCATCCATTTAAAATGAGTACAATTTCTATTTCATTTATGGAAACAATTCATAAACTACATGGAAACCCAAAGATTATTGTAAGCGACAAAGATCCCATTTTCACTAGAAATTTTTGGACGGAATTATTTTCTTTTCTGGATACTCAACTAGCTCATAGCTCATCTTATTATCCTATATCTGATGGGAAAATTGAGATAGTGAACAAATGTTTGGAAGGATATCTTCGTTGCTTTGTATATTATACAAAAAAGCAATGGGTCAAGTGGTTACCTTTGGTTGAATGGTGGTATAATACTTCCTTCCATACTACAACAAAAATGACCCCATTTATGAAACTCTATGGATATCATCCACCATCCATCACATCAACTTTAAGAGAAAATTCTAAGGTTCAAGCAGTGGAAGATCACATCAAGCATCAACAACAAGTTCTACAACTCGTAAAGGATAACCTAAATTTGGTGTAGAATCGAATGAAACAACAAAAGTGCATCAACATCACAACAGAATAAGTTTTGACAGGCGAATGTAAGGCTTTACGACTACAACCATACAAACAAATGTCCCTCAAGCAAGCTAAGAAGGATAATACATTTTCTCCAAAGTACTATGGTCATTACAAGGTGTTGCAAAAGATTGGTACTGTGGCATACAAATTGGAGCTTCCGGCATCTTCCCGAGTGCACCCAGTTTTCCATGTTTCATGCT